>CM059210.1:30178244-30803244 GCA_030347435.1 Clarias fuscus | reverse complement strand
CACCCAAGCTGGTGTGGTCTTCTGCTGCTGTAGCCCATCTGCTTCAAGGATTGATGGTTGTAACAAGATGTCATTTGAATAACTGTTGCCTTTCAATCAGCTCGAACCAGTCTGGCCATACTCCTCTGACCTCAGGCATCAACGAGCCATTTCCACCCAGAAAGCTACTTCTCACTGGATTTGTTCTCTTTTACAGACATTCCCTGTAAGCCCTAGGGATGTGCATGAAAATCCCAGTAGATTAGCATTTTCCAAAGTACTCAGACCAGGTCGTCTGGCACCAACAACAATGCCATGTTCAAAGTCGCTTAAAACATCCACCTTTCCCGTACTGATGCTTAGTTTGAACTTCAGCATTTCTACATGCCTAAATTTGCTGCCAAGTGATTAGCTGATTAGATATTTGCATTATCAAGCAATTGAACAGGTGTACCTAATTAATTGATGAATCCCACAAGCCACTACAGTATGTTTAAATGTTGCCAGAGGGTTTCCTCGTACCAGGGTTCCACAAAACACCATGCTATTGTCGTGTCAGCGTCACTCGAGGCAGGCTCACGAATTGTCCATAACAGATGGCCTATAAGTACGACACCTATAAAGTATTCGATATGGTCAGTGTACTCGATAAAAGAATCTTAATGCTGATAATAATTCATACCATAATTAACCCTCGCTGACCTCCTGCTGAGCTCAACTCACTCGAGCCATTTCGGTAACAAATGACGCACACAGTGACATCGGGATCCATCAGATCAGTATTTGTGTGTAATTAAGAGCTGGAAATGATTCGATTATTAAATGACAAAAAAAACCCGCTTGTGCTCGGATCTGCACGCGCAGCACTTTTATGTGGCTAAACAAAAGTGACGGATGATCTTTAATGCGGGATGAAATTCACGCCGAGGTTTATGTGCGCACAAAAAAAAAAAAGAAAAAGAAATGAAACATTCATAATTGCTTTTCCTGAAGACGCACGGACGTCCATCGTTGGTTTTGTCATCCATCCTTGTTGTCCTACGGATGAAACGAGACAACAGAAGGCAAGAGGGAACGCATGTTAAAGGGCTAAACCACAGAAAGATTCTCTAATGCTTTTTTATCCTTCATCTCAAACCCTGAAATCCCACCCTGGTTCTTTACCGAGACCACAGAGAGAAATCTGAAGCCTAAAATTACCCCCCTCTCTCCCCACGGGAGTGAAACACAACGGTCCAGCTGCTTAATGCCGGACTACACATAGACAACCGTGCCGCCGAGGTGTAGAGATGAAGGCAGATCTGGGTTTATACAATGATTCATTCTTACCACAGATGACAGGGCGATGTGGGTTAAACCTGTTGTGGCTTGCACAACAAGATGCTTGCATTCCTAGGGGGCTGCACATGGTGTGGTCAAACGTCACGCTGCTTCATGGAGATCTCCATGTGGACCTTGTAGCGCAACTAGGTTTGAAAATGGAGCTCTACCTCGAAATAAAATTGCCATAATCTCGGAAAAGTGTGATTAGCGCTTATGGTTTTGATACGATGACTAACGCCATTTGTGAATACTCATGAAGTCCTTGACACGCGCCCTGCTTTCAGACTCACACCGACTTGTCTTCTCATCCTCTAAACTCGTTGGTTATTTGTGCTGCCAGATCTATCGCTGCAAAGGTGAGAACAACTCGTTGCACGATTCGCGAGGTTGCCACGACTACAAAAAAGACTTAAGCCATGGCAAACAGCCAAGCCAGCACAAACTGTCTAAATGAAACCCATACACCTTCACGCATTCGCCAAAAGCCCCAACATTAGTGTCACTCCTGTACAGCCATAATCTTGCAGAGGGGAAGTGACAAAATAACAAAATATGTTCACACAGCGTAAGGTGGCCTCCAAATCTATCATCACACACACACACACACACACATAAACACACACACACACACACACACACACATGCGCAAACACACTTGCACATAACTCACTCTAGGTTCCCAGCAATGGATGGACAGACTGGTTCAACTGGCCTTGTCTCAATAAAGCACGCAGACCGCAGCTATGCCCACATGCCATGACCTGCCCTATAGCAGTAACCGGCACTGGTGAGTTATAGCTCTCCACGTTGCAGGAAGGAAACAGCCTTTTTAGCAGGGGCCTCGCTCATGTGGGACAACAGAACTGGTTACACTGGCATTAAAGT
Source organism: Clarias fuscus (assembly GCA_030347435.1). Taxonomy (NCBI): domain Eukaryota; kingdom Metazoa; phylum Chordata; class Actinopteri; order Siluriformes; family Clariidae; genus Clarias; species Clarias fuscus. The sequence goes on along the minus strand of CM059210.1, from coordinate 30,801,057 downwards.
TCTTTCAGATGTCATATTGGAATAGCTGTTGTTTTATTTGCATTCATTTATTATTACTAGACTACAAAGTTTCATGATAACAGTATTATTTATTATAAGATGTTATCTTATCATAGGGATAGATCTAGAAAGCTTCTGGTTCTTCATTTCTCTCTTTTGAGGTTCTATAGATATTTTTACTGAATATATCATGTGCACAAACCATTTGTAATTCGCTTTTGTAATTTGCGTCATATTTAAGTAACGTCCAATATTAATAAATAGCACCAAATAAATAATTAAAATATGAGAAATAGCACCAAATAAATAATAAGTCATTATTATTATCATATTATTTATACAATAATATATAATCATATCATAATGCATATATTATTGTATAATAATGATATCAATAAATAATTTCATACTGTATTTCATAATTAACATAAAATAAAATATTTATTAACATTATTTAATTAATAAATAAATAAATAAATAAATAAATAGCATGTCATAAGTATCCTTGAAATTAATTAACTAATATAATAAATCTAATACTAATAAATATATCACAGTTAACTTTATGTAATAAAAAAATAATAATAAACAAACAAATAATTAATTAATTAACATCTTATATTGCAACTAGCAATTAATAAACAAACAAACAAATCAATCAATCGATTAATCGTACATCAGAATTAGCAACAAACAAATAAAATTGTATAATTAGCATTAAATTCATAAATATCACCAGATAATATCAGAATATATTACAATTAGCACTGAAGAAATAATTCAATAAATTATATCCTAGAATATATCACAATTGGCATTAGATAGATAGATAGATAGATAGATAGATAGATAGATAGATAGATAGATAGATAGATAGATTTATTTAAAACATGTTTAATTGTTGTTGTTGTTGTTGTTATTGTTGTTTAGCAGATGAATAAATTATCATTTAATCAAATATGATTTGTTCAGAAATAACCTCACAGCACATTAAACTTATCACATCTTGACATCTCTTATGCTTTGTGTATAGGTTAATATGTTATCTTTAGTATAGGAACAGTTACCACTAGACAGATTAAAAACATCAGCGACATCAGCAATCTGATCAGTTTGCTAAATGCATACTCATTTTCCTCATTTTCTTTTGCTTCTGTAAAACTGCTTTGCAACAGTGATCATTGTTTAAAGCACTATATAAATACAATTAAATCAGATGAAAAAGCATAATCAGATTATTTTTGTTTGTTAGTAAAAACCCATCAGGAGCTTTAACTTCCCTACAGCACTGAAATACTCAGACTGCATTCTGCTCACAGGTCTGTGAGATTTGGTCTGCAGCCTGAAAAGCGACCGTTCCTTTGAGGTCACTGCCCCGAGGCTATGAAACAGCTTACCGCTGGGCATTGGGTCTGCTCCCACTGAAAAGTTTTCTGAACCAAGTCATAGTTGTATATCTTCCCTTTGTTGTTATATAAAGTGGACGCATCTATACAGTGTATTGCATTGTTACTTTATAAACTTATGATCAAAAGTATGTGGACACCTGACCATAGTCCAACTTGCTAGTCCAATAATCCCCTTTCTTCTTAGAAGATTTTTACAGGTTTAGTATTTCAGACACAAAAACAGGCACTGATTTTGGGTGATCTGTCTGTCTGTCTGTTTGTCTGTCCATCTATCCATTGATCTGCCTGACTGTGTGTTAGTACGCCATGTCATCATGAAGCTCACTTTGTGCATAAGGGCATTGTCATGCTGGAACATGTTTGGGTTCCGGTGTAGGGAAGTGATAATCCTGCAGAACACAAAAGACCTTATACTGAATTATTTGCTTAGAACTTCTTTCCAACGTTTTGTGAAAGGAGCAGATATGGGTGTAATCAGGCCACCATCAACTTTTGTCCATACATTTTAATATAGTAAAGTATAGTAACTATGATAGTGCCATAAGACTATCCTATGGTTATAAGTTAACATAAGCAGCTTAGCAAAACCGTGGAGCCCATGTTATGTTTAGAACAACCAGAGTTACTGTAATCTGTGATACCGCAGCAACATTGCGATAGTTCAATCTAATAATAAGTTCATGAAACGTCGCAGTAATACCATGGTAGTAATGTTCTTAAACATATACCAGCTATAATTAACATAAAACACAACTGTCAAACTGCTGTAGTATCATACCGAAACCCTGGTAAACCTCAGCGATTTTTTTTTTACAACGAAGCTATCACTGGTATCACTCAAATTATTCATGATGTAATGGTTATTACTGGAATTTATTTAAAAATAATAAATCAGTGAAACATGCTTTCATTATTTCTCAACTGCTGCAGGTGTAACACATGACAACACATGGTATGTGAAGTCTGGTGGCGACAGTTCCTTCATCTCAGCTATATCACTCTTGTTGCCTAGTAACACATTAGCGGTAAGTTTATAGACAACCTTATGTTTTATTACATTTAATTCCTTTAAAGCTTAGCTCTAACACTTTGCGCCGATGTCCACCTTTAAAAGTAGTATATATGTACATTAAATGGAATTGAATTGAATTTTCTAATTAGGCCAGTAATCTAATTTAAACCACTATAACCCTGACCAGGCAGTTACTAAGGATGAATCTATGCACAGCCATAACAGTACCACCACCAACACCAGATAAACTGAACAATGCTGATTACTGTCTATACATCAACAAACTGGTGACTGGATTATGGGCCATCAGGGCTCACTCATGCCTGCAGCTAGCCTGTCTGGTCCGATCCTACAGAAAAGTTCATGCTGGAGAGATTGCAGAACACCCAGTGCACCACAGCCTGTCATGCACAGGGCAAAGCAGGCAAAGAACCCAAGGTAGCCAACCCAGCATTCAAACTCTCTAGATCCCAATCCAAAAAAGCACTCATGAGATTCACCAGACAAACAAGTCAACCCACAAGCACCCAAACGATCCACTGCCAATGTTCTACTACTTGATGCCAGAGGAGCCAAAAGCTGCCCAGATGGCACAAGGGGAACCCAAAACCTAGGTAGTTTTGATGTTTTTAATATTGTGGCTGATCAGTGTAACTATGGCTAAGAGTCTTTGTAGTTGGTTTATTGTTTATATCTGAATGCCCAGTTTAAGGGGTTGACCTGATATGATCCGAGTCCCTATCTCAAACCAATACAAGCTTTTGATTCGTATCTATATCTGTTTAGAATGCATCATTTATTCATACTGAGCAATATTTTCATATCTGGTCGTTGTATCTTAACAGCTGCATTTAGTGTAGAGAAATCGAGTAAACAATGATATAACTCCTACAAAAGAACTGATTATTGCTTTAAACAAAAACACCAGTTCCAGCAGGTGAGCTTGTTGAAGTTAAGGTCTAAACTATGCAGCGAAAGTCTAAACTGTGCAGTTTTCAAGGGCAAACAATACTACGCTGGTCCTTAGAGAATGTGTGAAATAGACTAGGAATAGCAACGCAAGTCGACTGGACTTATTTACATTATAATCGTGAGATCCGTGAAGACGTTTAGCCATTCCTTTCTGAGCGACAGTGAAATCACATTGGACAAACATGATGAGAATGTGTTGTGATGGTCAAACAAACAAGACCAGTAAGTCTGCATTTAGTATCTGACCTCCATTCACCCTTTCCTGGCCTGGGAACCTGCAGATGCTAATTGATGCTGGTTTAGTGGCCCCAGCCTTAAGGTCACGAGGTCATTGGAGTAGTGGAGTCCTGAAGGAGTGTCAGGGGCGGTTCGACGACCTTTGTCGTCATGCTGCACAATTCCCTGAGTAATCCCTTAATTCAAAAGGCCATACAGAGGTAATAGAGAGAGCAATAATAGAGTTCAGTTGGGACAATTAGGCGCGTTTAGATCTGTCTCCCAATTACACACGTTTGTCCTTGAAGACTCAAAGCTGCCAGGTCAAACTCTAGTCAATCAATCTAATTAATTAAATCCAATTAATTGTGGTCGGTCTTGCAGACCCATCGGTGTCCCCTAAGAATCTGACACTGACTCTAGTGCTTCAGTTAAATAATTTAGCGCCATATTGAACTTTTGGCTTTGGGAAGTCTCTACAGATTTGCTGGTCTGACCTAATATCAGGCTAAACTCAATTCTGTCTATAGCAACAATAAAATAAATACAGGGTGGGCCATTTATATGGATACACCTTAATAAAATGGGAATGGTTGGTGATATTAACGTCCTGTTTGTGGCACATTAGTATATGTGAGGGGGCAAACTTCTCAAGATGGGTGGTGACCATGGTGGCCATTTAGAAGTCGGCCATCTTGGATCCAACATATGTTTTTTCAATAGGAAGAGGGTCATGTTACACATCAAACTTATTGGGAATTTCACAAGAAAAACAATGGTGTGCTTGGTTTTAATGTAACTTTATTCTTTCATGAGTTATTTACAAGTTTCTCTTTGTTCACAGCCATTGACATGTCGAAGAGGTTAACACGTGATGAGCGGATCGAAATTGTGTTGATATCTGGTGAACGCAGTAACCGGGTCATTGCAGCAGATTTCAATGCAAGACACCCTACGAGACCACCCATCTCCCATGCTACAGTTAGCAAACTGCTTGCTAAGTTTCGTGAAACTGGTTCAGTGTTGGATTTGCCCAAAATGTGGACGCATGAAAACTGTCACTAATGAACAAACATCAGTGGCTGTCCTAGCTTCATTCAGCAAGAGCCCACAGCGTAGCACTCGCCGCATTTCACTGGAGAGTGGCATTAGTCGAACATCCCTTCGGCGGATATTAGATACTCACAAATGGCACCCTTACAAACTCCAGCTACTGCAGCATCTCAATGAGGATGACCCAGATCGGCGCACACAATTTGCAGAAAGGGCAAAACAAAAATTGGAACAGGACCCTCAGTACACGCAGAAGATTTTGCTCAGTGATGAGACAAACTTTTATGTGAATGGTGAAGTTAACAAACAAAACCACCGCTATTGGTCTGACACTAACCCACATTGGATAGATCCCTCCAAGACTGTTGGAACAAAAAAAGTGATGGTATGGTATATGGGGTACAAAGATAGTGGGGCCATTCTTCATCAATGGAATCCTCAAGGCCACTGGATATTTGAAATTGCTACATGATGATGTGTTTCCCTCTTTATGCACTGAAGCTGGCACGTTCCCTGAGTTTTTCCAGCAAGATGGAGCACCACCACATTATCGGTGTCAGGTCCGAGCATTCCTAGATGAACAGTTTCCTGAAAAGTGTATTGGTCGTCGTGGGCCAGTTGAATGGCCCCCAAGGTCTCCCGATCTGGCCCCCTTAGACTTTTATCTTTGGGGTCATCTGAAGGCAATTGTCTATGGTGTGAAGATATGAGATGTGCAGCACCTGAAACTACGAATACTGGAAGCCTGTGCTGGCATTTCTCCTGCGGTGTTGCTGTCAGTGTGTGAAGAGTGGGAGAAGAGGGTTGCATTGACAATCCATCACAATGGGCAGCACATTGAACACATTTTATAAGTGGTCAGAAACTTGTAAATAACTCATGAAAGAATAAAGTTACGTTAAAAGGAAGCACACAATTGTTTTTCTTGTGAAATTCCCAATAAGTTTGATGTGTCACATGACCCTCTTCCTATTGAAAAAACTAAAGTTGGATCCAAAATGGCCACCATGGTCACCACCCATCTTGAAAAGTTTGCCCCCTCACATATACTAATGTGCCACAAACAGGACGTTAATGTCACCAACCATTCCCATTTTATTAAGGTGTATCCATATAAATGGCCCACCCAGTACATTGAAAAGCCACCTGCCTAACATTAAATCCACCTGCCTAATGTTGTGTAGGTCCAGCTTGTCCCACCAAAACAGCTCTCATCCATTAAAACTTTTTAAGGTGTGCAGAGATATCTGGCATCAAAACATCCTTTAAGTCCTTTAAGTAGTAAAGAGGATCAGACTTGTTTGCCCAACACATCCCACAGGTGCTAGATTTGAACAAGACCTGGGGGCCAAGTCAACACCTTGTACTTGTGTAGTTTTTTTTTTTTTTTTTGCAGTGTAGCAGGAGAATTATCCTTCTGAAAGAGGACAAGTAGGTAGGTGATATGTGTCAAAGAAACATCCATATGAATGCCAGGACCCAACAGTGCTGGTTCCCATAGTGCATCCTGGTGCCATGATTTTAAAGAAAACTTGATTAATCAGAAAAGCCAACTGAGATGCATTGTCTGTTGTGTTCTATCAAACCTAGCTTTTTTTGCTTCTCCTTTACTGTAGGACTTCTGTGTGATAGGACCAGGTGGTATATTAGTCTGGGTATATGGGTTATAAATGCTCTCAAGGCAAAAAATAATAGTCATGACAATTTGGCCCTTAGATAATTCACTGAGATCACTACACTAGCTCATTTTACCAGCTTCCAACACATCAACTTTGAAAACTGACATTCACTTACTGGCTAATACACCCCTCCCCTTAATGTCCCACAGATGCTCAAATTGAACAATGCCCGGGGGCCAAATCAGCACCTTGTTCTTGTTGTGTTCCTAACAATTTGTTTTTTGAAACAAGATAATCCGTTTCATTGACTTAATTTGTTAGTGTTTTAATGTTGTGGCTGACCAGTGGATGTTTTATTTTACAAATAAACCTGACAGTTATTGTGCAAGTGGAAGATCCAGATGGTAAGAGTGTATACTGACATCTAGTGGTGGAATTGTGTCATAATCAGTATGAGAATCTGAAGTTGATTAAGTAAAAAATGTATAAAAATAAATATATAAATTATAATTTTTTTTTAAATGACCGTTTGTATATTATACTAATTAAATTCAAGCGAAATATGATTTTTTTTTTTTTTTTACTAATGGTGTTTGATTTAAACAATTATATTACTGTCTAAAAGTCTTGGCTACCCTGTTTTTTTTTATTATTATTTTTATATATGAAAATGTTGTTATAAGTGTTTTGTGATGCCTTTTGCATCATTGATTCAGTATGAACCATTTTTAATGTCAAACATTATTTTTTCAAGAACAACAAAAATCTTTTTTTTAATGCTTTTTATGCCAGTACATTAAAAAAAAAATCCTATTACAGTAGACAACACACCATTTTTCTTTATAAAACAGCTCAAAGAGTACCTGACATACAAACTACTGACTTATATACAGAATTACAGTGTAGTATGTTTATAGTTGTTTTCGTCTCTGTAGTCTTTAATTCCTTATATGGTTTGCTTTTGATATTTAAGTGGCGTGATAAAGAATAATTTGTTAAACTGCAAAATGCATGGCAAAATGAGAATGCTGTGACATTTTATTTATTTATTTATTTATTTGCCCAAATGCAACCTAAAAGACACAAATGTTCTCATTTTTATAATAACTATGTTAATTTCTGCCTCAATCAGTCGCATTAATTAAACCCTGGAATAGCATGTTATTTTTAAACAGTAATGTAATAATAATGAGATGTAAACTATGGAACATCAGCTAGTACTGTCAGTGATTTGATGACTATTACATCAAATCCACATCAACTCAACTACAGGTTACTTCATTTTTATTTACCCCCAACTGCAAAAACTGTACATAAGACAAAACAGCTGTTTTGTGTGTGTGTGTGTGTGTGTGTGTGTGTGTGTGTGTGTGTGTGTGTGTGTGTGTGTGTGTGTGTGTGTGTGTGTGTTTAAAGAATGTTCAATGCTCTTAAATGCAATATAATATACTATATTATATAATATATTTTTATTACAAATTTTGTTATTGTTAGATTAAAAATGTTCACATGTGCATTAAGTTAGAATAAAAAGGGAAAAGGATAAACATAAATATAAAATAGTGCAAATATTAACACAGGTGATCAGATATTCATTTTTAGTTGGACTTCCAAAATTTCAGCAATTAAATATTAATATTTGATCACTTACGTTAATATTTGCGCTATTTTATATTTATGTTTATCCTTTTCCCTTTTTATTCTATTTTTATGCAACTTAATTTCGTTGTACCTTTTATTGTACAATGACAATAAAGAATTTATCTATCTATCACTGAAAATCCCTGCGCTTTATGGCACTTTTTGCGCACTAGGTTTTTTTTTTTTTTTTTTCTTCTTCTTTTTTTTTCTGCGCAATTTCAGGATCAGTCCTGCGCAGAAATGGGCGGACACCAGGGGCAGGGTGGGACACTTTAAATTCCTCCAAACTTCACCCTTCAGACTTTACTCCAAACTCTGAGCTTCACTGGGAAATCCTCACCTAGCCGACTGATCTCCTGCTGCGACATGTCCGACAGCGCCTCCGAGCCGGGCTCCATTAGCAACCCTGTGAAGTTTAAGAACCAGGATTTCGTGTCTCTGCGTGATGAGTGTCTCAAGTCCGGCAAGCTCTTCGAGGACCCGAGCTTTCATGCTGATCAGAACTCCATCGGCATGCCGGCAGACCCGGACCCCAAAATGGCCATCAAGTGGCTGAGACCCAAGGTACCCATCTGCACATAATATGTATTAATGTAATACTTCATGCAGTGCTTTACAAGCTAAAATCTGGAGAGAGGGGGAAAAAAATCCCATATTAGGTACTGTTACTGTACAGTTTTAAAACTCCTGTATCTGGTAGTGTATTTTCTGGAATCTCTCCAAGGTGTTGAACACAAAACCAGAAAGGATGGGATGGTGGCTCAAACATGACAGACTGGTTTATTGGGTTAATGGGTTGGTGCCATTATTTAAGAGCGGAAAAGTCCAGCGATAGCCAGAATGTCAGGAAAGAAAAAAAAAGTTGGTGCTAGGTTTTGTGTTTTGACCATTAAATATGTATAAATCTTTGACTTGGAAATGTGGATATAATGCACCATTGTAACTTCTTTTGTTCAATAAAGGATAATCATCAGCTACTCCATGCACCTTTTTAAATATATATATATATATATATATATTTTTTTTTTTTAAATATATTTTATATATACAGTTACAGTTTTCTACAGTTTTCCCCCGACAACAGTTTAGTCATTTCTCTGCCCAAACACCCACTCGAACCTGGACGTTAACTGATGATTTTCCTTCATATGTAAAACTGTATGAAAGATTCAAATGGCATTTTGAAGAACTGCATCTGGACTACACCGTGCTGTACTCTGCAGTTGTCAACCCATAAAAATCATCAATATAACTCAAGCAGACTGACAAAGGATGTAATGTGGGATGTGGGGAAGTGTGAAAGAATGAACCCTGATTGGCCGAACAGTACACACCCATCATCTGGGTTTTTTTAAGCAATACGAAGCCTGAGAGCAGAAGGCATCACAGCTGTGCTATATCCAGTGGTAAAGAACGACCTTGAGTGTGATCTTGCTTTTATTCTTTGTGTACATATCCATAATACAAAATGTATTTTCACATTATAATTTGCTTCGTTATTAATCCAGTTATTTTGCTGGCGACTTACAGTTAGCGACTCATAGTTACGGATAGCTTTTCATTCTTACGGGTGCTAAGTGAGCAGAATGAACCATGGAGGAGGTGAACAGTCCGGTAAATCTTGTAGGTTTCTCTTTATATCTTCACATATTCCATTTATTCAATCCAGATGTGCAGTGATACACAGAGTGACACATATAGTTAAACGTCCCAGTGGTGATATACTGAACGTCTCTCATTCTAACAGATTTCTCAGTCGGAACTAACAGTTGTAGAAAGAGATCTTATAAAAGCAGTCGTCTTATAAATATCATGTCATTCAATTCTGGTTCGTGTTGCGCTTCTCTTTTTACTGTGTTCAGGAAATCAGCAGAAACGCTGTCTTCGTGGAAGGAACCACAAGCACTACTGATATCTGCCAGGGCCAGCTGGGTGAGTCACTGCCCAAGTTCTTGAGATTTGAAACCTGGTCTACTGGGATAAGACTTGGTCACATCTTACGAAGAGAAAGATCACTGAAGAATGGCCTGTGGGCATGAACACAATCAGAAAGACATCTGGCCTGGCGAGAATCTCATCTCTAGTCTTCCTCTTATCATGCAGATTTCCTCTCATCCTTTTCTCTCGTTGTCGTTCTCATTTCTCTCTCCCCTCATCTCCAGTGATCCCCGTTATAATGTTTAATATCCCGTTCTCGTTTTCCCCCTCTAGCTGCGAGGCTTATCCTGGTCTCCAGCTCCTTCTGAAGACACCCCGCTGAGAGCTGTAAAACAGAGCCGCCTCAGGGCCTTCACATCAAAACGAGAAAGGAAGGGGAGGCAGGGAGGGATGGCTTGGCATGCATATGCTCCCTTCCCTCCTCCCACCTCAAATTTAACAATTATTTTTTGCCCTCTTTTCTCTTTCTTGCACTCACTCATCCCCCCCACTGACACACTCAGTCTGGTTTAGATTGCTGGTAAACACGCAAGCTGAAGAAATTCTTCCGAATATTTGTAACCCTCCTCTGAGATATGAAGACGAGGTTGGTGATGTTGGACAAAGTGTACATTGAGTAATGCTGGTTCTGGTACAGAACAAACAACTAGCCAGTTTCTCTCTATGTACCTCATGTACGACTTATCCTCGGATGCTTAAATCCAGGGAATATACCGCAAGTACAGAATGAGCAATTATAAAAATGTATTTTTCTTCAAACAAAATAGTTGTATAAAAAAATCATAATAGTAACAGAAAATCACTAATAGGTAAGTGATAGTAGTGTAATTATGTAGATTCATGCATGTAGACTGGTGTCATTATGCTTTGGTTTTGCTTGAGTGTCTTGGACAATGCGATGTCAATCATAAATGCTCATTAGGATGTTAGGTCACGCCCAGACAGTTCTAAAACCCTCCCGACGCCATATGGCACATCATTGCTTATATATGAGAGACTATAGTCATTAAGAAAATACAATATGCGGGGGCAGGCTGCTGGATTTGGAGGAAGTGTGGTATTGTTCAGAGAAATTGTTGACCATCTCCATAACCTTCTAGGCAGATGAACAGCTGTTTACTGTTACGCAGGAATGTTAATGTGTTGCTTGTGTGTTGTGGGGGGGGCTCGCGTGGTGCCAATGTGCACCCATGAGAAACTTTGTTATCTGTATTTTGAACCGATATTATTATTATTATGCCCTGCTAAGACAATTCTGTGTGTGTGTTGGGTTGTTGTTGTCGTGTTTTTTCACCTCCTTGCATGTGTTTTCTAGGTAACTGCTGGTTTCTCGCGGCTCTCTCCTGTCTCACCATGCACCCTACTTTGTACGAAAAAGTGGTTCCATCAGGACAAACCATAGATGCGTCCTATGCTGGAATCTTCCGTTTCAGGGTAAGACAGATGAGCGCCTGGAGATGGGCGACTGAAAATTCTGTTACGAGTCGAGTCTTCATTTCACAAGACGCAGCTTATTAGCATATGAATACACATCGGAAAAGAAAAAAAAAAAAAAAACACGAATGAATGGAACCATAAACTGTGATGGTGTCAAAAGTCAGGCATTTACACAAAGGACTTGGTTTATGAGCTGGAGTCAGGATCGAGGTTAATTTTTCATGTGTGTCTGAGACAGATTTAGACAGGGGTGCTAATAAGCATTATCAGGTCCTTTTTCCTCAGGGGCGTTGTGGGGATTGTTCAACTCCCACGTGCGCCCCTCCAGATGAACATCCCCATCATCTCCTGCTGACACAGATCTCCCCCCCCCACCCCTCACTCACCTCACACACATGCTATCATTATTCATTCAAGAGCAATTGTCAATTTGGGAGCTCTGTGTTTGGCACAAAGCTTAAAAATCCATCCAGGTGGTTAAGATTTTTGACATGTTTTTTTGGGGGGTGCTTTAGGGGAAGGTGAGAGAAACAGAGACATCAGGCTCCTGACACCATAAAAGTACATTCTTCACATTTTCCTGCAGCTACATGAACAGACTCCCTAAATAATATGATGTTTTAGCTGAGGAGCAAAAATCGGAACTGTATGCTCCATGAACACTTTGCAGAAAATTATATTTCTTACATAATTTGGCGCTTATCCCAAATATATTTATGTATTTTCAGCAACCAGGATATATTCAGTGTCTGACAATTGCTTGTACAGATTTTATGCTAGCCCAAGACCCTATAATTAAACATGAATATAGTTCAATAACAGAAACCTATGTGAAGCTAAATCTGTTTTCAGTAAGTGAACACATGCATGCTTTACACAGTGGTGTAAGAAGTAAAAAGTCTCAATTTAATTTAAACTGCAGTGAGAGACAACATGGAAAAATCATGCGCCATATTATGCATGACCTTATTTCGTCCTAAATTATTAAGTTCTAACTTTGTCCTAAGCGTTGCAAAAAGTTTTTTTAAAGTTGGGTCAGTATGGAAATTGACAATGAAACAAACAAAATCTCTAAATCATCTTCACCTTGTACTGTATTGAAAACTTTACAACAACCCATTATTTAATGACTTACCATGTGAATTTAATTGCTTAATATTACATAAAAATATTAAAATATTGCTTTAAGTGCTTAATATGCATTCATTTCCAATCTGGTGGATGCTATTGTTGGAGCAGACTGCCAGTACACAGAGACCCGTACTCCGAGCAGAACGCAGTCCTGAAGGGTGTCCTTAAATTTCTTGATGATAATGTGGACTGACATTGATTATTGTTATACTGAAAGTATTGGATAATTTGCTGGTGCATCTTTTGTCAAATCGGTGAGCCTTACGCCATCCTTGCTCTAGAAGGACTAGGCCTTTCTTTAAAACTCTTTTATACTGTAACATAATTGGTTCACGTGTTTAACACAGCAATGTTTTCTCACCGCTTTGTCATTTCTCCATGTCACATTGCTCTTAATATTAAACTGGCCCTGTCACAACTTTTTTGGAGGATGTTGCTGTCACCAGATCTATTTTTTTTAACAAGCAATTAAATTCACTTGGTAACTCATCAAATAATTGTTTGAGTTGAGTTCTGGTAACATTTTCAACATAAAACAAGGTGAAGAGACTTTACAGATGACTCCTTTTTGTTTTTATTGCCAATTATCATATTGTCCCAATATCCCATTTCTGGAATGGGGGTTGTATTAGAGCTTTAATGAAGATAGTGTTATAGGGTTATTTTCTTATAATTTGAATGGAACATAAATATCCCACAAAAAATTTTTTTTTTTTTTTATAAATTATTCCCAATTCCTGCTCTGACTTAACCTACAGTATACCAGCAAGTCTGAACCACATCTGGTTTAAGGCATATGATTTCCAAGTAAACGTTGGAGGTCGACTGCTTAACCTGGCTCGCAACAATTCCTGCTATATTTAATTCACATGTAATTCTCACATTTATTTCAACGAGACATATACAACAAGAAAATGTTCAAGAAGTGCCTGGTAGTTAAATAATCCATGAGGTTTTCAGACTCGTACATGAGGTGAAAAATAGCTTTTTGTATTTTGTGTGAAAGAAAGCGACATATTACATGACAGACCAGTTTTCAGATGGGAAAAAAAATCAATAATGTAGACTCCTGGGTTTTGCATGTAAATAGAAAGGAGCGAGTGTGACGAAGTTACTAAAAAAACTCATATTCTCCAGCATGCTCAGTAAAACCTAACAGCTGTTTTACTTAGAATACTGCACACATCTGTATCGAACACTACGTTCAAGCAAAGGGTTTCCACACCAAATTTAGCCCATTTATTGTATATGTTATTACTTAGTGCTTTTTATAGAAGTTTTTTGTAATGTAGAGATGTTTTCAAAAGCATCACTGCATATGGCTTTTGTTTGGATGTTCCCAAAACTTTTGCACAGTACTGTAAATAAAACAGCTGTTAGGTTTTACTGAGCATGCTGGAGAATATGAGTTCTTTTGGTAACTTCGTCACACTCGCTCCTTGCTGTTTTCATGCAAAGCCCAGTGATTTTTTTTTCCATCTGAAAATGTAATGTCATGTAATATGTCGCTTTCTTTATAGGCATGCAAATGTTCTTCTAATAATGATGTTATTTATTCATTCATTTTAGTGTATCTTTGTAAGGAATGGTCTTGTACATAATAATGCAGACATAATAAACTTATATAACAAAATTTGTACTACAGATAATATGGCGCCTAAGACTTTTGCACAGTACTGTATATTTCTGGCATCTTCATGATAATCTGGATTTAAAAATAATCACAAAACATGCTATTAGGTCACCTAAAGAAAAGCTTCAGTGATACAGTCCTGAGCCACCCCTAATGTTTCGTATTCAATTAAGTGAAATAGATCAATTTAAAAAAAAATGTTTGATTGCAAAATTCCGCAGAGAGCAAAACAGTGCAATTTAAAAATACTTTTGTATCAACTTATGTATCAACCTTAGCAGCAAACTCATTTCCGCTCTCGTCTGTTCCAACCACTCAGTATTCAGCATCACCAGTATACTAATCACTGACATCTGCACCTTTTTCTCATCGGGTTTTTTATGTTTGAATGATTCATAGATCACTGTGTGAGTTGACAAACAGTAGTGGTTAGCACTGTCGCCTTGCCGTGTGTGTGTGTGTGTGTGTGTGTGTGTGTGTGTCTGTGCCCTGCGATGGATTGGCACCCTGTCCAGGGTGTACCCTGCCATGTGCCCTAAGTCTCCTGAGATAGGCTCCAGGCCCCCGTGACCCTGAATACAGGATTAAGCGGTATAGATGATGAGTGAGTGAGTGAATCTGCTTAGGTAAAGGGATTGAAAATGAGAGGCAAAAAAAAAACTCCTTCAGGAAGCCTGGAGAAGTGTCCTCCTCAAGACTACATAAAAATACAAGAAAGTCAGGCTCTTTGGGATCAAAATATGAAGAAATAAGGGGTGCAAGACTTTTGCACAGTACGCTGTATTCCATGGTGTTTTTGAATCCTATAGTCTGTAAGGTCCGAAGGTATTGATACATTTTCTAGAATAGCAGCTCTGACAATAGTGATCAGTACAAGGCAAATCACAGGATTATACATTATTAATGCACTCATACTAATTTTATTATTAGCATTATTAGCAACAGTTCATTCAAAAAGCTGATTCAATCACTTGCACTTGCAACTTTAATGCAGCAACTCTTCAACAGCATTTTCATGAATGTGTTCTACCATCCTTGGCAGTCTCAGATGTATTTTACAGGTAACCTTGCGTAAACTGCAGGTCATCTTTGGAACTAACAGTTAAACTTCAAAGCATAGTTGAGCGCATGCTCGGTCATTAGGGTCGGTGAGGAAATGCAGGGGAGACACGGGTTCCTTTTATTATCGAAGTGCTTTTCAGGTGTAAGCGAAGGAGAGAAAAGAAAGTACAAGAATGTTGTTTATGGTACTGATGTAAGTGTTCTGACATGTAGCCATTGCTCAAGGGAATGAATGCGCAGATACAGATGCACACTTGTGCACAGCCAGTCACATTCATACCAGCCAACAGGTCAGCACAAGCCGAGGAGCTCTGTCGAAGTTTAAGTGACGGAGTGCTGACAGCTATAACATAGAACCACAGTAAATGTGCAGTAATGCAAGTAAAACATATTATATATATATATATATATATATATATATATATATATATATATATATATATATATATATACAGGTTGGGCCATTTATATGGTCACCACCCATATAAATGGCCCACTCTGTATATGTATATATATATATATATATATATATATATATATATAATAGTCATTAAAGACTGTTATAGAACTTTGTCTTAGTCTTAGTAGTTAAGTTTTTCTCTTACTGTGACCTTTTGAAACATAAAAGTGTTGTAGCATATTGCAGTCTGCACAGTGCACTGTAAAAAGCCCTTTGATTTTATAAACATACGTTATACAGTATAATTGTGTATAATTGTTAACATAAGGAACATTTTTGGAAAGAGCCTCAATGATCAATGTAACAATAAGAGAACAAAAGAAACATGTTATTCCAAGGTTGACGCTAAGGGTTTACGTTGTATGGGGAATAAAATATGGCATGGCAAGCTGTTTTAAAAACGATAGAGTGGTATGAAATGGGCAGAGCAAGGAATTAGGAAACAATTTGGTAACAAAAATCCACAATAAGTAGTTACACTGAAGTTACAAAATAATTTCATGTATTCATTCAAGAAATTTTTTTCCCTGTACCATTTATACTGTACATGTGCCTGGAGCGTAGGCGGGTTACACCCTGGATATGGTGCAAAGCCATCGCAGGGCACACACACTCATTCACACACATGATGGCAGTTAGCCTAATCTGTATGTCTTTGGACTGTGGGAGGAAACAGGAAAACCTAGAGGAAACCCACCAAGCAGGGTGAAAACATGCAAGCTCCCTGCACACAGACCCGAGGTGGGAATCGAACTCTCGACCCCGGAGGTGCGAGGTCACAGTGCTATACAAATCATTTGATTGTAGTTACTAAATTACATATAATGATAAAGATTGTGGTTTCTCCCATCTTGAAAAAACATGCTGGTAATTGATCTGGCACATTTCCCTCATGTGTGAGTTAACATGCAAGTGTGTGTATTTGTGTTCTGTTCTGCAATGGATTGAAGTTCCTTCCTGGCTGTATTTGCACTTTGCATCCTACAGTATGTTCCCGGGATAGGCTCCAGATCCAATGTGATTCCAATCAGCTGATTCAAGAAACGTAAAGAAAACCAGTTAACCGTTTGTATAAAAGATTTATCCGGTGCTAGTATGAACAGAAAGAACCAATATCGCAAATTGTTGCACTTAAATACAAGTCATCCAGTTCGCAATAGATGTAGAATGGTTCTGTATTATCTGTATTTTGTATCTATTGCTTTTTTAACCAAGCTTTAAAGTTATTGCCTCATACTTGAAATAGAGTAAGTCTTGCTATTAATCCGATTATTTGATGTGACACTCTCTCTCTCTCTCTCTCTCTCTCTCTCTCTCTCTCTCTCTCTAGTTCTGGCAGTATGGTGAGTGGGTGGAGGTGGTGGTGGATGACAGGTTGCCTGTGCGAGGAGGCCGTCTGCTCTTCAGCTACTCGCGCACTAAGAACGAGTTCTGGAGCGCCCTGGTGGAGAAGGCTTACGCCAAGTCAGTTTCAGCATATGTGTGTATGACTGTGTGAGAGCATGTGGGACAGAAGAGCAGCGGTGACACAGCTTCCTGTCGCTCTTAGGCCGCTTTTGCTAGCTAATTGCGTGTAAACAAATGACTGTTGAGATCCCACTCCATACCCATGCGTCCCAACGAAGAGCGGAGAGAATAAAACGTCTTCAAAACCGATTGTTATGTGTGTTCATGTTTCAGTGTCATGGAAAGTGTATGGAAATAAGGTCTAAAGGAACAATGACAGTTCAGACCTTCAGACAAGTCATGGCAAAGAAAACTGCTTTTTTTAGTATAGATTCAAACTGCAGGTTTTGTTTAAAAGCTAAATTGTCAGGTTTATGTTCATACCTAGCATAATACTACTTAGTATAACATTATATTACTTAGCTAAATTATTAATTAGTTACTTCTCCACAAGGATAGTAAGAGATATGTGTGTGTGTATGTGTGTAGGTTGATGGGCTCCTACAGCAGCCTAAAGGGAGGCAACATTTCTGAGGGGATGGAGGACTTCACAGGAGGCATTGCCTACACTCGTCCTGTTTCCTCCCGCACTCCTCCGGTCCTGTGGAGGACTCTTACTGCAGCCCTGTCCAGAGGCAGCCTACTCAGCTGCTTCATACAGGTACTGTGCGCACATGAGAACGCGTGAGAGCACACACGAATACACACACACGCACATGCACAAGCACACATCCTAAGCAAAGATTTTATGTCGCACATTTACAAAATCAAGAACGTTCAATAATTTTTCAATTGTACAGCACTTTTAATCATATAAGCAGCATATTTAGAACATAAATACACACCTTGTTGCTTTTTAGATGAAGAAACGTGTAAGTTTCTGTCCTGAACTACCTAGCCTTGATCTACGAGGCTAACGTAGCCAGAGGTGGAAAGAGTAATAATCTTTTGTACTCAATTACAAGTACTGTTACTTCAATGAAATTTTACGAAAGTACAAGTAAAGTTACCATTATAAAAAATCTACTCAAGTAAAAGTAAAAAGTAGATGTGAAGTAGTAGAAATGTACCAAGTTACTTTTTTAACAGGGGGTGGTGGGATGGGGGATTCTAGTGTAGTTCAAAAAAGACTCAATCTCAACTAGTTGTTTTTACCTTTATAGTACGAAATAAAGCTGTTGTCTTTCTCGTGCTTGAAGTCAAAGTGGTCGTTTAAATATGGTGTAACGCTTTGCGCTGGATAGCCAAGGAAAAGAAGAGCTCAGAGCCGAGAATAACGTTCAGCACGAAAACTACATCGGCCTCTTTCAGCGTCACAAAATTATAATACAGATCATAAAGCAAAAGTAAAGAAAAGGGTAAAAGAATAGAGCGTTCTGGGGGCGGGGCCATTGGGGACCTGAGCTTCCTTCTCACGCGCACACCTCCACAGCGAGGGAGGGGCGGCAACTTTTAAAAGGGCAACATACAGTACATGTATAATGTGGTATACAGCATAGTAGTGGCTGTTACAATGGCCAGGGGTTTGCTCCGTCATAATTTAATGGCATTCCACTTTCTGTTCTGTCCGTCTCCATCGTTCTTATGAATGTAGCGCGTTTGTTCCACCCGCCCATCAATCAATCAATCAGTGCAGTGGTTTCTGGGTGCAATTTTTTCCCTTCCCCGTCGCATTATTTTTTAAATTATTTTTCATTTTAACTCATTTATTTTTTACCCAGGAAATATATGATTTCAAATGTAGCGGAATACAATACGTCAAACAGAACATACTTAAGTCAAAGTAAAATTACAGATTTTAATGTAAAAACCTAATGTAACTAACAAGTGAAGCTTCCATGCTAGCATCCTTTTATGAAACTGTATGGCACACTGGTGCCGGAACAGCAGGATCTTAGCCATCAAAACTGATCATTCGCATTCTCAAGACATATATAATCACTTATATAATTCTTGTTTAAAATAGCATTACTGAGCAAATGAATGTGTTCCTATTTACAGTAGCTCCATTCCAGCAGTTAGTTACATCATCTTCATGTGATATCATGTCCCTTTGCTACATGCTTCATAACTTAGCAGATGACAGATGGATTGCTAATTAATCAGGATTGATCAGAAACTTATCTTTAGAAGTTTTAGATTGAGTCATGCCAGATGTTTGGTGTAATATACGGCACATCCCGGGTTCATAAATCTTCACACTTCCTCGCATGTCGAGTTGTTCTGTACCTCAAACATACCTAAAAAAAACAAATTGTCATATTGTGATCTTATACTATGCTTAAAAACGCAATTTAAGTCCTGCTTTCAATGGCGGAATTTTTTCAATCACTAATAACAGAAGATAAGATTAATCCAAATTCTTAACCCTTGTGCTAAATTGAACTAAAACCTAGATGATTTGAGACCCGTCTTCATGCTCAGGGTTTCTAACCAATTATAGACGAGAACGAATTCATCTAGCCGATCATAACGCGGAAAACAAGATTTCATGACCTCACACAGAGGTTTGCTAAGAGTTTTGAAGAAGAAAAAAAATTGATTGGGGGTTTTAATTATTGAGCTATTTGCTTTACAAAGAAATAAAGTGTATTTGAGCAATGAATTTCAGCAACAACAAAAAAAAAAACATTTTTTTTTTAAAGCATTTTTTATTTTATTTTTTGTTCCTCTTATGTTCATTAGGAGGCTACTCTGAGCAAATTAATGTCTTATAATGTCTTATATGTGTTATATTACAACAGCTACGTTGTAGCAGTTAGCCATGTCATCTTAGATCAAAGCTTCAGTAGATAAAATAATAAAAGAATTACAGACATCAAACAAGATGTACTGATCAACTACATGGAGAAAAATGGTGTACGTCTTGTTTATGTGTTTATATCACAATCTGTGCAGGACGTCCCTTTGCTACATGCTTCTTACCAGATGACAGATGGATTGCTAATTAATTATGATTGGTCAGAAATATTGAAAGCCAAGTTTCTTTCAAAGTTTTACATTGAGTCATACCAGATGTTTAAAGTAATATAAAGCACATCCAATTTGAGAGTTATACAGTATGCAGTAGTCATAATCTTTATTTGTCCCCCAAAAAAGAGGTGTTCTACTTGTGAACTACAGTATATGCTTGGTGTGCTAGACTTTCAGAGTTAAATAGAGATTTTCTCACATCCATCTGCTCTAATTAGTAGTATTTGTTTCAAACAGTGCGTGAGTCAACTTGATTTTATTTGTGTAGCGTATTTAAGCAAATACAAAAAGCAAAATTAACTTAGTAGTAACTTTGTAGTAGCTTTGTAGTAAGTCAAATTGGTCCCCATTGTATGTGTGTGTGTGTGTGTGTGTGTGTGTGTGTGTGTGTGTGTGTGTGTGTGTGTGTGTGTGTGTGTGTATACACAAAAAAATGAGAGAGAAAAACATTCCTTGCTTCTTGTGCTTTTTTTCCATTTCCATTATTGCTAACTAGATTTTTTCCCTATTGTGACCTCATATAAGAAGATACACATAGACACGGAAATGATGTGTTTTGATGATGGGGGCATTAACGCACAGTTTGGGGAAACTTTGAGACCTGTGTTAACTTTGTCAAGGTCTAGTAAAATACGGGACCTTTGAGATAGGTTGGACTGATTGCACTTACAGTACATGGTCTATTGTGTTTGTATAGCATTTAACATGGATATTCAGGATATACAGTACATTTAAAATTCTTATTGTAAAATTTCTCTCATTTTTTTAACACTTGAATGATTCATATACAGTATCACTGTGTGGCTTAACAAACAAAAGCATTAATACAAAAAAAATTATATCAATATTTATAAATAAATACAGTACAGACCAAAAGTTTGGACACACCTTCTCAATCAAAGAGGTTGAATTTGTATTATGGCAAGAAAAAAGCAGCTAAGTGAAGAAAAACGAGTGGCCATCATTACTTTAAGAAATGAAGGTCAGTCAGTCCGAAAAATTGGGAAAACTTTGAAAGTGTCCCCAAGTGCAGTCACAAAAACCATCAAGCGCTACAAAGAAACTGGCTCGCATGCGGACCACCCCAGGAAAGGAAGACCAAGAGTCACCTCTGCTGCGGAGGATAAGTTCATCCGAGTCACCAGCCTCAGAAATCGCAGGTTAACAGCAGCTCAGATCAGAGAGCAGGTCAATGCCACACAGAGTTCTAGCAGCAGACACATCTCTAGAACAACTGTTAAGAGGAGACTGTGTGAATCAGGCCTTCATGGTAGAATATCTGCTAGGAAACCACTGCTAAGGACAGGCAACAAGCAGAAGAGACTTGTTTGGGCTAAAGAACACAATAAAAAAAACTCTTTGAATGAGAAGGTGTGTCCAAACTTTTGGTCTGTACTGTATATTAAAAAATAATATTAAAAAAATTCTTCATTTCTACCTAAAGAGTATGATGCAGCAGCACACTTGCATACAACCCTTTAATACAACCCTTGCATTGGCTTTGTACCTCCAAGGTTCGAATCTCGTCGGTGTGATCAGTAACTCACCTTAACACACTGAGGCACCACCCCACATCCCCCGGTATAGGAAACTTATAGACTCATGGATAGACGATAGACCCTACACAGGATGAGTGGTACAGATATTAGATGGATGGACCACCATCATAATTAGCAGTTCCAAGTCTCTTTCTGGGAATTTGAGCTTCTACAGTATTTGTTTGTCTGTTTTTTTCCAGGCTAAAAGCGTGAAGGAGATCGGCAGTGTGACAACAGACGGCCTGGTCAAAGGTCATGCCTATGCCATCACCGCCACCGATACGGTACACCACCTTGCTACCTACATACATGCTATAGTTATGTCACACAATTTTTCATGTTGAGAAGTTACAGCTGCTTAGTGTGTTCGTGTGTGTAGGTGCACAGAAAAGATGAGGAAGTGTTACTGGTGAGACTGAGAAACCCCTGGGGATTTGTGGAGTTCTGTGGACCGTGGAGTGACAAGTGAGAAATGGCTCAGTTCTCATTTTAGTGGCTAAAATTGTCTCCTTCTAACTGCCGCTGAGTGTGAGTGTGTGTATGTGTGTGGACAGGTGTAAAGACTGGGATGGTATAGAGAGTGCTGAGAAGACAAGAATCAAATTGAAAATTGAAGAAGATGGAGAATTCTGGTACAGAACCATGAACAGTAAAAAAAAATTTCCCCCACACACATAGTTCTTCATCAAATTCCTCATCAAATTTGTACACAACTCCATTTAGGTTTTTTTTTTTTTTTTTGGTTATTTATCTTTTTTGCCGTTTTTACAGCTGATATTTTTGTCCAGGATTTACAGTATAACAATAGAAATGAACTGAATACTCAGTATGTACTGTTCCTTCCTTCTTTTCTTCCCACCTCACTTCCTCCCTTCCTTCATTCCTCCCGCCGTGTGTGTGTGTATGTGTGTGTGTGTGTGTGTGTGTGTGTGTGTGTGTGTGTGTGTGTGTGTGTGTGTGTGTGTGTGTGTGTGTGTGTGTGTGTGTGTGTGTGTGTGTGCGTGCGTGTGTGTGTGTGTGTTAATACATAGGATTGGAGTGCAGGATTTTTGCAAGCTCTTTGACACAGTGGAGTTGTGTAGTGTGGATCCTGACTATGATACTGGAGAGGACGGTAATGACACCAGCACCTCCTCCTGGTCCTTGACCTCCCACAAGGGATCCTGGGTGCCCATGTGCTCTGCGGGTGGAAGCCGAAAAAACCCACGTAAGTGTGTGTGTGTGTGTGTGTGTGTGTGTGTGTGTGTGTGTGTGTGTGTGTGTGTGTGTGTGTGTGGGTGTGGGTGTGTTAGTGTTTATTAATGAATAAACTGAGTATATGTGACCCATCATATCAATTTAGATATCAAGTCACATGGTTTAGTTTTGCACTATGGCCAACGAAGTCCATTAGGTGAAATGTATCATATTTTAAATTTTGGCAAAATCACTGCTTGACTATCTTCGTGTTCAACAGAACAGGGGAAAAATCGTTCAGGAACTTAGATTTTTTTATCCTCAACGTAACATTTTAATGAACACTATTCACGCTGATTGCTCCAGTTGTTACAAAAAAAAAAAAAAAACATGCAATTATTCCCTAGAAATTCTGCTGGAGAAGTTATTTTTAAGGGTAGCAGGGAAGCAGGGAAATCCTACAGTCAAAATGAGGTTTTCTGATCACCGAAAATGTGACTTATTTAATGTGACCTAATTTGATATTACAGATAACGTATGAAAAAAAGTAAATGTCACAAATATGTTTGATATACGTGTCATAGCGTGATTATCAAAAGAAAAATAAATCGGAAACATCTTTTCCTTTTGATTTCATACTTAAAATGATATTTTGATTTTTTTTTTCCCCCCCAACAGGAACTTTCTGTAAGAACCCTCAGTTCCACTTGATTCTCTCGCAGCAGGACGTTGAGGATGTGGAGATCGACGAGGACGAGTTGGATGTAGGGGATGATGATGATGATGATGATGATGATGATGATGATGCAGCTCAGCCAAAAAGCATTCTGGCCAAGCATAAAGAGAAGATGAAGAAATGCACAGTCCTGATAGAGCTGCTGCAGAAAAACCGCAGATTGAAAGACAGAGTCAACTTCCTTTACATCGGCTACCACATTTACAAAGTGAGAATAATGCAGTGTGTAGACTTTCTCTCTCACTCACTCTCTCTCTCTCTCTCTCTAATCATGTTCAAAAGTTACAATTTTTGTGTAAAAACATAATAATCACCTGATCACAGTGGGTCTCAGTATTAGGCAAAAATAACCTCTAACAAGCAACATAAAACCTTTTTCCACATGCCATTATTTCCTTCACTGTCAGTTTTTAATAATAAATAGTATTAAAAAAATTTCCACTTCTTAGTAGTGGACTAATGTGTACTGGAATAGCTAATAAACTCCTTTCTTCTTTTCTTTCTTTTTCCGTCGGAACTTCCTGTTTGTCCTGTAGGTGCCTCCTCAAGTGAGTAACACTTCATACTGTATATACTGATCTCTCTTAACTGCATAAGCGCGAAACCAGATCCAATCCTTCACCTTCATCCCAATAGCTGCAGGACGCCAAAGGTTCCTTCGGCCAGGGCTTCTTTATTGCCAACCCGCTGGTGGGCCGCTCTGGAGCATATCGCAACGTGCGGGCTGTGTGGAGGAAGGTGCACTTGGACCCAGGGCACTACGTCATCGTGGCGTCCACACAGAGGCCCAACCAGCCCGGGGAGTTTTTCCTCCGCATCTACGCCAAGAACGGCAACACTCTGGGGTACGCTGGAGTGTTTTACATAGCAAGGAGGCGGGAAAAGTTTAAAGTGTCATGATTTAAAGAATTGAAATGATTGAGGATTTTATTCTTCATCTGTTTATTAACAGATGTTTCTTTATCTGACTTTTATAAACAAGATTTAGAAGAATCTTTTTAATAATAGATGTACAACTCTTAAAAAAACAAAACAAAATGATATTATGTTTGATATATTATGGTCGCCTTGCACTTCCAGGGTCCGAGTTCGATTCCCATCTCTGTGTGCATGGAGTTTGCCGGATACTTCGGTTTCCTCCCACAGTCCAAAGACATGTAGGTTAGGTTAATTGGCGTTCCCAAATTGGCCGTAGTGTGTGAATGAGTGTATGTGTGTGTGTGTGTGTGTGTGTGTGTGTGTGTGTGTGTGTGCCCTGCGATGGATTGGCACCCTGTCCAGGGTGTACCCCGCCTCATGCCCTAAGTCTCCTGGGATAGGCTCCAGGCCCCCCGTGACCCTGAATACAGGATTAAGCGGTATAGATGATGAGTTTGTTTATTATTATTATTATTATTATTATTATTATTATTATTATTATTATTATTATCTTACAAATCACATACAATGTGATACAAAAATATTTTTCCAAGGATTTTTGTAATTTTGCATTGATTTTATTTATACCATTTTTTCATGTAATTTTTTATATTTATTCTTCTTTCATATTTTCCCCTTTTCCTTTTGCTTTTCTTTCTGTTGCTTTTCCCAGTTTTCATTCTTTATGCATCTTTTTTGTCTATTCCCCTCGTTTTTCTTAATTTGTATAGGAATCTGTCACAAAGCTAATGCATTGAAAGCAAATGTGTTGTTCTGTCTGTCTTTCTTTCTTTTTTCCCTTTTTCTTTCTTCCAAGCAATTGGATGGTTATAACATCACCAGGAGTCGAACCTGTGATCTGCTATTGATGGGTCCAGCACTTTTCAGTTGCACTTTTAAGGTGGAAATAGCCTATAGTCATATAGCCTAAAGTATATAAATAAATATTAAATAGTGTTGTAGTTTGTGCTCTTTGATGAGCTTGCACTCGGGAAAAATGCCATGGAAAAAAATTCACTCATACAATTCACAGTAATACACTTAAGCCTGTTAATTACCCAAGTCATGTTCCTAAGTGAATAAAGTATAAATGATCCATGGGCGGATTTGAAGTAATTATGTGCAGCTCAGAACGTCTTTTTCATTTGTTCCAGGGTTCGTGAGATAACCTGTCCAATTGCTATTACCACGGTGAGTGTGAGGATTATAATGCTAAACACAGCTACAGCAGTCTGACTAGTCTCACAATAACAAACTTACACTGTGTATATTTGTCCTGAAGACTGTCATGGCAAATCCTCCATCACCTGACGACCAGGTAGCCACGCAGAAGTGGTTTGATGTGGAAGCTGGACCGGTAAGTATCGGTGCACAGAACGTAATGACGTAATGACGACTCTACTGGATTTAATTGACTTTTATACATACATGCTTTTCTGTATATATGTATAAATATATGGAAGCAGTATCAGTAACTAATGTCACTTCCTTTCAGGATGACAAACTAGATGCAGTGGAGTTTATGAAGCTGGTCAACACAGGTCTGAGGATTCAAACTCTAATTCTAATCTATCACAAAGTTGTTTATAATGAAAAAAATATACAAATATACATATAAATATGATTTTCTCGATTTCCTCTGATCACTGGCCAAAATCTGTGATACACTTCCTTTAAACTGTATATGAGTCAATAAAGTTCATTAAGTTCACTTCTCGAAAAATTCCAAATATCATTCATTCATCTTTAGTAAGCAAGTTTACCTGAATCAGGGTTTTAAGAAATCAAGAATTCCGAATTGTTAGGGAGTCTTGGGAATTCCTTTCAGCAGTGTGGTATCAGTAATGGGCAGCAGGTGGCGGAGTTGGACAGCCGTGTGTTGGAAGGCTGTATGGACTTGTCCTTTATCAGAAGCACATGGTGTGGTGTGAGCACAGCGCAGTCTGTGTGTGCGTGTGTGTGTGTGTGTGTGTCTGCACTGCTGGGCCTCACACGCTGTCTCTCTGTGCTGCAGTGCTGGAGCAGAACTACCATGTTCCTCTGGAGACCTGCAGACAGCTCGTCTTCACACAAGACGTATCCTTCCATCTGGCCGCGTCTTCTCTTTCATTCCACCACGTTTCAGCTCATATTTCCCTCTAATTTCCTGCTGTTCTTCCTCTTCTTCTGCATGATGAGGTGCTGAGTGTTGTAAAAGGATTTTCAAAATCCTTCCTTTCTTTCTTCTGTATTTCCGTCTTTCTTTCCATTTTTTTTAAATTTATCCTTTTAAACAATCTTGCTTTATTCCTTCCTTCCTGCCTTCTGTCTTTTGCTTTATTCTTTGATTTAGTAGTTTCCTTTCCTTCTCAACTTCCTCCACTTCTTTCTTTCTTTTCTTTCAATTTTCTTTGATTTATTTTATCTCAAAAAAACATTTTTTTCTTTCTTTCGTTCTTTCTTTCTTTCTTTCTTTATATTTCTAATTAAATCTTAATCAAGTGGTTGTTTTCACAATGTCTCTTTCTTTTCTTTTCCTTTTCTTTCTTGCTCTTTTTCTTTCTTCCTTTCATCCTCCCTTTCTTCTTCTTCTTTCTTTCTCTATTTCTTTATATTTCTACATGAATCTTAATCAAGTGGTTGTTTCCCCAAAGTCTCTTTCTTTCTTTCTTGTTCTTTTTCTTTCTTCCTTTCATCCTTTCAACCTCCCTTTCTTCTTCTTTCTCTTTCTCTCTCTTTCTTTTCTTTGATTTTATTCTAATTATGTCTGGAGTGCTTTTTTATCATCTTTCTTTCTTTCTTTCCTTCCTTTCTTTTTTTGTCTTAACCAATTGGTTTTATTTACTTCTTGCCTTCTTTCCCCCATTTTTCTTCATAAATGCATGAAAACTATGCAAGATTCTCTCAAGCCCGCCTTTTTTTTTTTTTTGCATTTTTTTGTTTGTTTGAAAGTTGTCCTTGTTGTCCTTGTTGTTTGTGGTGCTTTTCTCTTCGCCCCTTCTGGTTGTTGTCCTGAGTGTGTGTATGTGTACAGACTGGTGGTAGAGGCAGGCTGAGGCGTGATCAGGCCGAGAATCTCCTCTCGTCTCTGCGCAGTCTGCAGGTACGGGTGTCTCCTCTCCTGAACTGATTTGCTATGGCAATGTAAACATCTTAAATAGCAGGAATACCACAGTTAAAGATGACGTTAACATAGTTTTTTTTTTTTTTTTGGTATGGTGGGAGGGGTGGGGGGTATTAGCGTCTTTCATGTTTCCGTCTCCCTGTCCTCTCTCTGAACTGAATCTCTGCGGGCTTAATAAAGTATGTTTGGTTAATCCGCTCTCCCAGCCTGCTGCTCTGCACAGCTGGAAAGCAGCGCTAGCGTGTAGTGAACAACTTACATTCCATTCCTGTGGCTCTGCTGTTTACTGGAGAAGTAAATATCCATTTCTGAAACCTCGCTTTTGTGTGTGTGTTCAAGTCGATCTTTCTCGAGTATGACGAGGATTCATCTGGAAACATGAGCCCTTTTGAGCTCAGTCAAGCTCTGAAAGCAGCAGGTACGAGCTCTAAGCACACATACACACACACACACACACACACACACACACACACACACCTACACAGAGACTGAGAGATAAATTTACAGAAACACCTGTACAGGCCCCAAAAGGAAACCACAGATTAACATAACATGAATTCCCACATTCCTCCTTCTTTCTCTCTCTCGATCTCTCTAAGGTGTGCAGTGTGATAATAACATACTGCACATGCTCTGGGAGCGCTTCGGCTCTGGAGAGCAGCAGCTGCCTTTCCACATCTTCGTGGCATGTGTTACCAGACTGCAAGTCCTCTTTGGTAAGCATCTCCATTACAGCAGAATCCCACATGCATTACACAATCTAAACACACTCACACTAACACACACACACAAACACACCCAAACACACACACACACGCGCACACACATATATACAGTCTAACTGTAGTGCTCCACAGTTAAATTAGGTACACACTGTACATTTATAAGCTCAACTATAGACCAACATTAAAGTGTCAAGAAAGTAAAAAAGGAGAGATTCTGGACATGGCAGTGGAATCGTACGGTATGATGTGCAAAACACGCACTAGTGCTGGAAATGCCTTACTAAATTTTTTAATTATTATTAGAATGTGAATACATTTGAATATTATCGATTTATATATTAAATAATAAACTCACATGGAAGGACAGTACTCTGGAAAAGCCTTGATCAACCCCCATTTCTTCATAATAAATCAAATTGATTGATGTAGATTAAATTAAAGAAATGGGAACAAATGTTACAGGGGCTCGACTGAAAATAAGAGGCAAAAACTTTGGCAAAAATGTCAAAGCAAAAAGATATGAAGGGGGGGCTCAAGACGTTTATACAGTACAGTACAGTACGTTGATGTGAGTGTCACTGAAACTTGGGACCTATTTGGGATTGCGGCATCACAACACACACATTTATCACGACATGTAGCTTTCATAAACAGTGTTAGATACTTAATGAAAAGCTTATGTCGAAGCTCTTCAGCTGACGAAATAGGGTTTCTTCCTTTGTCCTTTTGTTCCTTCTTTTTTATTGATTGCATAATTATTTACTTATTTTTGTCCATTATTTTCTTTCATTAATCTTTTTCTTTTCATCTTTCTTTATTCCCTCTTTGTTTCTTTATTACTTTTTTCATGATTTTTTCCCATGCTTTATTTTCTTATATATCATTTCTCAGTTTCCTTTTTGTATTTCTTTCTTTTTCTTCAATTTATTTTCTCTTATTCTTTCATTCTTTTTTGTATTTTTGTCTTTTGCAATTTTCTTTCGTTCTATCTGTTTTAATTGTTTCTTTCTGTTTATGATATTTCCTTTCTTTTATATTTTTTATATTTATTTTTTTCTATTATTTTATTTAATTGCATTTTCCCACTTTCACGCTTGTTTTTCTTTCTTTCTTTGATGTCTTTTCTTCTTTGATTTCATCTTTTCCATCTCTTTCTTCCTCCTTCTCTCATTTCTTTCTTTCTATCTTTCTTTCTTTGTCCACCCCTACTGCAGATGCAAAAACAGATACAAACAAAAGTCCCTATTTATTTCTAGACATGCCTATTCATTACACATGCAATATGAATATCACCTGATTGTGGAGGAACAGTGCTCCATGCCAGTGTAATGAATAGAAAATCTCATCCCTTTAGATTAAGGACTTTATGCTCATTCAGAAAGTTAGCATTGCAGCAGTTGAAGCAAAAAAAAACCTGTAATGTCACCTGAAGTGTTTTGACATAAAGCAAATAGCACCATTATAAAAGCTTAATGCAACATGAAAGTGTTATAAAGCTCGGCTGTAAACCCTGAAGTGTATTTTCTTTAACCCCAGCAAAACACAATTAGGCTGTTGGTAAAGCGTAATTAAAATTAATTAATTTTTTATTATTATTATTATTATTATTATTATTACTATTATTATTATTATTATTAAATTAATTAAAAGGCTTCCTTTGTCAATATACAAGGAATAGAATATGACACACGCATCTGTCATAACAAAATAATCACTTATGTTGTGATACGTTACCATTGCATCACACTTTTCATCTGTTTACAGTTACATCATAAGCTGACCAGCTTCCCCTTTTTCTTTCTCTTTCTAAAATTAAAACAACCAAAAAGGGAAATAAACAACAGTTGTCATGTTACCAAGCGTTATCAAAATATTTGTTTACCAGTTCTATTTTCACACTGTCGTGTTAACGAATTCAGGTGATTGGGATCATTGCAATGTTGTCAGTACACCTGTCAAGCATTATGGTAACAGGATCAGGTATTGCGCAGCGTTGACGTCATTAGCCCAGTGATGATCTACAGGTGTCATGGTGTTAATTGGAGGAGTTTGACTGTCACACACTTCTCCACAGCTCTGTTTGAGTCAGAAAGCAGCCAGGAGGTGAAGAGCAGAGGCATAAACACGGTGAGTTCTCGCTGAGAAAGTTCTCACTTCTGTTTCTGATGCTCTTGAGAAATTAAGGCTAGACTTTTGAATTGAAGTTCTTGTTAAGCTTATCTTCTTATTTGTTTTTTTTGTTTTTTTTCAAACAGCTCTCACGCAGGATTATCAGTTAATCCCAGCTGATAGATTTTTAACTTTGCTCATTTCAGGTCTGATTAAATGATTACTAAGCCACATGACAGTGTGTGTGTTACAGAGTTTCAGGTGCAATGCAAAAACTCTGGAGTGTCTAAAACCTCCATATTATACACAATACAATATGATAAAATATTATTAACCAAAGCATTCAAGAAATTTTATTTATCGTTAATGATATTTACAATGAATCTTTCTGCACTGTAGGCTGATTGGTGTTTCCAAATTGTGTACTTCTGGCCTGCATTGGGTTGGTACTCCATCCAGGGTGTCCCCCACCTTGTGGCCTGACGTCCCTATGATAGAAAGGCCAGGCCCAAAGTGACTCCACAACTAGCGAATGTATGGAATGGGTTTAACTGGTTTAAAACTAATATAGATTTGTACTTAATTTGCGACAGGTGTGCTTTATACATAATGTGTGAGAATTTCCTAAACTGTTAGATATTGTTTTAAATCATCTATGTGATTTTGCCTGTAAAACATAATATTCATTCACTATAAGTGTGCTGAATATATATATATATATATATATATATATATATATATATATATATATATATATACTGTCATGCACACTCGTAACACGACCGGCACTAGGACCCGGAAGTAGTACGGTCGGGTTTCCAGGAAGCATAAAAGCAGACAAAATGGCGCTTCACATTGCTCAGTCATTGAGTTCGCCCATGCCTTTGCTGACGCTACGCCGACTATTCTGTGATTACTCACCGATTCGGGTTGCTTCTTTGATTGAGTGTGTGTTGCTAGAACGCGGGTTTATTTGTGTAGATCCTTACTCTTTGCGTAAGAGAGTTCTTAGACTAATTGCGTGGTTATCCTGCCTATTCGTGCTGCTTCCGCATTTGGGTTTACCATCCACGCTACACGGGCTAACTGCTAAGGCTTTTCAGTTTATCCTTCGGTTGCACGTGACAGAATGACTGAGCCAAAAGCAGTAAACCTAGCGGAGTTTGCTCGCCTCTGTGATGTGGTTGACCAACATGCCGAACTGATCAATAAGCTCCGTGGTGAAGTCGCGTCTCTCCGAAAGGACCTCCAAGACGTCGCGGCCTTGCGCCGTGAGGTGGCGGAGTTACGGCAGGAGAACGGCTGCTCAGTCGGCTGTTGCTACGCCCGTCGCAGCAGCTGCAGCGCCGCCCCCCTCGTCTTCTGATGTTTTCATAGCTCTACCGGATAAGTGGGATGGCACAGATGGGAAATGCAGCGTTTTTCTAACCGCATTGGATCTTGTGTTTGAGTTCAATTCCACCAGATACTCCACAGACCGACTGCGCATTGCGCTTCTCGTCTCGTTGCTATCCAGGCAGGCAGCTGAGTGGGCCACGGCGGTTCTCCGATCAGATTCAGACACTGCTTATTCATATGGAGAAATCACCCATCAACTAAAGCTAACATTTGAACATCCTGCTGCTGAGGTGGAGACCGATATGAAATTGTACCATCTGCGGCAGGGAGGGTCGTCCGTGAGTCGCTACACGTATTTCCGTACTCTCGCTGTGCAGACCATCTGGGGAGACGCCGCCCTCTGGACAGCCTACAACGAGGGACTGGCTTCACGCATAAAAGATGAACTCGCCGGACGGGAGCTTCCAACCACACTGGAGGGACTGATTCAGCTCGCTCTCCGGATTGACCAGCGCGTGCTCTCCCGTCCGAGTTGTTCACACGCCACATCCCGACCACCAGCCTTCATCACCACCACTATGGCACCCACTGGATCTCCACCTCCCGCCGTGGTTGACACCGGAGCCGGGGAACTCATGCAATTAGGACGCGCCTCCTTGAACGCTGCTGAGCGAGAACGACGCTTCAGGGAGGGACTTTGTGCCTATTGTGGGTCAGGAGCGCACCATAGAGCCATCTGCCCTCTTCGCCCGGGAAACGCCCAGGCAGGAACCATGGAAGCAGTTCACCGGGCTCCCTCCATCTCTCCGCCACCACGCCCAGCGTCTCTCGTCTCACGGTTCAGGTACACCTCCAATTTGGCCACAAACGAGTCAAAAGTTCTGCGTTCATCGACTCCGGTGCCGCGGGAAACTTTATTGACTCTTCATATGCCAAAAGATTGGGGTTGGAGACTGAAGCGTTATCCCAGCCAGTTCGGATTACATCTGTCGACGGTCGGCCCCTCTCCTCTAGCCCCATCATCGCCCAGACTCGACCCATAACCCTCATCATCGACCAACACCAGGAAACGATTTCACCTCACCTCCATCTCCTCTCCACCCATTATTCTCGGACACCCCTGGCTTCTGCAGCATGATCCTCTCATCTCATGGTCTCAGAACCAGATCCTCCAATGGGGGCCAACCTGTCTCGAACTTTGCCTGCGGGCACCGACTGGGACGTGCTCTAGGGAGTCCGAGGCCCCTGATGTCGACACCAACACCATCCCCGAGGCTTATCGGGACCTGGCTGAAGTCTTCTGCAAAAGACGCGCCACCCGCCTTCCTCCACATCGCCCCTACGACCTGGCCATTGAACTTCAGCCAGGTTTTGTTCCCACCCGGCCACCTGTACTCTCTCTCCACCACTGAGACGCGGGCGATGGAGGAGTATGTATCTTCAGCTCTCCGCCAAGGCACCATACGACCCTCCTCCTTGCCCGCCGCCGCGGGATTTTTCTTTGTAAAGAAGAAATTCGGCAAACTACGTCCTTGTGTCGACTATCGGGGGGCTCAACAACATCACCATAAAAAACCGACACCCATTGCCTCTTACCAACTCTGCCCTGGACGCCCTCTCTGGTGCCACCATCTTTACAAAGTTGGACCTCCGGAGCGCCTACAACTTGGTGCGTATCAGAGAGGGCGATAAGTGGAAGACGGCATTCATCAACCCCACTGGGCATTACGAAAGTTTAGTCATTCCATTTGGTCTCTGTAATGCACCAGCAGCTTTTCAACGTTTCATCAATGACGTGCTCCGGGACATGTTGGGCCGATGGGTATTCGTCTACCTGGATGATATTCTTATCTACTCTCGCTCCGTTAAAGAACATGTTCAACACGTCAGAGCGGTTCTTAAGAGACTGCTCGCTCACCAGCTGTACTGTAAGTTGGAGAAGTGCACTTTTCACGAGCGCTCCACCACGTTCCTGGGTTTTGTCATCTCGTCCCAGGGTGTGGCCATGGACCCACAGAAGCTAGAAGTTGTACGTCATTGGCCCCTACCCAAGACTCTCAGACAACTTCAACGGTTTCTTGGGTTTGCGAACTTCTATCGTCGCTTTATCCGGGACTACAGTACGGTTGCAGCACCATTAACCGCTCTGACTTGGCCATCATCTCATCACTTCCAACTCAACTCTACCGCCATCTCCGCCTTCCACGAGCTCTGCCATCGATTCACCACCGCCCCGATTCTTCTCCATCCAGATGCAAACAAACCGTTCGTTGTGGAGGTGGACGCTTCGGATGTGGGCGCCGGGCTGTTCTCTCCCAAGGAGGTCCAGACCAGAAGCTACACCCTTGTAGTTTCTTCTCCAAAAAAATTTACCCCACTCAGCAGCGATACGGGGTAGGGGACCGCGAGCTGCTGGCCATAAAGTGGGCATTGGAGGAATGGCGCCAGGGAGCCATTTATCGTCTGGACTAACCACCAGAATCTCATCACCATCCGGAACCTCAAACAGCTCAACCCAAGGCAGGCGTGGTGGGCTCTGTTCTTTGAACATTATGATTTCCAACTATCATACCCCGTGCCTGTTCTTCCCCCCTCCAAGATCATCACCCCACTTCGCTGGGAACTGGAGACGAGGGTTCGCCAAGCACAAGCCGCAGAGAACGAACCGGCAGGTGTGCTGCCTGGACGACTCTATGTCCCCAAGAACACCCGGACTGAAGTCATCCAATGGGGACATTCCACCCCTCTATCAGGGCACCCAGGCACGCAGCGCACCCTACAATACGTGCAGCGTGCCTTCTGGTGGCCATCTATGGCCAAGGACATCGGCGAGTTCGTTCAGGCGTGCCCAGTGTGTGCCAGGGCCAAGGACACCAATCAACCAACACCCGGGGAACTCCAACCGCTTCCTGTTCCCCGTTGGCCCTAGACACACATTGCCATCGACTTCATCACGGGCCTGCCGGTCTTCGAAGGGAAAAATGCCATCTTGACCATTGTGGATCGGTTCTCTAAAGCTGTGCACCTGGTGGCCCTCACCGGACTCCCGTCAGCTAAAAGGACAGCCGAGCTGATTTTAGAGCACGTAGTCCATCTGCATGGGTTCCCCAAGGACATCGTCTCGGACAGGGGGCCCAGTTCACCGCACGGTTCTGGAAGGCCTTCTGCCGTCTGACCAATTCCACCTGCAGTCTCTCATCAGGTTACCATCCTCAGACTAATGGTTGGAACGGACCAACCAACAACTGGAGCGCTACCTGAGATGCTTCGTCGCCAACCGTCAGCGCTCCTGGGCCCGCTACCTCATCTGGGCTGAACTTTCCCATAACCTCCATGTTTCCTCCGCCACCAAGTTAAGTCCCTTTGAGGTATGCCAGGGTTTCCAACCTCTGATGTTCGAACATCAAGAACCGGAGGTTCCCAGTTGGTCCGCAGGTGTCGACGGTCGTGGGTCCTAGCCAAGGAAGCTACCAACGTGCTAACACTCGTTACACCACGCAACATCGCCGTCTACACCCTCCGGGACGATTGTACCACGTAGGTGACAAAGTGTGGCTGTCCACAAAGAACCTGCACCTCCATACAGAATCAAAGAAATTATCACCAAGGTTCATTGGCCCCTACCACGTCACCCTCTGCATCAACCCTGTCACCTACCGGCTCCAGTATATATATATATATATAATATATATATATATATTACTAATGCTATCTAGTTTATTAATGAATTATTCTGAAATAAAAGATCCTTTAAATGAGCAAAATTTGCCATTCATATTAGCTACTGAAATTGATGCTAATCTAACATGGCATTAGCAAAGAATGTAAATAAGTTAAATGCTCACAGAATTTACTCATGTTTGCTTGGTAGCACAACTTACCTCAACATATATTTTCAGATCCGAGATTGCAGTTCATGATTTCTAGGAAGGCATAGGAGAGATCTCTTTATACCCATTGTTGAGGAAACGCTAAGGTTTCCTTACACTGACGTTAGCTTCAATAACGATATGTAATTCATCTGTGAAAATGATTCCGCATGCTCCCAGGACCACTCAATCACAGTTTGAGTCCGCATCAGGAAAGAAACAACCTTGATGAAAACTAGATGTGATAACCTGGCCGTTCAGTACATTCAGGTCGTCAGCTGACTTCATTTTATTGCGTCACTGAGTCTGGATCTGAACAACTGAAGCAACCCCAGATCATAACACTGTGTCCAGACATTTGTCTAATGGCCACTATGTATGCTGGGTGCATTGCTTCATGTGCTTCCCTTCTTACCCTGACACCCCCCATCACTCTAGAACATGGACTTTTTTTTCCATGTTTATCAGACCACATGGCTTATTCTCTATTGCTGTAAAATCCAGTGTTTATGCTCCATAGCTAATTTAGGTACTTTTTTATTAGTTTCACTAACAAGTGGTTTTCTTATGGCCACACAGTTGTTTAGTCGCAATCCTGTGAGTTCTCGTCACATTCTTAACTCAGTTGTAGTCATTTTAAATCATCTTAGTTTTTCTTCACTTGATCCAGGCCAATAATTTGGTGGCCTTCTTTTTGGCCAGCCACTGTGTAATATGAGTCGTTGCTGAATCCGGGATGGTAAAAGATTTTACAATGGTAGGGCTAGGGGTCTCATCCATATTCAGACCCACATGGATTGATGGATGCTTTGGTGTTAACTACAGAACATTGTGTAGTTTATGGAAGATTGGCACATGGCACCTGATTTTTATTTGTATAATTATTAGCTAAATTAAATAATAATAATAAGAAGAAGAAGAAGAAGAAACATCAAGTAAAATATTAATTTGACAAAATTATACTTAAGCAGAGTAATGGAGCAAAATCCCTGTGTAGTGCGTGTAGTAGTCTATGCAGTTGCTTTTACTTAGATCTTAGTGCTCCTTGTTTTTTATGGGAGAGCTGATTCTCGTATTAACTCTGATATTTTTGAAGCCGCTGTTTATTAATAGTCGTGCTCTGAGTAACAGCTCGTGTCTCTGGCCTTTTCTGCAGTGGCTGCTCAGCCTGCTAGCTGTGTGAACGCGCTCAGATGTGACACCTCAGCAGGACAGACCTGGACGGCCAGGACTATGCAGACGTCATCCACCTGGACCTACGTCCTCTCTCTCATACTTTATATTACTTTTCATTTACGGACATCACTCTGGACTCTCTCTCTCCCTCTCCACCCACCTACCCACTGATCCTTCCATCACACAGGTCATATGGGTCATTCCTGATTATGGTCCAGACACATTCTTTTGTGCTTAATTTTATATTCAAATAGAAACATAATAAGCCATTGCTTCTACATTACTATATATATTTTTTATTAATCTTGCTTTTTAAATTATATTCTTGTTATATTATCAAGCATTTACCTTGGGTTTATCTGATGCATATGTTTTGTATCGTATTTTTATTCTATCCTGTCTAATTTAGCATGAATTTAGTCATTTCAGAAACATGCTACTAATCCATCAGGAATGTTTTCTTTACCTATATTAACTGATAGGATGTTATTAATTATTCCCAGTACCAGCATTTCATTACATCCTGTTATAGATTGGAGGAAAAAGAACTTTGTGGAATTTATTCATATAAACACGATGAACAATGATCGGAATTTCTTTTCCAGTGTTAAGCAAACATAAAAAATAAGCACTGGAATTTTTCAATCCCAAGTTATGCCAAATTCTTTACATTTTTCAGTTGCTCAGCAAAATTCCCAGTGTTGAACTAGCACCCTACAGTGTTTACATAGATCCAGTTATACTCGTTTTGAGTTGAGAGCTGAGATATTTTAGGAATTTAGGAAGTACCATTTATTCTATTGGAATTTTGTCTCAAGTGTGACGTGAACGAAACTTTTTTATCCTTACTATATCCGAAATCATTAACAGGATCTGAGGGTGAAGATGGATTTATATTTCCTCATCCTGTCTTTTTAGTCTTTCTTCCAGTAGGCATGGGGATCAACGATCTTCCAAATAAATCTGAGCATCCAATTATAACCACGGATCTTTCTTTTCATAGTGGATGCGTATACATACACCTCCACACACACACACACATACACACGCACACACAGAGCTAGGGGAGCGAGAGTGACTGCTGGTATTAAAAGCGATGTCTCAGCAGCGCTGCACGCATCGCCTCTATTCTTGTCGTTCTGACGCCATGCACCACGTCATCACGCCATCGCTCCCTCCTCCGCTACGTTCTCCCTCTCTCCCTCCTTCCAGCTCTCTCTAGTAACTGGCTCGGTCTGCTGCCTCCTCCCCTTGTTCCTGTTCTTCTCTCGCTCTCTCTCTCTCTCTCACACACACAGCCACACATGCTCACATACACACTCTTTATATATGCTTGTCCTTTTTCCTGAACTCCTATTTATAGAATTGTATTTATGCAAGAAGAAGCAGAGGTTGCCCCCGGCAACAGGCCAAGCATTTTGGGAAAGGAACACCTGTCAGCCTGGAAACAGCTGTCTCCATCCTGGCTTTTTTTTTTTTTCCTCTTGTTCTTCTTCTTCTTCCTCCATCTATGTCCATATGGAGCTTCCTCCTCACTCTCTCTCTCTCACACACACACACACGCGCACATGGTGGTCTGTAGATTTGGCGTGAGTTAAGCTGTGTCTAGCTGTACACTACACGTTTGTCAGGCCACACACTGAGGAACGTCCTGTCATCTCCCGGGACATACACCTCCCACAGAGCAGGATCAAATCTCTTGAAATCGTGGTCATACCATCACACTTACACCCCAGCAGAGTCTGTACAACCAGCATGGGTCAGACAAATAAATGTCTCTCTCTTCCTCACGCACAGACCCACACACATGCCGACACTTCAGAATCGATGCTAAAGCCTTAGCTACACTAATATCTCAAAAAAATCTCTTATTTGCTACCCAACCTTGATATGACCTTGAAAACGTATCTTAATGCCAGGAATTTCTTCAGTAAAAGAATACCATTGTGTTGTAGAAATATAATATAACCAAATGCAACAGAAATGTATTTTAGCTACATGTAGCTACAAAACCACTTATGGTTCAGAATAGTTATGTATAGTTCAACATGTGTCACAAAGAGTCTGTCGCAAAACACACATGAACGCATTTTTATTCTTGTACTCCATGTCCACTCTGAAACACTTCAAAAACTCACTCTAATTTGTTGGTCTGGCTTTTTATTATTATTATTATTATTATTATTATTCCCCGCTTTTCTCCCTAATTTAGTCGTGTCCAATTTCTCCCCGTCACTAGGGGGCTCCCACATTAAGCTACTACTACCACTCAGTCGGGAGGGCCGAAGACTATCACGTGTTTCCTCTGAACCACGTGACGCCAGTCGACCGCGTCTTTTCGAACTGCTCGCTCACGTTGGGGGTGGCGTAACACACTTGGAGGACAGCGCTATTCGCTTCTTCCGCCTGCGTGAGCTCACAGACGCCCCTGATTGGCTGTAG
This sequence comes from Clarias fuscus, assembly GCA_030347435.1. Classification (NCBI taxonomy): domain Eukaryota; kingdom Metazoa; phylum Chordata; class Actinopteri; order Siluriformes; family Clariidae; genus Clarias; species Clarias fuscus. The sequence goes on along the minus strand of CM059210.1, from coordinate 30,761,925 downwards.
AGCCGTGATTAATGTGGGAGTACTTCTCATCCCGCCCCTCTGAGAGAGCTCGGCCAATCGGCTCTCTAGACCTCCGGCTGCGAGAGGTTACACCATTGTTGGTCTGTATTGTATTTTTGTAAGAAGCTAAAGGTTGTGTGCTGTGTAGTAGTCACAGAGGGACGCGGTTACGGCTAAAGAAGTTACATTCGCCTTTAACAGTAGATTTCAACAGTTTCAACCATAGACTAATTCATTCAGTTTTTGCTGTTAGCTCCTTTAAAAAAAAAGTAAGACCTCCTCATGTGCTGTCATGTCCCCCATGGTATCAGTGAGAAAACCTAACATGGAAATAGTAAATCCAGTGAAAAACTTCAACTCAGCCTTAATGGTTGGTCGTGTTCTAGACCAGGGATGCTGAATAAAGAAGTCCACTTAATAAAATTAGTTTTGTTTTGTTTTTTTTAAAGTTCGGATTCAGATCTCTATATATGTCGTCATAGTAACCGTTAAAACTTTTAATAGCCTATTAATAATAATATTGCCTGTTTTCAATAACCACATAAAAAATATGGACAGTTTGAAATTTGATGGGCTTGTATATTTGCTTGTATTTGTACGGAATAAATACAACAATATATAATCAATCTTCAGCGAATCTTCATTTGCACATTGCTGGGTTGTAAATAAATGTAAAAGGACTCTGATTGCTCTGTCATACCAGGCTCTCCGTTTTAGTTATTATTATTATTATTATTATTATTATTATTATTATTATACGCCCTCTCCTCGGAATACTGTGGATATATTTGCTCTAATGACCCGTGTTTTTTCTCTCACATTACTGCTTTTTATTAGCACCACAGTTTCGAATATATAAGACAATCCGGTTTTAAACTGCAGAACAAACATATATTGATCTGTCTATTCATCTTTAAAATGTAGTCTACTTTCCTTTTCTTGGGGTATGCTGTGTCACGCTTTTGTTGATGTTTTTACTGTATCTGTCTATACATGGTAACCTATCGCATCGATTGGCTTTGTTGAGTGATACATAAAGTGATGACCACCTCAAGGGTAAAAGCACTAGATTACTGAAATATTAATTATTCTCATTTTACAAAAAAGCATCAGGACCTGAATAAACTGTCCATCATTTGGTGATGTCAGTTCTAGATCTATCAAGCTATTTTTCCTAACAAGTAAAGCTTAGCCTCTGGTTTAGCACTTAAAGGGGACCTATACATATATAGTATGGTGTAAAGGTCTTTAATAGATTTTTAGGCATTTAGAAGGATGAAAAACATGAAATCAAACAGTCCCCTTTTGTATTGGCCTGAGCTTTAAAAAAGCCATCTAGATGTTCACCTCATATCATAAGATACCCTCACCCAGCTTGTTCCTCAGCTCAGCTCATTTAGAGTATATAAATACTGAAATGACAAATTTTCACAAAGTTTGCGGTATAAAAATTAATTATATGAGGGATATTTCAGCTAGAGCTTGAACTCACACTTCAGGGAACCTGAACAATAAAATATGGGACCTTTAAACTTACACCTATTGTCACTGAAGGGCAGCGACGTTGGAATGATTTTATAAGAAGTGGTGTAATGTTGATGCATGGCATGCCACAAGAATTAGGTCAACTCAAATTTATTAATTTCTGATTGGACAAGGCAAGGGTATTCCATGAGTAGAGATACAAATACACGCTTAAATCCTTCATTTGTGTGGCAAAAGAAATTGATGTTGGTCAGGGCCGCTAGGGAGTACATCAGGTCGGTGAACACCCCCACTTCCAACGTCTATGCTAACACATCCATTAACAGATTTATAAAATGGCAGGATACCTCAGTCACCTCACAGTTGTAGGTATTGTAGTATTTGACTGGTCCATGCAGCTTTGAATCAAAAGAGTGGATAGAAATGTTTACATTTAAGTGGTAGTGAGGTTGGTTTTGGTTCTGAAGTCTTCAGAAGTCAGCGGTCTGGTAACAGCTTACTTTGCCATGGACGTCACTTCCATTTTCTCAGCCCCCATTTCGAAATGTTAATTCATTGTAGTTCAATGTAATTTCAATTACATTTTGTCGGACCTCTTAAGGATATGATGTCTGATGTTTGCTTGAAGTGACACCAAAATGTTCTGGATTGAAATATTTTCTCTTTAAGATGTGCACTACAGCTCTTTTAGCGCTGTGATGTCCTTTGTGCAGGTTTATTGATGAGAGTGTGTCATACAGTGTAAGAAACCACATACACAGCTTTGTTTCAGACAGCTTATTGTGAGTTAATGTGACAGTGTGATGATTCAGTCATAGTTATCACAATGCTAGCTTCCGTATCTTGTTAGTTTGCTTAACGTCAAGCTGCAGGTAAGTTGATAACTGTAAAAATGTTCTTTCTTTTTTCCCCCTCACATTTGTATTAATTCTTATTCATTTTTCTTTACTCTTTGTTGCGGTTAGCTGGGTGTTGCTTGATGAAAATGATAAGTGAAACGTAATTAAAGTGGTTTTAATATTTTTTATTAATCATAGATGCACTCCTCAGTAATTAATCAGTATGCCAGATGTTTGTCCTTACCTTTACAGAAGTTGTTGCTGCTCTTTATCATAACATGACGAATCTTCTTGTAGTGGCTAGAAAATTAACTATGTGTATGACAAAGGTATAAGCAGTCAGCATGGTTTGTGAATGTAATAATGTACCACGAAATACCAAATCAGGAATCTCAATCTTAATTCATTTAAAATGAAATTTTTTTCTCCTCACAAAAGTCCAATCATGGTGCAGCTTTGCAGAAGTAGCGTTTCTCTGCTGTTCACTGATTCAGACATTCTGGGGAGGGGAGGAGGGGCAATAAATAGATTCCTCCAAACCACCTCCCTCCATCTGTGTCCTCCTTGTCCCCGTCTCATCCTCCTGTCCCTCCACCCACTCCGCTTTCCCCCTTTATCGTAGCCATCGCTGGGCCGCAGTGACATGGCACAGCGCCTGTTCCTGCCAGCAAGAGTAATTCGGCGCTGTTCCACCGGGGGCGGCTCCAGGAATAGAGCCAGATTTGTAGTGCAGCGTGTGGGGGTGTATTCATCAGCCTTGAAGGGAGGGGGGGGGGAGCAGGTGGGGGCGGGGGGTACTGTGGAAGTCATCCATCCAGAGGGACCAGAAGCTAAGGAGGAGGGGGAAAGTTGTGTAAGGAATCTGCCAAGATGCAAATATAGCTCAGGCTGGCATGTTGATGTTGATGAACACAATACCAGTCACGTCGTCAGCAGGGTGTATTTAAAGATGCGAAGCTTAATGTATTTACAAGAAAGCTAATTCCATGATATTTTGATGAAGAATTCTGGAAATGCACCCGACGCCTCTACAATTCGTAAAACTTGCATCACACCAGAAGCTATGTACCAGTCAGCGCAATCAGTCAAACCCATTTTCTATAAATGACCTCTTTCATTAGAGGGTGTATGGGAGTCAGTGCTTACGAACAAGAACAACAATATGGGTAAAATGTCAGCTTTTTGGGTGTGAAGACATCACTTACTGACTAATGCATCACTCAAATTCAATTTGACTGCTTGCCCCCACACTGAATGTTCGGCTGTATTTGTGAACAGTTTACGTCAACTCTGCAACTAAACTTGAATTAGACTACATAATCACAACAAGTGTTCAGAGTTACCATGTTCATTTCATACTTGAGCAGGAGTGGAGAGTGTTACAGTAATCTTGCATTAGATCAGGAAATACACATACCTTACGATTTTGATCAAGGCCAGCCCCTGCTTCTTGTTTGTTCATACCTGTGCCTATTCAGCTTATTATTGATTTGCTTATTATTATGCATAGGGGCTTTTAAAAGGAAAATTTGTCTTGGGTAACCAATTTGATTTTACTGGCTCATGTTATCTAGTGGTTTTAGTTGGATCTTATATACAGTATATTAAATAGTTATTATAGAGAACTTGTACTTCTACATCAAAGTCTAAAACGCTGGCCTCCCAGAAACCTTTTTAAAGGCCCAAACGTGCGAAAATGGCTTGGAGCAAGGTTAGAACTGTATGGGAGATGTGGCAATAACTCCCAGCTGAGTTCCTCTAATGTGCAAGTGGTGTTCGTGAACCGTTGTGTGTACAGCTGGCTCTAAGCCACCTGAGCCAGGATCATCATACATGAATGTATGGGCTGCTTCAAAAAGTTTGCAACCTTCAATTGTGTTGCTGTGGCAATGAGTCTCATCACCATACTGTGCTTGAAGTCTTCTGTAAATGTCAATCAATTTTCCGCCTTCATTCACAAAAAAATTCATCACAAATCCCAGTTTGACTTGAACACCCCTCATGCTGTACAGTATATTGAAAAAAATAACCCAGTTACACTGCTTCCAAGGCGGCACGGTGGTGTAGTGGTTAGCACTGTCGCCTTGCACCGCCAGGGTCCGGGTTCGATCCCCGGCCAGGCTCGATTCCCGTCTCTGTGTGCATGGAGTTTGCATGTTCTCCCCGTGCTTGGTGGGTTTCCTCCGGGTACTCCGGTTTCCTCCCACAGTCCAAAGACATGTCCAAAGACATGTAAGTTAGGCACAGTCCAAAGACATGTAAGTTAGGCTAATTGGTGTTCCCAAATTGCCCGTAGTGTGTGAATGAGTGAGTGTATGTGTGTGTGTGTCTGTGCCCTGCGATGGATTGGGACCCTGTCCAGGGTGTACCCTGCCATGTGCCCCAAGTCTCCTGGGATAGGCTCCAGGCCCCCCGTGACCCTGAATACAGGATTAAGCGGTATAGATGATGAGTGAGTGAGTGAGAGACACTGCTTCCATCTGTCTAAAATACCAATAAACTAAGGATTATTTTTTAATCTGAGCTTTTTTATATAATAAAACAGCCCTGATCTATTGAGCGTTGGACTCCAATATGCATCTAAAGATGTGTTGTATTATCTGGCACCAATTCCTCAGTAGCAGATTCTTCAAGTCCTGTGAGTTACGAGGTGAGACATTCAAGAATCGGACTTATTTTTCCAGCCCATCCCACAGATGCTCGATTGTATTGAGATCTGGAAAATTTGAAGGCCATGTCATCACCTCAGACTTGTTGTTGTGTTCCTCAAACCATTAGATTCTGCAGTGTGTCAGGGCACATTATCCTGCTTGAAAAAGGCCACTGCCATCAGGGAATACTGCTGGCATTAAGAGGTGTACTTAATCACCAAGATTGTTTAGGTAGGTGGTTTGTGTCAAAGTAACATCCACATTAATGGCAGGACCCAAGGTTTCCCAGCACAACATTACACAAAGTATAACAAGGTCTCCACCAACTTGCCTTTTTCTCGAAGTGCAACATGAATGGTTTGAGAAACACGACATGAGAGTATCAGAACACACATCGCATTGCAGCTTGGTGTGTGTGGAACAGTGTAGCTAAGGACTGGTCAGAGTGCCCATGCTGATTCCTGTGCACTACTGAAAGGGATTATAGCATGGGCATGTGGGCATCAAAACGTGACTATGAAGAAATAGAAGAGGGTGGTCTGAGCTGATAAATCATGTTTTTTTTTTTTTTTTTATGTGAACCTGAGGAAGATATGGCACCGGGATTTAACAATTTAGGCAGAGTAATTTTCTGGGAAACCTTGAGTCCTGGCATTCACATGGATGTTTACTTTGACACATCTCACCTACTTAAATATTGCTGCAGATCAAATACACTCCTTCATGCCAATATTCCGAATGGCAGTGACCTTTTACAGCAGGATAATGTGCTCTGTCACACTGCAAGAATTTATCAGGAATGAGTTGAGGAGCATGAATGGTGACAAAAAACATGACAGGTTTCAATATCTGTGGGATGTTCTGGGCAAACAAGTCTGACCAGTAGAAGCCCCATCTCATAGCTTTAAAGGATCATTTCACTAGTGCTTGGATGCCATTAAGGTAGAAAGGCTTCTCAGTACAGCGGAGTCATGATCAGAGTGACTGCTTCACGTCTGAAATGCTGGCTATCCAGCTTTAATGTCCCAAACGTGCGGAAATGGCTTGGAGCGAGGTCAGGACTATATGAGGCCGTGCCAATAACTCCCAGCTGAGTTCCTGTAATACGTTTACAGGTGGTTCTGAGCCACCTCGGTCAGGATCATCATTCATGGATGTACCGCCTTCTTTAAAAAGCTGGCACCATACAAATGTTTTATTGCTGCGAAGAGTCTTACCACCCTACTGTGCTTCTGTAAATGTCAATCGATTTTACCCTCTGGTATAAAAAGAATAACCCAGGCATTAATGTGATACAATATTTTGAGCTCAAACGTAAAGGGATATGTAAAAATGTATGAAATTTTTATATTAATTTTTTTTTTATTGTAGTAATATCTTGCTACTAATTTTTGTTATGGCTGCCTTAGAGAGTAACATCACTAAATCACTCCCTGTGCAGAACATTTTAAGTCTTAGGTTTGTGGTTTGTGTATGGATTTCTTTCATCATTTAATTTCATTTCGTTTTGAAATGTGACAAACAGGGAAAAAAATCATCTAAACCTGGGATCTTTGGACTCTTTATTCCCTCCTCTCACTGTGTAGGAGTTTAGTGCTCATAGGTTCAATTCCTGGTAAGTATCCAACTATTTTTACAGAAGTATTTATACCTGTTTGCGTCTATTTTTTAGATCCGTTACCTGATTTGTCAAGGTCAACAACCATTTTTCTCTTTCGTGTTGGAAGATGCTTGGTCTTCATATCCTAATAGATAACATTCATCTTTACTTATAAATATTAGGCTCATAGTGGATCTGGACCAATGGGTGTAAGGCAGGAGAATTTGTCACGGGTGGGAGGCAGGTCTGTTGCAGGGCACTATGGATGCTCTGGAGAACCCAGAGGGAACCCACATGAACAAAAGTAAAAACATGTGAAGCTCCACACAGACAGTAACCTGAGCTCAGGTTATAATGAGGGACTCTAGAGCCGCGAGGTGACAAGGTCGTATTGCACCACCATGCAACCCACCTCAAGTTTATACCCCAGATAACATATTGTGAAAAGTAACAACAGTAGACTGTGACTTGAAGGCAAGTGAAAAATTATACTTGTCATGTGTTTGGTCTCAGTAATGTTGCAGATATTTTTTTTTTTAGTTTTTTTTTTTTAAGTCATTTTAATGAGAATTAATTCTATAGGACACTGTTTATGGTGCGGTGTCAGTAAATTATATCTGCGCTATGTCCTATGATGCATCAGACTGGCACCACAGGTGTGTTGCTCATTAATGGAGTGCTAAAAACACACTGGCAGCCAATCATCTAGTCACGATTCTGTGTGCCATAAGGACCGAATGCTAATATTTAGATGCTGTAACCAGAAATGTGCAAAGAATGACATCAGAGGATTTGATCCAGGTCTAAAATTAAGGTTTTAATCTTTGTTAGCTTCTTTTTTGTTGCACAATTCCAATAAAAGCCTACAGTTGTTTTTTGAAAAAAGAAAGTTATGTTAAGTCAGAAGCCTGTCCCAGAAACACTGACCATGAAGAAGGAATACATCCTGGAAGGGCTGCCAGTTTATTATACTGTAGGTCATGGTGCACACACATACTTTCACCTAATGGCAACTTACTGTAGCATTCTGATGTTTTGAGGAGATGGGAGGAAACCTGAGAACCCAAACAAAAACCCACATGGGGACATGGGAAATCCCAGACAGTCAGTAACCCAAGCTCAAGATTGTACCAGGGACCCGTTACTAAAGGCAAGACACCCATAATAATTATACTGTTGGCTAAACTGTATTTGCATACAGTGGCACAAGGTAATTATTGCGAATTAAGTTCTTGCTAGCATAAACTTTTTCTCTGCATTTCCCATGTCTGAAATATGAGTCACTATTTGATGTGCTTAAACCCAAAAAGCATAATTAAGGATCACCCAAAATCTTTACTGTACTTTAGCGTTTCGCAGGATTTGCCCTGACTTGGAATTTTGCCTTGTATAATACACAGGCGCTCATAGAGTAAAATACTGTTTTGTGGCCTACTTACACCTCACAAGATGAATCCAGTCAAGCAATCACGTCCAACCTGGCACTCAGATGGAGGTCTACAGATCCCTTCACAGATCTAACAATAATATAATAAGATTTTTTCTTTTTCTTTTTTTCAGTGTCCACAATCCTGCCTTTCAAAGCATTCAAAAAGTGTTCACGATGTTCCACTATAATTTGAGCAGCCCTGTAAATATCAGGCCTAAACCACATCCAGTTCTTTGGTAATGTCACACAGAGTTGCTGATGTGGCTAGAGGACACAGTGGGACTAAATGAGCAACATGTTACGGCGTAGCCGAACATAATTGGGTGCAGCCATCTCGGCCAATAGAGTGACTCTTTTATGACTGTTTTTCCATGTTGTATCCATTGCACCTTCTGCCTAGCTCAGCCTGAATTTGGAATTATGCAAATAATAATACAGTTCTGCTTTGAGCTTAATTCTTAAATACATACTATCCGTGCTATTTTACATACCATTTGCCTTTGCTCTTCCTGTTGTGGGTTGCTGTGGCAACAGGTTGCGTCAGTCCAAACTTGTTTAACCCCAGCCACAGATTCCTGCGACTCCTGGGGGAATCTCCAGATACTCCCAAGCCAACTGTGGGATTTAATCTCTCCAGCATGTACTAGATCTGCTGCTTAGTTGTCTATGTCCTTAAAAAGTATCCAGACCACCTCAACTGACACGCCTCAAATCCAGATTTCTTCCAAGGCTCTCCTGGCCTTCATTCTTTAAATCACTACCTACATCTTGTACCCAGCCTATTCCATCAATGATATAATGAAGATTGATGAGTAAACTTAACTTTGCTTTAAATTGAGCTCTATCCTAAGCCCTGCAGACAGGTACAGAGATAGTTACACTGCTTCCAGTTGTGAGACTCACACACTCTTTGTCAAATATCAATATACTTAAGTGTTTCTTCAAACTGAGCATGGTCTACTAGGCATTGCACCAATTCCTCAATAGCAGCTCCTTTAAGTCTTTTGAGTTACGAGGTGGGGCCTTCAAGGATCGGACTTATTTTTCCAGCACATCACACAGACGATCAACTGTATTCAGATCTGGAGAATTTGAAGGCCATGTCAACACCTCAGACTTGTTGTTGTGTTCCTCAAACCATTCTTGAACCATTTTTACAGGGTGGCAGGGTGCATTATCCTGCTGAAAGAGGCCACTGCCGCTTCTGCCAGGTTGCCTACTTTCCATAGTGTTGATGAACATAGTTAATAGTTTTGAGGAACATGACAGGAAGGTGTCAGAACAAACATTGCATCGCAGCTTGCTGTGTATGGGACCGCATAGGTAAAGACTGGTGATTCCTGTGCACTGCTGAAAGTGTCTAGTATGGGCATATGGGCATCAATAACTGGACCATGGAGCAATAGTAGAGTGTGGTCTGATCTGATGAATCTTTTTTTTCGCAGGCCAGTGGGGGCAGTGTTACGCTCTGGGCAAAGTTCTCCTGAGAAACCTTGGGTCCTGGTATTTTTGTGGTAGGGGATGTTTACTTCTGTGGATGTTTATCTGCATTGCTGCAAATCAAGTACACCCCTTGATTGCAGCAGTATTCCCTAATGGCACCAACGTTTACAGCAGGCTAAGGTGCTCTGTTACGCTGCAAAAAAATTATTAGGAATGGTTTGAGGAACACATGACAAAGAGCATGAGGAACCTGATACGTTTTGATTTGGCCTACTGTTTGAATATCTGTGGGATGTGCTGGACAAACAAGTCTGATCCATGGAAGCCCCACATATAGGATTTAAAGGATCTGTTGTTACTGTATCTTGTATGTAGTTATTATATATTACCTATATTGAATTATATATTGAAGATTTGGGTATATTTTTTCAGAAAATTTTTCAGGTGAGACATTATTTGCTGTCCTATCCCCCAAAAGTACCGGGGACATACTTTAGACATCTGAGAGCTAAACATACCCTTCAAAAACTATGGACTTTAATCTTGTGCTGTTTTTGCTATTTTAGCAGCCACTAGTATTCTCAGAAAGTTTTGGTGCACATCTGTGGGGATTTCTGCCCATTACGCCACAAGAGCAAGAGTTTGAAATCATGTCTTTGTTGATCTACATCTTTTATCTTAATTAAAGTGGACTGTGTCGATTTAATGATCTAATTGTTTTTCTTTTTACCTACCAAACTGTATTAATCATACACTGCTTCCCTTTTAAATAAATGTATTATGGATATAGTGAGAAAGTAAAGTGATGGGATTATACAGAACATAATGAAAGACCATGTCTTTGATGATTTCTAAATCGGGAGAGAAGCAAAGAGAACTGATTGACAACAGGAACCACGGGGATGTGCAGCTGAAGAACAAGGCAGGTAAGACAATTTGTCTTCCACATGATGTCCACCTCTCTGTCTTTCCCCACCACCTGTTCACCTGTTCCCTCATCCTTTCTCTCTCTCTCTCTCTCTCTCTCTCTCTCTCTCTCTTTCTCTTCTCTCATATCCTCCTCCAGGAAAATTGGGCAAGCGTTGCATAAGCGCTGGAGGAGTGGTGGGGTGACGGCCATGAAGAACTGAAGAGAAGGTGGGGGTTGAGGCAGAGTGGAAATTAATGGAAACGCAAAGAGGAGGATGGGAAAGTGTGCCCTTTCTCCCCCTCATTCTCCCTCTCCGGTGCTGTCTGGCATGCGTCCTGCCGAAAGTAGGCTATGTTTGACGTGCTTGAGGGTAAGGCTGAGTCACAATACGCCACTGAATACTAAACCCACTGATTGCATTGGACTAAGGCTTTAGCTTGCATCATTGCAATATCTTGCATGATACAATATCAGTCCATCATCCTCATCATCTTCTCCACAAGATGGGGTGGCAGTGACAGCAGGATTAGCAAAGACAATTGGCGGTAGTGCTGAATAATAAACTAAGTGTGACCTTCCGATCCCATTAACATTAAAAGTATGTTTGGTATGAGAAAAATCATTCTTTCGTTTCTTTCCTTAAAAGCTGTTTGTTTGAATACGAGACTGTGCTCTCTATGACAATACAGGCCAATATCAAAGTCCGGCACAGTTTCCTGTTTCTGTGTTACTTCCTCAAACACTTGGACGGTGACGCTCCAGAAGGGAAGAAATAGTGTAATGGAGAAGTATCCAAGCACACGTCATTGCATATGAATTTAACTCAACAACGTAAACTATGACATGAATTAGATGGCAGTAAGTTACAACTGTTGGTAGGAATGGATAGATTTTACTATGGCAACATCTTTCTCTTCTCATCCATGAGCTGATTTTCGCATGGACATTGGCCTTAGGTACAAACAAATATATACAAAGCCTGAACGTTCTGGAAAAAAAAATATAGATCCTATTACGTCATATTAAAATCTAATTGATCTTAACAGGAATCTTAATAATTGTTTTAAAAGATTGTTTGATGAATTTGACAACAGCTCTTTTAAGCATCTGAAAAGAATGAAAGCAGCAGTTGCGTGAACACGAACTAGAACCTCAGGTAAATTTGCAGCTTAGTGCCACTAGGAACATGTACCCGATCCAGGCACTGAATACACAATAACTTACGATTAATATGAAAACAAAAGCCACCTGGAAACTCTGCCCGGTCACTCCTACATGCTTTTTATCACCAGCTTAACAACTTCACAAGTTGTTTTATATTGCCAAGGAGATACACAAGTAATGTGCTTGTGTTGGTTACCTGCTTACTGTATGTGTTACACCATTACCTTAGGTCCTTGCTCTTTTGTCCTGGACCTTTCACCTCTGTTGTCTGTTTATGACCTACACTATCTTAAGTTCTTTCATAATTGAAAATATATGAGTTACATTTTTTCACTTTTTCAATGTTACATTTTTTTTATATGCACTGTATATAAATGACGTGGCATTACAATGCACATTTATGTCACTAAAGGGTATCAGTGGCCCTTTTCTCTTGTCATAATTTGCTCCATAGTATGAGTCTGATGAATACAACCTTTTCAGTTTTCAATGACTTCCTTAGTCAAAAAAATGTCAGGTAGCGTATGTCTGGCCACAAAAATACTGGGAGCGCGGTAGGAGAACCATGACTGTGTGACTGCTGTGTGACCGTCCTTCAGCCTAATTTCTCTGATTTCCACACATTCCAGACCCAGCGCAGACACACACACACACACAGTGAGACAGCCAGTCAGTGAGACAGCACGAGAGGCAAAAGCAATGACCTCATGCTGCTGGACATGCCAGATGTTTCCAGACACGACCGAGTGTTTCCCCACTTATGAGTAACCCGAGAGAAGATTATACGGGAAGAGAACTCACAGACGCTGTGACACACTGACTTAGTTTTGAACAGGGAGGAGACAGAAATCCCTATTTTCTGATCACAAATAGTATTAATACCTATATGGCAGTACTGTTGAATGATTGATTCTGGTCATTCTGGATTGTTGATGGATAATTTTCTGAAAACAGCACAGGTTGTAAGTTAAGTCGGCCCTTAATGTCGATGCTTTTGTTTTGAAACATGATCTTAATTAATAATTTATGGTAACAACTTATTCACAGGGTGTTCTACAGAATCTAAGGTTAATACTGTACTATTTTGTTTTATTTTTACTAAAGGAAAATGTATAATCCTTGTCATGTCAATGCCTTCTGTAAGTGGATGTTTATGTAACATTAATGGAAGGAGTCTCCAGTTTCTGCACTTTGTCCCAGTTAACACACCACCATGGAAAATCTTAAAGACACATCATGTTCTTCAAATTACAGGAAAGAAGGCACCCCATGATCTCTACCTATATATCTATGTGAGCACACCACCTTTTTTAATCCTTACATAACTTGGTATAGGTAATATACAGTATTTCAGTATTTCTCCATGTGTAAGTGATGATTGTGCTGATGAGCAGAGCTATTCTGTAACCTGGATTATGTAATGCGATTGTGCACAATCAGATTAAAGGTTCTTTATTCCGATTACGTGATTGCCATGTTGACATCAGTGAATCATAGTCTATTGATTTCAAATTTACAGGGTGTGAAAGTAAACTGCCTAACAGCAGCTGTTATGACTAACATAACAGCGTGTGATTTCTTGCAGTAGCAATAATATCTCAGACGGAAAACCTAAAATATTAACTCTCTTAACTAGACATAATGTGCACAGAAGAAAGAAAGAAGAGAAAACTCTTCCTGGTTGTCAGTTATGTACATGCTCTTTCTTTTTGTGCTTTTTTTTATTATTATTTAATCCAGGATTACTTATGACAAAAATACACAAAAGCCATCTAAAAGATTATACCTATACTTTATTTAACTTGTAATAGGTACATGGTTACATTTCTTCCGTGATCATCTTAACACTGCACAGGGGAATTCTGCTTAAACTTATATCCAAACCTATTACTGTATAGCTCATAACTAAACCTATGGCATTACTTTGTGTGTATTTGTGTAAAATATCCGTCTCTGGTGTGCCAGAGGTGTGTGTCAGGACTGGAGAAAAACAAAGCCCGAATAAACAGGGGGTCTGGCGGCATACAGTACAATTTATTTTTAGCATCAACACTCTGAGCAGCTTTGTGTTTTTGTGCAAAGTCCTGAAAGTGAAAAACTGTGTGCAAGGGTACGTACGTGAAAGTTTGACATAAAGCTTCAAGGACAAAAGAACTAACGTCCATTTTTAATATCCGAGTTCCTTTTCACTTCACTTTCCATTTCGCTTTTGTGTGTGATAGGAAGTTAGAGGCTCTGGTTATGTAATGGCGTCTGTGTGAACAGCCAGGAGGGGTGTTACCAGAGCAGGCCTGTAGTGGGACGAGCCTGACTGTTGCCTGGTTACAAATATTTTGGGCAGGGAAATGGGCAAACACGTCCTGCCTCCCCAGGAAATGGGCCGCTCTCGTGACTGCTGCAGGGGGCTTGAGTCGCACCAACACCACAAAACAAAACAGGAACACTGAGAGCATGCGATAAACAAAACCTGCTGTTTGGGTTTCAGCGTGTTCTTCCTTCTAAAGTTAGAGTCGCCGCTGCCGCTTGCTGCTGCTGGAAAAGCTGCTGGATTACATTCGTGATATAGATAAAGATCATTTTAAAGATATATAGATTGCTTTGGTGCATATAGGGATAAATATACATTAGCGATAGGGATTGTTCACATTTTGATTGCATTTCTGGTTTTTAAAAGATAAACGTATATAAAAGTAGTAAGGTAAAAGATAAAAAAAGTAATGTTGTTTAAAGTGCAGTCTTTATGTTCTGATAATAGTTAAACTTCATTTGCGGTTAAGTGCATTCGTCTGTGTAAAGTTGCAAAAAGAAACCAAGTTTACTATATTGATAGTAAAACAACTTAAATTATATTAGCTGTTGTTCCACTTTCTGTTAAGTACTGCTAAGATACAGTCATTTTCCCTGCTGGTTATAATATCATTCATCTCCTGTAACCGGTTTATCCTGGTCAGGATCATGATGGATCCGGAGCCAATCCTAAGAACAATGGGTGCAACCCAGAAGCACATCCTGGGTGGGACACCAGTCTATCGCAAGGCACCATGCACACACACACACACACACACAGACACACACACACAGACACACACACACACAGACACACAGACACACACACACAGACACACACACACACACACACACACACACACACACACACACACACACACACACACACACACACACACACACTTATACCTAGAAGCAGTTTAGCACAGCCCACTTACTAACATTTTTTAACGAGACAGGAAGAAACTTGGAGAAGCTGGATGAATTTTCATATCATTTTAAGATTATAAAAAGTCTTCTTTAAATTGTTGTGGAAGCTTTTTTCATAACTACTGATTACACCTACTTATCTTATTAGACATGTCAATGTGGGCGAACCTTTTGAACTTGATAATAAACATAATTGCTGACTTAAGACACATGAGATAATCTCTATAATATATTGCCCAAATATTAAAACAGGTCATATAAATATCCTCGTATGGTAATAATAATAGCATAATACTACTACTACTACTAATAATAATAATAATAATAATAATAATAATAATAATAATTACAACATTTCTCTTGTCTCATCAAGCAATGTGATATGGGCTAGTGTAGAAAATAGGTTTGCATAAAAATAATATATATATTGTTGTTTTTTTTGTTTTGTTTTTTGCAAATGCCCCACTTGCTGTCCTGTGAGTTTTGCATACACTTATGCCATTCCACTGATCATGGTTTTTTGCAGAAGAACTGTGGCAGTGGTCACACTTAGATCTTTATTTAAATAAATAAATAAATAAATGAATAAAAGCACTGACACTTCCAGAACTTTGTCATTAGACGTCTTTGGTTGCAATGGTGCTAAAACATCCATCAGTGAGCACATCACGTTACGATACGACACACAACCAAGGAGTTTGGTTACAATAGTTATGTTTACATGGACAATATTTCTTTGATCTAATTGAAACCATTCTGATCAGAGAGTTCAAGCTGTTTACATGGCTGCTGATCTGAGAAGATATGTGGTCACATGCTCAAAGCATTTATTCAGATTAGGCCTAATTTGTTTGACATGTGCAAATTTTATTTTATTTTTTTCAACTTTGTGGGGCAAACTTGCACAAAAAGAATACAATTCCAACAAGACAAAAACAATCAGATTGAAGTGTTTACATAGCTAATATTTTCCTATTGAATGAATTATCACATATTAACACCATATCTCTTATTCTGGTGGAAAATTCATTCTGATCGGGCCAGAATGTTACGATTGATGTGTTTAAATTATGCCTTTTTATTCTTATTGGGTTATTATTATGATATTAGTGGTGTATTTTTTTTTATCCGTGATAGAAATATCATATAGTGAAGGTGCAAAAGGAAAACTCTTTTCCTTCCTAATGTTCATTTGTGTACTTTGCAGATTCCATTCAATTCAATTTTATTTAATTTATATACTTCTTTTAACAATGTTCATTTTCACGAAGCAGCTTTACGGGTTTAAAAAAAGATTTTTGAAAGATGTGAGGAAATGTGTATAAATTATAGTTATCAGTTTGTCCCTGTTTGTTCCTGATAAGCAAGTCATGGCAACGGTCACAAGGAAAAACTCCCCGAGGTGACAATAGGGAGAAACTTTAAGAGGAGCTAGACTCATCAGGGAACCCATCCTCATTTGGGTGATATCAGATAGATATAGCAGGGATTGATTTGCAGTCCTACTGTGTGTTAGGTGGCTAAAAGATCAGCATAATGAGAACGGTATTAAAGTTAATATGAAGTCAATTTTCAATGTTGGAGGCTCCTGTTTGTGGGAATTTCAGTCCTAAACTATTGAGCGGCTGCAGTCACATGCCTCAGATAAAAACTGCCAGCATCAGCCGAGTCCAAGACCATCTTCATGGTCAAGTAAATCCGTCCTCAGCCACCTCAAGCAGATGAAATGTAAATAAACTTACTCAAAAATAAATTTTAAAAAAATCACCCCCCAAAAAAAACAACTGGACTACAGACACACTAATGACCTAAAGTTTACAGTGTGCAGTTGTTGTTGTTTTACATATCATTCCGGCTTTAGTCCTGTGTTAATGTTATGGTAACCTAACCTATTCTTGGGAGGTTTGCCTCTAGATATTGGAGCATGCCTCGTTTTTTTTTGTTACTGACATTCATCCATTAGTGAGCTACGAGACTAAACTTGGGTGACGGGATATGGGGTGCAATCGGTGTATTCATTCCAAAGAATGAAAATCTTAGTGTTGCAGGATACAAAGATGTTCAATACAGTTGTATGCTAGCATATTTGTGGCAATAGTTTGAGGAAGAGCTAGGTGACATTCAGGTGCCCACAAACTATCGGGTATTTAGTGCGCTTGCAGTTAACAATTGTTTTTTATTCATTTTTAAAATGTTGGGTGATAGACGAGCAAGGTCCAAATTCTTATACGAAGGCGCTAGCACATTGGCTATCTCTGCTCTAGCTAGCAACCCCCCCCCCCCCCCTTTTTTTTTGCTAACCGGATGTTTGCTCATATGCTAATGCACAACAGTTAGCTTCTCTGTTTGTTTTGAACTAATTTAAACGCAACTTCTTTTTTAGTAAACCTGTTTAGCAACCAGCTTATTAGCCGTGAGAAAGCTTTCCAACTAGTGGAAAGGTTACGGCTAGCGTCCTGAGCTAGCTAAAACGTTGAAGCCGAACAAATATTATGCAATAAATTATTGTTAATATCTTTTATTTTAAATGCTTCTATTTTACGCATCGTGTATTAAAAATAGGTTTCGATAGCAGTTATAAACCAAATATATCTAGGGGTCTCGCTGTCTGCTAATCTGCTAATGTGGCGTCATACCCAATAACTCCATACTCCTATTACAAGCGCCCTAGGTAGTGTATAAGAAGTAAAGTCTTCCGCTGCCATATTTAGTGCACTATGTGTACTAGATTAAGTTGTTTAGATGGCGCTCACAGAACCGCTCATTGTGCGGCCCAGAGGTTGCCACGGGAGACGGTTGCTCCGCAACAAAAACAAAAAAAAAGACCAAATCGTCATGACGTCGCTGCGTCAGACGTGCCGGAACGGCGTTTCCATGACAACGTAACGCCTGTACATACACATCTGCAGATTTTCTGTTGTAAGGAGTAGCGGCAACACATGGGACTGATAGACTCGAGTTGTTTAGTGTTTAATCAAGAAATACGGAATGTTCAATTGATTTTTTTTACGAGCACAAACAAACAAACAAATAAACACACAGACAATGGTGGAATACAGATTCAAATATTCATCTTTTAATACCAGATTTGATCCAGATTTTTCTTCAGAATGAAAGAAAAAAAAAACAGCTGAGAAATCTGATTGTTTCTCTTCCTCCTTCCTATGTCTGCGTCCCACATAAGGAGTTATGATGCGTTTTTTTCTGACGTAGCCACGGGTCGGCAGCTCTTAGCCACTGGTGAGACAGAGAGGGTTCAGGCTGCGTTTTTTGCGGAGAGATATTCCTGGTGAAAGTCATGTGTTAGTCATGTTGGTTAGAGAGTAGTAGTCTAGCTTAGCTCCTACCTGCCGGAGGACAGAACAGCTCGTTCTCCGTCCGTCAGTGACGTCAGCATGCTGACTAATTGTTGTCGTCCTCGCGCGGCCCTATACTCAGTGTTGACATTTTCGTTCTGCGTCTTATTTCCTCGCGGCGCACAAAAAGCTCTCCTGCAATTTCCTCCTGCTTTCTTTCTTTCTTTCTTCTTCCTCCCATTTCTCAGATCTCAGGCTCTCCTCACGTTGTCGTGCACAGGGAGGCAGCGATGACTTTCTATTCATTCTGAAGTGTCTCACTGTTGTTGCACATGCCTTCCTGGACACGCAGACAATGGGAGCTTTGTGAGGTTCCGGCAAGTTGTGTTCAGTGTAGTGAGATGTCCTCAGTGATGATTATGAGAACATCATCTCCCGTGAGCTCTTCATAATTAGTATTATTATTCCATCCATCCATCTAGGAACCTCTCTAGTCCAATGGTGACCATTGTAATTTACAACCTTGGTAGGACCTCGGGTCAAGAGTCACATGCTCATTCAAACACTAATCTAAAGCCTAATCTGCATGTCTTTGGAGTGAAGTAGGAAACCGAGGTACCCAGAGGAAACAATTCAAGCACGTTGAGAACATGCAATCTCCATCCAGCACAGACCACGAGGCGATAATCGAACCAGGACCCTGAAGGGACAAGACCACAGTGCTAAACACTATTCCACCGTGCTGCCCATTATTATTATTATTATTATTATTATTATTATTATTATTATTGCTGATGGTGATGCTGATACATAACCATGATATAGTGTTGTTGTTGTTGTTGTTGTTATTATTATTAATATCAACATTTTAATAATTTTTCCAATTTGTTTTTTATGTATGTTGTTTATGCAGTAAAAATTTCCAAGACAGTTGTAAACCTAGTGTATTATTAGGCCACCAGAGATTCCGTGAGACCCATGAGAAAGTTTACAACGGAGAGTTATGTTCACCGTAAGCACATTTCCACAGCTTCATCATTCACACGGGATAGCGGATAGCGCCTTCTCTGCTAAACTGCATGCATGTCTGGCAGTTTTATTCTGGCTTTCAGTCAGTCAGTCATTTTCCTTTCACCTATCTATCTATCTATCTATCTATCTATCTGGACACTGCAAGCTTGAGAAATAGCATAATAATAATAATAATAATAATAATAATAATAATATAGTCCAAGTATTTAAATAACAAATGAAGTCCATCATGTAAGTGTCTTTATCTACGTTGTTTTGTTATCACTTTCCCTGGCAACATTAAGCAAAAATCCTATATGCTGAAACTTTTTCTCTTTGACGCACTTGCCGCAGAATAAGTCTAATATTGCCTTTCCTTATCGCTTCTGTAACCTACAGTGTCTATTTTTAAAAAAATATATGCAATCAAAAATATCTCCTCTGTGGAAGCTATAGTAGTAAACGCTGCTATTCTCGACAGTGCGCGCTAGAGCGTTTTTTTCTGTGGGTGAGGGAATCCCTAAACGTCATCGCCTAGGTTACCAAAAAACAAAAACACGGCTCCATGAACCATATATGGGCACCTACGTCAGCGGAACTCCAGTGAGGGGCGGAGACAGAACTCCCTACTTTACAAAGCGATCTCAGATGGCTTCATTCAGAAGAGACGAGGGACGCCGGCTCAAGCGCACAAAACGCTGGTTTATCATCGATGACAATTTTCTTTTCCTGGATATATAAATGCACACTTCAAAAAAAACCAAAAACAATAAAAGGAACTTTTTAGGGCTTGGATTTTGATCTCAGCAGCCAGAGTGGACGTGTCCGCTTTGGAGTTGTAAACTTCTTTCGCCTCGGACTCAGAACTGGATTGCCATCTTAATGCAACTTTTTTGGAAAGACACGAAAGGCTTCTTGACTGACAATTCAAGTAGTAGATCTTGTTACGGTAGGTGACATGTTACATCATGGCTCGTATCATGTAATGTAAGCGTGTGTTGTAATAGCCATGTTTAGCTTACATGACTTAACGGTGTAATACGTGATTTATGTAGCTGTGCATGCATTCAAGTCGGATGAAGCGACCTGTCAGTGCATAATAATGTTTCATTAAAACAGTGCACTAGAAAAAGCAATTTTTGGGCGCCAGGTGACGTGCCATTTTCTCCGGGAGCGAGCGCTTTCTCGGTTTCACTCGGCTCTGCCGGGGAGATGTTCCAGGGGTTCCCCGGTGACCCGGACAGCGGCTCACGTGGAAGTTCCTCTCCGTCGGTCGAATCTCAGTACCTGTCTTCGGTGGACTCCTTCGGGAGCCCCTCCACCACCACTGCACCACAAGTAAGTCGTTTCCTTGCTGTTTGCATGCATGACCTGTCAAACTGAATGGTTTGTGAATGGTGTAAAATCTCATTTAAGAGTGCACATCAGTTTGTTAGCAACGTGTGCATGTGTGTGTGTGCGCGTGTGCGCGCGTGTATGTGTGTTCACCGTGCATTACATGCCGTGTGGAACCTCTCTCCGACGTATCTCTCGCTAAGCCCCTCCCCTCGCTCCGCTCTCCGCGGATCCCTCCTCGTCGCTCTGGCCTCGCTGTGACGTCAATGCGTTCTATTTTGGAGTGTTACGTCGCGTTGCTAAGGGGAGCACTGGGGGAGTGACGGCGCAGGCGGAGCGTGGAAAGGGGGCGGCGGGAAATCGGAGCGGCTCGCTAGCGCCGATTGGCTCGCGCTCGCGGAGTCTCTCGTCTGACGCTGCATATGAAATATTATCGGACGTCCCCGAACTCGCGCGCGCACCCGCCCGCCCGCGCGCTCGCGCTCTCCCGGGCTTTACGGACGTCCTCGGTTTCTAAATAAAGAAGCATGCTGTGTTCTTTTTATATCGACGGATTATTGTTAATATTAGTAGTAATAATAATATAATAAGAATCATTGTTATAATTAGTATTAATAATAACAATAATAATAATTATTTTATAATATATATAAAATTATTTAATTATATATATAATTAAATTTACTATAGCGCATAGGGATAAGGACTATATAGGAAAAGCAAGCATTACAGTGTTTGTATCATATTCTGTTAGATGTCCATAGAATTGATGGATGTATTACGGAAATAGGAAGTAGTGTGTGTGTGTGTGTGTGTGTGTGTGTGTGTGTGTGTGTGTGTGTGTGTGTGTGTGTGTGTGTGTGTTTAATCCAGGGCATTATGTTATCCCCGTATGACCTTTCCAGCCATTCAACCTTGATCTTGTGTGGGTTCATGATCCACAGGAGTGTGTATCAGGCGCTGGAGGTGTAGGGGTGGGTGGCGGGACATCTGGCAGTGCTCCCGGGGTGGACATGCCTGGCTCCTTCGTTCCCACAGTGACTGCCATAACCACAAGTCAGGACCTGCAGTGGATGGTGCAACCCACCCTCATCTCCTCTGTGGCACCAGGGCAAAGTGGCACAGGTACGACCACCATGACCCAGTCTGTGTCCCTGGACCCATACGACATGCCGGGGCCTAGCTTTTCCTCTGGCTCGGGGTACACTCCTCCCAGCAGCTCGGACACTCCAGGTCCCTTGCGCCAGTCACGGAGCCGCCGGCGCACACGTGACGAAACGGTAAGCCAATGCTCGTGTTGGACCTAACAGTCTGTCCCTGTAGGCCGAGGTTTTGTCTCCTCATCTTGTGCACGTGTGTATGTCATTTTGCTAAATCCCATGCTGTTCATACTATGGATGTGCAAAAGTGTTGAAAATGTTTTCATCCCCTTCTTCAGCTGACTCCAGAGGAGGAAGAGAAGAGACGCGTCAGGAGGGAGAGAAACAAACTGGCCGCTGCCAAGTGTCGCAATCGACGGCGTGAGCTTACAGACAAGCTACAGTCGGTGAGCGACTAATTACATTAATCACATGCATTTGACTTTATACCATATCCATAGTGTAAATGGGAGAGGACATACAACATACAACAAGTGTAATCTTAAACTCAGCATGGTAAGTGTGGAGTGTTCTCACTCTCTGATCATTTGTACATGATTTAAGCATTTGTTGATAATTGAACTGCTGCTGTAATCATTAAGATCATTATGCTTACGCTGAACATTCTTTTAACACACTTCTTTTAACTGTCTGACTTCATCGTATCCAACTATGGAATTGTGGAAGCAATTACTGTTTTTTGTTTGTCACTGTAGCAATAGGTCTTTATCCTTCTGTATCTTCTTCTTGAATTTCCGAATCAAGTTCAAATTCGAATTTTATTTGACAATACAATGTGCAATCAAGTGCTTTTTTACAATTGTTCTGACCAGAAGACTATAAATTAAAATACATTTATAAGGAAATCCATAATTAAAATACATTTATAAAAAGTAAAATAAACACTATAAGATTTTAGTGACAATTTACAAAGGAAATATATAAAGTACGAATATAATTTGCTAAGGTTTGACTAGAGTAGAAATATAAACTCTATAGGTAAGATACAGGGAAATGTTTAAGGATGAGTGGCAGCAGCAGGAGTTATTGTTGGCATAATATATAAAGCTCAAATATGTCCATGTTGTGCATATGTGCAAATAGAGTCAAAGATGTACAAAATACATAAGTTTTGCAACACAGGCTCCCTCTTCAGGTAAATTGCCAACATGGTAATAATAAGTATTTATACAGATGGCTAAAAACTCTGTATTATCAGTAATATTATGTAGGTGGATGTTGTGGGTGTTGAGCGAGTAGTCAAAGGATCACTGCAAGGTATTGTCCATGTTCAGGATCTGAATGCCCTGAAAGAAAAGTAGATCCTCCTCATTCTCTCTGTGTTGGTGTTCAGGGAGCGAAAGTGCTTTCCTGACTGCAGCAGAGAGAAAAGTCCACCGCTTAGTTGGCCTTCACTATCTTCCAGGCCTTGGTCCAGCACCACCTGCTGTAGACAGACTGCATGTCACAGAGTTCAGTGTGGATGGTAGGCTCAGCTGATCGCCCCTCACTCTGTAAGGCCCGTCTGTCCTGCTTGGTGCTGTTCCCATATCAGGCTGTGATGTTTCATGTCAGGATGCTCTAGATGTAGATGTGCAGGTGTAAAAGTTCCTAAGCACCTTAGAAAGCTTTATAGTCCTGTAGATGTCTAATGTGGTAAAGACCATCGCGGGCCTTCTTTGCCACGCTGCCGAGGTGAACAGAGATCAGTTTCAATCAGCGGAGAACATGCTTTCCCTGTCTGTCACTCTCACTCATCTCCATTTTTATCCAGGAAACTGACATTCTGGAGGAGGAGAAGGCTGAGCTGGAGGCTGAGATCTCAGAGCTGCAGAAGGAGAAGGAGCGTCTGGAGTTTGTCCTCATCACCCATCAGCCGAGCTGCAAGATCCCTTACCAGGAGGAGCAGCAGCAGACGCCGGTGCCTCCTCTGCCTCCATCCTCCTCTGTGGCAGTGGTGGGTTTGACTGTGAAGGAGGACTCATTCTACCTCCCTCCACCTTACTCGTCCCACCACCACCACCACCACCAGCAGCAGCAGCAGCACCACCACCACCAGCAGCAGCAGCAGCAGCAGCCAGCGCAGCAGCAGCAAGGGATGATGCAGGAGGTAGCCTTTTCTAGTTCTTTCTATGGGCCGAGCCAGCCGGCACCGGGTGGCCCGTGCCTCGTTGCCGACGGCGGCGGTAACCCTGACATTGGCAACCACAACCCCTCATACACATCTTCATTTGTGTTCACCTACCCAGAGGGAGCCTGCGGCGCCAGCGCTAACCAGCGAACCAGCAGCAGCGAGCAGTCCTCTGACTCCATGAACTCGCCCTCGCTTCTTGCACTCTAAATGCCCTGACACTTTCCTTCCTTTCAAAGCCCTTTCACAGACACACACAGACAAGCACACACATACACACACAATCACTCACTTAGTCATGTGCAGCACGATAGTCTCTGACACGTTTTCGAGAAGATACCATTTGCTATTGCATATTCACATCTTAGAGTTATATTTATTGCAAAAATATACAAAAGTTCTCACAGTCTCATCGTTTCAGCTAAATTGTTTTTGCACTGGTGCTTTAGTTGCTTAACTTAAGCCTGAATCACTATCAGATAAAGTATTAACCTTGTAATAGATTCAGACTCAGTATCAGAATAAGTAGGCACCTGTGACATCTTATGCCGCACATACTTACAGTACATTTTATAATGACACCTAATAATGCCCTTACTGTAGTTACTTACATTTCCCCCTTCTCCTGCCCTCTCTTTCTCTCTCTCTCTCTCTTTCTCATTGCTCGTGCTCACTGCTGGTGTTCAAGCTCTCCTTTTCTCTCCATGCTGATCCTCTGCACAGTGTATTTGTCTGAGTTGAAAAGGGGACACACACCTTTTGTGGCTTCAGTATTAGTTTTTTTTTTTTTTTTTTTTGATTTTTCATAGGCCAAACAGTAATCCACACACTTCTCATCTCCCATCTAATCTTTTTTCGTCCTTTTCTGCCGTCGTGCCGGGACTTTTAAATAATAAGGGACATCATTTCCCTCTACAGTCAATCAATCAATCAGTCAGTCAATCAAATCACTATCTATCTCTTTTTCTTGTTTCCTGCATCGTCCATCTGCCCATCTGTTTCTCCTCTCTTCTGTCTCTATGTGCCTCTGGTTCTCTGTGAAGCCTTCAGCCCCCGAGAGCCCATTGGACCCTGAAAGCCCTTGGAACCTTGAATGATGGCCGGGCCGTCCAGCGCCAGACAACCCCCTTTTTCCCTCCAGCATGGACCGACTGCTTCACTGCAAGGAGGAAACGCAGGATTTAAAAGAAAAAAAAAAAATACAGCCAAAAAATACCAGCTACAGCACGCAGGTCAAAACCGGGAACGATCGTCATTTCAGAGCAGGCATTGTGTTCCGTTTTTCCTTCTTTAACCCCAAGGAATTAGAAGTGCGATATAGAAAACCAAATGGACCTGACAGATATCGAAAAAGGACTTGATAGAGGAGCTCTTGGTGTGCTGGATCTCCTCTCATTTCCCGAACACCTCTGAGAAGAGGAAAGCAAAAAAAAAAATAGCCACATGAAAAACGAGCGCGTCCTGCCACACGCCATCACTTTATCTTTATTTCTCCACATATTTTTCAGACCGTTTTGTTTGTTTGTTTGTTTGTTTGTTTTTTCGTACAATCCTATGCCGACACCCTTTATTGAAGACTGTTTTCAGCGGCTTTCCATCTGTTCCCGCAATAGTATTAGCTTTGACCTGAAACACACACACAGAAAAAAGTGGCTTAAACGAATGTTACATGCAAAAACTGCTCTTGTTGTGAGTGGTGCAGGTTTTTCAGTCAGTGCTCGTTACAGATTGTCATAGTTACACAATTTTTAATCGACCTCTTTAGAATTTGGGCTAAAAGGCCTGCTCGTGGCCGTTGACCTTTGCTACCAGATCAGCAGGCAGCTGCAGGCTTTTATTGTGAAAGAGCATCACTGAAGCTGCTCCTCCAGTTTATTTCTTTCTGTAGATGAGACAGCACAACTGTGGGCCAAGACAGATGGAGGAAGAAAAACAGGAGTTGTTTATGAATATGAAAACTTTATTTTTCCTGTGAATTTGTTGAATATCTTTTTTTTTCTTATGTTATCTTTTTTTTTTTTTTTTTGGTTATGCCTTTTTCTCTCGCTTTCGACTGTGTCGTTGCTGCCAAATGGAGGAACCTTGTGGAGCTGTGAACTGCTCCTTTTACTCTGTTACTGTTGTCCTATTGTTGTAATAAGTATTGTTATTATTATTATTTCATTGTTACCCTACATTTGGCAACTAAAAAGACATGTTGTGCACTATGAACCTTTTTTATGTCCTATAACGTTAACCTAAAACGCTCTATATTATAATATGTACAATGATTGTAATGTATGAATGTGCAGAAATGTAAAATGGATATTTTTGTTAATGAAGAAAAAAAAAGAGGGTGAGCTTGGTGTGGCTGGTTTTTGGTTTAAACATAGATATTTTTCTAAAAGAACAAAAAGTATATTATGATATACAATAATAGCCCGCCTTTCCTTCAATATGAGAAGCATTGTCACTGCCTTTGCTCTATTGCTGTGTATTTATATGTTCTATATATAAAAACACATGATATGTATGATGACTGTATTCTGTGGTGCATATAACGGTCTATATGTATCATGGGTATATTGCAGTGATGCTGTGCTTTTTATTTTTATTTTTTGCTCTCGCTTTTTTCGTCAGTGTGAGGTTAATCCCACAACTCCTTTTTCCCAGCAAACCTGCCCCTGTGGACAAAACACACTGGATGCAAATGAAAAAAAGGAATAAACCAATAAAATCAAGTGAGATAAAAACGTGTCAATGTAAATTCAATATTCATACAGAAATTCCTATTGGAATGTTGTGTTCGAGCAATATTAACGAATAATCAAGGACATATTTCTGGATTGATTTTAACACTCCAGTGTGTACTGTCCCATGTGAAGATGCAAACACAAACGTGAACTTTTTTTCTTTTTTTCTTTTTTTTTTTTTATAGTATGTGCAAGATTTTGACAGGAAATTCAATTCCTGACAATTCCCGTCAAAATACCATCATCTCTATTCAACAGGCAAGATAGAAAAGCAGGGATGGTATTTTTTTGCACCCTGAGAAACTGAGATTATAAAGCAGCTGTCAAATGTTCTCATTATTTGTGCGAGTGGGGTTTCATGGGAGGAACCTCAGAAAAAAAAAATGTGAGGCTATACTTTCTTTTAAAATCAATACTGCACCATAATGCTTGATGATACTGAAATCCTCTTAAACTGGCTCTGTGGTTAAAGACATTCCGCTTCGAAAAAGCAAAAGCAAGGATATTGCAAAGCATATAAGCGCCTTTCTGATGTACAGTAGAAAGTGGAATTGTCGTATCCATCTCGAACAGATACTTTGTTGTGTAATGTAATGACAAAGATGGACTGATATTGCACAAAATGTCAAACACAGGCACAGTGTGTGAAAGTAACAAGTTAGAAGTTTAATATTAGCTCAGAAAATACAGACTGCGTCCTTTGTGGTGTCTCAAGGTTTAGAGACATTGCATTGTTGCATGCAGAGCTCTATAAATCTGCTGGCATTGGTGCTCATAGTACGCTGTTGGTGCTTTTGTTATCCTTAAGCCAAAATATAGTGTTACTTTATCCTTTACTGTATATGACATGACACTAACATGGTTGCTGCATCGGAAGCAGAGCATGGCGGAGATTCTGCTTTGCAAAAATGTTCAGTTCAGTTTCAAAAACCAAGGTTGCTGCAGTGATTGCCTTTGATGTTAAATGCATTTTAAATGCAATATAAATTAATACCTTAATTACCTGGGGCAACACTGGCATGTAGCACAATAGCTAACCTGCAAAATAGGCTTTTCTTAATGTTCAATAGTGTCATATTGTGGGTGAAGTTAAGGCTTTGCCTTAGTTTATATGTTCTCGTTGATGAAGCTATGTGTTTCTTTGATATCCCTATCCGCCTTTGTCGAATCAACAAGGGCCTTAGGTTTGAAAATGCAAAAAAAAACATTTCCAAACACTTATCAAAACAGAAAAAGAAGATGCATTACATTTTTATGGGACATTTTGTGGACTTTTTCTTTACTTTTTAGTTTTCTCTTTTTCAGAAGTGGTGCCTCTATTAGTCCCATCAACAAAGCACTTCCGATGAATTTGGACTAGCCCCTTATTAATATTTGTATGTCTCTATGTGTATTTTGATGTATGAGATATGACAATGTAAAAAAAAAAAAAAAAAAAAAGGTATCCGAGATGTATATGAATTAAACTGGCTGGGATATTTTAGGTGTAGGGGTGTTAGTTCTGTTTAAGTCGGAACATTTTGAACCCCCGTATGACCACCAATCCTGGCTTTTTAGCAATTCTTATGATCTCATAGTGTATATTTTTTTCTCAATGGCTCTTGGGGGCTGTAACAGTGTACTTATTATATTTATCTTTCTCAATTTCTATTACTATCTCATTATATTATAAGCCCTTTACAACAAATGAGAAGGACTTTGTTGCATAGGCTGTGAACCCTAAGTGTGCTAATCTATCTGGGTCTCTTGGTATGATCATCATTTCTTTTTCTTTTTTTTCCTTTATTTTTCTTTCTTTTTTTTTTTTTAAGTGGCATTAAAATAAACTGAAGCATATTGAATAGTTTTGATTTTGGGGATTTATTCAACATACAGTATCTTGAAAATGTTAAATATTTCTTTATATACATCATTTTAATCAGCTACTTTAATACAATAAATTATGCTTTAATATATATTTTTTAATTAAATAAAATTTTAGCAGTAAACTAAGTCATAAATGTGATTATTACCCTCATTCCCCAGCCTTGCATTTAGGTTACAAGGACACAATGTCAATAAGACATTGCTCTATATAAATTGTTTAGATCAAAAAGCTTTTAACCACAATTGCATTATCATTAATATTACAGCCCATAGATCTCTATTACCTGCTTTTCTCACTGGGTAACACTTTAATCATATACACAGTGGGCCAAAAATCTGGATCCAGTGGCTTAGTAAATCCTGTTTTCTGTACATAAGAATCATTCTATTCAATCTTCTATGGTTAGTGGATTGACTAAAGCTATGCTGGGTCTGGAAAAAAAATAATAATAATAAATAAATAAATAAATAAATAAATACGAATATAATAATAATAATAATAATAATAATAATAATAATAATAATAATAATAATAATAAAAATTATTATTATTATTATTATTATTATTATTATTATTATTATTAAGGAAAATATCTGTGGATGCAGACACTTTTATTTTGAGCATATCTGATCAGCATCTTCCTTTATGATCACTAGCTTCTCGGGGGAGGTACCACTGATATGGAGAAGTGTCAATTATCTAAATTAATTTTCCGCAAAGTGGTGTCTGTGATATATATCCAGTTGATCCCTGACTGTATTCAGATGAGGAGATTACAATTAACTAGAATCAATGTTATCGTTGTTATCATTTAATCGTCCTAGCTTGAAGCCGAAACTGATTGGTCACTTGAAAGGTGTTGTAGGGGTAATTTGAGACTGCAATTGTACTAAAACCAGGAAGTGATTGATACAGACATGCAAAAAGAGATTGCAACAGCTTTAAGATAAACAACTCGCCTAGGCATGGAATCAAAGGGTTGCTCTTGATCCAACTTCAAAAGGCATGAAGATGTTTTTCAGAAGACCCAGATCGACCAGGACGTGACTTTGTCAATGTTTTAATCCCCTCTTTTAAATTTAACTGTATGGGTTGAAAGGGGTATTTCAGGGATAGTTCACTCTCATTTTGACCAACAATCTGGCATCTTTTAACATCAGAAATATGATTTTGTTACTTCTTTCAGGTTTGTATTAATTTGATACATTAAATAATTAAAAACTCTATTATCTGATAAACTAATGTAATTGTACATATTTGCCTTACATTGTTTTTAAAATTCAATTTGAAAATAAGAAAACCCCTGGCCATACCAATGACACATGCTTACTTTAAATATGACAGCATAGTAATTTTAAAATATATAGGCAAAATTTAGTAACATTTCATCTAAATAAAAAAAATGATAAAAACATAATCTTAGTAACAAATTCCTGAGACAGCATCCGCAGCCACTTCATTTTTGACTGAGTGAGGTGTAACTTCACTCAATGTACATGTACATATGTACATGTACATACAACAGCAAAGTACATTTCTTATAGCTCATGTAACATATATTTTTCTTAATTAATGCACTTACCTCTTTATTTAATACAAAACAAAAATGTCTTATTTTGAGATTTATAAATTGCAAATGGTCAGTACACTAATAATCTCAGTTTTTGTTTTTGCTAATTGTTTAGAGCTCTATTAATATTAATTTAGTTACTCATACAATTTAATCGTATTCCTGTCAATATGATCAAATAGATTTTTAAACTTCTACATAGCACTCCAAAGCAATCCATTAGAAATGTTGCGTGTTTAACAAGTCTGTTGTTGATGCCAGTATTGCAGAAATCCAGCTGTGGAGGAAATAAACACTCCTCTTAGTGTCACATCTCTTAAGAATTCACACATTACTTCTGATAATAATATAACCAGAAATGCTATCGGGTTTGGAATTTTTTTTTTTTTTCATAATTTATTATTCATCATTCATACGGGTGTACTCTGTCTTGCTGTAAAACAGACCTGGAAACATTTAGAAAACTGAGCAGTTGATCTGAAACAAGACTTTTGCTTATTAAGCTCATAAAGGTTTCAAACTAACTTTACTTGAAATTATGCTAAACTGATCTCGCCAGGGTTCCTTGTGCAGGATTTCCTCCAGGTTCTCCAGTTTTCTCACACCTTCTGAAAACATGATCTGCTTGACATGTGAATGAGTGTGTGAATGTGTTTGCATGGTGCCCAATACGTAATTGACTGCTCTCCCATTCAGAGTGTGTTCCTGACTCACTCCTCACTCCCAGTGTTCCTGGGACAGGCTCCAGATCCAACATGATGATGAAATAATTAATTAAATAATGAATGAAGTTAATCAGGTAATGTGTTATCTGGAACCTCCAGAGATTGGTGAAAACTAGATGCCATTTTGAATTTGTAAGATTTTACTGCACCCCAGTGGTCCAAAAAAGTACTTTTAAAAATGCACCAAACTAAAAGCAATGACAATTATAATATCAAATTTATAATGTATAGCTCCTTAATAGGAGATATACATTATAAATAATTATTATTTATTATTATTTATCTCCAAAAATAAATAAATTAAGAAATAAGCACTACCACAATCATGTTGTGGTCATGACTTACTAAGGAGTGGGAATAAAACGTTGTAGTATAATGCGTGGCCATGAGATACTATGCAGTGGCCACAACTTAATAACGCGTGGAGACGAGATAGTTTAATGTATGGCCACAAGATATTTTGTTGTGGGTACAATTTAATAAATAAAAAATTCTAAAATTTTATTTGTCACATACACAGTCATACACAGTACGATATGCAGTGAAATGCTCATACACTCAAAAAAATAACTCGTTACGTGAACGTAATAAAAATAAGGAAAGAATTTCCACCTAAATCAAACGCTTTAATTTAGCGAGAAAGAATTTTCTTGACTGACCTAAATGTAAATATGTTGGCTCAACCTGATATATTGGAGTTACTGTTCGTTAATTACCATGGCTCAGTCCAACTACATTTGTAAGGGTTAATGTAACATATTTACAAAAGTAGGAACTGACTTGATTTTATTGGGGCATCTAAACTTGTATGATAAGGATATGAGTTTCTTAATTTAATTGAGTAGGTACAACTATATTTTAAAATAGTACAATTACATGAATTAATTGTGCTAATCCGACAAAAAGTTACACTTATTCGACAGCAGTACTTTACTCTAAGAGATGACCTTTATAATCATAAGAAAACATGTTTTTGACAGTGTCTATATAGTCAGGAATTTAAAATATGTTGATCTAGTTTACCCACAGCTGGTGTAAGATTAGGACAAGAAAAACACAAAGCAAACTGAACTTGTTGGAATAAAACTTAACCAGAAAAGGAAACTGACTTAGCAACTGCTTGAAAACATGTTGCTTTGAAAACACAACAAAGAGACTTAAAATTCCAAAGGATTGTGCATTATGTTGTATGACGTTTTTTAACAGACAGAACAAGCAAAAATTGCATTTGCGGAGTTAGAAAATTGCAGCCCACTATTTGAACCTGCCCTTAGTTAACATGGTACTCATATTTAACATCAAAATATAAAATGCATTCATTAAAACAAATCCAGAATATAAACAAACTCGGGCAGACATCTTGGTAGAAAACTATGAACTTGGTAGAAAACTTCGAAATTGGTAGAAAACTTAATTTTTCAAAGACTGGATTCTGTCTAGGTAGCGAAAAAAGCTCAACATACATTCCTAAATACATTAACAGATATAAAAGTATAAAAAAGTATAAACCATTTAACAATTAAAAGCAATATTATCTGTCTGAATTTAGATTTTTAGATGTCTAATAACCAAAATATAAAATCACAGCTAGTTACAAAGTTAGGTGCAGAATATGGTCCTGGCAATTGACTGCAAAAGAAAATTAGGACAAACTGAAAATACAGCATTGTGTATCCATATATGTTATACAAGTCTTTCACATTTAGCAACAGCTGGAGCCTGGTCACTATTGAGGATGACTAGAGTTTTCAGTGCTTGATTTTTTTCTCCCCTGACTTCAATGGCGTCGGTCTGAGTATGTAGGCCAGACAAAGTCAACACAAATAATACATTTTAATGTACCGGTAGAGCAGATGTCACAAGCATAATGCAACACTGAATGATACTTTCTTTTTTTAAATGTAACAATCTTTATTGACAAATTTTATGATTTATGAACTTCATCAGTGCAGTGTAACTTTCAAATTTCAACTAAAGGAACCTTCAACAATTCTTTTGCCCTTCATCGAGTGTGTACTAAGTTGCCTCAATGACATTAAAGTTTTCTCTGTAAAACTTGTTTCGGAGATATGTTGTGCTCAAACAGCCACCCTTCTCTATAGCTTTTAGCAAGGGGTGAGATGCAGAGAGGGCTGAGGCTACTTCTTTTATCACTGACTTTTCAGGTGTGGAATCAAGTTTCTGTAACACGGTTTCAATAATGTTTACAGAGAGAGGAAATGTGGCTGAGCATAACAAATAGTGCAGTTCCTCTAGAAACTCATCAATTTTTGTGCCTGGCACATGTGCAAAATGTTCTAGTTTCAGTAAAGCTGCGGCAAAATTCTGCTCAACTATGTCAGGCAGGGTCTTGCTTACATCACCATCATTTTACTTGGAGATGCACTGTTTGATTCCACTGCAGACCCATCTGGGTTAAGAGTATTTTCCTCTGCACAGTCAGATGATTCTTGAGAAATTCTGGTTATCACAATATCGGTTTTAAAATCATTTATCGTGTGGGGATTGTGCTTCCTGTTCTTATGGGAGTGAAACGTTCCGTAGATATTTTGAAAGTACAATTCCCAAACATACAGGTAACAGTTTCATGATACTTAAAATGACGGGCAATATGTATGAAAAAATCTCTCTCTGTAGAAAGATTCCTACAATTGCATGATGGACAACTAACTGTTTTTAATTCCAGGACCTCCTGACAAGTTTGCTTAGGATGAACTCTCCTTAAATGTATGTGCAAAGCATTAAGTGTCTTAAAACTGCATGGACAGTTTAGATGTGGGCATGAGTAACGTTGTCTGTGGTGGTGCTGTAGTCTTAAATGTTTAAGCAGATCATATACACTGCAAAAAATATACACTGCACTCCTTGCACCTCCACATATCAGTTACACATAACAGTAAAAATCAAGCACATCTGGGCATAATATTTAACCTGTTTCCTATCTTCCCCTCTTCACCTTCTTTGATCTTACACAGCTTACCACTATATTTATGCACTAAAATATTAAGTCATAAACCTGACACTAGCAGACGTCTCCCTGTTCCTGCAGTCACTCTTGTTCGATGAAGTCAAGGCACACAGAACAGGATGGCGAATGGAGGTAGAGACACTTGTAAGAGGACACAGGACACAAATTTCTGTGATAAATTGAGAGAGAGAAGAGAGACAGGATAAGGGAGGAATCAATTCTGTTATTTAATGACGTCACACAATTTTAGTAAGGGAGCTACAAATGTTAAAGGTTAACAACACAGACACATACACTCACTCATTCACACTACATGTCTTTGGACTGTGGGAGGAAACCGGAGTACCCGGAGGAAACCCGGGGAGAACATGCAAACTCCATGCACACAGAGACGGGAATCGAACCCGGACCCTGGTGGTGCAAGGCGACAGTGCTAACCACTACACCACCGTGCCGCCTACTTTTAGTTCGATTAAAATTATACATATCTGCTCTAAATCTAACACCAACATTTCACTCAGTAAAAATACAGTCCTGTCGTGTCAGTGGAACAACTTTACTTTAAAGTTACTATATCCTACCTACGTATTTGCTGTAAAAATGCATACAGGTCAGTAGGTCTGACAATCACTTACTTTAGCATGCTTAACATAAAACACGTGTAGGTGTACTTACAGGTTTATATGTCCTAAACGTTGAGGAAACAAAGTTAAACTTATAACATTTCATTGCTAGTCCACTGGTGCACACACTGACTACAGAGTTTTTTTTTACAGAGAGGATAGCAGACTGTGAAATATGGAAGCAGATCAGTCTCAAAAATAATTCATGTGCGTAAAAAATAAACTCATGGAACAGGCCTGGACAAAAATGATGGTACCCCTAGAAAATACTGAAAATAATGTGACCAAAGGGACATGTTAATTCAAGGTGTGTCCACTAATTAGCATCACAGGTGTCTACAATCTTGTAATCAGTCAGTGGGCCTATATATAGGGCTCCAGGTAGTCACTGTGTTGTTTGGTGACATGGTATGTACCACACTCAACATGGACCAGAGGAAGCGAAGGAAAGAGTTGTCTCAGGAGATTCGAAAGAAAATTATAGACAAGCATGTTAAAGGTAAAGGCTATAAGACCATCTCCAAGCAGCTAGATGTTCCTGTGACTACAGTTGCACATATTATTCAGAAATTTAAGATCCATGGGACTGTAGCCAACCTCCCTGGACGTGGCCGCAGGAGGAAAATTGATGACAAATCAAAGAGACGGATAATCCGAATGGTAACAAAAGAGCCCAGAAAGACTTCTAAAGAGATCCAAGGTCAACTTCATGCTCAAGGAACATCAGTGTCCGATCGCACCATCCGTCGTTGTTTGAGCCAAAGTGAACTACATGGGAGACGACCAAGGAGGACACCATTGTTGAAAACAAATCATAAAAAAGCCGCCAGACTGGAATATGCCAAACTACATGTTGACAAGCCACAAAGCTTCTGGGAGAATGTCCTATGGACAGATGAGACAAAAATTGAACTTTTTGCCAAGGCACATCAGCTCTATGTTCATAGATGGAAAAATGAAGCATATCAAGAAAAGAACACTGTCCCTACTGTGAAACATGGAGGAGGCTCTGTTATGTTCTGTGGCTGCTTTGCTGCATCTGGCACAGGGTGTCTTGAATCTGTGCAGGGTACAATGAAATCTCAAGACTATCAAGGGATTCTAGAGAGAAATGTGCTGGCCAGTGTCAGAAAGCTGGATCTCAGTTGCAGGTCATGGGTCTTGCAACAGGACAATGACCCAAAACACACAGCTAAAAACACCCAAGAATGGCTAAGAGGAAAACATTGGACTATTCTAAAGTGGCCTTCTGTGAGCCCTGACCTCAATCCTATTGAGCATCTTTGGAAGGAGCTGAAACATGCTGTCTGGAAAAGGCGCCCTTCAAACCGGAAACAACTGGAGCAGCTTGCTCATGAGGAGTGGGCCAAAATACCTGCAGAGAGGTGCAGAAGTCTCATTGACAGTTAATCGTGAATCGTGAATCGTTTGATTGCAGTGATTGCCTCAAAAGGTTGTGCAACAAACTATTAAGTTAGGGGTACCATCATTTTTGTCCAGGCCTGTTCCATGAGTTCATTTTTTTTAATAATTCCGTTGAAGCATGGTTGAAAAGCAATGTCTGACTTTCATTGGTTAACATTCATAGAATTCTTATTTATTATTACTTTTGTCAAATTAAGGTTATTTTTGTGACCATTGTGAGTTTTTCTTTCATTGACCGAAGGGTACCAACAATTTTGTCCACGTGTGTAACACCAGTGTTCACACACCAGAGTAAGTTGTGGCCACAACATATCGCATTCTCACACCTTAGTACCTAGTACCTTGTGCCCACAAATTAGTAAGTAGATAGATTCCAGAATTGTTATTATTAAGTTGTGGCCACAACATAGTATCTCGTTCCCACACAATACTGTGTTTAAAAAAGATAGTTAAAATGTTAAACCAAAAAAGAAATCAAACCAAAACAGCAAAAGCACTGTAAAAGCTAAGTGTGATATTCAATAGTGGATGATATGATCTCAGAGGAGCGCTTTGGGGTTTCACTGTGGAACACTCGGAACATGTCGGATTTCCGATCTGTTCCGAGAAGCAACCGGACATGACATCACAATAGTTCCGCAGTGTGAGTTTTTCCCCCACCAAAATGGCGTCCGTGACAACAGGTGAGAAAGAGAGGCATCTCTGTTCGTAGCGCTCGGTTATGGTTAAATATGCCGATATTGTTTTAAATTGTGATATAATTTATTTTAAAATGTGATGCTGCCGGTATCAGAAAGAATTTATCATCATTCTGGTAATCCGGTCATCTCTTAGGCGAGCTGATATAAGCGAAGCTAACAGGCTAACAAACAATTGTATGTGGTAGACTTCATACAAAACAAGCCATGTTGTTGACTTTAGAACCGGGGTAGTTAATTTAATTATATAATCTGTACAAAATTGAATAAACGCTATTAAATATAACTGGCCGTCTTTTTGAATTTAGCGTTATTTTATCTGAACAATAAAGCCGGGTGACTCGGGCCTTTTCAGCTACCTAGACGGTATGTAATTACTGTTACAGCGTTACCTAAAGAACACTACCATATTAATATTGATAAAACTAATAACATTTTCTCTAGGTTCTGTCTAGTTCTCCGTGTCGTAAAGTCAAGAAATGTGACTGAAGCCGAATCTAAAATATCATCACTACAGTATATACTTATAGGATGTGAAATAGAAAAGCCATGCGAGTTATTTCATATGTTATATAAACGTTATAAAGATTTTCAGTGCCCTTATAACTGATCTTTTACGGGATTATAGGATGTAGAAATTAGTGACATTGCAGTTCACTATGTCTGTGACCAGTGCTTTATAAATAACTCCCAGCTGCTCCAGAACGTCAACTGCTGTTCCCTAGAGCTCAAGTCACCTTTGCCTATATGCAGCTTTTATACATTCAATAGAAAACTCGGTTGAATAGAAGTTCTTCTAAATCACAGCTTGCTAAAATCAATGGTCCGATACCCGATGGTGAAATAGTGTTGGATGTTTTTGGACATTATCAGGTTGATTGGAAGCAAATGTAGAGTTTTAACAGGGCATATGAATTAATCGACAAATAATTGCTTAACCCTTTTTTTATTATTATTACATGAGAGAGGGCTGACACACACATTACGATTATTTTGACACACATTGCGACAGCATTTTAAACCACTATATTTAACTATTTAATGTACAATTATGTGTATTCAAATGTACACCAATCAGCCATAACATTATGACCACACACTTAATACTTAATTCACTTTTTGCAACCAAAACATTAATGACTGTGTGTTCTGACACCTTTCTATGGAACCCAGCATTAACATTTTCAGCAATTAGAGCTACAGGAGCTCTTGTATTGGTTCAGATTACACGGGTCAGTCTTCGCTCCGCATGTGCATCAGTGAGCCTTGGCCGCCCATGACCCTGTAACTGGTCCACAGTTCCTTCCTTGGATGACTTTTGGTATGTCCTGACCACTGCAGACAGGGAATCCCAGCTGCTCTGACCCAGTCATCTAGCCATTACAAATTTGGCCCTCATCACAATTACAATATCTTGTGCCAGTGACGCCTGGAATTGGGTGGATATATTAGGCAGTAAGTGAAGCTTTTGTCCCTGAAGTTCATGTGTTGAAAACTTGCCTTCAAAGATGACAAGGGCCACATTGTGATGGCTAGATGACTGGGTCTGAGCAACTCCAAAACTGCAGTTCTTGTGGGATGATCCCAGTCTGTAGTGGTCAGAACTGAGCAAAAGTGGTGCAAGGAATTATAACTGGTGAAGAAGCAACAGGGTCATGGGCAGCCATGGCTCACTGATGCATGTGAGGAGCGACGGCTGGTCCATTTATTCTGATCCAATATAAGAGTTTAATTGCTAATTGCTGAAAATGTTAGTGCTGGTTCCCATAGAAAGGTTTCAGAACACACAAGTCATTACTGTTTTTGTGGCAAAAGGCGGGGGACTTACTCAATTTTAGGTTCAAATTTGATTAAATGTGCAACCAGTTCCTTAGTGGTTAGCACTTTCGCCTTGCACATCCAGGGTTGATTCCGTCCTCGGGGTGTGTGTGCATGTTTGCATGTTCTCCCTGTGCTTGGTGGGTTTCCTCTGTCTACTCCGGTTTCCTCCCACAGTCCAAAACCATGCAGATTGGGCAATTTGGAAATGGCAATTTTTCTATAGTGGGTGAATGATTGTGTCCTGCAACGGATAGGCACCCTATCCAGGGTGCAGTTTTTAAAAATTTGCAAGTAATTTATCTTGCACTTCAAAAGAAACTCTTTTTACTCTAAAAGACAATAATCTAATTATTATTCCCTTTTATTATAACAAAAAACAATTTAAATTGCATGTAAAGAGTTAAATGACGCCTATTTGCAACCTCTTTATCCAAACTGTACTAAATCGCATAACACAACTGGGCTTATTAAATTAACCTATTAAACTGCTGCATATCAAGTCAAGTCAAGTAGGCTTTTATTGTCATTCCAACCATATACAGTTAGTACACAGTGAAACGAAACAACGTTCCTCCAGGACCAGGGTGCTACATACATGCAACAACATAAATTTACAACACAAATTTTTACATTTTTAAGTTAATCTAAAAGAACTATCAAATTTCTATACAAAAATACACAATAGACAAAGTGCACGTGCAAATGTGCAAACAAAGAGGTACATGACAGACACAACAATGTAACACATAACAGTCCTTTTTTTGATGAAGTATGAATTGAGGTAGTGGGAAGAGCAGCAGTTTACATTTTGACAAGAGTATCGTGTGCAAATAGCAGTCAAATAAATATTGTGCAAAAAATTGCGAAGAGCAGCACAGGTATGAACAGATTGAGATGGATGTATATCAGTGTGATTGTGCATGTGTGTTTATCACTTCAGTCCAGATGTTATTTAGTTCGTGTGTGTGTGTGTTTGTTTATCAGTCCAGTCTCTTTGTGTTGAGGAGACGGATGGCTTGCGGGTAAAAACTGTTACATATATTACTCCTACTGTGGGGGAAAAAATGTCCAGCCCCATTTCTGAAATGTAAACATTTGATATGTTCCTCGACGTATACACCGTCTTTTATGTTTGTATTTTATTCCACTCTCATTGTAACTATCATTCATAGTACTGTCTGCAGCAGGGAAATTATATACTGTAAGTGGTATTGCAAGTATGGTATCAGTCTTGCTTTTAAGTGCACTGTACGTTGCAGGAGAAATTATTCTCCTTGATACTGGTTGTGTGTAAAATTTCTATTCTGCCTTCAGATTTCAATGTAATACAATACGCCAATGTGTGTGTGGGCTTTCATTCCAATCAAGCTGAAGTGAGACCTGGTCTCACCTGTTTAATTAGTCGTTCTTGGCTCTTAATATGTAGACTCTCAGGTGTGGCTTATGCTTGCTAGGAATGAAAGCCTGCACCAGCCCTTTTTGGAGAAAGGTTTGACACTCCTGTAGCAGACAGTTCCACTTCTCTTGACTTCATTTTTTTTCCCCCTCCCGTGTTGCATTATTGTTGCCAAACCACCTCAAAAGGCAACATTATAATTTTTCAGGTTCTATTCACACATGAGCCCACTAGAGACGTTGTTCTGGGAATATTGACTCTGATGTAAGAAAAGGGCAAAACACTCAGTGTTCAGTGAGAGTTCACTGTATATTCAAGATCGCATCCTAAATAACAGGCTTATCAGAAGTCTCTCATGATATCGTATTTGATATTCTGATCAGCGATTAGTCCTTTAACTCTCTTGGTTTTTGTTCTCAGCCACGTCTGAGTGGATCCAGTTCTTCAAAGATGCAGGAATTCCTCCGGGTATGGCTGCTACCTATGCTATGTCCTTTGTAGACAACAGGTAAAAACCCTTTTCATGGCAGAGAGACAAATCCAATGTTTGTTTTATTTTATACAATTTAACACTGTCATTGCTTATTAGATATTAAGCCTTCGAATTATTAGAACAGAATCTTTGATGCATCATTCAGAACTATTTACCTTCTTGTTCACTTTTTGTGTTTGTTACAGAATTCAGAAGAACATGCTGATGGATCTCAGTAAGGACATCATGATGGACTTGGGTATCACAGTCATTGGGGACATTATTGCCATTCTCAAACACGGCAAGCACGTTTACCGACAGGTGAGCAAGGTCTCTGAGATATATGATTGGAACGAGATCTACAGAATTGTAGACTTGTCTGTATGACTGTTACATTTTGGATGTATAAGGGTTACTTATAATTAACAGAAAAAATGGTCCAGAAGTTTAATTTCTTTGTCATTACAATACCGAATGAAATGTTTAATTTATGTTGATATTATACGATGAAAAATAATAACATGAACGTTGGCCAGTGGAGAGAAGGGAGCAATCATTACAGAACACGCTTCAAATCAGTCGTGCTTAATGTGAAAGTGCGCTTATATTCTGCTTACTTATGCAGTTATCCAACTAGCCAAAACTATGATGGTTTTCTGCTTGAAGTAGGTTTAAATAGTGGTTATTTAAGTTCCTGTTCCCTGTCAATTATTGTGATGTAGGCATTTGCAAGCCTAAGTATGCAGAACGCATATTTTTACTGACATGGTTGTTTGCTGTTTGTGATACGGGAGAGCTAGCTCTTGGGAAAACTGGGAGAAAGCAGCGTAAAATGTGGCTGATAAAGTAAATAGTAAATGATGGTTAAATTAGGTTGGGTCAGCTCAAGTTATGAGTTATTTGTTTCCAAGCCAAAGAATGCTCAGTATTTTCATACAGTACAGTTACCTGGTCAAGCAGTTTTAATGTTGTGAATTGTGAATAAAATATGTCCCTTTCTCTTTGTCTTGTTTGTTGTAGGATATGTGCAAAATGGCCACTGAAGCTATTTCCTCGGGCCAGACCAGCGTTCAGGCGGAGCTGAGGCGTACTGCCAATACCCGTGAGTATCTCATCTACTCAGATGCACATCCGCCCAGATATAATATAATATAATAGAGTCCTGATAAGATAAACGGAATGAGTGAATAAGTGAGATTTATTTGTTGTCAAGCATACGGTCCCCTAGAGAGGTGTGACTTTTATCATTATTATTGATTCTGATGTATATCATTATTTATATATATATATACAGTACAGACCAAAAGTTTTGACACACCTTCTCATGCAAAGAGGTTGAATTTGTATTATGGCAAGAAAAAAGCAGCTAAGTAAAGAAAAACGAGTGGCCATCATTACTTTAAGAAATGAAGGTCGGTCAGTCCGAAAAATTGGGAAAACTTTGAAAGTGTCTCCAAGTGCAGTCACAAAAACCATCAAGTGCTACAAAGAAACTGGCTCACATGCGGACCGCCCCAGGAAAGGAAGACCGAGAGTCACCTCTGCTGCGGAGGATAAGTTCATCCGAGTCACCAGCCTCAGAAATCGCAGGTTAACAGCGGCTCAGATCAGAGAGCAGGTCAATGCCACACAGAGTTCTAGCAGCAGACACATCTCTAGAACAACTGTTAAGAGGAGACTGTGTGAATCAGGCCTTCATGGTAGAATATCTGCTAGGAAACCACTGCTAAGGACAGGCAACAAGCAGAAGAGACTTGTTTGGGCTAAAGAACACAATAAAGAGAACTCTTTGAATGAGAAGGTGTGTCCAAACTTTTGGTCTGTACTGTATATGTACATACAAAATCATTTTGGCATTTTCTGATGTTAGCATTGATCATGTGATGGTATTCAAAGTACATGTACAGAAACCCACTTGCTTAAATGGTTAATTTGATGTTTCTTATGTTGTCTGTGAAGTTGTGATGTGTATGGGTGCTGTTTAAAGTGAAATAAATAAGCTTTATTGTAAATACAGTTCACTGTAGTGTATTTCACAGTGGTTGCTGGTATGTGGCTTCCTGTTGGCTGCTCGGCTACCAAATGTATGAATAAAGAAAAAAAGGCTAAACTATCAAGTGCATTGAGATTTTTGTTTATCGCGCCCATCGCATTTTTATCTCATAGACCAACAACGCTGACACGATTCTCCTATATTGCAGTAGATCAGTACTTTTTTTTTTTTACTTTTTTTTTTTCCTCCCCTGTTTAAGCCGCCACTCGGATGATTGCCAATGCTTTGAGTCGAGACTCACCGCCGAGCACGCCCGTGCGTCGCCCTGACAACCGGCTCTCAGTGACCATCTCCAACAAGAGCTCCAAAATGGGTACAGCTCTCCTTTTGGTAGCAGCTCATCTGATTATCCCATTCCCTCTGCCATCATCATGTCATTGGGTGTTATCTTAGTGTAAATGTTTATTTCTCAGCACACATGCATGTCTCGGGTGCAGACATCTGCTCAGTGCCTACACCTCGTTGTTTTTCACACCTTTGTTTTTTACAGTTTCTTTTATTTATTTATTTTATTTAATTTTTCTTTCTATTCCCATCCTCTATCAGCCACCAGTCAGCCTTCGGCAGAGGTGAACGGATTGCCAGTAAAACGCCGGCGAGTGACTTCAGAGATGGAGGGGAAATACGTCATCAATATGCCAAAGGGCACCACCGCCCGGAGCCGACGCATTCTTGCCCAACAAGCTAAGAAAGGTGACCAGGGATCAGACTGTTGGCTTCATGTTAAAACACTGCCTTCTTGTTCATGGTGCTGACTATAAAGTTCCCATATGAATCATAAATCAATAATGCTCACTATTTATACCCTCATCAGTTAGTTAATTAACTATAATCAGCTGGTTCATTGTTGGTTCTCTTAGCTGCAGTGTTTTTTTTTTCTTTTTTCTTTTTTTAAATTTTTTTTTTTTGTATGGGCACTAACTCACAAGTTTCCCATTAATATCTTTTGAATGTCTGTTAAAGTTGCTTATTATAAGTAGCTTATTTATTTAGGTTGTTTGTGTGTTGCATTTAAAAGGTACACATATTATGGTTAAGATCCAAACTCTTTGTGAGGCAAGTAGTTCATCTGGTTGATTTAATCCTGCTGATTTGAATGGATTTAAAGAGCTAAAAGCTATATTGAAAGAGCTGCATTGGAAGTAAAGTAAAATATACAGTATTTGATGAATTTATATATTAGCATTTTTTAATATATAAACAGCACAAACTTGGTGTAAAGTTTTCCTGTTGCATAAAGTTGCTTGCTTTTTTATTTTTTTATTTATTGCAACTATTAAAATATTAATAGCTTTTAAAATCTTACACAGTGGCAGTTTACAGTCTCACTAGTCGTTGATTAATCAAATTCAGCTTTCAATTAGTTAAGTTCATGCATGTTATGTAATTCATGCTTTTCTGGGGTTTTTTTGTTTGTTTTTTGCCCTTATTCATCATCAGTATACAAAGAAGAATGGTTAAATGAAATGAAGTAGTATCTTTTAAAAGCTAATGTTAAGCACTTACATTCTTCTCCTCTGTTTTGGTTATAGGTAAGAGTTTAAAGCGTACTTCCGTGTTTGAGAGACTGGGCTCAGATTCTAAGACCGACACAGCAACAGCCAATAAGGTGAATATTGTGAAATATTTACTTGGTTTAGTAATCTGTCAATTATGGATTGACTGTAAGGTATTGAAGAGGTCAATCATTCTCTCACTATTTTCCTCCCATTGGCCTCTGCAGCAAGTAACAGGTGTGTTCAGCCGTCTGGGCAAAGTGGACGAAGATGACGACGAAGAGATCGATACTGCAAACGTCCCCGCGGCTGAAGAGGATAGCGATGGCGAAGGCTCCGTGCTTCAGTATGCAGGTGTCCTCAAACGGCCCCAACCGCCATCCAAAAAAGAGCCCGTCGTCCAAAAAACTGAACCTGTCGCTCTGTATCGCCTAGGCAACAAATCTAAAATCTCACTAAAAGAGAGCACGCCTACTGCTGTTCCCTCTTCTACATCTTCCAGCCAGGAGGTGGCGCCCAAACGGAGGATACTGCGGAGGCTGGGTAAAGTTCCTGCAGCCAGTCCTACCCCTGCGTCTTCTTCCAGCTTACGATCTAGCCAGTCAACAGAGACTCAGGATAGTCAGGTGACCAGCAGCAGGAGCAAGGCAAGCTTTGCCCTGGCAAGTCCTAAAGTCAGCAGCAGCACAGGGACGGGCAGGGACGCACACGGGGCTCAGATGGACGCTGGTACAGTCAGTGTGTTCAAAAGGCTCGGGGCCAAGAGGAACTAACAAACACAAACCTCCTCAACACTCCTTTTCTTTTGGGTTCCTGAAGTATCCCACGTTCAGGTTTTAGGTATAAAGAGTAGTCTCTTTGGTGTGTGTATATAGGA
Source organism: Clarias fuscus (assembly GCA_030347435.1). Classification (NCBI taxonomy): domain Eukaryota; kingdom Metazoa; phylum Chordata; class Actinopteri; order Siluriformes; family Clariidae; genus Clarias; species Clarias fuscus. The sequence continues at coordinate 30,717,553 of CM059210.1, read as the reverse complement.
ATGATCATGTGCACCATTAACATGCTGCAGACTCCTAATTACGTTTCACATATGATCCTATACCTCTAACATTTCTCCACTTTGAGAAAGTCTCTTTAGATATTTTTTTTTTTATAATTATTATTTTTTTTGGGGGGGTGGGGGATTCTATGGCAGTTTTATACAGCAAGGCAATTATGGTATGTGCTGTTATGCCATGAACAGACTTTGCAATATTAGGATGTGTTATTTAAGAGATTTTTACCTGCCTCTTCACACAATGATCAGCAATTTGCCTGAAATTCCGACTGAATATGTAGTTCTGTTTTAAATTTTGTGGATAGCAAAAACTATCAAATCTTTACAATTTCCCAAAATAAGGTACTCGGGAAGGTTTGGATTAGTGAAATATTGGGTGCACTGAATATCACCGCTTCACCCACTTGACATCATCTTTCACTTGCCTTACTATAAACAAGAACAATGTCCTTTTATTTCCACTTAATTCCCCATCAACCTTCCCTACTTTAACCCAAGTAGCCATTAAAATACTTGTTTATAGTATAAAATGATATCAAACGCATCTAAATTAAACTTTTATTTGTCACAGAGTCAGATCTACACTGTAACTCCATATCCACACTGTAACTCCAGTCTCCATCAAAACACTCCCTGACCTCAGGTGTTACTTTAAAGCCCTGAGTTTTCCTCCTTCTGATTTAAAGCCATGTTAAGTGTTATCTAGATGTAAGGAGTAAGCAAGGTGTCATCTTCCCCTGCTGGGAAATAGCATTAAGTTGCTAGGCAGTGCACATGGCGGTGGACCCTAGGGTGTTGATGTTTTTCTCCTCCGTTTCTGGGTTTGAATTACACCAGCAGGTGCTGACCACACTGTTGTCTCAGCTACATAAATGAATATACCTGGCCTCCGACACTGAGTCGCCCAGTTTTTGTATAATTATTTTGTTTATTTTAATTTTTATGTTCTAAAGGAAACCTTTGTTAGGTTTAAAATGGGAAAAGATAAACGATGGTTTATTTTATAAAATGGCTGTATTTGCAGTTGATTGACCATAAAATGGAGAAGTTAAAAAAAAAAAAAAAAAACTGGCTGCTCCCTTTCTTTGTTTCATTTAAAGTAGTTTAATTTTTAAGCTAGGTCTAATGGACTTTCAGCACATTAACTGTTCAACACATTTTAAATCAGTTCATTAATTTAGGCCTGTGGTTTATCTTAATGGCAGAATAGCTGCTGTTCTAGAAAGTGCGGTCAAAATGAAGAATCTGAGCACACTGCCTGGCAAAGAAAAGTGGCACACACTTGCTTTGATTATGGTGTGAATCTGCCATGCCAGTGTTTTGACAACCCTATGCAATGTCATGATTATTTCTGTCCTGAGTTGCATATTTTTACTTGTCAGGATGTCAGGAGAGTCAAACCACTCTCATGTCACAAAAACTTTCGATGTGGTTAAGGTCAGGAATATGTGGTGGGCAATTCTTGTGTGCACAGGCATATTCCAAGACATCAGGAAAGAAAAAACTCCACTGATGTGTTAACCTAGTCATTCAGTACATTCAGGTCATCAGCAGACTTCATTTTATTACCACATAACATTGCTGAGACTATACCTGACCAACTGAGGCAACCACAGATCATAACACTGCCTCCAGAGACTTGTACTGTGGCCTCTATCCGTGATATGTGCATCACTTCACGTGCTTCCCTTTCCCTGATGCCCCACCACTCTGGAATAGGACCACACGACCATTTTTCATTGCTACAAAGTCCGATCTTTATACTTTCTGGCAAATTCAACTTTCAGGTTTTTTTTGTCTGATTAGCCTCACTAAAAGTTTTTCTTCTTATTTTTCTTATGTGGAAAGGCTCTTCGTTTTGCTATATGAACTTTTAAACATGATTTCTACTGTTTTTTACTATGCAACTTCAAGTGTTTAAGTGCTCTCCATTTGTGATTATATTTTTTACCACATTTCTTTTGTTAACTTGGCTTCCCAGCAAACCCTTCCAGGTTTTAATAACGCATTGGCCAGTTCCAGTAATTTCAGCAAAGATTTAGGCAGATAATTTGACCTTTATGAAATGGTGACGTTTTTTTGACACCTAAATTTTCACACCTAACATAAAGTTAGGTTTACATGAACATATGCAAATGCTTATTTTCTGATGTTTGGGAATACATCACAGAAAGTAGTTCTAAGAAATGTGATAATATTTCGGTCCTGCTGTGGGAATTCTGTATTTTAGTCATATTAGCATTAGTATGACATTTTAAGAATATTTTTTTAAATCTTGATTATTAGGTTGAACAATCAATGAAGAAATCATCACTTTATTTAAAAAAAAACTGTGTATTATTGTTTTTATATAGATACCTGTTTTAGAAAATAATACTTTCAGGCCTTTATCTGATTAGAAACACTACTTCAGCTTAGGGCAGTGATTGGACATTTATTTCATTTCCGTGTGTCACAGCTTTATCACCTTAATGAAATTAAAATGCATTGCAATAGGGAATTGTGTCCATCTATCATTTAACCCCAAATTGCCAGAATCTCCATTGGGGTTTAATCTAATCAACGATAAATCATGTCAGTCTGACCCTGATGTAGCCTGTCTGTTTAAAGTTTAGGAATAAAAAATAATTATAATAAATAGCCAGAATATCATTGTACATGTTTAAATAATAAGCCGAATAATTGGATTATGCTCATAAAAAAAAATTGTCCTGAGTGGATCAGTGGAATTTATGTCACAGTCAAAGGGCTTCCTGGCATGCATAAGGTTTAGTCACTAGAACCTGTACATGTTTTTCAGGTTATACTGTAAAAATTAACAGCAAATGATGAGTGTTCAGCACCAGTGTGACGTCAAAGAATTATGCTTCATTAACCCACTTCCAGAACCCTTGATCTAGATAACCAAGAAATGTTTATCACCTTGCAATGTTTTATGAATTTCACAGAAGTTCATAAATCCTGTACTAATCTGCATGTATACAAAATAGCATAATGTGGCTATTGCATCTATCTATGGCCTGAGTATAATACACATCAGACATAAAACATTTGTTTTGTCATCTAGCAAGCTACAAAAATCACTGCTAATATAGCATAAGGCTCTCTCATGAAGGATCCTCTGGGAATTCAATATCACTAGATAACTGAAAAAAAAAATCTAATATTAAGCCTCTAAATAATTTGATCGGCAGAACCTGGAACAGTTTGAATCTGTCTTAGCTAGTACAGTTCCTACACGTCATTACACTCTGGAAATTGTTACTATTGAAGTATGATGAAGTGAACATTCACATTTCCCAGAGATTTAGCTGCCGTCCCTTTTTTTTGTTTGTTTCAAACAAACGGACCACAGAGAGATTTTGAAGTTCAGGTTCACGTCATGTGTTATCATACCCTGTTTATCATTTATCATAGCATGTTTCTAGACAGTTCGATGAAACTGGAAACTCAGAGGAAACATATAGATCAAGATTGTGTTGTGGGTGGCACATCTTACTTAGAAAGTGCCAGTGTGGGTGCAGGTTTGAATTCTGCTGTGAAAAAGTATTTACTGATTTATTTATTTTTTAAATTTTTTGCCTATTTGTCACACTTTTGTGTGATTCACATCATCAAACTATTTTTTTTTACATTACACAAAGACAAAATAAAGGTTTTGTAGTGGCCTAGTCCCAGTCCAGCAAGGTGTCTTAGTGGTTAGCATGGTCATCTTGCACCTCCAGGGTCCAGATATGATTCCCACTTTAGGTCAGCGTGTTGCATATTCTCCCCCCTGCTTGGTGGGTTTCCTCCCACAGTCCAAAGACAAGCAAATTAGGCTAACTGTCGTTCCCAAATTGGCCATAGTGCTCCAGGCTCCTGTAACCCTCTATACAGGGTAAAACAGTATAGACGACGAGATGATAGTTGCAGTCCGAACTTAAATCTGATTAAGATGCTGTGGCATGACCTTAAACAGGCCGTTCGTGGCTGAATTAAAACAATTCGGAAAAAAAGATTAAACCAAAATTCCTCCACAGCAATGTGAAAGACTCAACGGCCAGTTATCACAAACTCTTGTTTGCAGTTGTTGCCGCCAAGGGTGGCACAAATCAGTTACTAGGTTTAGGGGGGGGGGTTGACATAGGGCAGGCAGGTTTGGATGGCTTTTTTCCCTTTAATAAATTAATTTTACATCATTTTACAACTGCATTTTGTGCAGTTTACTCGGATTATCTTTGTTGGTGGTGGTGGTCTTTTGGCTGCTACAGATTGCCACTACAAATCTTTCGATCTGCACACATCTTGGCACAGGTTTGAACTTCCTGATGAACTTCCTGACGCAACCCTCCCATCATATCTGGGCTTGGGACTGGCACTGGATCCTTTATGGCATTGGATGGGAACTGAAGCCGGGCCTTCCACATGGCGGGCGAGAAACCTACCACTGAGGCACCAATGCAAACTCTGCTTATATTTGTGTAATATTAATACACCGGCCCTTTTGTGGATAAGATTGGACACCGCTGGTATAGACAGAAACCCAGGCTCGGGATTGAATCTTGCTCAGCTCTGAGGTGTCTGTGCCAGTGTGCCACCACGAACAAGAAGAGGCTTAAATTTCCCTGTGCGTGCCTTGTTTTATTTTATTTTTTCTAATTATTTATTTATTTATTCATTCATTCCCTGGCTGTCAGAGTGTTAATAGCGAGCGTGCTTCCGAAACGTGATCGTGATGCAGCATCAGCAGCTCGTCCTCTTTGGTTTCCCATCATGCCACGCGGCTTAGGCGTCTGTTCGTGGTGCTGAAGCTGTGAGAGAGCGAGCGAGAGAGAGAGAGAGAGAGAGATGCGTTGAGCTGAGCTCAGGAGTCGCGCGAGGCATCTATGCGTCCGTCATCCTCACCCTCATAAGGAAATAACCGTGCGATTAACAAAATAACAAAAAGAAGAAGAAAGAAACCGTCGAAGTTTTTTTTTTTTCCGTTCTTTTGGTTTGAATTATCTCAGTGTTCCGCACGTGCTCTGATTTGATTGTTGAGGCTTTTTCTTTTTAATCTTGGCGCGAGCTCTGCGTTCTCGGCGCCCCGCGTCCTTTATGCACAGCACGCTGCTCCAGCCTGTAAAGCGGAGCCAGGCCGCGGGTGGAGACGGAGGAAGCGGCGGCGGAGGAGGAGGTGGTGGTGGTGGTGGTGGTGGAGGAGGAGGAGGACCCGGAGCACGAAGCGCGGAGATGGAGTCCAAAATCCAAAAGGCGATCGACTTCAAGCTTGAGGGTCACCGCTGCTACAAGGAGAAGAAATTCCGCGAAGCCATCGGCAAGTACCACCGCGCGCTGCTGCAGCTGAAAGGCGTGCAGGTGGCGGCGGGAGGCGGCGGAGGAGGAGGCGGCGGCGGCGGCGGGGACGTGGAGCTGCTGAACCGGGCCTCCGCCGAGCAGCTCTCCGAGGAGCAGCGGCGCGCCGTCAGGAGCACCGAGATCGAGTGTTACGACAGCCTGACAGGTCGGTCCCTGTAGAGCCGAGATCTCCTCCTTTGTACCGGTTTGCTCCTTACTCAGCACACTGATCAAGATTGGGTATTTTGGAATGTGAGGCATTATCAACAAAATGTGGGGAAAATAGAAATATATATATAAGATCTGTTCATATTTCTGATAACTGAAGCTAAATAATAGATGTGTATTTGATTCAGATGAAAGATCATGTTATTGGTGATGGTTACTCAAATCAGTGAATCAGAGGTTTGAATGCACACATTTATCAGAAGCCAAAAAAACAAACAAAAGAACACTTTCTAGCTTTCTTAAGGGTCATAGGAATGGCCTTTAGGTTATGGCCACTCGCGCAGAGAGAGAGAGAGAGAGTCTGGTGTTTTGCAGCCTGGAGCATCCCTGGTGGTCTCCCACGGTAGCATCATCACGGTGGCTTGTGGTCAACACTTCCGGCTTTGAAACAAAATGAGATAAGGAGTACTTGGTGTTCCATCGCCGTCCCTGATTTGCCAACATGCCTATGATTTCTCATCAGGCATGTTGAGATTACGTTCCTTTGTTTGTTATCTCGCAACCTGATGTGAACCTGCTTATACAAGGGAACATCAAGGTTGTGAGGTGCAGAAAGCAGAAAATGCTGAAAAAAAATGCAACGTTGGCTTGTATCTGTCTGGAAATATTACATCAGTCCACCATGTTGGGTTGAAATGGCCTTAAAGCAAAACAACAACAAAAAAATCCGGATTTGGGTCAGCATGTTTAACATGTTCTGTGTAGTTCATGTTAGGTCGTGTTTATGATTGCAATGCGGACTAAATTAAACCTGTGCAGGACCTTAAACCTGTGTGCGCACGGAAATATTTTTCAGCTTGTGATTCTGTCAGCATCAGCAGTCGTGCTCGGGTGGAGCGGTCACCGATGATCGTGTGTATGGTAGAGGGAGAGGGAGGGGTTTTTGATAGAATAGCCTGCTGTTAGTCCTGCCAGGCTGAGTCAATACAGATGCTGCTTTTGTTGGTGTCTGTGAAAGAAAGAAAGAGAGAGAGAGAGAAAGTTGGACATATAAAGCTGTTTGTTAATGATAAATGGACCGGTTGTCCTTTCATACATTCAACCACAACAACTTCTGAAGTTAGCAAAGCTTTTTACCCAAAGCAGCTGAGCGGTAATTATGAAACACATCTAAGGCAACATGGTTGTGTTGAGACGCACCCATAAAACCTAAAAAAAAAAAAAAAACCTTAAACAGACTGGTGAGACTGGTAATCTGTGATTAGTTCAGAAGCAAAATGACTGGAAGTGAACGTAGGATTTGGCATCGTCATGGTCTCTACCGCTTTATCCTGTATACAGGGTCACGGGGGTAGGTGGGTTGGGGGAGGGGGGGTGGAGCCTTCTATCCCAGGGCACGAGGTGTGGGATTTGTGTGTAGGGAAATTTTTGCATGACTCAAAGACCTGAACAGTGTTTCTATAAGGAAATGACTTAATATTTCACAGCTACACAGAAGTAAATAAATAAAAAAAATCGAGAGAGATGTTCTAGAAAAGAAACGGCACCCTGAAATTTCCCTGTTGTTCTCTGATTCGGACTGAACTGTAACAGAAGATGAATGGTCTATTTGCAATCCTTATTAAAACATAGTCTCAGGAGGCTAGGAAGCATTTGTATCTGGGTCACAGGTACATCTGTCAGGCTATGCAGAGTATTACTGGGTCTAGTACTAATCAGCCTTTGAGACTTTGCAGACGGCATACATGAGAGAAATCATGGCTGATGAAATATGTTTATCTTCCTGAATGGATTCATGAGGAAGACTAAACAGCATCATCATCTGAGGTAGTTAGGGCTTTTTGACAGAAGTTAATCTGAGAGCATTCCTTTGAGGTTTTTGAGCATCAAATCAAGACATCATTACAAACAATGCAGTTATGCTCAGAAATTTGAGATCAAATCATTTTTATTCATGCTGATTTATTACCAGTGACATCAATTTACCATCAAAGTACTTTAAACTATCATTCCTAGCCATGCACCTGATTCTATGTGGAACCCGGCAGCAAAATGTAACTGTTTAACGAACACTCGGGGAGTTTTTTCCTATTCGAGTCAAGATTTTTTTTTTGCTAAGACAAAGAAGATACTACAAGCTGAGAGAACAGCTCTCAAAATGTCTGCAGTGCTCCTGCACAGTCACATCATTATCATCAAAACAGAGGAGTGCTTACCCATTCTGTACACACGACAGCAGACAAGGATTTAAAATCACATTTTGTTAATGGGAAAAAAAAAAAAATGAATGAATCAGCATTTACAGCATTTCCTCACCAGTGTTAGCATCAGGAGAGATCAGTGGAGTGAGGAGATGATAACAAGGCTCGTGTTTAAATGCCATGAGAGACTTTTACCTCGGGTGGTGAGGCAGACACTGATATGGATGATGCTGATGCTGCGTTTGAATAAGGTGAATACTCATTTCTCAGCGGTTAGCATTGTTGTCTCGCACACTTTCAAATCTCACCGCATGAATTTGTATGTTCTCCCTCTGCTTTGTGGGTTTCATTCAAGTACTTTAGTTTCCTCCTATAGTCTATAGATATTTACAAATTGTCCATAGTGTGGACTCTGGGATCGGCTGGCTCCAGGGCCCCTGCTACACAGCAAAGAAACTAAATATACGCCAAAAAAAAAAAAAAAAAAAAGGTATCAGCTAGTGTTGTTTTTCCAAGGGGTAGAATTGATCCAAATTTATGTAGTGAAATTTTCAGATCATTTTTATTACTTTCATGAGTTTTTTTTTTAAGCCAACCAATTTTTTTTAATCTAGACCTCTGATTGGGAGATATAGTTAAGATCAAGAAACCATGCAGTTTTTATACAGTAAAATATCACATTTCAACCATGTAAGGGATTTGAATTGACACAATTTGCATCAATAACCAAAGCCAAACCCTGAGAAAAATACAAGTACGCAGTCCAATGCTTTAATATTAAAGCCAAACTCAGCACCAACAGCACGGAGTACATATTACGTGTACGGAGTACATATTGCACATACTTATGCTTTACATAAGTATATATTTGCACTTTCTACTTTGTTGCATTACATAACCAGAGTGCTGCACAGTATTTGAAGCAGTAACATCGCCACGTATTGTGTAATTGTATGATTTTTCCGTCCCTTAATCATGTTGCACTTGTTTGAACTCAGAAGCGGAGATGGTTGCAGAAAGTGAAAAAAACAGCATGTTCGCAGTCAGAAAACAGAGCGCTCTCTCTATCTCTTTCCAGACTGCGAATGTGCTGTTTCGTCACTTTCTGCAATCGCCTCCACTTCTGATTTCAAACACCTGCTACATGATTACAGAAGAGACGGAGAGAGAGAGAGAGATTTATTATGACTTTAAGGCAACTGTAAGCTAATACAAACTCATTACTTTTGATAGGGTAACTAATTTAGCTCAAGTAGAATTATAAATGGAAGACTTTTACTTTTACTTGAGTAATATTTTACCTAGGGAATCTCTACTTTTACTCCAGTACAGGATTTGTGTACTTTGTCTGCCACTGACCAACAGTCATAAATCAATAAGTCTGTACTTACAAAAACCATCATAGTACCATGGTCTGGGGCAGTTGCAGCTGTGGATTGCTCTTCAGAGGATTGGGGTTCGATCCCCGCCACTGCCGGGATTACCCCTGTTGGCCCTTGGACAAGGCCCTATGCTGACATATAATACCCAGCCACCCAGAACCAAGGCAGAAGTGGGTGGATTGTTGCAAGTTGCCAATAGTGGGTGGATTGTTACCTAGTGGGTGGATTGTTAACTTGTGGATCGAATGATCCGATGTGGCAACTCTGAGAAAGGGAAAAAGCCAAAGGGAATCCTCATAACAGTGGAACATGGCAGAACAGCTGGTAAGGCTAGTGCAGATAAACTTCAAGTTGATTGAAGGCTTATGGCAGCCAAATCACTTGTAGTTGGCTGTCTTGTTGCCTGGCAGAGTAGATGCATAATATTTTGCAAATCAGGACTGAATGAAGAACTTGGGGTTTGATGCAATCCCCTTTTGGATGTTGCATCAGCAGCCTCCAAGCTAAATGAAATCTTTCTGCATATTACTTATGAGATAGATTATAGTGTTTGTTTGTTACTTCTCTACACTGCAAATATTTTATAGTTGAGCTCAGTGGGTTTGTGTGTGTCTGTGTGTAGCCAGGACAGGAAATGGCTGCATGAACAGTGGACTTATCATGCATGCATTCCGATGACACGGAAAATCGGTATCGTTTCATGGATTGCGATTATGCTGAGATGGTGAAGATGAGTTCATATTGTACTCATATACTAGGCCTGAGCGATCACTACAGACCTCTGCGATGAACAATTACTATGCTTTTTATTTATTTTTTTATTTTTTTATTATGATGCCAAAGTAGTCTGCTCATTGCACTTTGACTCTGTGTAGATTCTGTTGAATTTTTTAAATAAGATTTTTTTTTATAAATCCTTTGCTATGCTGGGTAATTAGAAATGACCAGATTAAACAGGATTTAGGATATAGACATATTTAAATAACCTCCGTCCTTTCCCCCTTCCCTCTGGAGAAAGCAGATAGCATTATGCAGGAACCTAATCATAGGAAAGCAAAAATAAATAAATAAATAAATGGAAATCATCATGCTTTACCATTTCTGTGCTGTGAGCATGATGAAGTGATGAATAAATGGGGGAAGTGAAGATGAGGAGGTGAGAGTCCTCTCTCTGTCCCCCTATAGGCAGGGAGAGTGCGTAGGGCAGCCGGTGCCAGGTCCGCAGATGGCAGAGCATCTCTGTGGGGTTCCACTCAGAACAGACCCTACTGTACAGTACTGTATTATAACATAACAGCTCCATACGCCACAGAGAGAGAGAGAGAACATCAGAGGATTATGAGCAGAATTATAATTTAAGAAATGCTGTATGTTTTTTTTTTTTCATGACAGTTAATTAAGATACTTAATACATAAAGATGATATGTTGTGGAATTATGTTTTAAGTATGCTTTATAGTAGTAGTACTAGTCATAGCAATTATAGCATATACGGCAATGCTTTTTGTCTTCTTAACAACATTTTATGGCCTCACTCACTCACTCGCTCACTCACTCATCGTCTATACCACTTTATCCTGTATACAGGGTCACGTGGGCCTGGAGCCTGGAGACTCACCAAGGGCAATTTGGAAGCACAAATAGGCCTAATCTGCATGTCTTTGGACTGTGGGAGGAAACCAGAGTACCTGGAGGAAACCCACCTAAAACGGGTAGAACATGCAAACCCCCTGCACACAGTGGTGCAAGGTGACAGTGCTAATCACTAAGCCACTGTGCCGCCCTTTCATGGTGTTAGGATACATAAATATCATAAGGAAATGGCCACCCAGGGAACTGTCATCAGAGGGAATCAAATCTATTTGGCATGAAGGGTGGAAACAAAACAAACAAACATTAAAAAAGGATCTGATGGCTGAGCGAAACAGACAAACACAAAATAATGTTACTAAAAAAGTCGATAGATGCCTCTACACACGGACTGTTGCCATCCAGTTCAGGAGCATCGCTTTGAGCCCCGGCACATTCGTATTCTGAACACATGCACCGTTTGATCACTTGCTAATGTTCTAGATGGAGGTTTTAGTGGTGGTTTGATGTTATTGCGAGCTCTTTTCTCAGGCAAGGTGACTGCACCGGCTTCTGATGCTGAGTCATTTAGTGTATGCTGGTGGGCGAACACGAACGCACCCTGTGCATTACTTCTTGATGCTCCCTTAAGGCCAGTATGGATTAATCCATTATGATATATACAAAGGATTTAGACAGAGATACTGTATCAGTAGATAACATACATGAGAGATTAGAGAAGGAATAAAATACCATGTGGAATGCTGTTACAGGAAAATAATCTATGACAGGGTGGTAAATGTTCATTTATTGGGTATGCAATATCAAATCATAAGGTGATATTCAGTACGACAGCATGTGTACTGAATCACACAGTGTGATATTGCTTTTATACAAGAATCCCACAAACACCATCGATTATCAACCGATTATGACTTGTTGCTTATTTAACCAACACATGTCAATCACTTATACCAAGTAGTAGGTGGGTTTTCTTCCTGAAAGTGCTTCTGTGACTGGTTTTGAATGTATGTTTTGGCAGGCAGCTTCTCTCCCCTCCTTCCAGTACTGTGAACCGTATCGACATACTTTCATCCATGCAGCAGCCGACCAGTTATCATTATTACCAATTGAAATGAAAATATAGTTTAACATCCCAGTGCTGTTATGCTCTATCATCACCACTCTTGGAATCTCTCCCATCCAATCAGATTACTCGGTCAGAACTAACTGTTGTATAACAAGCGATACTGTTTGATTAAAACAAAACAAACTGCTGAAGTTGGAATGTCGGAAGTTGGAAAAGTTAGTTCTCGTCATCACTCATGCTATAGCAGTAACAGTTATTAATAATTCTGTCATTAATGATCCGGAACGCTCGCCATCCAAATAAGTCTCCATGGCAGGCATCTTATTAACTGTTACAAAGTTCTGACACTGGAGACTCCTTACATAAAAGTTCAAATACGTTGATAAAGAAAACTTCACCCTATCAACAATAACAAATTTTTCTGTAGACATTTATTATTTATTAACCTTAGGTCGTGGCACGGTGGTGTAGTGGTTAGCACTGTCACCTTGCACCTCCAGGGTTCGGGTTTCGATTCCCGCTCAGGTTCGATTCCCGTCTCTGTGTGCATGGAGTTTGCATGTTCTCCCCATGTTTGGTGGGTTTCCTCCGGGTATATGCAGATTAGGCTAAATCGCCCGTAGTGTGTGAATGAGCGTGTGAGTGAGTGTGCCCTGCGATGGATTGGCAGGGTGTACCCCGCCTTGTGCCCTAAGCCTCTTGGGATAGGCTCCAGACCCCCACGACCCTGAATACAGGAGTGAGTGAGTGAGTAACCTTAGGTCATGTAAAGCATGTATCATACAAGTACTATTTCTGAAAGTGTTAGTGCCTTTATATAAAGCTGACAGAACTGTCCTTTCTTGATGTTGTTCGGGACATATGTTGCGTGACTGCTTTTCCCACTCCTGGAAACTCTGGGAGGCTGTACTACAGCTCCAGATGCTACTATTTAAGGTTCCAGTAACCCACAAAAATGCAGCTGCTGCATGAGATTTATTTATAATTTTATAGAAGTGGTAGGGTTTATACCGTATATTTAAGTAAAGACTAATTATTAACTGAAGCATAATTAAAAAATTGATAGCTATTCAAGAAATTATTTGGTCGCACTCCAAATTACAGAATCAAAGTTTTTTTTCTGTGATATACTAAACCCTTATTAAGTATCATGCATCCTATTTTAGTGATCCTCTTCTCTACTAGGTGCCCCGCACTTTTACATCATTCTCTTCTGTCGCTATGTACTGTACAGTAGGATCTCATCTCTCGAATACCCTTTTCAGCTTTTCAAGCTTGTCAAGATTCAGAAGCTTTCTTATGTTTTGCTGTTCTAGAGTCATAACTAGGTTCCAACTTGATTCTTCATGTTAGTTCTTTTTGTATTAAGTGTATTTCGGAGGTTTTAAATCATAACATGAACTTGATTTAGTGGTAACAGAAATAGATTTAGTAGTAACCTAAATCTAGTATGATTGCAGCTTCTATACAGAACCGTACTAGACAAAGTTAAGACTCTGGGTTACTGATCAGAGGGTCCTGAAGTTCAAACCCAAGCCCTTGGAATAAAGCCCTTAACGTTCTCTGCTCCAGGGGTGCCATATCATGGCCAACCTCATGCTCTGACCCCATCTTCCTAACAAGCTGTTACAGCTGTGGTACATGGTACCGATAGTAACAGTAGGTAACATCACTAACCTATAATACTCAAAGTTCTATTTACTGCACCATGCCAAAGGGGTCCTCGCTTAAGTTCTGAAGTTACATCAGTATTTCTCTGGGAAAGTTGCTCATAGTCAGAATTGGCTTATGCAGGTACTTTAAATTCTCTGACCTGCCCTTTCAGATTAAAATCACCTGCATGTAGTTCTCACCACATAAGGTATTCATAGACCTCTCTATCTTTAAAACTAAAATATCAGATGGGTAGAAAACACGGGCTCTGGCATTGCTGTCAAATGTAAGCAAGTGGTAAAGTGCTCGTCCTATCATCCGGAGATCGCTAGTTCAATTCCCGGTTGATGCTGTAACCTCTCGCAGCCGGAGGTCTAGAGAGAGCTGATTGGCCGAGCTCTCTCAGAGGGGAGGGATGAGGGGTACTTAGTGCTCCCACATTAATCACGGCTCTACAGCCAATCAGGGGCGTCTGTGAGCTCACGTGAGCTAAGTCTGTAATTACTGCAGTTGCACTCCTTTATGATGCATGTACTCCCAAGGTTCTAGGCAGAACCAAAAACAGAGAGGGTTCGAAGATAAAGTTACAACCAAAACATGAAAAAAAAACATCAAAATATACCCAAATGTACCCTGGGAATGTTTAACTCATAAGAGCCCGGGCCCATTTCTCCTTTAAGGTAAATTATAGGGCGGCATGGTGGTTTAGTGATTAGCACTGTCGCCTTGCACCTCCAGAGTCCAGAGTTTGATTTCCGTCCAGGTTTGATTCCGTTGTGTGCATAGAGTTTGCAAGTTCTCCCCGTGCTTGGTGGGTTTTCTCCAAAAGTTGCCCGTAGTGTGCAAGTATGTATGTGTTTGTGCCCTGTCATAGCCTGACACCCTGTCCCGGGTGTACCCTGCCTTGTGCCCCAAGTCTCCTGGGATAGGCTTCAGATCACCCACGACCCTGTATACAGGATTAAGCGGTATAGTGACATATGGCACAGCAATGTTTTCTTAATTTGTTTTATATCAGTTTGTTTAAGAAATGCAGTCTAAATGAGTTAAATATAAAATACTGTAAGAGATTTTATTAAATCATTGTAGTTGTTAAAAAGGATGAAACTTACTTTCAGGTTTTTAAAATTGTATAGTTCTGTCACATGTGCTACCCTACCATTTTGGAAATGATACCATGTGGACACAAAATCAAAGATTGTCACTTGACTGCGCCTGGGTGTTCATTAGATGTCATTTACGGATTTCGTGAGGTAAAGTCAAGCATAAAGCGCTAAATAAGGAACTTTCCAGGACATTTCAATGGTTTGTGATACCTGTGTCACCATGGGTTCTTATAGGCTATGGAATGTATTCTATGTCTTTTCCATTGAATACAGACTGTTTAACAAACTATTAAGTCTTTTTAAGAACATATCTGCATTTCCATTCATTTGAGAGGTAAACCACTGCATAATTAAATATGAAAGTTCTTTAAGACATACTGTAAAAAATAACAACTTAGCACGATCTTGCAAGTTTTACTTTGAGTTTGAGAATATGTTGTATATCCAATGTCAAATCTCTCAATTTTCACTAAAGTAATTGGATAACTGACAAATAAGCAGTTTCGTTGCCAGGTGTGGTCCGAGGTCTGGATTTAATTATAAGTGTTTAATTTGCATCTGGTAGCTGTTCATGGAAACTCCCAACATGCGGTCCAAAGAGGTGTTAACGCAAGGAGGAGTGAAGGAGGCCATGATTAGGCTAAAAAACAGACCTAAAAATTAGATAAACGGTCTAAGATGCATCTTCAATCAAATTAAGCCACCATGAAGGTAAATATATGGGGTTTATCTTTAGAGGCAAACTATTGACTCTTAAAGGCCAGTTTAGACTTTGCTGGAAAACATATAATCTTCTAAAGGTGGCTCTGGTAAGGGCCCAGAACGGCATCTCAAAGAAGGAAACCCAGCATTTAGTTATGTCTACGTGCATTTTATTTGGTAGTTGAGTGCAAAGGATTTGCATTCAAGTATTAAAAATAATCCTTATATTTATAGTATATTTGTTAGTTAGTCTACTTATATAAATGAGTAATAAAAAAGCATGACTGTAACTCCTAAACAAGTAATACAATATTTTTTTAAATTATTAAAACCTAATATGTTAGTTCATTGTAAAAACCCAAAAGTCCATTGCACCATGTCTTAATGATTTCATCATGATTGCTTCATTTCAGATACTTTGAGCTGGTGCACAGAGGCAAAATTACGAAAACCGTGACACTGTCCAAATACTTTTGGATCAGACGGTACAATATATAATTGTAGATTACTGCACTTAAGGCTATCTAGGCTTTCATTACCTTTAGTTCTGATCTGTTCTAAATGTGTTGCTAAAATTAAAATCTCAATCATCATGACTTATTAACTGGTTTGTGGTTGTGATCATTGTGCTTTTTAAAGCAATACTTTTGTTAATATTTTACATGTAAACATTTTTAAGTAACCCGAACTGCATGAGTTCAAAATGAAACTTCCTCCAAGCTTAAGCATCTCCAGTTCCTTGGTTACAGTCCAGCTGTCTGAGAACTGTGATGAAAGAGTGAGTAAAGGTTAGACACTGACATCTGCACAACCGCGCCAACACTAACACGGCACCAGATACGTGCTGGGGAAAGTGCTATTAGCAGATTAAGTAAATAAATCATTTGAATGTATTGTCACTTATACTATTTCTTTGGTTGAGAGATTACCGTTTAGATTAGATTTGTAGATCTCTGGTGCATTTAAATGCGATTTCATTCTAACTTGGGTGTTGGCTGCTTGGACTGAGAGAGCTGCCAAGAAATGTCACCACAGTAAATACAATCTTGTTAGCCTAAAGGGTTGAAGAAAGTAAAAACTTCTGGCATTAAAGAATAGAAGTAAGAGAGAAAAAGTGCTTTAGCCCAGTCATATAGAGACGGAAAAATCTATCTTTTCACTCCTCAGGAGTTTTCTAAAGGTAGGAGGAAAAAATATGATACTGTCTGTAAACGCAACCTTGGAGACTAGTGTAGTTCAGTGACACATTGGTCCATAGGTGCTCAGGCATGATGTTTTGAAGCATTTGATAACGTGTTGTATTAGAGTGGTGGGCAAAAGTTTTGAGACAATTCAATGTTTTATTGAAATTATCAGTAAAATAATTTATTTTATATACGGAAATTGCCATACAACAATCAGTATTTATTATGAAATCCCCACCTTGCTGGATCCGGCTGTGCATAGAGTCAAAAAGACATCAGCAATACTCTGGTGTCCCTCGTTCAGTCCATGTCTGCTTGATTGCTTCATGTACAGAAATTTGCCAAGAGGTTTGCAATCCACTTGAGAATTCCCTAGTTTTTGCCATTCTTTGTGCAGACGTGGACGTCCCAGCTTCGGAAGAGTTAAACGTCTTGCCACATATTTATTCTACCCTTTTTATGCCGAGAGAGAGCTATAAAACCTGGCACGTGTTGTCTTAATACTTTTGGCCACCAATGTATACACTATAGTGTTAGGCATATACTGCAGTTTTTCTTTTCTTTTATCCTTGAAATGAAGACACACTTTTTGTACCACCAGGGACCCAGGGAAATAATATTTCTCTTCCTTGTGGGAATATGGGTCAGATATTATTTCTTTTCCACTTATATGCAGAAGCAGAGCAAAAGGAGGACAGGTATAGTTTAAAATAGAGCAATGATCTAACTGTCCAACTATTAATTGGATAATGTTTGAGATGGTAAAATTGCTTCATTCATTTTTAAGTTTTCTTGACAGATAGATTGCGACCTGTTAAATATTGAAGGCACTCGATCCTCCTAGGCAGTTTTACCTTACAAATATATAATATAGAGTATGTTTATTTGATATTGAAAGGGGAAAAATGGCTAGGAAAGGCTTCCACAGCTGGCCATGCCTGTCATCATTGGATAGTCCCGCTTTAATCAACAGAGGGAAGAATAAATCTGTCCTTCTTACGCGAAGAGTTCTGTGCACTTTTTGACTCTTGCCAAAGATAGCTGTGACATCACTGCAATTCAGATTTATGATCGGGGCAGTTGGAAGCCCTAAAGCTAAAATGCATTCAAATAAACTCTTCTTAAACAGGCTGGTACTAAATGCTGGTACAAAAGGTGGAACTTTCTAAAATTGTAGATAACCTACTGTACCTGACAAGGGTGCAGAAACTTGTCCTGACTGATTGGATGTTTTTTCGTCTATGTACTGAGCTGCGCAATAAAAGTGTATTCTGACTTTAAAATCCTTGAGCACTTTTTTAGCGAATTACTTTTTTTTATTGATAGCACTTATTACAATCTTACAATATATGCAATTTGAAATCCCAGTCTTGCTTGTAATTTGCAGACCTCCTTGCTTATCCACAATGTTGTTTTACATTGGTGTTCTGTGGCACTTCAAGTCGATGTCTTGGTATTTCTGTGTGTAGGTGTTTGTCTTGTATTTTGGGCTCTAGTGCTTCGCTGCCTGTCTCTAAGCAGGCGAGTCGAACGAGAACTGTCTGCATTTCCCCCCTCATTAGCATCGACACCTCAGGTCAGCAGCACAACATGTTTAGCACCTGGAGAACACCGAGAGAAATCCTACTTTTATGCATGTGCAACACTAGCTAAGCTTTTGGACCATTCAGAATGTAATTCAGAAAATCTCATTTATAGCGATCATTTGAAATAAAAAGTAATAAAAAATCTTAAATAGGATCAGATCCTAGCTGCAGTCTCTGGAGAAAACCGCCAGCGGACAAAAGGGACTTTAACAATACGCCATGGTGGGTTACATAAGTGTTGCTTTACTGAGGGCAATTTGGGAAGACGAAAAAAAAAAAGAAACTTGCCTTGTGTAATTCCTCAGAATATAGTCAGTGCCATCTTTCCACTAATAACCTTGTACTGTTTATACTGTATAGTTCAGATAATGCTTTTGTACCTATTTTACACCTACTTTTGGAAAGATGTCAAGCTACATAATGAGTTCCTTATTAGAGTAAAGCTATTTTAAGGCAAGGGCATTTTAAGGCAATAGATACATGCATCCAACAGTCTTTATAAGATTTTGGTGATTCCGAAAGGAAGTAGCTTACTCGTGCTAATGCTGCTAAACAAGTTAAATTAGAACATATAACATCTGCATTCAGTGGAACTTGATGATTTCTGCTTTTAACAAACACATGGTTTGCAATTGAAATGGATAAAGTCATAATATGTTGCTGTATAACTGGTAAATGAACTCCAAGCTTAAGCTAGGCTAATGAATGACTAGCAATTAAGCTAGCTTGTATACACTCCCATATAATGGCATAGTAACAGCAGAAGCTAAACAAGATTATCAGAAAACATCAACATTTCCCTCAGTTGTGTTGCTAAACTACTAAAAAAGAAAAGCAATGATTTAATTGTATTTAGCAGATACAGTACAGAACTTACACGGACGCCGCCATTTTGAAAAGCATCAACATGAAGTGATAAACTCATGAATCATAGCGCTTTTACTTATCATATAGTGGATACCTTTGGAACTTTCTCAAAACACAATTAGCGTGCATATTAGAACGTATCAAGAGTCCAATCCACAATGAATTTCATAGACAAACAGGGATTAGGAAAGTGCTGATATTTTAAAAAAGCAATATAATGTCTTCCTGGAACTCAGCGTGTAGGCGATTTGAGGGTGTAAGTCCTGCATTCATGTACTGTAGATTCAGCATGTCTATATCTAAACGGAGCATTACTGGAAGTCTGCCTTTTCATTGAAACCTCTAATGCTAAGCTATTGCCATCCCTGAAAACCTCCAGTAAAACCTTTCATTCCAAATTCATGCATATGCCCAGTAGCCAAGAAAGTTAAGAAGCTTTCAATAATTTAATTCAGAGGATTCGTTAACTTAGCTGTTTAATTAGATTTATTTACGAAGTGACATTCACAGATAAGCACAGAGGATATCAAAGTGCTACTGGTCAGTCTAGTAGATAGCTTGTTATGTATCTCTAAAACTTCCTGGTAGATGGCTGCATTGACCTTGGACCTGATAAAACACAGTGGACCAACACCAGCAGATGACCCCCCAAACCACCACTGACTGTACAAACTTTACACTCTGTGCATCTCCTCTCTGCATTCAAACTCTGGGCCCTTGATTTCCAAATGAAATGGAAAATTTACTTACATCTGGAAAGAGAGGGACTTTGGACCCACTGAGCAATAGTCCAGTCCTTTTTGTCCTTAGCCCAGGTAAGATGCCTCTCGCATGGTCTCTGGTTCAAGAGTGGCTTGACACAAAGCATGCAACAGTTGTAGCCCATGTCCTGGATATGTCTGTGCATGGTGGCTCTTGGAGCACTGACTCCAGCTGCAGTCCACTCCTTGTGAATCTTCCCCGTATTCTTGAATGGGCTTCGTTTCACAGTCCTCCCACGGCTGCAGTTATCCCTGTTGCTTGTGCACCTTTTTCTACTGCTTTTTTCCATCCATTCAACTTTCCATTAATGTGCTTGGATACAGCACTGCAGGTGTTTTTGAGTTAATCAGCTGATTAGTGTGACACCAAATCAACGTTTCAATGCACCTGTAGAGAAAAAAAGTATTTGGCCAAACATGTAGTGGTTGTTTATCCAAATTTGTATCCAAATACTTCAATATGGAGTTGATCCCCCAGTACTTTTGCCCATATAGTGCTACAGTGCTACACTTTTCTGCCCTTCTTTCACTTGCTTAGTGTTTTGTGTTGTGAGCTGATGTTGTAACTGGAAGTTTTGCTTGGCCTTGTTTGCTCTTGTTTAAATAAGCTATATAACCACACAGTAATCCTGGGTTTAGCTCCTACTCCATCAAAAAAGCAATTTGACTCCCGTTCATTTATATTCATCTTTCCATGCATGGAAGAATAAGTGGTGTCTGCCCTTTTGTTTCCAGAACAGTTAAAATGTTTAGTTGCGGATTACGGGCCTCGGGATATTAACCTTGGCATTTCCATTTCTCACACTGCCTAGTGATAGATGTCAGAACATAAGAATGTCTAGCTGAAGTTCTTCTCAATTTGCTTATAGGTGCTGTACGAACCATAATTGGCAATCCATCTGCCCCATTTCACCCCGTATCAGAGATTGGTGCATGGATATAACAAGTCCCGCGTGGGTTCTAGCAGCTCAAAGGCACAAGTGACTTCTCAGGCGGGTTTGCACACAGACGCAGTCATGGCTGCCTGTGCTGTAAACAATGTCATTGCTTATAGCAGTGATTGGGATTGGAGTCTGAGTCACAGGCTTATGAATAATGCAGCAGAGTACTGTTGATCAGCCTGATCTGTTTGTGCACAGTGTGCATGAGGGAGCTGTGGGAAGGCAGCTAACGGGATACCCCATTAATATTTCATCCATCCTTCTTAAAACATGCTCAGAGTACGCTTGTGTGGCTGCATGAGTCCTTCTCGTTACAAGCTGATCTGACTGCGTAATCTGCGTTCTTTCACGATCACAGTGATCCCCGCGGCACCGTGGGTAATCCATGCAAATAGGGCTGATGTGACGCTGGTTTCCAGGGACGATGAGCGTTGGTGCTCGTAATGAGCTCTATATGTGTTTGCTAAGCCAAACACCTACTTTTCCCTGCTTTGTGCAAGGTAAGCGAACAGAGTTGAATTCTCAGGAACACATAACTGATCACAAAAAAGCATCCACTAAATGCTGCATATGAGGAACAATTGTCGGACAGCAGCAGAATAATCACCCTGGGCGGAGTTTCTTGTTTGTTGAGTGGAAAATGAAGTGTGAAATATCATCGTAGGCTGTAGAGACACATTCACCCACACTGTGTTGTGTTACTTGCCTTTGGGCGGGTTTCCATGAATGTTAATACTGCTCCGTCTGTACCTTAAAGCTCCTGAAAACCTAGGTTCAAATGTTTACAATAGTGAAGATTTATTTAAAGACTGAAGTTGTTAAAAAAGCCTTTGGGGGTGGTGGATTCAAGAAATGTGAATATTTAATTATAACTAAAAGCCACAAAAATTCTATTTTCTGCCTGAACAGAACAGCGTAGGTGTGTAGATCCCATACTGATTAACGGTGGTGTCTCGCTGGCAATGTAAACAACTTGTGAAAAGTGATATAGCTAGAAAAGTGTGTAGGGAGGAATGACAGTGAGGAACTTCACTTTAGTTTTTGCATGAGTCATGAATGTTGCATTTTGCACCTACTGTATGTCTGGTGCCATGGTGCTCACGCAGAGCTTCATTTGACAGCAATGGCCTATTAAGCATTTAGTCTTCCCTGAGTCTTCCTGGTGAGATCACATCAGATCAATTTTATTAAATTTTTTTTTCTTTCAAACACTCTAGACTTCGGTGTCCATTCGGTGTACTCGCATGTACGAGGGTGAGGTAGAAATTAGCAAAAAGTGACCCACAAATGCACCACCATCTTCACTTCATCATCAGAAGTGAATCATCATCCTTGTTGGGCCGCTTTCAGAGGATCAAACAGTTGAAAGATCAGGACTATAGGGTGCACCTTGAAACAAAGTTTTTGCAGATTGTCGACACTGCGCGCAGAAATTTAAAGAAATTATCGTCGAGAATCACAGAAAACTGTAAGCATCAATTTTCCAGCTAATAATTGACGTAAGAACTTTTACTTGGACGGCAGTTGAGGCAGTGGGCCGCCCCCCTTAAAGTTAGGCAGAGAGGAATGCTAATTTAACATGTAATTATTTAACATGATAATTATTAATTTTAATAACGAAATAAAGTAATTTAGTCACAATATTCCGCTGTATTTCTTAATATAATTTCTTTGCAATTAAAAAAACTCTAAACTGTATTACGTTCATTTGTGTTCATGTACTCGGGGCGCCGGACAAACGAGTGTCTATGTAGGCACGTAAATTTTTGAAAAGCATGTGACTTGAGGTTGAGCTCTGATTGGATCTTTGCAAATCATCCTTGGGTCGCAGCACTGTGCGCATCAAACCCTCCCACTTTTTTTCTTAGTGAATTGGAATTATGGCAAGCGGAGCTGGCTGTCTGGATGCGATGTGAGTCATGCCTTTATTTTATACTAGCAGTAATGTTGCTTAATCGTGCTTAATGCACAAAGTCTTCAACAAATTATGCCACCAGATACACCCTCAGACCAGAAAAATACGAATCACTGCATGGCGAATCCTTCTTTCATGCAAATCACAACTGGGGCATCCAAATTTGCTCGCACCGCAGTTACATGTCACATGTACACACCTGCACGGCAGTCACTGGGGAGACAGTAGCCTTGAACGGCAAGCAATGATAAGACAATGCGGCAAACAGAAGTTTTAATATAACTGGAGTAGATCATTAGCGAAACCTCCTAGTGATTACTAGACGTAGAACACTCTACAGGATAGTGCATAAAAATTATATAATATCAGAATTAGATTTGCTCATCCTCAGGCACAAACAGGGCCAAGGTACAGTCACTTGTTTTTTTCTGTTTTGGAGTAAAGCAAGAGCTAACCTTGGCTGATTCTGATTGAAACTGTGGTAGGTATGATGTTACCTCTACAACAGCAGAATAATGATTTTATGATTTCCCTTTTATTATCTGCATTTGTACATATGGACCATAATAGTTCAATAATAATCAGCATAATAACCCAATCAGAATAAAAATGCATCATGTAGCCACCTCAATCATAACAGTCTGACCCGATCCAGCCTGATCTGAGGGAATTTTCAGTGGGGATCCAAGGCCCGGTGCAGACCTTTGCTAATCGGTTATAGGATAACAGGAAGATATAAGCCATGTAAACGTGATCTGATCATTTTTCTTGGATAAACCCATGGCTTCCTGGAGACAAGTTCAGCATTCTGGATGAGCTATAAAGGTCCTCTTGTGCTCTCGTCCCATTTAAAAATTGTAGGAGTAGTACCCACTGTTAAGAAATTGATAAGAAATAACAGCTAAAGTGCAAATATGGTTTCTAGGACTCAATGTGTGGGTTTTCCCTAAGAACATTAACTTCTGTAAATGTCGAGACTGATGTGAATCAGTGAAGTTTTACACCTGCAGTTCATATACACTGTCGGAGAGCTGCGCATTCCCATCGGTGTGCAGTTATGGGAAAGCTGAGTCATGCATCTTGTCAACTATCCTCATGTAAACAAACATGCTGATGTGGTTCGGTATTCTGAGAGTGCAGAAAGTTGGAGACCGCATGGAGTGATAAAAAATGGATGGATAAATGTTATGATGCAATTGGGGTGAATAGGAGATGATGTTGCTATGCAGCCTGGCAGCAGCTTTAGTGTTGGTGCTGTTTGCCGACCTTTGCCATGGCTCACCCCAAGAGATCGGGCTTATTATATTCATTCAGATGGAGAGAAAGAGAGCGAGAGAGATGATAATGATCTCATAATAAGGACAACGGTAGAGGAAAGTGGAAATTAATATAGAATAGAATGGAACCCAAACCAAAACGGAGGAAGAGAGATGGCTGTGTCTCCAACTGCAGGCCATGCCCTGCGATTTAGGATTCTCGCGATATCCTTCAAGGTGCGGTGAACTGAGTGACGGCGCGTTAGCAACAGGCTGACGAACGCAGCACAGGAGCTGCCGCTCCGCACAGAGGGAAGAAGTGTTTGAATTATGCATGCAGTCACAGCGTTATCCTCACCTATCGACTGTTCCTGACTACTTGAGGTACTGTCGAGAATCCAACCCAGCTACAGTGCAGGTCAGGGAGTTGTGATTAGATTTCTAAACCATTAGAACCAGAGAGCCATGGGCTTCTGTCTCCAGCCTTCATGATGTCATGGAGATGTCATTTACCTTCGTGGTGACTATTCGATGAAATGCGCTTGATGCTAGACACACAAAAACAGCAAAAAAATAGCATCAAACAATCCGGACGCAGCATCAGAGTCAGTGACTACAAATACACACTGTCTCACATATAACACAAATAAAAACTTTATGTTCAGTAGCTGCAAGATTTTTTTATTATTTTTCCTTGTGCTTGATTTTTTCCCCCCTGTGTGTAGCTAGAATTGAAAAGCTATTATAAACAAATACGAAAATATAATGTTGTTCATTACAGAAACCATTTACAATCTCTATGAGATTACGGTCGTGTCTGGCTTGTGTCTAGTTGTCTCAACTGTAATCGCATTATTTATCCTGTTGTTTTTAGCTGTTGTTCCAGTCAAAACCAGGACTTTTGATTGTGCAGAATAACAGAACACAGTTGTGAGAGTTAAAACCACCTTCATATAGTTATATAATTCCCTGCAACACTTATGCACTTTTCCCCGCATTTCACTTGGATGCTTGGATACCATCAAGGTGGAACGTTTCTCAATATGCTGAAGCCATGGTGGGTCTTCCTACAATACTCCGTCTGATACCCTGGTCACCCAGGAACCCCTTTAATGGTCCAAACATGTAAAAATGACTTACCCTGCGTTCACACCGAACGCGGCGAGAGCGTTCACAGTTCGCTCTCGCCGCCCTGCCGCCGACGCCTGTAGCCGCTCTTTGCCGCTGTTGGCCGCTCTGACGTAGACCGAATGCCTTTCTTGTATTTAAAGGGGCCGCAAAGCAATCAAGCTTGTTGATCTTGTGGAGACTGACCAAAATGTGGAAGATAACAAGAAATTGATTGATAGAAAGAACTGTATTGTAGAAATAAACAAATTATAAGCCATTCGTATGGTGTGGCTTCTGTTCATTGTGAATTGCTAGTCTAATTTAATATATATATTTTTTTATTATATTATTTTTCTTTTTATTATAACATTAGAATCACTTACTAGACTTTGTCTTTAATTAAAATAACATTAATAATGAATAAACATTCGCTACCGCAATAATCACCCTCTCCTCCATTTTGCTTGAGAACTAATGTAGCCGGAACAAAAGTTACAGGACTGCTTCCCTCGGAATCCTCTCAAGTGGAGGACCTCCCTTTTAATTGGTTGCCGCTCAACTGCGTCATAGCTCAATACCCTAAAGTTGAGTTGATTTCAACTCCCTTCGCCGCCCCTCGCCGCCGGCTCCCATTGAAAATGAATGACTTCCGGTCGGCTTTGACGCTCTCGCCGCGTTCGGTGTGAACGCAGGGTTAGAGCAAGGCTAGGACTATACAGTTGATGTTGCAATAACTCCCAGCCGAGTTGCAAATGGTGTTGGTGAATGGTTTTGTGTTCAGTTCACACAGACAGATGTGTCTCCTCTGCCAGTTCTCTGTTGATTTAGCATTCCACCCTCTGAATGTTACAGGAATGACCACCGTGGGCTCCAAGCCACCTTGGCTAGGATCATCATTCCTTATGTAGGGACTTCTTTTAACGGTTTGCAACATTCGAATGTACTACTGCAGCAAAGAGCCTCATCACCGCACTGTGCTTGAAGTAAAAGTTCTAAGAACTATTAACTGCCTCAACCAAAGCAAAGTACACCACTTCCATGTTCTTGGTTGGCTACATCTCATAATGCAGAATGACGTATATGCATGATCTCTGTCGATCAACAGACACTATGAAGGCAAGTCAGAGACGATTTTTTTAAGGTTATGATAGGAAATAAAGCTTTCAGTTAAAGGGAATAGGTGGTTCAGTGGCCCTATAGGTCAGCATTGTTGACTTGTACCCTGAGATAAGTTAGCACCCCATCCACCTTGTGCCCTAAGTTTTCTGGGTTAGGGGCCCCCATGTTCCCTATACTGGAACAGGATAAGTGGTATAGGGGACAGGGTGCGCTGTATGTTTTTAGGAAAGCCCGAATAGATTAGCATAGATTAGCGAGGTAATGCTCTTGGTTAGTGATCAGAAGGTCGTGTTTAAGCCCCAACTCCACCAAAAAGCAGCCAGTGCTGGGCCCTCGAGCAAGGCCTTTAACCCTTTCTGCTCCGGTGGCACTGAATCATGGCTGACCCTGTTTTACAGAAGTACTACCATGGTGGCAGACATAGGGAGAGTAGAGATGGAGGGCAGGTGTGGGAAATAGAAAGACATGTGAAATATTACACAGGCCAGGAGGGTGAAGAAGGGCACGAAGGGAGGAGAGACGTCAGGAAGAGTGATGGGTCCCTGCATTGGCTATTAAGCTCCCAGAGAACTAATTACTGCCTGAGTGACAGCAAGGTGATCAGTGACGCCTAACGTTGGCTTTAAATTAGCTCCACTAACACTGCAGGCACTGGACCTGTCAGAGAATAAGGAGCCCTGAAGCAGGACAAGGGATGAGGAAAAAGCGAGAGAGATGAGGGAGGAGAAAGAGCAGTCGAGGGACAGTGACAGGGCAATACTGTCAAGCGGAGATGGATGTTGCAGGAGGAGGGCATTTACAATCGATTACCCAGGAGGTCTCATTCTCACTAAACTGCCTAACCTTTTGTACCCAGCATCCCTGTCTCTATTTCTCTCCCTAGATCTGTCATCTCTCTTCTCGTCGGAGTGTCCTGTTTTAGCTTCTTATAGCTCTGATACATCATGCTGGCTCTTGGGTGACGTTTTATACACAATGACGGTACTATTCCTGCATTGGGACTAGTCATCATTGGTGGACAAAATACACAAATCCTTTAAAAAAAAAAGTTTTCTTTATAAGTACCTAAGTAAATATAAAGATACCCTAGGTGAAATATTACTCAATTACAGTTACAGTAGACGTCTCCTATTTGAAAAAAAAAATTCAAAAAAGTAATTGCCTGCAAATCAGTCATGGCAGATCAATCTGAAAACCATAATCACATTTCGGTCTCTGGCTGATCGACCGGTGAAACTCTATTATAAAAGTTATATATATATATATATATATATATATATATATATATATATATAATTATTTTTTTTTTTTAATAAATGTGGTAATATAATAATATTAATAATCACTCACTCATGATCTGCACCGCTCAATCCTGTATTCAGGGTCACAGGGGGGCTGGAGCCTATACCTAGACAGGGTGCCAATCCATCGCAGGGCACACACACATGCACACACACACACACACTACGGCCAATTTGGGAATGCCAGTTAACCTAACCTGCATGTCTTTGGACTGTGGGAGGAAACCAGAGTTTTCTCCCAGGGGAAACCCACCAAGCACGGGGAGAACATGCAAACTCCATGCACACAGAGACGGGAATCGAACCCGGACCCTGGAGGTGCAAGGCGACAGCGCTAACCACTACACCACCCTGCCGCCTAATATTAATAATAATAATTATAATAATAATAACTATTATGATTATATAAAAACTTGCTCAAGCAAGCATTCCTTTTGAGATTTATCTTAAATCTAACATCTCTGCACTTGGTTATCACATGGTCATTAAATGTTTACCACTCCACAACGAAAGATCCTTCAGCTAATAAGCTTCGAAGACTGCAAAATGTCTCTTCTGGCATTGCACAGTAGTGCTCTTTGCTGCTAAAAAAGTTACTTAGCTAAATACTTAGCCATGCACACCACATAATTATAGTGATGTCAGATATATTTTAAGCACGCATTGATTGTACTGATTCAACCAATGTTACAAGATGTACAATAATTATCGTATCTGTACAGGACTTTGGATCTGCATGATGTATGATTAATAATTGTAAAAATCCTTAAATATGCGTGTGTGTAAACTTAGTTTTTTTATGTCAGAGTTTGACATCATGGGAGCGCTGTAATCAAATTTTCAACGTGCGATAATTTGCCTGAGAAAGATAATTATTCTGGGGTCTCTGTACGATTATTTGGTTTTGACTGTTATGCAACACTGGCTGCAACATGACATTAAGTTACCCATTAAAGAAAATGACCACTAGCGCAAGAAAGGGCTTACCTCTACATGTTAGCTTAGATTTTAAGCAGAATTATTTTAAGAAATAATTATTCTGGATTGAGGCGAGCAGAGCGAGAGAGACGGACTCTTTCTTCTTTTCCACAACTTGTATAAAAGAACGTTCGAATAAACTCATGGGTGTTGAAGTGGCGCATTAGAGTCAGGGTTTTCTTTATTGATTTTTCCAGGCGCTCAGTATTGGAGGCACTGATCTTGTTATAGTAACACTCTGTGTTTGCTAGGTATTGTAGATATAGTTGCAGCCAAAAGTATTAAGACATATGCCATGTTTTATAGTTCTATAGGCGATTTCATTAATTAGTTCACACTATCTGGCTGAAGAGTTGTGCCAATTAGAATCAGCTGTTTTTTTTTTGTGTGTGTTTTTTTTTATTCAGCCTTTATTCGTCATATAAACATTAGTGCACAGTGAAATTATTTATTCTTTGCATATCCCAGCTTCTTGTTAGAAGGCTGGAGTCAGGGAGCAGGGTCAGAAATGAACGGTTAAGGGTCTTGCTCGAGTGGGAATTTGGTCGGAACCGCCAAGCTTCTGATCAGCAACTCAGAGCCTTAACACACTGAGCCCATGACTTCCCTACAGATGGAGCAAATATGTGAAATTCTCAAGTGACTAACGTACAAATTTCTGTCCTTGATCTTCAGGCAAAACTCAGGCCCCAACTCCAAGTGACACCAGAGTACTGCCGACGTCTTTTTGACTTGAGGTTTTGAAGAATACAGGACGTCATACTGAATATTATTATGTTTCATTGCATAAAATAACATCTACATCTAGGCATTTGGCAGACGCCCTTATCCAGAGCGACTTACATTTTTATCTCATTATACATCTGAGCAGTTGGGGTTAAGGGCCTTGCTCAAGGGCCCAACAGGGACAACTTGGTGGTAGTGGGACTTGAACCCGGGACCGTCCGAACCGTAGTCCAATGCCTTAACCACTGAGCTACCCCTGAATAACAAATTAGTCTTATTATCTTGAATGTCATATTTTAAAAGAAATAATGAAAAGGTCATTAAAACTTAAAAGCAAATCAGCCGCTTAACCTTTCCGTCCTTAATTTTTTTGTTTTTCTCACTATGAAGGAATGACAGATGTCGCATAATGTAGTGCAGTAAATGTACTGTAGAAAGTCCTTCAAAATGGAAATACTTACGTGAAGTACAGATACTTAAATAGTACTCGAGAACAGTCATCAACCTGAGAGAGAGAGAGAGAGAGAGAGAGAGAGAGAGAGAGATTCCCGTGGCTATTTTTACAATGTAGACAAACAAAATGGCTGAACAGACGTAACAGAGTTAGTTTGCTTGGTTATTACTCAAACCTTGCTGCATCATTATATTTGAGTTCCTCAAATGCGGACTGAATGGTTAATGGCGATCCAAATTTCGCACATCTGAATTAGCAATAAATTAGCATGTTGTATCGTACTTTATCAAAGACGTTTATCAAAATAATTAACATTATGAAGACAAATGGTTCATTCTTTCCGTACTGCTTATCATGTTTAAGCACATGATAAGCATTACATCGCATAGGGAATGGATCTTGTGCCAGGAGTGTTAATTTGGTCAACAAAAATAATGACCAGAGATATTGGTCGACGACATTTTTTCCTGTAACTGAGGCGAGGCGATGATGAGACGCTTGGTTATTACTCAAACCTTGCTCCATCATTATAAAATGGGAGTTCCTAAAGAGCGACTGAATGGCTATTGAGTCCAGCTTTTTAATCCCAGTTCCTCTTTCACGATTTTTGCTAGGTTCAAAATCAGGGTTTGCCGTGCCACCGGCACACCGGCAACATTAGCTAGGGCATAGTAATAAAGTGCTAAAGGCAGGGCTAAGGATGATAAACACCAGCATGAAAGATATCCTAGGAGCATATCGCTTTCAACGATAGACTGCTATATTATCGCTAGGTGCGATTATCGCTATCGCTGTTCTGGCATACTGTTTAGTCAAGTTATTATTATTGTTATTATTATTATTATTATTATTATTATTTATTTATTTGATGATAACACTTTTTATGATAACCTGCCATCCCTTGATTTTGGGAGGAATTTTCCTCTGTAATCAGTATGTTCATCAATCAGGTCAGTTGATTTTGGTTTGGTATTTGCTTGGTGTGTATCATTGCCAGAGATGTCTCTGAACCTTTTGGTGCTGTACTTGCTATCGTACTTGGGCTGCAGTGATCAACCACCCACTGCAAACCTGCCTCTCACGCCCATGCAAAAAAACAGAACCATGGTAACCGCTATGTCCTGTCATCCCTTACCCTGTAGCTCAGATGACATGAAGCATGAGTATTTACACCACTTCTAGCTACATGCCTTTTGTAGATAAAGAGGCTTCTGTATAATCTACAGCTCAACGAGCATCAAGCTGAGGAAATCCTCGGCATCTGCTACCGCTCACCTGCTTCCACACCTGTTAAGAGAGCATCCGTGGCCTCGGCTGGGCTTCAGCTCTGGACTGCATATCACAGATAGCCTTGATGTAGAGGGAAAATGGTGGGTGCTCCTAACTTTATCATCGCTTGACTTTAAATGCATCGATCTAGCTTCTTCACAAAGTCAGAGCACTTTAGAGCTCAATGCTCAATGAGACCTGGTACTTTTTAGCGAGCTGACCACTTCTTGCTTTCGCTCATCTCCTTGTCAGTCTTGTTATATCGTAAACTTGGCCCGAGCTGCAGATGAA
Organism: Clarias fuscus; assembly: GCA_030347435.1. Taxonomy (NCBI): domain Eukaryota; kingdom Metazoa; phylum Chordata; class Actinopteri; order Siluriformes; family Clariidae; genus Clarias; species Clarias fuscus. Next base: position 30,686,588 of record CM059210.1, on the reverse strand, counting down.
AGTGCAGCAGACCCATTAACGTGTGGCCCCGATGCCATTATTATTTGACTCAGCGCACACTTAAGTGCAATTCCCTGTATCCGCATTGTGACGCCCTATCCATTTCTGTGATAAATTAGTCTGTTGCTGCATGTTTGTGCATGTGGTATGAGAGTTTGCGCCTATGCAGGCATATCGAGGCTTGGGTGGAGCAAGCGAGGTCCAGAGAGAATGAGGGGGAGGCGGGGGGGGGGGGGGATCAAGGCAGTACAATAAGAGTGAGGATCCATTAGGCGTTTATGGTTTGTAACCTAATACAGGAGAAGCTTAGCAGGATCCGGGGAGCCTAAAGCAGCTTGGATAAAGCGGAGAGAGTGATGTGAGGACGAGATTAAAGCTGACAGGCGTTTACTGTTTCACCGAGCCCATGTAGTTCCCACTGGGGGTCATAACAGGACATGAGAATCTGAGAACGGGACACGAAGATGAAAATGCACAGTATAGACTTAACTTCGGTACAACTGACCTTTGAACTGGGCTTGTACAGTACATGGAAAAATCAATAGTGCATGCACAGCTATAAATGACTCTTCATAATCACTAATTACTGTTGAACCCAGCTGGAGGACACCAGAGAGTCGGTTGCAACAGCAGACCACTAAGAACATTACATTTGTGGTCAAATCCAGTCTTGCTTAAAGTGTCTGTTTCCCAACTCTCTGCTCGTGCATGCGTAAAGAAGATGAAGATGATGTCTTGTGTCACGATCCATGTTCGCTTTAGGCAAAGTCTGATCTTTTTTAGGGCTGACGTAGGTGTGAGGAAAATTAAGATGAAAATTGGAGAGTGCTTTAAAAGGAAAGAGAGCGCGAGACAGAGAGAGCGAGACAGAAAGAGAATGCCAGAGGGCAAAATGCAGTCATGTAGTGAAAGTAGAGCTTTGAACGAAACCTGAAGTCGCATTTGCATGTGACTTTAATAGTCTGACTGACAGCTCAGTTAGAATATAAAATGCACATGATTCTGAAAACGTAAAAAATAAATGTTTTGTCCTATTTTTCAATAGTTCTTCTTTCTCAGTTTTGGTGTATATACAGCATGTATACAGTATTTGAAATATCCATGATACACTGATAAGTAATCCAGAATACATGCATAATCCATGCTACATGATTCTCTACTGTAGAATGTAAAGTATCACTGATGATAGTTTTAGTTGAGTAATATATTAGTGGTTAGCATTGTTGCCCCGGACCTCCAGGGTTGAGTGTTCGAATCTTGCCTCCAACCCTGTGAGTGTGGAGTTTGCACATGCTAGGCAGCTTTCTTCCTGGAACTATGAGCTTCCTCTGACAAGTCCAAGACCTGCAGTGCAATTTGCTATTCCCAAATTGACTGGAGTGATTATTTTTATGCCCTGCAAAGAGTTGGCACCCCATCCAGGGCGTACCCCCCATCCTGTGCATGTCCTCCACGATGTTCATTTCAGGGTCATGGGGAGCCTGTCTCAGGAGACTTGGGGCACGAGGTGGGCTACACCAAGGACAGGGCGCCAATCCATCGCAGGGCACACACACACTACAAGCAGTTTTGGGAAGCCAATCTGCATACCAAATATATATATATATATATATATATATATATATATATATATATATATACACACGTGGACAAAATTGTTGGTACCCTTCGGTAAATGAAAGAAAAACTGTTCACAGAAATAACTTTAATCTGACAAAAGTAATAATAAATAAGAATTATATTAATGTTAGCCAATGAAAGTCAGACATTGCTTTTCAACCATGCTTCATCAGAATTTTTGTAAAAAAAATGAACTCATGGAACAGGCCTGGACAAAAATGATGGTACCCCTAACTTAATAGTTTGTTGCTCAACCTTTTGAGGCAATCACTGCAATCAAACGATTCCTGTAACTGTCAATGAGACTTCTGCACCTCTCTGCAGGTATTTTGGCCCACTCCTCATGAGCAAGCTGCTCCAGTTGTTTGAAGGGTGCCTTTTCCAGACAGCATGTTTCAGCTCCTTCCAAAGATGCTCAATAGGATTGTGGTCAGGGCTCATAGAAGGCCACTTTAGAATAGTCCAATGTTTTCCTTTTAGCCATTCTTGGGTGTTTTTAGCTGTGTGTTTTGGGTCATTGTCCTGTTGCAAGACCCATGACCTGCAACTGAGATCCAGCTTTCTGACACTGGCCAGCACATTTCTCTCTAGAATCCCTTGATAGTCTTGAGATTTCATTGTACCCTGCACAGATTCAAGACACCCTGTGCCAGATGCAGCAAAGCAGCCCCAGAACATAACAGAGCCTCCTCCATGTTTCACAGTAGGGACAGTGTTCTTTTCTTGATATGCTTCGTTTTTCCGTCTGTGAACATAGAGCTGATGTGCCCTGGCAAAAAGTTTCATTTTTGTCTCATCTGTCCATAGGACATTCTCCCAGAAGCTTTGTGGCTTGTCAACATGTAGTTTGGCATATTCCAGTCTGGATTTTTTATGATTTGTTTTCAACAATGGTGTCCTCCTTGGTCGTTTCCCATGTAGTCCACTTTGGCTCAAACAACGACGGATGGTGCGATCCGACACTGATGTTCCTTGAGCATGAAGTTCACCTTGGATCTCTTTAGAAGTCTTTCTGGGCTCTTTTGTTACCATTCGGATTATCCGTCTCTTTGATTTGTCATCAATTTTCCTCCTGCGGCCACGTCCAGGGAGGTTGGCTACAGTCCCATGGATTTTAAATTTCTGAATAATATGTGCAACTGTAGTCACAGGAACATCTAGCTGATTGGAAATGGTCTTATAGCCTTTACCTTTAACATGCTTGTCTATAATTTTCTTTCGAATCTCCTGAGACAACTCTTTCCTTCGCTTCCTCTGGTCCATGTTGAGTGTGGTACATACCATGTCACCAAACAACACAGTGACTACCTGGAGCCCTATATATAGGCCCACTGACTGATTACAAGATTGTAGACACCTGTGATGCTAATTAGTGGACACACCTTGAATTAACATGTCCCTTTGGTCACATTATTTTCAGTATTTTTTAGGGGTACCATCATTTTTGTCCAGGCCTGTTCCATGTGTTTATTTTTTTTTAATAATTCTGTTGAAGCATGGTTGAAAAGCAATGTCTGACTTTCAGTGGTTAACATTGATAGAATTGTTTTAAATTATTACTTTTGTCAGATTAAAGTTATTTCTGTGACCATTGTGAGTTTTTCTTTCATTTACCGAAGGGTACCAACAATTTTGTCCACGTGTGTGTATATATATATACACACACACACACACACACACACTACTCAAATAAAAGCCTAACAAATAAAATTGTTTAAACCAGTGTAGAACTGCTTTGCATTCCATTATGCAGCCCTGTCACATCCTCTGTGCCTTGGCTGGTAAGGGATCAGCATCACATAATCAATTAAACTCATTATCACTCGACTCTTTTAATGATTTGGTTCGCATCCATATTTCGCACAACTATTTTAATTGAGTGTTTAATTACCAACAGATTAGCATGTTGTATCGTGCTTTATCAAAACCCTTGACCCTTTCTCAAAATAATAAACATCATGAGGACAAATTTGTACATAAATTTCATAGTGTTTGTCACGTTTAAGGACGCATGGGGCATGGATCTTATGCCACGGATGTATATATACAAAATACCAATGTTGTACATGAAAATGGTGTGGCAGAATCGACCATATGGTTGAGTTAATGTCTGTTTGTAATTAGTTGGGTTTGCATAAAATAAGATCTGTAAGCCTTGGCGTAAAAAACAGCACTCTTCATTATTATTATTAACTTTATCATTTATTGCTCCTTTTATGTGTCTGGTCATTTGGCGGATCCCCAGTGTGTGTGTATGTATATATATCTACATCAAGTGTTTTATGTGGTTTATGTTATATAATATTATACTGGACCACAAAGTGCATCAAGGGGTCCAAGGGCATCTGGATTTCAGCCCAAAGATGTTACAGATGTTAAACTCTATTCTGATGTTTAAATTTCACTTGCTTTTTGATTAGTTATCCGTAGTGTATCTCTCTCATTCTCTCTCTCTCTCTCTCTCTCTCTCTCTCTCTCTCTCTCTGGTCATGTATTTCACAGAACTGTCTGAGTGTCAGCAGCAGATGGAGAAATAGGTGGTGGAGTGAGAGAGCAATATAGAGAGGAAGGAAGAGAGAAAGTGGCGCCATGCGGTGGTCAGCCAGCTCTGCTGCCCTCTACGTACTGCGCATTTACGCACATTAACCTTGGCCAGGGTCAGACCTGTGCCAGTCTGCCAGGCCCTTGGCACCGGTGACTCACTAGGCTTTTTACTGACACTCCACTCATCTAAGGGCTAATAAACCCCATGTGCGCTCGTCTGCCCATGCAGTGACTGAAAGAAATTGGGTCTGATGAAGCAATCTGATCAATAACCTACAATAATCTGTAAAATGTTTATTTTCTTAGATATATTCAGTGTTATATTTGTATCCGACACTATTAACGACAGACATCATCATGAAGCGGCTTTATAGAAATCCTGGTTTAAATTTAGATTCCTAATGAGCAAACCTGACATGACAGTGCAAACTCCTTGAGATGAATGTAAGAAGAAGAAGAAGAAGAAGAAAGTTTAAGACTCAAGAGAGTATAACTCACGACAGTATGCAGGTATAGAAGAATACAGATAATTAATAATGTGTGCTGAAATGATGTTCAACGTGACTCCTGGGACGATCATTAGGATTACAGGAGCAGTTCTTAGATACAGTAAATCTACAGCATGCAGGTGGGTGAGATAATGGATGAATACAAAGGAGGATTTTGGCTACAAACTGCTTTTGGGAAGTGAATATGAATGACAGTTCAGTTCAATACAATTCAGTTTTATTTGGGCAGCATTTTAATCAATGGTCACTGTCTCGAAGCATTGTCTCTCGACGTTGGCAAGGAAAATCTCCCTGGGATTACAATAGGAAGAAACCTTGAGAGGAACCAGACTCAACAGGGAACCCATCCTCATTTGGGTGATATCATAACCACAAATACAACTGAAAGTTGAAAGTGCAATATAACCAAAACGGTGTTATTAAGTATGTTAATGTAAAGTCTTCTTTCATTGTTGGATCCTCAAAAATTGTTCATGGCAATTTCAGTCCTTAACTATTGAGTGACTGCAGTCATAAGCCATCAGAGATAAACAGATAATCAGCCGAGTCCAAAACCATCTTTCGGGGGCATCCTCATCAGCAGCAAGCCAGAGCCAACTCCAAGCAGAAAGTGGCACCAGGATGAGTCAGAGGGGTCAGGATCTCTGGCAATTCAGGAGTGCCATGTGTAGCTCAAGGAAGGGCCAGGTTCGAATCCCAGCCACTGGATGCATAAACATGGGAGGGTTGCGTCAGGAAGGGCATCTGGTTTACCAGATCTGTGCCAAGTTGTTGTGCGGATCAGTCGGTCCTCTGTGGCGACCCATCGACGGGAGCAGCCGGAAGTCTAACAACAAGAACAACAACGCGTATTGCTCGAGAGCGAGAACAGTTACGTATGCTAACAGTTATGCAAGCAAGGACTATGATAGCATAACTAAAAAGACGACCCAGAAGGAAACACTGACACGAGGGCTCCCTGGACACCTACTGTAGAGCTCGAGCATTCTTCTTATATACATATCTTCAGATAAAATAAAACATATACACAAGCATGTTCCATTCAGTCCTCCTGTACAACCCATATAATTCCACAGCAATAATGTTTTTCACTCTGTTTAAATGCGTCACAGGACGGAGCACCGACTCACATTCATTTGCCGTGCAGATGTTCTTTCAGGGTCCAATGCACCTAATTTTACCCTTTCACACAGCTATTAATTAGCTGTAGCATTTTTCTTTCCTGCTGAAGACCTCTGATGTTTTATTCATTCAACGTGGAAATGGGGGAGGAAATGGGATTTCAGCTGTCGAGTATTTTTAAAAATGACCTAGGATGCTTTAGACCAGCTGTTATTAATCTGCGGAATTCTGATGTAGATATATTTTGCTCTCATGCTGCTCTTGCTTTATTTAGTATAGTAAAGAAGACTGATAATAATAATAATGCATTTAAAAAACACACACAAGAAGGTTTTCATATTCATTCGAAATAAATGATAAATCTGCACTAAGGTCCGAAGTTCCAACAGTGAAGATTAAGACAGTCAAAACTGAGACCAACTAAATTAAAAATTGCCATGGCAATGCTCAGGGGATGCCGGACTACAGTCACATTGCAGTAATCGCGGTCACATTTTGAGTTTGTCATGGCTTAGTGTATATTTAAGTTCCGGGTTTTCTGTTTGTCTGTGGTGGGGATTTTCCTCCTCAGGTTTGCCCTAGATCAAAACCATACTTTTTTTTTCAATAAAATTTAAATGTAATAATTTTAATAATGCAAGAGGGAAAGGGGAAAAAAATGCACCCCGGAAACCACTGCACTGATTGATTGATGGGTGGAGAACAAACGCGCTAAACTCACAAGAACAATGGAGACGGACAAAAAATATTCTTATGAAGCAAACCCCTGGCCATTGTAACGGCCACTACTATGTTGTATGTACTGTATGTTGCCCTTTTAAGAGTTGCCGCTGTAAATGTGAATGTGTGGCCTATGAATCATTCCTGCATAAAAACCACCTAACATGAACCAGCGCAGATGATGACAGATGATCAGGCCTGACAGATGCTGAACGTTTAGTGGTTGGAAAAGACGAGAGGGGAAATGAGGTTGCTGCTGAGGTTGTTACATAAACATATACATGTATCTTTGTGAGTTTTGCAGCCTATCACAGTAAAACTCTATGTTCTCATTTCTCAAATTTAATATGGAAAAATGATGGGTGGAGGGCGGCATGGTGGTGTAGTGGTTAGCACTGTCGCCTTGCACATCCAGGGTCCGGGTTCGTTTCCCGGCCAGGCTCGATTCCCGTCTCTGTGTGCATGGAGTTTGCACGTTCTCCCCGTGCTTGGTGGGTTTCCTCCGGGTACTCCGGTTTCCTCCCACAGTCCAAAGACATGCAGGTTAGGTTAATGGGTGTTCCCAAATTGGCCATAGTGTGTGAATGAGTGTGAGTGTATGTGCCCTGCGATGGATTGGTACCCTGTCCAGGGTGTACCCCACCTTGTACCCTAAGCCTCCTGGTATAGGCTCCAGGCCCCCCGCAACCCTGAATGCAGGATTAAGTGGTACAGATGATGAATGAGTGAGTGAAATGATGGGTGGTGCAAGAGTTTTGCACAGGACTGTACTTACTGTCCATTTTATTTAGGAAGACCTGTACACCTATAAGTTAAACAGTTGAACATGTGGCAGTGAATAATATATCAATAGCTGGTGGTAGTGGCTGGCTAGACCGGCTGATGTAGTTGCCGTGGGCATATATGGTAGGCAAGAACGCAGAGGGGTGTGCAAACAGAACTAGTCTTTATTAACAAAACTCAAAAACAGACACAACCAAACAAAGGAACCAAAACAACAAACTAAAACTAGGGCTACACACAACAGGAGCTGACAAGGAAACCAGGAGCTGATACAGGGGAACTGACCGAAGGAAATACAGGGAACTGAATAGGGGACTGGGGATGAGGAAACATGGAGCTGGAGCTAACTAAAGATACATAGGAGACTGGAGAGACAGGGCTAGGAGACTGGAGAGACAGGGCAAGGAGACTGGAGAGACAGGACCAGGGGCAACAGAGACTAGAGACCAGATGGGTTAGTGAGGTTAGTAGCTACATGGAATATGGAGACACTGGATGCTGACCTAACCGGGTTAGTATCTAAAGGAGTTAGTGGCTAGCCGGGTTAGTACTGACCTAATACGGAAACAGAACACAAGAAGCAAAGCTCACATGAGGCTATTCCAAACTAGCGGCTAACCTACTAGCAACCAGAACCACTAGCAGTCAATCCCACTAGAGACTAGCCTACTGGAGGCTAACCCTACTAGCAGCCAAGGCCTACTAGCGGCTAACCCTGCTAGCGGCTAGGCCCTCATGTGGCTACACAAAACTAAACAGACAAAGAACTACACAAGAGGGCTGACACTGGGGAGACACAGAACAGTGCTTACACAGGAGGAGACACAGCCTAGCTAAACATGAAACAGGACAGCTCCATGAATCTAGTAACACAAGGAGTATAAAGAAAACTAAACTAGAGCCCTCTTGAACACAAGTTAAACAATATAACTAAAATAGAAAACTCAAAGAAACAAAAACCAAACAAAAGGAATGCCCACATGACGGTATATACAAACAAACAATGCTCGACCCAGTTTCCCAGAACAAACTGCTATTTATAGAAACTTTAATGAGCCACCTCAGTTCAGGTGAGCACTCATCACCTGACTGAGGTGCCTTCTGGGAAACTGAGTCGACCAACAAAAACTACAAACAGACAAACAGAAACAGTGACCTCTAGTGGAGGTTCCTAACACACTACAAGAGCTACATTAAATGTTCAGCTCAGAAGGGGGGGTGGGGGGGGGTTGTTATATGTAAGCTCTGTGCCTTTGATCATAGTCTGTTTTTAGTGCCAGAGAGACTGGTGTAAATATTTCAGAAAGTGCTGATCTCTTGGAATTATTATGCACAGCAGTTTCTAGATTTTTCCACAAACTGATTTGAAGAAAAAAGAAAAGAAAAAAAAAAAACAGCTATTGCGTGATAGTTCTGCAAGCAAGGAATTCTTGCTTGATGATTATAGATTATAGAGAATTGACCGACCGGATTAAGTTGATACTGTAGGTAGGTTAGGTGAGAATAACTAAAAACAAACAAACAAAAAAAAAAACACAACCAGAGAAGCAGAAAGACTTGAGCTTGAACAGTACATGTACATCGGGATCCACTCCTGCCAAGCGAGAACAGGGATCTGAGCTTACACGGGTGCAGGCTCACTGAACCGAACGTGGCCGGGATTTTTAATACAGTTTTAAGAAAATATTTAGCATAAATATACGCTTTTTATTCTTCCATTCCTGGAAGCATCTTTTTCATCTTTGTGTATTAGCAGATAAAACCGTTGTCCCAGTCCCTTATTCCTTCTTATCTTATGAAAGCTAAAAGCTGCGATTCATTCTAGGAAAATGAATAAATCTGTAGTTTGATTAAGACGGAGAAGATTTAAAATGTAACACTACAAGACTTCCTTAAAATTAATGCCTGATGTAAAGTAAAAAAAAAAAAACCTGTGTTCCACTATTTAGCTGTTCAGCTGGCTCTGCACATCCTTTTTTTTTCCTATTCTGGCTTTTATCCCATTTTAATTCCAAGATTTAATTAAGTATTTTCTTTATTCTCTCTCTCTCTCTCTCTCTCTTTCTCCGTACATGTGTTTTTAGCTTGTCTTTTTTAATTGCAATATTATCAAAGAAATGAATAACTACCGGTTTTGAAATAGGGTTTACACATTTTAATTGCCGCATCGCTTTCTTCCCGTCTCTTCCCTCTATAGCGTGTCTGCTCCAGTCAGAGCTGGTGAATTACGAGAGAGTGAAGGAGTATTGTTTGAAAGTCCTCGGCCATCAGCAGGACCATTTCAAAGCCATGTACCGCGCCGGCATCGCCTTCTACCATCTGGGAGACTACGATTGCGCCCTGCGCTACCTCCGCGATGCCAAGAGCCGCGAACCCACAGGTACAGTAGGCCCTGTTTACACGGAGCTGCAGCTAAGCCACGTGATAAGTGTAATTATTCATCTCATAATCATGTTCTCTTGCTTAGCTGTGTATATGGGTATAGAATAAATAAATACATAAATAAATAAATACATAAACAAGGACACATTCAATAAAACTTATCATAAATAAAAAATCTATTCAGTTTGAATGTACTGTATATACGGTACACTACCAGTCAAACGTTTGGACGAACCTTCTAATTCCCCGGTCTTTCCTGATTTTTATTTCTCCCTGCATTTGTAAACAATGCTAAAGGCGTCCAAAATATGCAACACAGCGGTACCTCTGCTCTTAAGGTGGGATTTTGTATTGCGAAACGCATTTTCCCATAGGAAATAATATAAATGCAGAAAATGCGTTCCAGCCACCCCGAAATATTACCAGTATTACCAATTTCCAACACTATAATCATATTTGCGCATAGAAAAACAATCAAAACATTTAGAAATCATATGTAAATGAAGAAAAATTTCAAATGAAATTAGACTTTAAATGTCACTTGGGAAAAATTTTATTTTGTGTAATGTTATTTATTCATTAATTGTAGTGTATCTTTGTAGGGAATGGTCTTGTAAATAATAATGCAGACTTGTATAACAAAATTAATACTAGAGATAATATGGTGCCTAAGACTTTTGCACAGTACAGTAGCCTCGCTTGCCTTTTCACTGACACAAACGGGTTTTTATCGGCTACCGGAAGTACTGTATAGTACGTGCAACTGGCTCTTTCACTCGTATTATGAAAATGCTTTGCATGCTGAGCCAAATTTCTAGCTAAATTTAATTCTTAAGGCGACAGTCCTCAATGTGGGCCATTCGTACGCTGACGTACCACTGAAATCTCCTTTGAACAGTTGATATTGAGCTACTGTGTCTGCTAAAGCCTCTATAACCCCCATAATCTGAGGTGCTGCTGGTGATTTTTGAGGATGGTAACCCAAAGTTAACTTCTCCGCAGCAGAGGTAAGTTTGTATAAGTGTGTATATGGATGAGCTGATACTGGTTCCAAGGGCATCCTAAATCTGGACTTAACATTATACATTGACCCTGATTATAGTTTTTAGATTATAGAGCAGAAAAGGAATCTATCCAATTGAGTTTCTTTTTTGTCCCTTCCCAGACACAAATGTGCTGCGATACATCCAGCTGACGGAGATGAAGATGAGTAAGAGCGGTCAGCAAATGCGGGAAAGCAACAAAGAGGCTCTGGGTTAATCTTCGCCCGTTCCTCTGTCCATTCGGCCATCCTCTCTCTACGAATCTCTCCCTCCTTTTCCCTCTCCACTCCTCGTACTATGGACTATCAGGACCCCTGTACTGTGCCCTTTAGTGAAGACGGACTGCTTTTGGCACGGAAGCCCCTCGACCTTCCCTCTCGCTCTGATTCCTCTCTGTCCCTTTAAAACCAAACCGCCCCGGTGCTTTCAGTTTCCCAGGTACTGACTGACGAAAACCATATGGAAAAAAACAAAACAAACAAACAAACAAAAAACACGACAAAGCAACAAGAATCTGTAGGGAAAAAAAAAAAATCACACGGACCTGATAAAGGACCTTCTACGTTATTGGGGAGGTGAACGAGCAGTGAAGTGTAGCTATAGAGAGGTGGAGGTGTATTGCAGTGTGGCCACCATCCTTTTAACTATAAAAGAGCACACATATCAAAGCCACAGTGCTGTGCCAGAAACCGACACTAAAATAGGGCCTAGGATTAAGCAGACGACCTTTGAACTCAAGCGCACTCCATCGCACATCTTCTTCTTCCTGGCTGAAGGGAGCAAGAGAGAAAATGCAATTCCGTCTCGCCGGATACTACTCATCTCTTTGCCTGCGTTTTTTCATTTGAATTTTAGTCCGTCTCTCTCTCTCTGTCTTTCTCAAATTCGGCTGTATTTAATCTCTTTTGAACTGTTTCAATTCAAGGGCTAATTCTGAGATTCGTAATTCGTCCTTCGATTTTTTCGAGCACGTTTTATTTCTTTTTTGTACCCCCCCCCCCCCCCCCCCCCAAACCCCACCCCGCTGCCCGTTGTACAATAGTAGCATTCCGTTGAAGCGGCGCCGCCCTGAACTTAAGAGCTCTTTTTTCCGAACCCGCGTCACAATTTTCCTCGCAGCAGATTGTCAGATTGACCGTTAACAGTATTTTTTTTAAATCCTGCAGGGCTTCATAAACAGAGTTCGATAGTGCAGGCTTGCTCGTAAATGCTTTATGCTTTATATCCTTTATATCGTCACATCTGTATTACTTTGTGCCATGTAAATTCAAGTGCCACTATTAATGACTTTTTTGGTTTTTGTTTGGTGTAATGAGCTTTGCATATCAACTTTTAGTCCTCTCTTATACATTTCTCAAAATTGTTCGTTCCTGCCTCGTTGTCGCGGATTGCGCAAACGCCTCGATATGCTTCCGTTTTAATGATCTCGCCGGGCTTTTTCAAGGCGTTGGGTTTAATACCGTTTCCATCATTTAAACCTCCATTAATATCTATCTGCAGACCCAAAAGTGGAAGCATTCATAATTAATCTTGATCTCCATTTTTTTCTTCTTCTCTTTTTTGTTGTTGCTCTGCTTGTTAAATCACAGGTAGCCATATAATCCGTGTCTAGATGAGAGCTTCTTAGTGCAATCGCTCTTAGTTTCCAGTTCGCATTGAGACGTTGCCACGATAGAGATAACGGTGTCAGTGCGACTCTGAGGATTTGGACGAGGAGAGACTCTGACGAGATGTAGGACACGGAAAGGGGAGACTCTGAGCCACTGCTCACAATGTTGGTACGGAAACAAGGGATCAGAATTATTGCTTGCGAGAAACAAAATGCTTGCTTGCTTTCTTCGTGCCTCCCTGGCTCCCCAGCCTTTCTGTACAAATTTTTCATCTCTATACCGTTATTTATTTTTGTATTGATTTTTGTTTTTTTTTTTGTTTTTTTTATGTAAAGGGCAAAGACGATAGCGATGCATCAGTGGAGTCTGGGTCATTAGCTCTGTTTAACGTGTCTCTTTTGTCCCCGTGCGCTGGCTGTCTTCGGTCAATCGGTTCCGACGGCGGATTGTGTGATTGTCGTCCCGACAATCTGAAGCACAAACTGAAAAGTCGGACGGACGAAAGTGAAGCGATTAGCCGTGCTTGTTTTCTTTGATGTCACTTGAGGTAGGTGTTTGTTGAATGTTCGAATAGATACATGTGGTTTTGAAACAGATGTACAAAAAAAAAAAAAAAAACGAATAAAAAATGGTTGTGGAGAGCTTTACTTTACGGAATTGTTTTATCGATATATGAGAGAAAATTAAATGAGATTATGAAAATAAAATATATTTAAAGATCAAAAAAGGGGCAACTTTGTATCCGTGTATATGTTAAAAGATTTCTTTCGGTTTATTGCCTCTTTATGTGATGTCAAATCCTCCGTCTTGTCAGAATCGCAGTCCAAGGGTTTGGGGGTATGACCTTTGACCTCCCAAGTGGGATCCTAAAAGTTAGAAGGGTATTCTTATAATGATGATGATGATGATGATGATGATGAAGGAAGTAGTTGAAGGGGTGAGGGTACCCTGCAGACCTGACCACAAATGAACAACTGGTTCATTGGTTTCTTTTTTCATTCGTTTGTCTGTTCTGGAGAGAGCGACTCGGACCTTCTGGTTGTTCTGGTTCTTATCCCACCGTCTTGCTGGTTCACGTTTTGCCCCTTCAGCGAGAGTGTCTCATCAGAAGACCTGAGAACTGGTTATATTTACCTGCAAGCCCAGGAATGCACTATTGATATGTATTTGATGACAAATAAACTTTAGAAAAATAGAATAAGCGTCTTGTCTGGTTTTTTTTCGCCCCCTCCTTCTTCCAACATACGGAGCTACAGATTTGCTGCTTTATAAGTAGAAATGTTCCAAATACCACCTCCATACTCTGTTTCTCAGGAGCTGGATGTGAGAAATCTTATTTTGGATGTGAAAGTTGTGATCATCCTTAAATGCCTCCAACAGCCTACCTACACTCCCTAACCTGCTCGCCCACATCAGATCAATACAGTATGAGGGAGGAAAATAAACAGCATTCATCTGGACAAATAAAAAAAAATAAAAAAATCAGCTTATAGAGGAAAACATTGTGTATCTTTTAGGGTTGTACACTATGACTAGGTTTACATGTTTAGCACTGTTGCCTTGCACCTTCAGGGATAGAGGTTCGAATCTCACCTCTGAACTTTGTGCATGGAGGTTGCATGTTCTCCTCATTCTTCTCCTCTCCTCATTTAATCTGCATGTCGTTGGACTGTGGGAGGAAACCCGAGTACCCAAAGGAAACCCGCCAAGCACGGGGGGAGAACATGCAAACTCCATGCACACAGACCCCGAAGCGGTAATCGAACCCTGGAGGTACGAGGCCATAGTGTTAACCACTACATCACCATGCCATCTGTAAAGAGTTTATAAGTGTTATTATTCAACCTCTGTTGTCAATTTACAATATGGAAGTAATGCGCATATACTGTAAGTCCATAAAAGGTAAGTTTTTCAAGTGAATCAAAATTGAGGTGCATAGAAGTCCATTACCTTATGTCGTGGTTGTTATAAATTTTTCCGGAATTCAAGTTTGTCGCCTGGAACACAAATACAATGTCAAACAAATACGTGCAAAAATACATTCCAGGTTCAAGTTCTCGTGAGACTCGGATGAATCGTATGCAATTTCAATTTGACACATTCAGTTGGTATCTTTCAATGTTTCAGTCTACAGTATTTAGTACAAATGTAACTTTTAGGTTTATACTGACTATGCACTGGAATACAATAAAATGTCTGCATCTTTGACCACAAATGAATCTCTGCTATATTCGTCCGGTATCACGTCTCAAATGAAGACGGGAGGGAGTTTCTCCTTGTCACCATCTTCCTCGGCTTACTCATCAGATACAAGCTGATAAGCATAGTATAAGCTATGCATAGTCCCTCACATTTTTCAAACTTATTTCCATATTGTAACAATTACCGTTGGTAAAAGTGCCATATAAACAAAATCGAATTCAATTGAATTGATACAACTTCCCAACTTAATTGGCAAACGACCAAGACCTGTTATAATGTTATAATAACCTGAACTTACCGTGCATGCACCTCAGTTTTGATTTAAGACAGACATGAACAAATCAAACTATACATTAAACCACATTATGCAAAGAAACTTTTTTAAAAATCCATAATTTGGGGACACGTTACAGAAAAGGTCAATTAGGTGTGGGTTAAGTGAGGTGAAAAGAAATGGTATGCTGTAAAATCCCTAGTGTTAATTTAACACTTCCATATGAGTCGAAATGGACCTATACTGTACAAACACTGTAAGGTGATAAGCAGTCATTTAGCTGGTGATTGATCCTCTACTGTATGTACAGTTGTATTCTTTTATTGATTTGCTTTCGATAACGAAACATCCCATCATGTTTTCTTCTTTCTTCTTATTCTGTATCCTATATCAACTTGGATCGTCATTTCAAGCACACCTCGTATAAGACTATGTATCACCCAATAAGTGTTTAGAGAACAGAATGCAAGTTAAAGGAATGAGAAATTCCTAAAAATTACAAAATGCTATTTGTTGCTTTTTTTTTCTCTTTTTTTTAGGTCAATACTTTTATAAAATAAAGTATGAATAATAAGCTCCAATTTGATTAATTGCCGTTTCAATGAATGCCCAGATGTTGCGATGAACTCCGGCATGGAAGGGGGAGAGATAAATGTAATCCAGTCCGTTTCAGCTCCAGAACATAATGGCGCTGCATCTCTCACAGGATGTGTACAAAAAAGATGTTTTTTTTTCAGTAAATACTGGCATAATATTTTAACACTGAGATTTGTCAACGCCTCGCTCGCCGAGGTGAGAGGAATGCCCGATTACTGAACCGTGAGCAGGCTTTCATTTGAGCGCATGATGCTGCCCGATAATTGGGCATATTCACAAGAGATTCTGACTACAAAATAGTCCAACATTATGTTCATTATGGACCTTGTATCGGTATGAGAACGTCCTCATGAGCACATTAACCAGGTCTTGGATGATTCAACACATTATTTGTTGATGCTTGTGAGCCTATTCACCTCCTTATTCAGACATTGGTAGCTTTTTCTTTAGTCCCTTCCTCGTTCTTATGGGGTAATTATGAGTCTGTCACTACTGAGTGCTCTTCTTAATGGCTCCTACTGCTTTGAATGCAGACAGAGAGAAAGAGAGAGGCAGAGTTGCAGAAAGGGATAGAAAAAGAAAGAAATCACATTTTTATTGGGTCAATAAATAGAGGCCTTTCCCCCCATAGATTGACTGCAGTTATGATGCGGAAAGGGTGCAAAACCACTCGGAGCAATAACGAGCCATTCTGCATGACTCTCATGATACTGAATACAATGCAATAATCTTGTGTGAATAAATGTCTTCCGATAAAGCTCGTCATTATGCATTGACAGCAGTGGCATGGTTTCTTATTATAAACACAATGATAAACACGTGCGTTTTGTTCCAGTATTGCCATGTCCACCATCTTCCCTTGCTTTCCTCCCTTCTTGTCTTCACTGTGGCTTTTTATAGCATTGCCATGGAAGTGAAGTGGAGTTGCTAGGTAACTGAGTGGCGTCCAAAGTGTTGGAGCGGCGGCTGCTTTCACTGACACGAGTATTGGGGCAGAGCGCAGCGCGGAAAGGGATAGTGTGTGTGTGTACGGGTATGTGAGGATGGGTGCATGTGCAGTAATGGTGGGGCAGGAGTGTCCAGACTGTAGCTCCTGGTGTTTTGTTATAGAAAAATTAAGAGTGATATGAACACACTACATGGAGTCTGAAATGGTGGTTTAGGAAAATTGTGGAGATATGTAATAAATAATAAAAGAAAACAATATTTAGAGTAATAATGATGTTATTAAATAAATAATAACAGCATTTGGAATATACTAGTGTAACTATACAGCCTATATAATTATTTTACATTAGTTATTATTATTATAATTATTATAAAATTATAATTTCTAGTGCAATTATAGACCTTATCTATCTATCTATCTATCTATCTACAAAACAGCTATTATAAGCAAATGTTTGAATTAAATGTATTTATTAACACATGTATGCATGTTGCATGTGTTGCTGTTAATTATATTACGTATAATAATTATTTATAAATTATATTTCATACATTTGATCTACAGTATAAATCCATCTGTGTACACTTTAATTGAAGGTTATTGTTATCACATATATTGCATGTTGTATGTGTTCTTTATATAATAAAAATAATAATACAAAAAACAATAATAAGGAGCAGAATATATACTAGTATATAAATACTAGTGTAATTATATACACATATAGTCATAAATATACTTTTATATATATTATAAATTATTGTTGTATTATTGTAAAAAAAATAAAAATAAAAAACTTTCCCTGAGGGATCAATCAAGGACAATATCTTGCTGTTTCACTCACTCTCTCACTCAATGCTGATACCAATTTATCCTTTATTCAGAGTCACATGCTCCTGGAGCCTATCCCAGGAGACTTACGGCATGAGGCGGGGTACACCCTGGACGGGGTGCCAATCCATCGCAGGGCACACTCACATACACACGTGCACTCACACTACGGGCAATTTGGGAGCACCAATTAACCTTAATCTGCATGTCTTTGGACTGTGGGCGGAAACTGGAGAACCCGGAGGAAACCCACCGAGCACGGGGAGAACATGCAAAAATCGAACCTGGCTGGGAATCAAACCAGGATCCTGGAGGTGTGAGGCGACAGTGCTAACCACTATACCACTGTGCCACCGTATTGCTGTTTGTTAAATAATAATCATCATCATAATAATACTGTGATTATATACTGTACATATATAGCCATAAATGTAGTTTAAGTTATAATATAAAAAATATTTAATTCTGCCATTATTGTCCAAACTTCCTCTTAGGGATCAAAAATAAGAATATAATAATACTACTTCTACTAATCTATTAAAAATTGATAATTTCTTAGTTTTTGTAAAATATTACTTACTTTCACTGTATATATACTAGTATATACACTTCTGTGGTTAACTGTGCAGTATTGTGCTGATTTATTCCTGACTGTGTGTATTTGGCGCCATCTAGTGCAAGGTTTTTGCACTATTTTCTTAGGACTCCTATCAACATCCTCCTACACTGACTCTACTCCTCTAATCACCTTGTACAGAGAAGCACAAACAAATGCACTTTGTGCAAGATGCAGTTCTACATTAATATAGTTTAATAATAATTATTATTATATGACCATTTATGTATGTAACCCATTAAGATGATTTTAATGATCTGGCTGTCTGTGTTTGTTGCAGGAAGCAAATAGTGAATGAAATAGACTGATAATGAATAATAATTCATGACTGCTTCAATCATAACAATAATTTTAATAAATACTCTTAGTTCTTCTCACACAGGAATCAGGGGACGGCTTTGCGTCTCTTCCCTCCACAGGTTCACCCCATACAAGTGATAACAGTAAGAACGCACAAACACACGCGCGCACATTCACACACACACACACCCACCGGCAGACAGTCGAAAAAATACTGTCGATTACCAGGTTGAACCTTCGAGCATAAAAGTGTGTTCCGGTTTCGTACAATTCGACGTCATAAACACAAGGTCGAGGGCTCGTTGTTCTGAACGGAATGATGTCATCTCGCATCCTTCTCTCTTTGTGTCTGATTACAGCGGCATTTCATAGCATAGAGCATCGATTTATAAAGTGTGATCAGTGTGGAGGTTCGAGGAAGATCTTCCATGGTCTCATGTGAAGAGGTAAACAAGTGTGTGTGTGTGTGTGTGTGTGTGTGTGTTTGGATACAGGTAGTAGATCATGATACAGTGTGTTTCCTATTTTATTGCAGATGGACAGAGACCCTCGCTCGACCGTAATCAGTCTCCAGGCTCGTAAAGTGTTCCTGCCCCTGTTTAATGAGGAACACGGAAGTGAGAGGGCATTTCAACCGGAAACGGAACAACGGGCTGAGAACTGGTCTCAGCACCTACAGTATGACAACTCCTATGACACGTCCTCACAGAAAGACACATGCACACACACTCTTGCTTACATACTTGCTTACACACAGGCATTATGTACTATACACCAGGATTTGCTGACGAACAAGGCATTCACATTAAGAACAGCTCCTGCTTTCTGATTAGGTTCTGCAGAGAGCCAGAGATGGTCAGTCTTCTCCTCGAAAACAGAAGAATACAAAATAGGCTTGGGTTTACTGTATTTTCTGGACTATAAGACACACAGGTTTATCATCTAACATGCAAACAGGATTTTTCATCTTTGCTAAAGTGATGTGGGACAACCAGAATTAGAACATCAATAAATCATTTTACAATTATAATTGTCTCTATGGTGGCAAGCTTACACACATTAGTCAGCTATAACCTATTGTTGAAGTTGTGATGGCTTCAGAGAGGGTAGTAATTATCTCATACAGTTACATAAATAAATTGTATTCCAATGCATGAAAAGGAGGTTTTGCTGTTTTTTTTGTTGCATTAGATAACATGAGTTATATTCATTATGGTGCTAAAAGGATACTGGTCATTTTTAAGGTCGACTGTTTTCTTGCATGTCACTCGACCGTATTAAGTTGAAGTGTTGCCACAGCGGACCATCCTATCCGCACACGCAACTTGGCACCGGTTTAACCCGAATGCCCTTCCTGGCACAATCCTCCCATTTTATCCAGGCTTGGGACAGGCACTGCATTCAGTGGGTGGGGTTTGGGCATCGGGTGGGAATTGGACCAAGGACAATAAGATCTCTTAAAATTTTAATACAAAATATCAGACCATTCTTAGTTTAGTTTTTCTTAGTTCTCTTGCATGACAATTCCAATAATGGTTTAGGTGACTTATTACTATTCCTTCCAATCACGGTGCAGCACTACATCTGTGATGTTAATCCCCTAGACAGCTCCAGTGAAACAAATTAGATTTTTTTTTAAGGGATAAAATCAGACTTGACTGTTTGGTCTTTGCTTTACAGTTTACTGGATTGTACTGTATGAAATATACACTGCCTGTCCAAAAAATTTCATCATTTCAAATAGGCCAAATAATTGGGCTGCATCAAGCACCAACAACAATTAATGGGAATTGAATTAAATTGAATCCTTCCATTAAAAACTGTCCAACACGCCTCCGAGTGCCGCAGTGGTAAAGCGCTCGCCCCGATCATTCGGAGATGACGCGTTCGATTAGCCGAGCTCTCTCAGAGGGGCGGGATGAGTACTCCCACATTAATCACAGCCAATCAGGGGCGTCTGTGAGCTCACGCAAGCGTAAGGAGCGAATAGCGCTGTCCTCCGAGTGTGTTACTCCGCCCCCAACGGTGCACGAGCGAGCAGTTCGAAAAGATGCGGTTGGCTGGAGTCACGTGGTTCAGAGGAGACACGTGACAGTCTTCGGCCCTCCCGGCTAAGTGGTAGTAGTAGCCTTAATGTGGGCGCCCCCTAGTGACGGGGAGGAATTGAACGCGACTAAATTGGGAAGACAATCAGGGGGAAAAAATGTCTAACACATTATTAAAACTTGTTGGGACTGTCTTGAACCATCAAATTTGTAGTAAAAATCTGGCCAGAAAAAAAAATCATGAATAGAAATCACTCAAATGCTTAGTAAAGATTCGTTAAAAAAAAGAAAAAGAAATCACAGCTATGTTTAATAGTGACAGTAAGAGGATTTCCACATGTGCAATATTGATTGGAACTAATGTGTGTAATCAGGAAAAAGACACTTAAATTTGCTATAGAGAATAAAGATTGGACTTTGGAGCTAAGGAAAAAATGTCATATGATCTGATGAGTCCAGATTGACCCTACATCAAAGCAATGGGAGCATCGGGGTAAGAAGGGAAGAACAATGAAGCAATGCACCCATCATGGCCACTGTACAAGCCCCTGGAGGTTGTGTTATGTGGCAATAAAACGAAGTCAGCTGATGACCTGAATGTTATGAAATATGTCAAGTTTAACAAGTCCATCTATGGACTTTTTTCCTCTCGAATGGAACTGGCATGTGAGAAAGCGTGGGTTCTGGAAACGTGACTAATCATTTTGACGCATGAATTCGCTGCCACATTGTGCATCATGCTCAAAGCTAAAAGGCAGTCAGTGAATCTTGAAGTTTTTTTTGGCCAGGCAGAGTATAATTCTTGTGTGTTTTAATATTTTGAATATCAGACAGATGTTTTACAGCTGTGACAGAGGACTCACAGAAATGCAATAAAGAACTGAACTATGGTAACACTAAAAGGAAAAGCTAAATCAGAATATTATAATCCAGGACTCTAAATGTGACATATTCAGTATAAAACTTAATTATATGTATTTTTTTTTTGTCATAATTAAGGGAGGCATGTCTTAATATCATGAGCAACCTATTGTCCAGAAAATACAGTATCATAAGGAATGGCTTTGCCGATGCAATTCATCACATACATATTACCTGGTTATTAAAAAAGAGAGTTTTATTGAACAATCTATAAGGGGAATGATGCAAGCAGTAGGACTTGACCTTTACTTTTATGGAGCTCATAAAAGTGCTGCAGCTCTAAGACTGAGGTTCGGTGCAGTGGCTTTGAAGAGTAATCCACAGCCCTCCAGGTGTTGCTGTTGTTGAGTACTCTCTTGTCACTCACTGTAAATAGGATGGCTGTGGTTTCTGTGATACACCGGTAGAACCACAACCGCCTTCATATGAGATATGCGCGACCTGGCTAGGACTTTCATGGCTCCTTTTGTGTCTAGGGAATATGCTGGCCATGTAAATCAAACCAGGTGGCCCTGGTTTTAATAGAGGTTTCCTGGGATTTTATGAGAAGTGCTGCCCACACAGTGTGGCTTGTGAATGCTCCCCACATAGAGGCACCGTGCTGTCCTGGCTCTGCCCCTCCATGTCCATGTCCAGCAGAGTTTGGCGGCCAGTGGTGGCTCCTGCGCTGACCCCGCTGTCCCCAGAGCCTAGTGGACTGTCACAGCTGCTCCCAGGAGATGAGCTGAGCGTCCGGGACAGTGAAGAAAGCTTCCACGGGTCCGGACGCGCGCGGGCAGGGGTGGGGCGGGGACGGGGTGCAAACTCCAACGTCTTGGGCCGCTCAAGGGTCGCAGTCTGGGATTCTGAAGGGGAAGTTTTACGGCGATGCACTGCGGGGTAGACTGTGGACGGGTCTGGTAGACGAGGGATATCTAGAGTGTCACGAGAACCTGAGGGACAGGACAGAATATCATATACATATTAATCGCTACATACTGTAGAACGAGAATTCTATATACGAGGTGCGTTCAAGTCAAACTGGGACTTGTGACGAAATTTCTCGTGAATGAAGGAATTCAAATTGATTTGACGTTTAAAGGAGATACACACTACGGTGATGAGTCTTAGACTCAGTAAAACATTTGAAAAACTCTGTACAGAGCTCACTGCAGTTGTTCCCGTGAACAGGTAGTGAATGGAACATTGAAAATGGACGTATAATTTGTCTCCAACTTGCCTGAAGAGACGTTTCTGTCCGTGGGAAATGTACACAAAATCATTCACCAACACCACTTGCACATTGCAGGAACTCAACTAAGGCTTATTGCCAAATCCCCCGTACAGTCCTGACCTCGCTCCAAGCCATTTCCACATGTTTGGCCATTGAATGAGTTCCTGGGACGCCCGCGTTTCAGACATGTAACGGGGGCAGTCTGATCATGGCTCCGGCATACTGAGAAAACTTCTTGATGGTATCCAAGCACTAGTGAAATGCTGGGATAAGTTCATTAGTGTAGCAGGAGATTGTATAAATAAAAGTAGTTTTTACTCACATAACTGTGTTCTGTTATTCTGCGCAATCAAAAGTCCCGTTTTGACTGGAACGCCCTCCAAACTTTATGGAAAACCATTAGTGAATATAAAAGAGAAAGAAAGGCCCTTCACGTTTAGTTGAAATTCCATTCCACAGTTAACTAAAATACAGACTTCATTAACTGGAGCACTAAGCAGATGTAGGTACTGTATAGGTACTGTATATACAGACAGAGATACAGATAGTTGCGTGTTACATCTATAATATAATACACACCTGTGTGTGGTGTGTTAGTGGGTGTGATGGGAGGAATCGGCATGCTGCCATCTGAGGGCGAGCGTCTGTGCCCTGTGACCGTCTGTGCACGAGGTCTGATGGCACCGTCGGATGGCGTGCGTCGGTGCCCGCGGTTCACAGCCATGGTGGCAGAAACATGGGTGGGTGTGAGCGACTGGTTAGGCTCCCGTTTGAAACTCTCTGCTCGTAGATCCAGCAGGGGGTTCAGAGCGGGTGCTGGACAGGCCATGTTGCTGCTCGGACTCGGGATCAGATCGTCTGGGTCCGAGGGCAGCAGGGACTTGGTGGAGTTGCAGTCAGAAAGAGAGGAGAGGGACAGGAGTGTGACAGAAGGAGACGGGTCCAGGCAGGGCAGTGCAGATTCGTGATGATGGCGGGTGTGGGAAAGGGACAGGGACAGCGTACGACTCGGGGGAGACGTGCTGCGCCGGAATCGGCCTGTGCGCTGGAACAGACCTTCCTTCTTTTTTCTTTGCTCCTCACGTGCATCTTGTTCGTCCTGATTCACCTGTCGTTCGCACACCATGTAAAAAAAACTCTGTTAATTCATGTTAATCTCAGATCAATTCCATACGATAAATATTATAACAAATCAAATCAGAACAATTTACTACAGTATGACCACAAATTACAATTTAATCCTTGCTGTCGTTTATTCTGCAGAGTGAAAGGTTAGGATCCAACGTAAATATGTTGAGCGGAATCCGTAAAAACACGATACAGTGGTTTAAAAAGACACAGAGTTTAACACATCAACACATCAATTTAAGGAAAAAATGTTGACTTGGTGCATAATATATCCCAAGATATTGTACAAGGGCCAAACTGTGACGTCCAGACTAGTTTTACCCCAATGACAAACCTAGACTGTTGTATAAGCTGTATACGTTTTGTACTATAATACATTTTCTTTTATATGGTTGGCATTAGAGGTGACAGAAGGGTTGCTAAAACTGAATATTCTACCCATCATTAACGATGAATGCACACAAGGAAACTTATTGAAACCTTACTGAAGTTAAAGACTATGTATATATTATCTAAGAACACAGATGTGTTTCCAGTCGTCTTTACCTGCAACCGTCCCAGCTGGAGCAGATCCGAGCCGAAGCCCACCGCAGCCAAGATGGAGGCGCAGCCCAGCAGTACCATGTCACTCTTCTTCCTCTGATTGAAACGACGTAAAGGATCCTGGGGTCCCACGCCGTGGCCTACACCTGTCCATGTATGGCTGGCATCCTCTGTAGCCCCGTTGCTACTGCCCTCCGGCGCCAGCCGCTCCTCGAGCTCACACTGTTCCTCTGCAGAGACGCAGGAAATGAGAGAGTATAGTCATTCAATTGACTTTGTATTTTAATTACTGTATATACAAGGTCACATGTGTGTCACATGTATTGTACACATAACTAGTCATAAACTAACATTATGTTAAGTACTGTATGCTTGGTGTCGACTCACCCATTTCACTGAGACTGGAAAAGCCACCAGTTATAGGAACATGTTTGGGGGACTTGCCCAGATTTGGAGCACTAGAGGACCACACCTTCGCCTCTCCAAGTGAATTTAACCTGCAACCAATATGGCATTTAATATACCTTGTCACATAAACTTATTATTTTTAAGTTATTATCTTAATAAATGTGTTAGCTTAAGCATATGTCAGCATCAGTCATTGTGTATGGATTAAGCTGCAGATACCGTTCTTCTCCTCCAAGCCGTTCTCGCTGGTGGGTGGAGCTGGGACCCCAGGTACGGCCTTTCTTTTTAGTCCCTGCCAAGTCCTCTTTCTTACACACTGCTGTACGGCCCCACGTGTTCCTCCCGTCACTCGGGGTCACTGGTGGTCAAAAATATCATTTTTATTGTAATCATTTCATGAACTGATTTAGACTCAGCATCAAGGCAGAAACAAAGAAGGAAACAAGAATTAGGCACGAGACATAACTTGGCTGATATAAGGTAGGTATGAAAGCCTGTAAATTATTAATTTAATGATGCAAGCCAAAGGAATATGGTGTCTTTAGATATTATTATTATTATTATTATTATTATTATTACTATTATTATTATTATTACTATTATAAACATCCAAATTATTCCACATTATACTTCCGGCTCACATCCAAACATTACTGATACACATAATCTGAAGTTCTTTTATAGAGTTGCTCTGCTATAAGACATGTACTCACATCGAATGGCTCTGAGGCGAGGTATAACCCCCGGACTGGCAGGTGGAGTGGTGCTCTCACTGCCCTGGCTTTTCCTCTTATCCACACTGGGAGAGGCTTGCACTGTGATCTTATGCTCAAAATCTGTACAAGAGACAATAAATATATATTTTTCTATGTTATACTCAGTAATAAAATCAGAACATTAAAAAAAAACCCTTAGATTCACTTTTAATAGGTAATTCGGTTGCATTTTCTATTCCACCCACCAGAGGGCAGGCTGATGCAGTTGCTATCTCGGCCCAGTTTGAGGAGCCGGCTCTTCTTGAAGTGGCCCTTGCGCTTTTTGACGTGCGGTTTCTCCTGGTACATCTGATGGATAATGATGTTCAGCTCTCTCTCCACGATGTCGATCTCCCGCTCAGCTAACTCTTGCTCGCGCCTCTTCAACAGCTCCTCCTGCGTCCTCTGTTCCTCTGCGGCCCGGGCCAGCGCCTCCTCCCAGGAACGCAGTTCCTGTTACGTATGACAATATTAATGTTATAAATAGTGCGGTGATATAATTTTAGGGAAAAGTTTTTTAAATAGTCTTTTAAGGAAATGGAGATAATGCGGTGTGTAAACAGAGGAGAGGAAATGAGATTAGCAATTAAGCCAGTTAAGTTTTTAACTTGTTTCACTTTCAGGTACTGATTCCAGTGTCATAAAACGGTAATTTATTGAAGACATACTTTATATGCTGTCAGCTGTCCAAGTCATTGTGCTTTTAAGATGTTAGCATTGTGTTTACATTATTAACATGACTACAAATGTATAAATAACACAACCTACTCCAAAAATCAATATTAAGTGAGGATAATATCAAAGATGACTGGATGGAATGGATAAAGAAGTAGCGATCTGTTACAGAAGGGTTCGGCAAGAATGAAAGGGAAAGTCTACAGTGAGAATGGTAATGTGGTGCGGTTTGGAGACATGGTCAAAAAAAGGTGACAGGAAGACAGGGAGCATAGCTGGAGGTGGCAGAGCTGAAGACGCTGCGATTTGCTTTGAGAGTGAAAAGAATGGACAGGATTAGGAATGAGTATATTAGAGAGACAGTTCAGGTTAGAAAGTTAGAAAGGTTAAGATTAAGATGGTTTGGACATGTGCGGAAGAAGGATGAGGAGTATAGCGGGAGGAGAATGGCAGAGATGAAGCTGCCGCAGGAGGAGACGTACAGTAGAAGACCAAGAGGAGGTTTATGGATGTGGCGAAGGAGGACATGCAGGAGGAGACTGGAGTGACAAAGGAAGATGTGGTAGACAGATGGAGACGATTGGGAGGAGGAGGACATGCAGAAGGAAGTTGGAGTGACAAAGGAGGACATGATAGACAGATGGAGACAAATGGGCCACTTTGTGTCCGCGACCCATAACGGGAGCAGCCGAAAGAAGTAGAATATCAAACATAATACACCTTCCTAGAAAAGCGTCTCTGTTGCACTGACATTTGATATTTTAACGATTATTAGCATTAATTTGCACCCTTAATGTCATATAAAAGGTTTGCTCTTCTATAGAAAGTGACCTTTGGTGGATCTACCTGATTAAAAATAAATAAATAAATTTAAAAAACACTTGTTACCTTCTCTTTGGTCCTGAGCTCATCGAACATCTGCTGGATCTCCATCCTCCAGTCCTCCTGCAGTGAATGGAAAGATTCCAGTGGCATCTGGAACATGGAGGACTGCTCGATGGCCAGCAACCTTTTCAGTATGCTACTAAAGTTGGGACGACTGTGAGGATTCGGGCTCCAGCACTCTGAAGAGACAGAATATTATATAACCATGATATCAGGGAAAAACAGTGTAGAAAATAAATGTATCAGAACATCAGGACGAATATGGCGCAGCGCTATGGGTAAGGTTTCAATTGGCCCAAAATAACGTTTATTTTCCAGTGAAAAAACATGTAAACAGCAAAGGAAAGACTGGAGTGAGTGGTAGGTTTCCTCTATAGTGATAGTCTTACTGCGGTGTGCTCGTGTACATTGGTGTGGGGGGTCAATCATACCTCCTAACAGTTGAGCAAAAGCCTCAGGGCAGGTGGACGGAATAGGGAGGGTCAGTTTGTTCATGGCGACTCCATAGGCCACAGCCAAGGCGTCGATCTCCCGATACGGCACCTCACCAGTCAGCAACTCCCACAGCAGTACCCCGAAACTTGTGGGACAAAAAAAGTGATGTGCAAACATTTGGTCTTTGAATATGTTCCGCCTTATCATGTCTACAACTATTAACTACAGCTGTTTCATGTGTTAGTGCTATCAGACGCTTTACTTAACAGTGCTAATGAGCTAATGAGCCATGTTCAGATTATGGGGAAAAAAAAAAACTGACGTGGAAATGCAGTGAATGCATTTTCAGGAAAACATGGTGTCTGGTCAGTTCAATTAATTGCACTAGAACTGGCAAGGTGTGTTATACTGTATGTTATCGGCCGGGAAAACAAGAAACTGCTCATGTCTTGGTATAATATGACTCTACGATGTACGTCGGACCTTCTCCTTAGGGTGATGTCTTACCTCCACACATCGCTGCTTTTAGAGAAGAGCGACACCTTAATGACCTCTGGCGCCATCCAGGCGTAAGTGCCTGCCGCACTCATCTTAGTGGTGCGATGCCACTCCCGTGCCAATCCGAAATCGGTGATCTTTAGCGTCTTACCGCTCAGGTCGTCCCGCGCCAGTGGCTCCAGAATCAGGACTGAGAAAGGGACAGGAAGAACAAGGAGGAAGAAACATGAGGGGAAAAGTGGAAAAAGAGAAAACGTCACGTTAAACAAGGACGATCTGCAACCAATCATTCTGTAACCTAGAAGCTTGTTATGACTGTACACATTTTAGTGTTGCCTTTTCCTTTGTAACACACAGACTGACCTTTTGGCCTTTAAAGTTCAAGTTAATAAAGTCAACACACTAGAAGTTCAGTGTGCTTATCAAACATTTACCTCTCAGTCGCATGTAGCGTTTGTGTGTGTATGTGTGTGTGTGTGTGTGTGTATGTGAAATAACCCTGGAGTGCAACATGGCCTCTTAACCAGACGCATGCTGACACGCAAACACACAATGACACATTTGCATGTTTAACCACACACACCCTCCACGTGGACATAGGTTAAATATTATTCACAGCACGACTAGCATGAATAATTAATAACATTGCAGCCGTCTTGCCTTCCAGTTTATCTCAAGAGCAATTGGGAACAGATTATCGGCATGCCTTTTACAAAACACAGACAGCGTGAGTACGTTTTCATAGAAACACTTTCATGCGCTATCGATACGACCATAAATTTAAGTTTGCTTTTTAAGTGCTAAAATATGAAAACAACCAGCGAGGCATTAATAATTACCTAGTGTAGTCATCATCAGAAGTATATTATTGTCAGGAAAATGGGTTTCATTATTACCTGAGAGTCTGGGCATTCATCTGAAGTGGGCTTAAATGCACGCGCTAAAAGGTCCAATTAAATATAAATGTAAAGTGCTGAGTGGCTATTACAGAGCTTTCATGAATGAATCATAATATTAAGAACATATTGATGAAAAAAAGAGAAAAAAAGAAGAAGATGAGTAATGGAGCATGTGTGTGTGTGTGTGTGTGTGTGTGTGTGTGTGGGTGGAAATGCGTAAATCAAGAAAAAGGTTAGGAGCTAATGGTGACTGAATGGATCCAGACGTCTCTGTATCCGTAAAGCACAGCTTATTTTATTACTGATGCTTAAAGAAATAAAATTTATATGAATAAAAGCATCCAGTTGGTTAGCCAGCTTGCACACTTTCACAAGCACATCTCTTGAATTCAGACTGCTGTCTAGGTTTCAGAATCAGAAACGGTACAATTCTGAGGCACACCGAAGACGCATGGCATCAATGCATGCAGGTCCTGGTGAGGGGGTGTGACTTCAGCTTGTCAGTCTCAGATTAAGAAGGTGTGGCCTCTGTGTCTGTCTGTGAGCTACTCAAAAATTATTACACACGTGGACAAAATTGTTGGTACCTTTCGGTCAATGAAAGAAAAACTCACAATGGTCACAGAAATAACTTTAATCTGACAAAAGTAATAATAAATAGGAATTCTATGAATGTTAACCAATGAAAGTCAGACATTGCTTTTCAACCATGCTTCAACGGAATTATAAAAAAAAATGAACTCATGGAACAGGCCTGGACAAAAATGATGGTACCCCTAACTTAATAGTTTGTTGCACAACCTTTTGAGGCAATCACTGCAATCAAACGATTCCTGTAACTGTCAATTAGACTTCTGCACCTCTCTGCAGGTATTTTGGCCCACTCCTCATGAGCAAGCTGCTCCAGTTGTTTCTGGGTTGAAGGTGCCTTTTCCAGACAGCATGTTTCAGCTCCTTCCAAAGATGCTCAATAGGATTGAGGTCAGGGCTCATAGAAGGCCACTTTAAAATAGTCCAATGTTTTCCTCTTAGCCATTCTTGGGTGTTTTTAGCTGTGTGTTTTGGGTCATTGTCCTGTTGCAAGACCCATGACCTGCGACTGAGACCCAGCTTTCTGACACTGGCCAGCACATTTCTCTCTAGAATCCCTTGATAGTCTTGAGATTTCATTGTATAGTGCACAGATTCAAGACACCCTGTCCCAGATGCAGCAAAGCAGCCCCAGAACATAACAGAGCCTCCTCCATGTTTCACAGTAGGGACAGTGTTCTTTTCTTCATATGCTTCATTTTTCCATCTGTGAACATAGAGCTGATGTGCCTTGGCAAAAAGTTCCATTTTTGTCTCATCTGTCCATAGGACATTCTCCCAGAAGCTTTGTGGCTTGTCAACATGTAGTTTGGCATATTCCAGTCTGGCTTTTTTATGATTTGTTTTCAACAATGGTGTCCTCCTTGGTTGTCTCCCATTGGCTCACTTTGGCTCAAACAACGACGGATGGTGCAATCTGACACTGATGTTCCTTGAGCATGAAGTTCACCTTGGATCTCTTTAGAAGTCTTTCTGGGCGCTTTTGTTACCATTCGGATTATCCGTCTCTTTGATTTGTCATCAATTTTCCTCCTGCGGCCACGTCCAGGGAGGTTGGCTACAGTCCCATGGATCTTAAATTTCTGAATAATATGTGCAACTGTAGTCACAGGAACATCTATCTGCTTGGAAATGGTCTTATAGCCTTTACCTTTAACATGCTTGTCTATAATTTTCTTTCGAATCTCCTGAGACAACTCTTTCCTTCACTTCCTCTGGTCCATGTTGAGTGTGGTACATACCATGTCACCAAACAACACAGTGACTACCTGGAGCCCTATATATAGGCCCACTGACTGATTACAAGATTGTAGACACCTGTGATGCTAATTAGTGGACACACCTTGAATTAACATGTCCCTTTGGTCACATTATTTTCAGTATTTTCTAGGGGTACCATCATTTTTGTCCAGGCCTGTTCCATGAGTTTATTTTTTTAAATAATTCTGTTGAAGCATGGTTGAAAAGCAATGTCTGACTTTCATTGGTTAACATTCATAGAATTTTTTTAAATTATTACTTTTGTCAGATTAAAGTTATTTATGTGACCATTGTGAGTTTTTCTTTCATTGACCGAAGGGTACCAACAATTTTGTCCACGTGTGTAAGCCATGCAGAATACTCAATCCTACTGTTTGGCTGTGAAATGTGCATCATATTATCTCATACAGTCTGGTGAAACATTTTCCTTTTCATGAGTTTCAGGGCTGGGTTGAATCCGTCTGCATAGGGAAATGCAGAGGAGGCTCTTGGCCTGGACGAACGTAACTCAGGGCCTGACCATCCAAAGATTTGACTGTCAATTAGTGGCGCTGGGAGTGTCCTGTAATCCATGCAAGCCTGTATATGCCGACAGTTTCATTGGGAAAATCGCCTGGGAGATCATTTGATTATGGATGTATATTTTTTGTGCTGTAAGTTGAGCACAGAGAGAACAGGAAAGAGTAAGGGGCATGGTGAGGACATAGGAGTTGAAACTTTCTCTCTCTCTCTCTCTCTCTCTTGCTCTGTTTCTCTTTGTCGCTCTCTCTGTTGCATAGCCACACGCTATCTCTATCTCAGTGTCTCCTCTCTAGACTTCCTCCTACATTTGTGTGTGTGTGTGTGGAAATGTTTATAGTATCAATACAGGTCTGAGTTGCTCGGAGCTGTGTAGGGAGGGGCTGTGTGCCTTTCCCATATCACCTGGGCATATGCAAAAGACACAGCGAAACCAAGAGTGTCCGAGAACATAGCAATGGCTTTATCTGACTCACTCAATACCAGTGCAACAGATACATAAAGCATTTACTGTAGATGAAGTGCTTATAAAGTAAAGTAAAATGTTTGGAAATAAGTGTGTTCCTTATTTAGAATAATTAAAGATTGTGATATATATTAATTATAAGCCATAGCATGGCACTAATATACACACACAAGCTATACGAGCAGTCTGGAAATACCAATGAAAAAAATAAAGCACCCAGATGAAGGAAAACTGAAGAATGGGGAGAACATGCAAGCTCCACACACACACACACACACACACACACACACACACACACACACGCACACACACACACACACACACACACACACACACATAGACAGGGACAGGAGAAAAGATTAGAACCCCCAACCCTGGAAGTGCGAGTTAACAGCGATAAGGCACCATGCTCACCTATATAAAATATATACAAAATATAAAATACACTATGTGGACAAAAGTATTTCGCCAAACCTGTTAATTGCTGAATTCAGGCAAAATCAGGCCCCTTATCCCCAGCGAAGGCAATCGTAATGCTTCAGCATACCAAGACATCTTGGACAATGCTATGCTTCCAACTTTGTGGCAATAGTTTGGAGAAGGCCCTTTTTCTATTTCAACATGATCGTGCCCTAGAGCACAAAGCAAGGACTATAAAGACGTGGTTTCCTCAGCACCCTTCCTCAACCCCATGGAGCCTCTTTAGGATGAACTGGAACTGGGATTGCAAGCCAGGACTCCCTGTCCAACAACAGTGCCTGACCTAATAAATGCTCTACAGAATGATACATCAACTATATGCTCTACAGTATAGTATAGTGTATAATATTGTATAATAGTGTATAATAGTGTATAATAGAAACTACTTTAGCAAATTAACATGATTAGACAAATCTGTCTTAACATACGAGGGGTCAAAACAGGATGTGAATGACAGCATACAGTAAAACCGACCTACTGCAGTCATTCCTGTAAACATACAGTGAGTGAACAGCTTTAAAATACTTGAAAATTGACACATAATCTAACTTTTCACCAACTCCCAGCAGAGACACATTTGATTGTGGGAACTGAACACACAATCATTCACGGACACTCGGCTGGAAGTTGCCAGGAATTCCTGCCAGGCATCATACTGGGAAAACCCTTCTACCTTGATAAGTGCAATAGTGTAGCAGGGGATTATATAGAGAAATAAAGGTAGTTTTTACTCATACATAAATGCGTTGATGCAAAAATGCATGATGAAAAGGTCCCAGTTTGACTTGAACACCCCTTAAAATAAGTCTAATCTTAAGCGGGTTCCTCTTCTTTGTTTTTTGTTTAAATGGTAAAGTGTTAATTGACTACAAAATGTTTTCACTCCTGGCCGATCTGCTTCTGTCTACCATTCGTCCTCTGCAGCTGATCCAGAGTGAAGCTGCACGTCTCGTCTTCAACCATCCCAAGTTCTCCCACATCACTCCACTTCTCCACTCCCTGCACTGGCTTCCTGTAGCTGCTTGCATCAGATTCAAGACCCTAATACACAGCTAAAACAAAACAGCCCAGCACCCACTTACCTCCTAGATGTAATCACACCCCACTGCACCACATTCCCTCCGATCCTCTAGCATGGTTCTGCTGGTCCCACTATCTCTCAGAGATCGTGGAAGACATGCATCTAGGATCTTTTCTGTTCTGGCACCTGGACGGTGGAATGAACTTCCTCTAGATGTCTATACAGTTAAGTTTCTGGGAATCTTTACTTAATGATGACTTAAGACATATTTTTCTTCAATACTTATGGTAATCCCCACCACTGAAAAAAAAAAAAAAACCCTTCCCAGCACTGTTTAACTGATGGTACTTAGTTAGTAACCTAATAACCCAGTGTAAGGATCTATCCAATGACAAAAACTGAAGTACTTTTGTAAGTCACTCTTGATAATAGAGTTATTAATATAGAAATATCGAAATATCGAAGTTATCCAAACAGGCCAATTTTTTATTTATTTTTTGGTTAAGATAATGTATTGAATGATAAGGCTTAGATGCTAATCTGTCAAAATAATTTATATAAGATGTTATAAACCTGTTGTTCTGCAAATTTTGTCCAGCCATTACCTTATGGTAAAATAAACTATACACTGTGGCTATGCTAGGTACAGCTACTTTTAGCCATATGCTAGCTATGCTATGTCGAGAGCAACTTTTAAATCTCAGGCAACAGAAAAAGACACCACTGTAAATAACTGATGTCTTTTGAATGCTTTTCAAAATGTCCTCCTGTTTAAAGTAAACTTCATAGCAATACTCCCTGGTAAAGCTAATGCAGCTTGTGTTAGGATTAGCTATGCTAACTTACTGAACAAAAGCTGACTAGCAAGTGAAGCAAATGATAAACTACCTTTATTTTATTAGCGCTGTGACAACATATAGCACATAAACAGCCTAACTTTTATTTTAATTGGTCTATACATCAATCAAAATAAAGGTAAGCTTGCTAATTACTAATGATGTATTTGTTATTTGCATGTTGAGGAGAAACTTCCTTGAAGAAAACTGATTCAAGGTGTGTTAGGCAGTAACAATGTTCACATTAACTATTTTACCACACAACATGCGTGCTAAGATAGATAGCTAGCAAGCATAGCTAGCTAGATAACTAGTACTGTATGTGTGTCTATCTATCTATCTATCTATCTATCTATCTATCTGTATAAAAGGTCTTGCCTATGTGTGCTCTAACACAACAAGAGAAGAACAGAATAGAAGATGACTACTGACATTCATAATAAGCCATTGTTATAGCTCCACTCTCTTTTTCTATTTCAGTGCCTCTGTGCCTGTGAGGGACAGCTGTCTCTGCAAGGCTCTATGTGCGTGTGTGTGTGTGTGTGTTTGCATGAATGAGTAAGTGAGCAAGAAAGAGAGGGGGGGGGGGGGGGACGAAAAAGAAAATATGGCTATATGTACATATGTGAGCAAGCAGAAAGCAGAAAGGGAAAAAAATGAGTATCATCGAAAAACAAGCCAGTAAGAGCCAGAAAAAGAGTGTATACCGAAAGTGAGGGCGTGTCACTAATGAGTGTTTGATCTAACACACCTTTGTTTTGCCTCGTCTTCTATACATGCATACTGTACATGTGTTTGTGTATGTGAGTATGAGAATGTGTTACTGGGTGAGTTTGTGTGTTTGGAATGGAATGATATTTGAGCTCACAGTCACACAGGTTTGGCCAGTCTGCCGTCACAACTCACATCAAACACAGCAAATCCCGTGCCCACTTGGCCTGCGTTTACAGTGTGTGCCACCTGAAGCTACCATTATTCGTTATGCTCACTTCTAAATGCCATTGGTGATCAGGCGAACAGTACTCTCTACTAAGAGACCAATAAGTCTGTTTCAATTCTACAATAAAATTTGACGTCCATTGGAAGCTGTTTTTTTATTCACATTATCCAGCGAAAGCTTTCTGTTAGTGGCTTATTAGAGTTTCGTAGCAGTGGTCACATTCTGGGATTTTAACATAATGTTTTTATTATTATTATTATTATCATTATTATTATTATAACTGTAATATAAAAATAATAATTTGATCCTAACTGTAATATGTAACAGATGGAATCTTGAACCAATTTGAATCTGTTTAATTTGACCTGTATTTCAAAAGGGTACACTTAACCAGTGGCATTCAAGTCAAACTGGGACTTTTAAATGTGCAGAACTACAAAATAAAGTTATAAGAGTAAAAATCCCTTTATTTCTCTATGTAATCCACTGCTACACTAAATGCATCATTAATAATCAGCGGTTCAGTAGTACTTGGATACCATCAAGGAGAAAGTGTTCTCAGTATGTCTGAGCCATGATCTGAGCCTGCTATGTGTCTGAAATGCTGGCCTCCCAGGAACTCCTTTATATGTGAAAATAACTCAGGACTGTACAGGGATATAGCAATAACTCCCAGCCAAGTTCCTTTAATGGGCGAGTGTTGTTGCTGAATGATCGTGTGTATGGTTCCCACTGACAGGTGCATCTCTTTCGCAAAGTAGTGACAAGTTATTCATAGATTTTTAAGATTCCACATACTGTACTAAATGTTCACAGAAGCGAATTGTTTGCACCATTAAAATTTTTTACTGTGGTTAAGAGTCTCATCACTGTACTGTGCTTGAAGTCTTCTGTTTTTACACTGGTTTTACACCTTAATTCACGAGAAATTCCCAGTATGACTTGAACGTCCCTTGTAGTTTATATAAACGTTTGAGAACTTTGTTTACAACAGTAGTAATTTTTTTGGAAAATTGTGCTCTAAGTAAAATTAATTGTCATTTACAGACACTATTTGCAAAAAGGTAAAACAATATCTATAGTCCAATCCATCACGCAAAGCTATTTTAAATACAGCCAATTAGGATATGGAACGGGGTTAAGCATTTTTTTACTTCCCATCAGTAACACCCCCCCCCCCCATCCCCCCAACCCCCATATCTCTTATGAAACCTTATTTAGTTTTTAATGAAATATTTCATTTAGGCCAATCAATTTGATCCCCTTTATATCCCTTTTGGACCATGAGAAAAAAAAATTATCAAGAAATACATTATAAATATACATACACCCTTCATACGAGGGTGTAAAATTGACATTCAAGTACAGTATGTTGATGGGATTTTTAGTCAAACATGTTATGGTGCGAAATAAAAAATAAAATAAAAAAAAAAGCTGTACATCTGTCTATGATGATCCTAGCCAACGTGCCTTGGAGCCCACTGCAGGTTTTCCTGTGAACATTTAGCAAGTGGAACGCTTGATCCTTTAAAATCTATGGATAACTTGTGGCCTACTTGTGGAAGAGACGCATCTGTCTGTGGGAACTGTACACACATTCATTTAAGAACACCACTTGCACATTATGGGAACTCAGCTGAGATGCCCCATCCCCATATAGTGCTGACCTTGATGCAAGCCATTTCCACATGGGCCATGGTATCCAAGCACTACTGAAACACTGGGATAAGTGCATTAGTATAGCAGGGGATTACAGTACAGTGGAACCTCGGATTGCGAGTAACTTGGTTTAAAATTTGAATCGGAAACCGAGCAAGTTTACGAGCGCCAAGTATCATGTATCACGCATGCGACTCTTATTTTGACACCGAGCGTCACTCTCTCACCTTTTTTCCCTTAGTATGCGCTCATGCCAGTCTCAGAGAGATTTCTTTTTTCCCTGTTAAAACGGTGTTTCCGCTGTGTTTATGTGTGTGTCCGTTTGTTGTGAAACTTAAAAAGTGATTCCCTTAGTATGCGCTCATGCCAGTCTCCGAGAGATTTCTTTTTTTCCTGTTAAAACGGTGTTTCCGTTGTGTGTGTGTGTGTGTGTGTGTGTGTGAGTTTTTTGTGAAACTTAAAAAGCGAGGTGGGGAGAGGGAGGAGGAGTGTTACTGTGTAAAACGAGGCGAGGGAAGGGGCTAATTCCACACACACAAATACACACACACACACACACACACACACACACACACACGGCGTCTGCGCCCACCAACGGAAACACCTATCTGTCGGTATTTATTTGTACTTTTTACGTAAAGGTAAAGGTAAAGTGCAGATTAATTTGTTTTATTTTCATTTTATAGATTGTATTAATTATTTTTATGTATTTATTTTTTGGGGCTGTGGAACAAATAATTTGAGTTTTCATTATTTCTTATGGGAAGTGATGATTTGGTTTACGAGTTTTTTGGAACATGAGCCCACTTCCAGAACAAATTATGCTCGTAATCCAAGCTTCCACTGTATATAGAGAAATAAAGGTAGTTTTTACTCCAGGTGTTCTGTTATTCGGTATAATCAAAATGCTCTTCCTATTTATGTCAGTTTTTTTTTTTCTTACACCCATTAGTGCTGATTTTGTTTTTTGTTCCACCAAAGTAAAAAATCTTCTATAAAAGGCTGTGAGTTCACAAGGGGGTAGAAAGATTGTTCACATGGCAGAAATATCCTAAATGACATGTCACGTAGCCCCTTTCTACATGTGAATTATTACATATTCGAGTAATGTAGTCGAATAAAAAGCTGCATTCCATCTTAACAGCTGTAAATCCTATCATAATGAATATTTGACTGCTTTGAACGTATCCTTACTACACCTGATGATTCAGCAAGTATTGATCCGCAAATACAGTCTTATGAAGAGATCCACATTTCTATCAAATGCACAAATGT
This sequence comes from Clarias fuscus, assembly GCA_030347435.1. Classification (NCBI taxonomy): domain Eukaryota; kingdom Metazoa; phylum Chordata; class Actinopteri; order Siluriformes; family Clariidae; genus Clarias; species Clarias fuscus. The sequence continues at coordinate 30,649,034 of CM059210.1, read as the reverse complement.
CTCATCTGGTCTTAGCCATAATCTATCTCACATAATTAAAACAGTGATTAAACAGACTATTTGTACTAACACTTTTCTCTCTCATGGATACAGAAACACAAACAAACACACAGACTTGCTGTCTCCTTCACCCCTCTTCAAATATCCGTCTGACTCAACAGGGTTGTGTCTCAAATCAAGGCTTACTTACCAATCTCCTCCATATTTACTCTGCAAATATTAAACATCTCTTAAGTGCACACTCTAGGATAAAGTGAGGGTGTGGACTGGCTGTGAAGAAGTTAAATGAGTTATTTGTGGGGTTCATGAATAAATTAAAGCTATGGGCATTTTTCCTGTGCATGTTTTAATAGAAAACGCCGACGCTATTTGCCTGAAGAAAAAACAACAACAACAAGGTATATAGAGGATAAAGATTTTTAGATCCCCAGATTAACCATAATCAATGGTTTATTACTACGCTGTTGAATTCTCTAATCTGATTGGTCAGGGGGTGCTGATCAGTTTTCATTAATGCATATGATACAGTAGTAGGTTAATACTGCACTAGTTCTAATATGTTATCGTTCCTGTAGTAATGTATAATCACTGATGTACTGATGTTTTCTGTATAGAAGCCATTATGGAAGGAGGTTCCAGTTTCAGCACTTCAGGAACACTTCAGGGCAAGTTCTCCAAAACAGAAAAAGTCATCAGAATTCACACTTTCCGGTTCTTTAGTAAAATGATAAGCTGTGGGGTTTTTTTTTTCATCTTATTAACTTTAAATAAAGGGAGAAAGAAAGAACAAGAGAGAGAGAGAGAGAGAGAGAGAGAGAGAGGTCAATGCAGAAATGACTATTTACATCTGCATAAGTGTAAGTGATGTACAGGTCTCATAGGCATTCCACTTCATTTAACTTAAATATAAATGGTTATAAAGCATGACGTGTTTTATCCCTCATAAACTAATTGGATCTAAAAGCAATAAACTACTTTGCTATCCAAGAATAATCAACATTTGGGATTAACTGTATTCTCCATTATGTTTTAGTTCTTTAATTTATACAAAGTAGCGCAACAATATTTTATATACAAAAATTTGAAAGTGCATCCTTCTATTTAATATCTAAATTAAATAATCATATGTAGCATGTTACAAATCATATAAAGCCATTTTATTAAATGTATTCAATTATGTAAAATAATTTTTATCCAATAAAAATAATCACTGACAATAAGCTGGTGTGTCTAATGCTCAAGGAATGTTCTTCTTTATTCTCTACTCCTTCCAATTAATAACATACTGTATGCATTACTACAAGCAGCATCATTACGAAAAGGCAAAAGACACGGTTTCAAAAAGTTCAGTTATAAGTTATCTAAACCACTACATGTATTTCACTATAGACAACATTAACATAAACCTAGCAGGCAAGTGAGATTTGAGTATACATTTTTCTTGTAATATACTCAGTGATTTATTTAACAACAGATAACGTTTAGCCCAAGATGATATTTGGTGCTAGCTAGTCAGCTAGCTAACTTACTATCTTAGCATGCAGGCTCTGCCACTGCTCTGCCACATTATCCACAAATAATCTGCACGTCATTTAAGCCTAAATATTACCTAAATATTAGTCATGTACCGGTGCTTTTTCAGTGTGTAACGCTGCACAAATAAATGCTAAGTTTAAAATTAAGCATGATTACATAATTATTACATTATTACATCAGAGAAATGCTGTTGTACCGAAGATATCACAGCCATGCTGAGATTCAACAACATGACCGCCATTTATTATCAACAGATTATGATTTGACAATTTATTTAACAAATTTTTTGCTCTAGATCCTTCCATGCCTGGCGGAATTAGCATTGAGCTGGCTCCTGACTGTTAGCGACCGACAGTTAGTGCAATTAACTTGGGTGAAAGCATTTCTTAGTTCATACAAGTACTATGTAGTTAAAAGATGAGGAGAATAAACAATGGAGGTGGTAAACAGTAAATCTCTTATGTTGCTCTATATATTTTACCTTTTATTCAGCTTTAAAATAGAAGCTAACTTCCAGGTTCCAGTAACTGAAACCCAAATAGCGTAAAATGGAAAGCTAGTGTGCGCTATGATGTACATTCCCTTGTTCCACACACAAAGTAGTGCTCTTGATCAAGGGTTAGATGCATACGTGGGATTCAGCCTTGTGTTAGAAATGAGTTAGCATTGTAGCTCTCGATAGCAGTGAACAAAACAACATAGGCATTTCAGAAGCAATTAGGAAAAACTTAATTCCTATTTGAAAGGTATTAGTATTATCTGGGGACCTCTAGTCATTTGTAATAATTGTGAAGGGGGTCTGTGACCTTAATTCTGTGTGAATCAACCATTTCGGTAATTTGTAACCAAAAAATTCCCCATATCATATTTCGCTAAACAACGAGATCCTAAGGTAATTAGCAAAAAGAATGATTAGATGGAGATGGGTGACATGTATAGCAGCATGTGGTAAGGTTTACATACTGTACATACTGTTTACACACAGCTAGACCTATAATGACAAATGTTTTTAACTTGACATCATATCCGGGAGATAGGACAGTAAATTCAAGTAAAATCGCTTATCCCATGTGAATGCACCAAACAAAATTCAGATGAGGTTTGGATTCGATTCCCAGTCAGGTTCGTTTCCCGCCTCTGTGAGCATTGGGGTTTGCATGTTCTGCCCGTCCTTAGTGGGTTTCCTCCAGGTACTCCAGTTTCCTTCCACAGTCCAAAGATATGCAGAGTAAGCTAATTGGTATTCCCAGATTACTTGTAGCGTATGAATGAGCGTATAAATGGTGTGAGCGGTACAGGGATAGCTCAGTGGTCAAGGCATTGGACAACAATTCGGAGGGTCCCAGGTTCAAACCCCATGACCACCAAGTTGCCACAGTCGGGCACTTGGGCAAAGGCGCTTAACCCTCAACTGCTCAGATGTATAATGAGATAAAAATGTAAGTAGCTCTGAATAAGGGCGTCTGCCAAATGCCTAAATGTAAATGAGTGAGTGTATGTGTGTGCCCTGCGATGGATTGACACCCTGTCCATGTTGTACCCCACCCTAAGTTTCCTGGAATAGACTCCAGGCTCCTCGCAACCCTGAGTACAGGATTAAGTGGTACGTACAATGATGACAACATATTTCTAAATTATCCATATGGACCATACTATAATATCATGGTGTGGTACATGTACTATATCAGAATCTATGGCACTGTCAAAAATACCATGGTACTATATCCTGTACCATGCTACCGGTACCATCAGCCTACCTATAGTATATACCTAAATCACTGTAAATACAGTATGTAACCATAACTATTTATAACCATGAGCAACTTGTCTTGCTGTTTTAAATGCTCCAGGACACAAGGAGAGCTGATGTTGCAGTTGTATCAGGTCCCTGGCTCCTGTTTCCTGCATTACTGTATACAATTCCTACTAATGCACACTACCCTTAGACTGCTGAGTGGGTGCATCTAGGGCTTTTAATCACAAAGAAGACATTTTGCAGAATGCATAGTTCTGTTCTCTCTTCCCCTCTTCCTATTTTTTTTAGCAGATTTGCTTAAGAAATAGTGTTTTTTTTTGTTGTTGTTGTTGTTGTTGTTTTAATACATCACTTGATTCACATGCCTGTGTGACAAAAGAACAGATGACAAGCATGGCACTGAGCCAATAAGCTTGACACAGCAAACTGGGGTGGGACTTCTTTTTAGTCCAATGGCTGCGTGTGTTCTCCTCCCTGTCCTCAGCAGTCTCTGGGAGACTATACCTCTCCTTCATCGCCATGCCCTGCAGACAATCCCTCGCACACCCCTCCCCTCCTCATGTTCTCTCCATCTCACTCGCCCTCCCTCATTCCCTTGTCTGCTGAGGAATCCTCTCATACTGCACCAAAAGATGAGCGCAAGCCAGAGAGAAAGAGAGAGAGAGAGAAAGAGATAGGAAAGAAAAGGAGGAATTAGGGCGTATATTTGTGACGAACTTGCGTGCATGCATGAGAATGTGTGTGCTGTACTTCCATGCATCGGATTTTGCGTCTATCTATATTTGCATGCATGTTATAGAAAGGCATAGAGAAAGAGAATGAGGAGAACAGTGCATGTATCTTGCTGATGTCTCAGTTTTCTCCTTTGACCTTGTTTATCTACATTCAGGTCACTTTGCTCTTTGTTTCCTCCATCTCAACCTTAAATATCAGCCGGAGATAAGAGATGGAACTCTCGGTGCCCTTGGTAAAGATGGGTTTGAAATAATCAAACCTTACAAAACATTTACACTTATTATTTTATATCAATATTAATACTATTCATTTATATTTAACAATTATTCATCAGTATTACTACCACTGCTTTTATTAAATAATGCATTCTTACCAACATAACAGCACTGAGTCTTCTCCATTATTACTTGATTACGTTAGAGAAATCTCACAAGAATGACATACTGTACTGTATCTAATCTTCCGGTCACTAGACAACAGTGCAAAACCGGATTCTGTTGTCATTTTGGTCAGGTGACCTATAGTGAAGACTATCTACCACCTAGGATCCTGGTAGATCTGGAGAAATTGTTTGGTGAGAATTCCTTTTAGATATCTTTCTCTTACTTCTTTAATCCTAACCATGTTATCCTTGTGCTCAGATTACAGCTTTCTTCATGTTTAATGACACAATAAATGATATGGGCATTTCCAGGCTTGTGGACATATGACCATCACATCCATACAGTATGTGGTTCATTCCCAAAATGCTGATAAAAATTTGGAAGCATACAATGATGTAGAATGTCCGGGTAAATTATTTAATTTACGTCCATGGAACTACGAGTCCCAAGTCTGCTCAAGCATGTGTATGAAACAAGGTTGGAGTGAAACCCCACTGACCACACTGGGGATGAACTGGAACACTGACTTAACCCCAGGCCTCCTCAACCAACATTAGTGCATGACCTAATGATCTCCAATCTCTACATCCGTGCTCCAAAATCTTGAGGAAAGCCAAAATTTGATGTATAATGTTCAACAAGCACATATATATCTATGATGGTCAGGTGTCCACAAACCTTTGGCTATATAGTGTAGTGTAGTTTTATAACCACCGCATTATTTTTGAAGGCCAGTACACATTTGTCCTATTGTATTCATGTGTACTTTTCTGCAATTAATGGCTAAGAGCTTTTAGTGTCCGTGGCATCTCATACTTATACCCTGGTGAAACAGGTTCTCATGGCCTATGTACTTAAGAACTCCTAGACACTCCTAAACAAATTATTCCAATAAATTGTATACTTGTAGACAGTTAGACACTTTTAAATGAGTTAGTCAGTATAAATACATAACAAGGTCTTAATAACGCATTTACTGCCAATTATGTCAACTAAAATGCATTCATAAGTTATTTTCACTAACAGAAAAAATTATTAAGTAATACATGTTTTTATGAATAAAAGCTGAATTAAAATGAATAAAGCATTTATGCGTCTAACAAGGAATAAATTAACTTATGTGTTGCTTTTTATTTTCACATGAGGTATCTATCTATATATATATATATATATATATATATATATATATATATGTATATATATATGGGTAGTGCTGAGTTCTGTGGCACATTTTTTAAATATAAAGATCATGAGAAACATAAACAATAAACAAACCAAAGACCTCAGTTTACAGGATCATTAGCCTCCTCGTTCACCAGTTTCGGTGTCACTTCAGTAAGTGGTGTCACAGTAAACACAGCTTTCCTCACACACACAGTGCGCTCATCTCCTGTCTCTTGTACACAAACTGCTTGCGCATATGATTTTTTGCTTTGTTATGTTATTTCTCTGCATCACCACAGTGCTGTGACTACAGTTAATGTACAGTGTATGTCAGGGTGTTTGTGCAACTTCTAAATCACATAATGTCATACTGTAGTTCACGGATCGTGTAGCCGATGTTAAGTGACTCATTAATTTAATAATTTATTCATTATTATTATTATTATTATTATTATTATTCATTATTATTATAATAATAATAATAATAATAATAGTAATAGTAATAGTAGTAGTAGTATTACTGCTGGCAGTAAAAAAGTGTAAACATTCTTCTTCTTGGCCTTAACATTCCCCAAAAATCCACTGAACACCTTTAACCTATTCATAGCAGCTGCTGTCTTGCGCAGGAAATATCTTCGCTTGGCTGATCATGTGACAGAAAGAATCACTGCTATTGACTCATCAAAATGCGTCAGCATTTGCTGAAAATTTTGGGGAGTCCGTGTCGTGCTTTGCTTAAAATATTTTTTTTAAAAAGTCAAGCTTAAGGTTATATAGCAGTTTTCAAGCAGACAGCCTTGTGTGTCAGAGGATAATAATTTACCAAAATAAGCTAAAGTCGCAAATTTTGGTGTCAAACTGTTAAAAAAAAAAAAAAAGTCAATCCAGATCAAAAGTGCCCGATTACTGCCCGATTACTGAGTGATACACAATACTCAATTTACACTGCCGCTTAAATGCTACTGTTCTGTTTCACCGACATCCAGATGTTTTAAATTACTGCTGGTTATTTTAGGACAGTATCGTAAGCTGCACTGTAACAGTGCAGAGGCGGCGCAGTTGTGCCTTAAAACATGCCTGCCTTAATAAGCTTTACTGCCCTTGCAATTAACTGCCTATTATCACACTGACAGCTCTGTGGTCACTGCTGGATAATTAACCAGACGTTTGCCTGTTTTACAACATGAGGCACAGACTTTGAGGGGTGATTTCTGAAAATCAATGTTATTATGTCCTGTTTCAGGAATTTTCTGTTTCTTTTAATAAACTGCGTGGTAGAACAAATTATGAAATACTGTACAGTAGTTGTCATTGAAGAAATCCACCTCATACACATGACAAAGCAAAATTTCACCAAAAAAAAAAACGGATGATAGACTTCATTCATATGTATATGTCATATTAGTCCAATCTAATTAGAAAAAAAAAATATTTGTCCCAAAATATAAACAAAATGTTATTTTTTTCCCACTGTAACCATGTGATGAAGTTGCTGAAAATGAATGAAGGAATAAATGTATAATGTATAAAGAAGTAAATATGTCACTAGGTGCATTTACATGGGCCCTAATATTCCACTAATTATGGGAATAATGGCTCAATTGGAATAAAATGCATAATGTAAACACCGCTAACCTGATCCGACCTGATAGGAATAAGAGAGCTGGTGTAAGCCTTTGATAATCGGTTTGATACATACAGTACATTTTAGCCATGTAAACACCTCATCTGATCATTTCCTCCTTGTTGAAATGAATATAGTCTTTCTGTGCATGCTTGGGGGGTAACATTATATTACGTGACAAGTTTATAACACAGTGATCTTGCCTCGATTTACTAAACTCCGTGAGAACAATTCTCTGCCATCAGTCTTTTCTTCAACTCCAACTTTCATCCACTGGGTCTTTGTGTAAGGACAAAGCATCTAACCAATCATAGATGAGTCTGAATTCTTGTGACAAATCATAGTGCAGATGGAGGGATTTATCTGAAAAAAAAAAAAAAAAATGGGAAGCCTAACCCAACCTTACAGCTGGAAAAAAAAAATCCTAATTCTTCTCATGCTTCTCCTCGGTCAGATTAAACACATGGAGAGAACCGAACAAATGCCTGGACACCTTATCTGATTAGCGTCCATGTAAGCAGTTAAGTTGGAACAGTCTGAGTTCAAATGTAAATGTACCTGCAGAGCAACATATACACTGTATTCCCAAATTAACTCAATATTAAAGTAAAAAAAACTGTCGATTGAACTTGAATGGACATACTGTAGACTATAGTACGTCTTCGTCCGTTTGTCTTTAAACATTGTGGTTTTTGCACAAACCTTCCTTTGTGATCTCTCTAGCTCTCTGTGGTCTGATGAACTGCCTTCAGCTTAATAATTTACATATATGTAAGTGACTGTATAAACTAAAAGAGAGGATTTGCTATAGAAGCCAGGCTGGACCATACTTGAACTAACTGAACTACATCAATATTTTTTCATTCACTTATTGTGAATAGCTGACGTTGCTTGTTCATGCTACACTATTTCCGAGTGTTCATTCAGTCTGGTGAAACAGTTTGCAGTATCCGACTGTTAGCTATAATTAAGAATAAGATATTAGTTGGATGGATAATATTTTTCCTTGAAAACTTTAATGTCACTCAAAGCCAAACTGTATGTGTTACCTTTCCCTGTATTAGCAGCCATAGTGTTACTGATACAGCACCTTAGCGCTAGACCTCTAAGTGACATTTGCTTAAGCTTTATCTGCTCCATCATGCCAAATTGTACTCCTGCGAAGTTTGACCACTCTTGTACGATCCTGCTTAAACCCTAAACAACATTTATATATCACATGTTCAAACAGTAGCCTGAAGTAGTACATATATCGACTGCACACACCGCTTATGTTAGCATGTTCTGAAAACACATTGTTAAAGCTATTTGGAATGCAAACCACCAAGCAGGAACTGGAAGGAAATTTGCCTGGACAGAGGACGGCAACGAGTGCATGCTCTGTGCCACTGATCCTTGCTCCAAGCTTGCCTTTCTTAGAGCTGCTTGCCTTGCAATATGACTGCTGGAACAATTCTACACACACTATGTTTGAGCACAAGGTGGACTCAAGAATATATTATTTATACCACATTACATAGATTCAGTATGGCATTACATTTCTGTTTAAAATAGTGCGTATGTATACATCCCAATAGATGATCACCTTATTTTACGGTAAGTAGAAGATTGTGAGAAATTTTCCTGTGCCTGTCCTCAGGGCACAGGTACAGTAAGCATACAGTATATTTTAGCAAACGTACAGGCCTCAACCAATCACGGCATTTTTTTTTTTTAAATAAAGCTTGAAAAACACAGCTTGAGAAAAGCATTTGTTATCTGCTAGGACATAGAAATCCAAGTCGAATCAAGTGGGTTTAGTTTAAAACCTGCTTTATGTTGGATGCAGATTGTATGGTGCCTTGATGGGAGCCACCCAATACATAAAACTCATGAAGTGCAATAAATAAATAGACCATAAATGTAACATTTAAAACAAATAAATAAATATAAGATGCAAAGTGAAATAAATAAAGTGCAGTACTGTCAATACAACCCGAATTCCAGAAAAGTTGGTTTTTTTAATCAAATGAAAAATTTTTAAATCACATGAGTCAATATTTTATTCACAGTAGAACATAGAGAACATAACACCTGTTATAATTTACAATTTGCGAAGCATGTGCAACGTGACATTGTGGAACGTTTTTAAAGTATTCCGCAATCTTTTTACGCACTCTTTCACAGATTGGAGAGGCTCTGCCCATGTTTTCTTCTGAGAGACTCTGCCTTTTTACGACATCCCTTTTATAGCTATAATCATGTTACAAACCTGATGCTAGATGTTCTCCCAGCTGAATCTTTACAAAATAGCTTGCTTTTTCAGCCCTTTGTTGCCCCCGTCCCAACTTTTTTGAGACCTGTAGCAGGTATCAAATTTGAAATCAGCTCATTTAGTGGAAAAAAAGTGTCAAATTTCTCCATTTAAACATTTGTTATGTTCACTATGTTCTATTGTGAATATATGTGTATTGTGAATAATGTGTCCCAACTTTCCCGGGAATTCAGGTTGAATTTTAAATAACAATCTTATCCTATATCTTGTCCACATAAAGTGCAAATATACAGCAGTGTGCGACGAGCGATAGTCAATAAAAACACAGAACAATATGTGCAGAACAATAAACACATGGACTGTAAAACTATAAAGGAGTGTTGCGGCAGTAAGTGTAGTACAATTATAATACATCCTTTCCCAAACACAACCAGCTACATTATTTGTACTAGCTGTTTTTAGATTTTAAAATTTATAATCCAACTTGATGCGATAGAAAGCTTTTTAATGGGAATCACTAGTGGCCATCTTATACGATATTATCAGGATACCTAGGTATCTATATTATCACAATAACTAAATATCTAGATTCAATATGTCATTTTCCCCCAATGTTTGTTAAAAGTTAAAAAACGTTTAAAAAGTTGTCACGACTAAAAAATTTTATACCTTAGTTTCTGTGTATACCTTTGTGCAACAGCTTTGCAACTGCATTTCACTGCATCAAATGTCTTCAAAGTCTACAAACTCAACTTGACAATGAGCGTGTGCGGTTTGACAGTGAGCGTATGAAAACCCATTTCTGTTGCGCCACTTTGAAGATTGTGCGCTCTGTACAAAATCATTTATATCTGAAGTAAAGCAGTTGTTCACCAGTCATCGCTGTTCAAACCGAAAAACCAGCCAATTCTGGCCACTGGACAATGTAAAAATTCTTTAAAAAAACACAAATGGACATTGTGTAATCTTGTGTAAAAATTTTTACCTAAAAATCCCACATCACCTATGATTTCTTTATTCTATCTAAACTGTAATTTAGTTGCAAGGAAAGTTTCCAAAATAAAATTTACATGTCTTATATAAATGTTGACATTGCTAATTCGACCAGTTTCCAGTGCCTGTGTCTATAAAAATGTGGCATGTTTATTGGTTCCAGGTGGGCTGGTCTTTTCCAAAACTGCTGAGCTACTGGCATTTTCACGCACAACCATCTCTAGGGTTTACAGAGAATGGTCTGAAAAAGAGAAAATACGCATTGAGAGACAATTCTCTGGATGAAATTGCCTTGTTGAGGCCGGAGGTCAGACGAGAATGCAAAGACTGCTTCGAGATCATAGAAAGGCAACAGGAACTCAAATAACATCTCGTTACAGCCGAGGTATGCCAAAGAGACATCTCTGAATGTCAAACCTTAAATCAGATGGGCTACAGCAGGAAAACAAAACAAACAGAGTGCCACTCCTGTCAGCTAAGAACAGGAAACCGAGGCTAAAATTTGCATGGGCTTACCAAAATTGGACAATAGAAGTTTGGAAAACGTTATCTGATCTCCTGATTCTGCTGCGACTTTCAGGTGGCACTTGCGAGCATGGATCCATCCTGCTTTGTATCAAGAGTTCAGGCTGCTGGTGATGTTTTAATGAAGGAATGAAGGAATATTTTCTTGGCACACTTTGCACTCCTTAGTACTTGAGTATTGTTGCTGACCATTTCCATCCCTTTATGACCACAGTATACCCACCTTTTGGGCATCATCTTGATCTGGGTTCTTGAACATGACAAAAAGTTTACTGTACTTAAACAGCCTCCACAGAATCCAGATCTCGATCCATTAGAGCACCTTTGGGATGTGGTGGAACGGGAGCTTCACATCATGGATGTGCAGCTAACAAATCAGTAGCGACTATGTGATAATGCCAATGCCAATATGCCAATTATAGATTCAATATTGTTGAATCTATAATCTATGCCACAAAGTACTGCGGTAGTTCTGAAGGCAAAAGCGGCCCAACCCAGTGCTAGTAATGTATGCCCAATGAAGTGGCTATTGAGTATGTACTGTACCTCATATAACACTGCTCAAAAAACTTACGGGAGCACTTAGTCCAGTTAGTGCAGATTTATACAAAAAATAAATTATCAAAACAAAGTCAGGACATGAAATTGGAGGACGAACTGGAGTGACGAAGCAATGCGAAAGCAAATACAAGTACAAATACTACAAAATAAAACACTAAATATTCATTGACAAACTTAAAACAGGTGCACATGATTGTGGCCATATGACAAGATAATGGCCACTGGGTAATACAGTATTAAAGGAGCTATCTTGACAATAAGCTATCGAAATTTTAACTGCATTGCAAAATATTTTTCACAATGTTAAGTACATTAAACAGTGAAAATACTGAAAGCATTTGCTAAGTTTGCTAAGCTTTCCAATGTACTGTAGTTTCATCTTGACCCTTCGTAGGATTGGTGATAAAAATCCTAACGTACACTCTGGGTCCACCTTCTTGATAAGGAACCAAGGATTCCTTTTGTTCAAAATGGGTGTCTCGGTAACATGTGTTCGTTTACATGGTGAAATCTTTACAGATCACTCATAGACAAATCTATCAGGATTGGCTGGTTTTCTGGTGATCCTCAGATATAAACAATTATTATTAGACACATTTACACCAGTCTCAAAAAACCATGAGCGCTAATTAGTAAAAATGGTGTGCATTTTAAGCCCAGAGTGACCGCATTAGTAGGCGGACACGCCACTGTGCTCACACCCAATTAACCCACATGCTCGCTGTCAAGTGACTTTGGAAGCAATTGAGGAGATATAACATCACCATTTCTTTATCATCCTACAGGTGGGTGGTGCACTCTGTACTATTTAAATTTTTTTTTAATAATAATTATGGCAGTTGACAAAACAGAGATACGTGCTGCCCAGTGAAAAAATAGCTTTTTTGGGGGGGGGGGGGTTAATTTAATTTTAAGTTAAATGTTTAACGCTTGGATTTGAAGATTTTTATTGTTTAAATGCAGCATTTGGTTTTCAAGTGAGAACATTTATGTTATAAAAAGCTACATTTAAATAATTAATGCTAAAGTGTAACAAAATCAGGGGGAAATGTAATATCGATATATTTATAAAAATTGCTATTTTAATTAAATCAGCACCAAGGTGTTGTGATAATATCGTATCGTATCATCTGGTAACTGGTGATTTCCATCCCTACTTGGTACAGTTTACACTTTTAAAACGACAGGCTTGTGAGTCAAGCTGTAAATAAGCAAGCTAAAGGCTTACAGCTAATGTAACTGCTAAATCTTGTAGAGTATAAAATAAAACACTGAAAACTGTCTGGAATATGAATATTTCTCTCAGTTATGTTGGAAATCTACTCTAAATAAGTAACCTTGGACTGCAATTACACTTAGCATTAATTGCTAACCAAACATCCATATTCATTGCACCACAGCTTGTCAATTATTAGCATAACAAAAGGTAGCACAGTGACTATGACACCATATACTGTAAATGTACAGTCGTGGCTAAAAGTTTTGAGAATGACATAAATATTAGTTTTCACACAGTTTCTTTGTTTCAGTTGTTTCTGTGATGTACTGAAATATAATTAGAAGCACTTCATACATTTCCTAGGCTTTTATCGACAATTACATGACATTTATGCAAAGAGTCAGTATTTGCAGTGTTGGCCCTTCTTTTTCAGGACCTCTGCAATTCGACTGGGCTGCTCTCAATCAACTTCTGGGCCAAATCCTGACTGATAGCAACCCATTCTTTCATAATCACGTATTGGGGAGATCTGGGGAGTTTCCAGGCCATGGACCCAAATTTCAACCTTTTGGTCCCCGAGCCACTTAGTTATCACTTTTGCCTTATGGCACGGTGCTCCATCGTGCTGGAAAATGCATTGTTCTTCACCAAACTGTTGTTGGATTGTTGGAAGAAGCTGCTGTTGGAGGGTGTTTTGCTACCATTCTTTATTCATGGCTGTGTTTTTGGGCAAAACTGTGAGTGAGCCCACACCCTTGGATGAGAAGCAACTCCACACATGAATAGTCTCAGGATGTATTACTGTTGGCATGACACAGGACTGATGGTAGCGCTCACCTTTTCTTCTCCAGACAAGCCTTTTTCCAGATGCCCCAAACAATCGGAAAGAGGCTTCATCCGAGAATATGACTTTGCCCCAGTCCTCAGCAGTCCATTCACCATACTTTTTGCAGAAGATCAATCTGTCCCTGATGTTTTTTTTGGAGAGAAGTGGCTTCTTTGCTGCCCTTCTTGACACCAGGCCATCTTCCAAAAGTCTTCGTCTCACTCTGCGTGCAGATGCGCTCACACCTGCCTGCTGCCATTCCTGAGCAAGCTCTGCACTGGTGGCACTCTGATCCCGCAGCTGAATCCTCTTTAGGAGACGATCCTGGCGCTTGCTGGACTCTCTTGGACGCCCTGAAGCCTTCTTAACAAGAATTGAACTTCTATAAATTGTTGATTGAGGTGCAATCTTAGTAGCCACAATATCTTTGCCCATTTTTATGCAACACAATGATGGCTGCATGCATTTCTTTGCAAGTCACCATGGTTAACAATGAAAGAACAATGATTTCAAGCATCACCCTCCTTTTAACATGTCAAGTCTGCCATTCTAACCCAATCAGCCTGACATAATGATATTCAGCCTTGTGCTCGTCAACATTCTCACCTGAGTTAACAAGACGATTACTGAAATGATCTCAGCAGGTCCTTTAATGACAGCAATAAAATGCAGTGGAAAGTTTATTTTCGGGATTAAGTAAATTTTCATGGCAAAGAAGGACTATACAATTCATCTGATCACTCTTCATAACATTCTGGAGTATATGCAAATTGCTATTATAAAAACTTAAGCAGCAACTTTTCCAATTCCAATATTTATGTAATTCTCAAAACATTTGGCCACGACTGTAGTATAGCAGGCACTAGTGTTAAAATAAAAACCCAAAGTAGAAGTAGTAGTTGTGTAAGAAGTAGTGTACAGAGTTATTGTTCGTTGTGAGAAGATAGGTTTACACACACACTCTCTCTCTCTCTCTCACACACACACACACAAACACAGCCTTATAGTATTTATGTTTAAGGGTTGAGATTGTTTATAAGGACAATGAAGGCTTCATATAGACGAGGGTCTTCTTGTCACTGAACTAGTGTTAGCATGGCTGAGTGTAAGCATGCCCGAGCGTGGTGGACTTTTACAGGAGAACGTAGTGCCAGGGCACACGGTGTAGCAGTGTCCTGATTCCAGCTGCCCAGGAACAATACGCCTCTCACTGCCCGCGTGCCATTCTTCCCTGGATCACTCAGCCGAGATCGTCAATGCTGTGCCATGCTAGCTCACTGTGTGTGCAAAGCTGTGGGAACTCTTTGCATTTGCATCACTTTCTTTGTCCATGCATGTGTGTGTTTTGTGTGTGTGTTCATGCATTTGTGTGTTATGGAGTTAATAAATATTCTTTTTTCGTTTTTTCTATGATTATCACTGTAATTATATGAGCGCCACTGAATGTGTATGCATAGTATATGAAAGACTATGTATGAGTCTTTGGTGACATGAAGTAGGTTAAGGGCAGTGTGTGTGTGTGTGTGTGTGAGTGTGTGTGAGTGTGCTGTGCGGGTGTGGATAAAGGTCTCTGTTTACACTGTGTTACTGCTGTTTCTCTCTCGGTCATGTGAGCTCGAGATCAAACCTTGGACTCTAGAAAGCCTGCTTTGGTTATTCTTTAATAACACGGTTGAAGAGAAATTCCATGCTACGTTGTAAAAACGATACTATTTGGTACTTCGGTTCAAATCTGAAGCGGTGAAGTGGTGGTGTTTGTATTTATCTTCTTTTCATGGTGTCAAATACTAGTTCACTAGATGCCGCCTCTGGCTACGTGATTTATCTCTTTATTGATCTGTGTGGTGGCCAGTGTGACAACTGGTAGACATAAAGTGGTAGATATTGCGCGTGTGCATAACGTGCTGTTTGTTATATTTGTATATGCTACATGATAAATATAGATGTGATATTTAAAGAACAGAATTAGCCCAAAGTAAGATTTACATAGCATTTCCATTCGCCACACATGTATTCAATTAGCCATGACCATTTGCCATTTCTGGAGCCTGAAGCTTGCTTCGTTATTTCTGCACTGGAGCTACGAGGTTAATGTACATAGATAAGACGTTAAAAAAAACTAAAATCTTACAGTGCAACATCACTTTGTAATACAATTTATACGTGAAGAAAAAAAAAACAGGAGAATATACATGCAATTAAAGCATAAACATATAAATTACGTTATCATGAAGCATAACTCCATCATTAAACTTTCTTGGAATATCCTTTTAGCCTTTTTATTGCTCGAAGTTGGTGACAATGTAAGAAACCACATAAACAAGCCAATTTTAGATACCACTTAGTAAGGGTTTCTGATAACGTGTGGCTTTTCCATGCCTTTATCTTGTATGTCCATAAAACAACACCCTCATGGTGCTTCCTGATTCCTTGTATGGAAATACCTTCTATAGCTCATACTGTATCTGCCGGAACCTTTTTGTCTACCTGAAAAATTAGAATGTGCTTCCTGTCTTTGGTTCTCCATATGACTTACATGTTAATGACTTTGGAGGTACGGGATGCCAGAAAGCTTAAATATGGCAAACAGAGAACATCAAACACAACATGCGTGTGTGTGTGTGTGTGTGTGTGTGTGTGTGTGTGTGTGTGTGTGTGTGTGTGTGTGTGTGTGTGTGTGTGTGTGTTTGTCACTGTTTAGCGATTCAGGGCTGGTCGGTAAGTGTATCAAGGTGCGATGGATACATCAAGCAATAATTCTTCCTTAATTTCATTTTAAAACTTAACACACGTGTATACTGGTATGATATAGAATCCTATTATCTCGAGTTACTCAGAAAAGGATGGGTTATGTTTGGAGTCTGGTTCATAGGTCTGGTTCATGCAAGACAGAGGTTATGGCAAGAGAATTCAAAGTAATCATAAAGCCCGTCCTGTGCTAGGAATCTACATCAAATTCCTGATATCAATCTGCTTTGTGACAATTTCAGATTGCTGAAAAATGTAGGAAGAAAAAACTGGACGACCAAAATCCAGCTTGCCATAGTACACCCTGCTGCCTTTTTCCATTAAAGTGACACATACACATACCCGGCTATTCACATGCTGTAAAGTACAACATGATCCACCTTCCTCCATCGTATTATGGTCCAGTTCACATGCACACATACTTCCTGTAGTCTCTTTCAGGAGTGGATAATGGTCAGCATGGGTACTCTGATCAAGCTATGGATACGCATCCACATACAAAGCAAGCTGTGTGTTCTGGCACGTTCTAATCACAGCCAGCATGAACTTTTTCAGCAAGTCGTACTACAGAAGCTCTTCTGTGCGACCGGACCGGACAGCATAGCCTCCTCTCCGCACTCATCAGCGAGTCTTGGACGCCCATGACCTTGTCACTGGTTTACCAGTTCTCCTTTCATAGACTGCTTTTCGTAGGTTCTCACCACAAGACCTCTAACCAATCGCATCTCACCACAAAATTATTCAGATGCCCATTTTTCCCACTCTCCCTACGCATGAACACAAAAACCGACTTGACATTTGCTGCCTAATGTATCCCAGCGTTTTTAATGTTAAGGCTGATGAATGGATATAATATACATCATAAGGTTCAATGTTTTGTGCATACTGAGAGGCTTTTCTGTTCACCACATAAGCAAGGAGTGCTCATATAAGTTACTATATATCCTTCCTAATAGTTCAAAACAATCTACTATTTTCTACGGGCCAAATCTCTTATCAATAAAGTGTTTCCACCCACACAACTGTCACGCACATGCACATGCACACGCACAATACCATCCTTTGGAGACTGTTGAGTGTAAAAATCCCATACGGTCAGCAGTTTCTTGTACTAACATCCATGACACGGGTAAAATCACAGAGATCACAATTTTCCCCAGTCTGTTATATTGTCACGTGAGCATTAAGTGAAGCTGTTGACCTGTGAGGGCATGATGACAAGTAAGTTGTAGTGCAGCCTATGTAAACAATATAGCCATCACTACTATCTGATCATGATCACGCACAACCAAAGGACCTATAACAAGCACTAATCAAAGACTGTCTTCAAATTAGGTATATTTAGTGCTAGAACCAGTGCCTCCCATCTCTGGAGCACTCTTTGGACGGGACGCATTTCTGCACTGATTATCTGATCATTCGAATCATTAAGATGTTGTCATGTCTCACGCATATGTGTGTGGGAGTATTTCAATCTGGCTAATCATTGATCCGTGTCCGTTTAAGATGAACGAGGCGCTGTCGTTCTCCTCCTTGTTTTCCACGGTACTACATTTATGTTTATACACGAATACTAATGAGCAAGGAGATCTAGTGTGCTGTGTTACTGGGGAAGCGGTCGCAGCAGCACCTGGTGACCCACATGGCCTCGTTCCCACAGGGTCGGCGAAGCCGCAAAGCTCGAAACGAAACGGTTTATCAGAGCATCGGAGCGGTCGTCAGCGAGAGCCGACAGTGAGTCACTGACTCTACCCACAGTGCAAACAATCCGTGGCGCTTTTACAATCAGCTCTGTCTGAGAAACCTCATCAGTGGATTTGAGTAATGCCACATAGGGAAAGGAATGCACTCGATTACTGATTAATAGTGCACCACAAAGCAATCTGGTTGACTTCTAAGCACTGTGCGAGCAATAAAGAAGTGTTGTAAGCGTTTACAGTGAGGGTGTCCATGTCAAGGACAAACTCTTTCCAGCATGATTGGCGTTATAATGGTTCTAAGTGTGCAATAGGTCATCCTACTAAATGTTCCACACTATCTGATCTCATTATAATCTAAGACTCAATCATATTAAAAAAGGTAACCGGATATAAGCGTATTACTCGGGATGCACAGACAATGCGTTATAAATGGATGCGAATACAGATAAGGAGAAAGAAGAACACTATTAGGGGTTTTTAGGAAAAGGTTCCTAGAGGAAAGGTGCGCATGAGGACAGGATCACATGATCATGGAACAAAAGATACGTGGGAGGTTTTTACAGTAATGCAAGCAACAGAAGAGAACAAAAGAAAGAAAAAAAAAGGAAAAAGAAAGAACACTTTTGGTTTGGATCTGTATATTGCAAATATTGATATGTACATATGCATTGAGTTACACCCCTAGAGTAAAGACCCTCCCCTACTTAAAATAAATTTGCCATCACGTACCCACACTAGCATGCATTCCTTTGCTATGTACTGTACGTACATACATGACATGGATCCACTGTTTCAGTGGCGACATAAAGCACCATTTCTTCAACCATTTCCAAAGAATCCCCCACTCACAACAATTCCTGGCTGCACACCCAAAAAAATGGAAGAAAACTTCGATTCCCGGGTGATGCTGTAACCTCTCGCAGCAGGAGGCCTAGAGAGAGCTGATTGGCCGAGCTCTCTCAGAGGGGCGGGATGAGAGGTACTTAGTGCTCCCGCATTAATCACGGCTCTACAGCCAGTCAGGGGCGTCTGTGAGCTCACGCAAGCGGAAGGAGCGGATAGCGCTGTCCCCCGAGTGTGTTACGCTGCCGCCAACCGTGCGTGAGCGAGCGGTTCGAAAAAGATGCTGTGTGTGTGAACACTGCGTGAATACTACCTGAGCCTGTTTTTTGTCCTTTTCAAAAATTTTTTTTAGACAAGCCAATTAGATTTAGCCCCTTATATGAACTCGTATAAGACGTTACCCTCCCGTGGCTTGTTGCTCAGCTCCGCCCAGCTGTGCTTAGCTCTGGTGATCACTGGCAAGGCGTGGCCCGGCAGTACCTCATTTACATGGACACTGAAATGGTGCATATCATTATAGGGCAGGTTTTGTTTAGAGTATATACATAACAAATTCTAATATTTTTTTATTATAATAATTAAATTGAATACATTTCTAATATAACAGCATCGTCTTACATATTGATCCAAATTTCAGCATTTAAATATCATAGAATTTACAAATGATGAATTAAATGGCTAACCAAGCTAGTTAGTAGATATTGTATGTAACAGTCATTTGAGCAATAAAGGAAAGTTAATGTAAAAGAAAACGAAGGACAGAAACAAGGTATCATTAGAGAAAATTGAAGCACATTTTCTTTGTTCATTTAACAATTCAGAGAGGACAAGCCCAGTATAGAGGCCACAATGTCTGTGTGTATGGAAGAGCATCATCAGCTATATATCACTTTAGTGCATACATGTGCTCTTATAACACTAATAAATAGATAAATAAAATTATATTTTACATTTAAAACATCACTTGCAACATGTTCTACATATTGCAAGGGACATGCCGTTTTTCCATGCTGAACATCATAACGTTCATCCATTCTGTCATATTGTGTATGGACACACCCCTGGTTTTAATGCTTAACTGGTTACCCTCTGGCCTGGTGACCTCAGTGCCTTTGAAAATCACTGACCCTGAAGCTCTTTCCCTCTCTCACACCCACACACATGGTTTACACACGTCCCCTGTTCTATTTAGTCTCTTATTGGTACAAGGTCCACTCCATGTAACTCACGTTCTCTCCATCCGTCGTTCGGTTTCTCGTCCCTTCCCCCCCAGCTGGCTGAGTGACTGGTGTCATTATAAACCCGATTCTGTTATACAAGGCCGATAAAGGAATCATTGTTGCTATGCTGCTGTTGCCAGCCTCAGGATGTGTACTTCACTCGCTTTCTCTCCCTCTATCCTGTCAGCTCTATCGCTCTCTTATTGCTCCGGACCTGCTAAACCTGTACCTGTGGCATGCGTGGGTATGGTTAAATGAGACCAAGCATTTACCACCTGAGTGTTGCCAATGCTGGAACACACCTTCATTGTAGAAGCCTGTAGTGTTTAGTGACATGTGCAGCCAATCGGTAGTTCTAATTTTATAGTCTTTAGGAGAGATTTTTATTTCTTTCGGCAGTATTTATAATATGCAATAATCTCCTTCGAACAGTTGATATTGAGATGTCTTCACTACTTAAGCTCTGCACTGTAAAGCCTTCATAATGGCTCTAAGCTGACGTGCTGTTATTTAGGGATTTCTGAGACTGGTAACTCTAAATTAGGCTGGAACTTCTCCTCTGTAGCAGAGAATTCAAGAAATTAAGTTAGAAGTTCATCTTTCGTTCATCTTATCATGTACAGAGTTGCGGAGGGGGGGGGCCTGGAGCCCATCCAGGAGACTGGATGGACAGGGTGCCAATCTACTGCAGGACACACACGATGGGCAATTTGGGAACGACAATAAGCTGATCTGCATGTCTTTTAAGACATGTGGGAGGAAACCAGAGTACCCAGAGGAAACCCACTAGGTACTCTAACTCCATGCACACAGACCCGATGCGCGAATCGAACCCTCGACCCTGAAGGTGCACCACCTCGATTCCGCCGAATTAGAACGTATATGTCCGAACATTTGACTGGTAATGTATAATATAACATTTTTGCTTAGAAATCAAATAATTTCCTAGAAATGTTAAAACGAGTTTTTTATTCATTTTCTTTGATTTTAAAACTCCCTATTGACATGCAACTAATTTTGCAGTCAGAAACGCCCTGCTGATGACAGAGAAGGCGTCAAGGTGAATGGCCAGACTGGGTTCGACCTGACAGGAAGACTACTGACAACTCCACCAATCAGTCTTTTCAACTGTGCAAGGCAGAAAAGCATGTCAGAGTGTACAACACATAACCTGATGGCTGATGGGCTACAACAGAAGAAGACCACTTTAGGTTCTCCTCCTGGTCCTGCCAACCAAGAACAGGAAGCTGAGGCTACACTGAGTACACGCTTACTGAAACTGTACAGCAGAAAAAAAAAAAAACATGGTCATCTAGTCTTTTTCCCATCTTCAGCTGATCTAGCTCACTGCTGGCTCAGATTTCTGATCTTGTTTTACAGGATTGAGGAGCTCAGTGCAGGGTGCTGCTATCTCATGATTCAGCATATTGTGCTTTCTGAGATGCCATTCTGTTCATCAATAACTGCAGAGTGGTTATTCGCATTACTATAACCTTCCTGTGGGGTTTCTGGGGTTTTTTGCACCTCCAGGGTCCGGGTTCGTTTCCCGTCTCTGTGGGCATGGAGTTTGCATGTTCTCCCCGTGCTTGGTGGGTTTCCTCCCACAGTTCAAAGACATGTAGGATAGGTTAATTGGCGTTCCCAAATTGGCCGTAGTGTCTAAGTGTGCCCTGCGATGGATTGGCATCCTGTCCAGGGTGTACCCCGCCTTGCGCCCTAAGTCTCCTGGGATAGGCTCCAGACCACTGTGACCCTGAATACAGGATAACGCGGTACACATGATGAGTGAGTGAGAGAGTGAGTGAGTAAAATCAAATCTAATAAGCTTAGAATTACATCGATCAGGCTGGGAACATCTTTATTTAATTCGGATGCTGAATATTTCAATAGATCCTCATCAAAATGACCAAAAACAAAACTATGCAGTAATTTCAACTCCAGTTTTGGGTTTAACCCATTATATGAATTAATTCATAATTGAAATATGAATTAATTAATAGATTGATGAATTAATTGATTTTTTTTGGTAGCAAATCCTTATTGGTCCTCCGGCTCCTGCTGGACATATGGGAGTCTAAATAAGATCACCTTGTTTTCTGAAGTTAGTTTACTGTTTTAATCCTGGTAACCCAATAATGTGATGCTATGAATTATTACAGCCATAGTTTCATATTTTATTTACATTAGAAACTATTTGATTTATTCCTGACCTTTAATATCTTTTTAATGTCTTCATCAGAAGATAACCGTTATTGCTTTTCCATGAAAACAGAATAATTTCACTTGGATCTGGATATATATTGGAGTTATATTAAGGTAAATGTAAACCGTCAAATCAGTTTGTTCCACTTTTTTTTAGTAAAACATGGTTTCAAATGGTTAACTATGGTCTGAACATGAAATAAGGGTTAAAACTGGATTCTGCACTCCTCTCCACTTAAGCATGTGTCTGACAACAGAGTACGGGTCACGTGAGCTGGCCACTGGCTGTCACTCCTACTGGATTCTGGTAACCGTCTGCCTCAGGAGTGTATCAGGGAACGTGATCAGGTAGTGTAGCGTTACCCTGCGCTGAGTCACCCCTCAAAATTGATCCTTATACCTTGACCGAGGTGGACGCTTTTGTTTTTTAGCAAGCAGGTAGCTAAAGCCTGGAGTGAGTTCAGCTCATGTTGGGACATGGACTGACCAGTGTGCACAGCCTATCAGATCACAAACAGCCTGGTGACATCACTCCGAAGGAGGTCACGGTAATCAGATTATCCTAGTTGCACAGAGCAGGTTTTCAAGCGTGTTAAAATTAGCCACCACATGCAACATCTACGTCATTTTCATTCAATTGCTTTTGCCTTGGGTGCACCATGAATAATAAAGAGCAGCTAAGTCATTATGTAGCATTGTCTCAGGTTGACATATTTCCATAAGTCGAGTGATATGTCCTGCATGACTCACTGAACGCTGAGGTGACAGGTGACAGGTGACAGGTGCGAACAGCCCACAATTATATCTATTTTTCCTTCTTGGCTATTGTATTTTGTAGTCACAGACAGTAGAGCATGCAACACAATTGCCCCGCATTCCTGCTTTCTGAAAGGTTTAAGCAGAGGAGGGCTGATTACTGTGTAACACTGGTTTGCTGGGAAGAAGCTGCAGGGCTTGGGTTCGTCCTGCATCACCTCGGCCGCTTTGCCAAGTGCGGCTAGAGTTTGAAGAAGATATCTGAGCTCGAAGCACCTGGATAATGAGCCGAAGTAATTCTACACGCTTGCAGTCTAATGGCTAATACCTCCCCACACACACACACACACACACACACACACACACACACACACACACACACACACACACACACACACCTCCCTCCTCCACCTCATGCAAACAGGAGCAATGTAAACGAGCATCCCGGTCATCCCCGAGCACTAATCTTGAAGGAGATGAGGACTATGGGACTTCTCTCTGGTTCCTGAGGAGCAGGCCGTGAATTTCAAACTCTAACTAAAATGAAAAAACACTGCTTAATGTTGACATTCAGCCAACGCAAGTATATGTGTATATGTGCGCATGTGACCAACATACCAACATCTGCAAGTAGGTTTTAAACAGCAAGTAGCACAATGGACCAAAAATAGCCCACAGCTCCCCTTCAGCAGAAGAGGATGACAGCAGGAAGAAGGAGAGGAGTGAGTCTTCAAGGCAAAGGAAATGCCCCTGATGCTTCAAAACACTGCATTTAGTCACATGCATGTATTTACACTAAGGGTGGAAAGTCAAGACGCTACCTACAGTATATCCATATCTGTATCTATATGCTTTGGAGCTCTGGCTATGACAATTTCTTGATAATAGTTGATAGAATTGTTATAGGAATTTCCAAATACGATTAAATGGAGGTCGCAAGTAACTTTTTTGACCTATTTGATTTAAACACTCAGTAACTCAAGAAGTTTGGGTTACCTTCTGGGTTACCAACTACTTTCTATGGCATGTAGTATGTAAACTATATTACATACCATAATATACCATAGTATTACCATTAAAATTCAAACATTAGCATGGTAGACCATAGGACATGAAAGATGTTAAATTATGGCACTGCAGTGCATACTGCGATAGTACTATGGTGTGGTACCACAATATTTTGGTTTAAAAAAATATGGCACTTTTGGGGTAGCACAGTGACTACAAAGGCTCATCAGACACAGAATGTTTGTACATACTGTACCATATTAGATATGTTAGTACATATGACTGGTATTGTATAGTACAGGCAAGAAACCCAATGGTACCTAATAAGTGCCATGGTATTCATCAAAATATTGCATATTAACCTTTGGAGGATACCATAACAGGGTATAAATGCAGAGGTTACTATAGAAGAGCACTTTGAAAGATACCAAGATTTGAGAAGTAGAAAAACATGATACAATGGTACCAAACCATATACAGTTAATATTACCATTATTGTACGTAAACATGTATAACATATCTTTGACAGGATCCTGGTACAGGTGTAGTCCATGCAGAATTGTACCAAAATATGTACCATGGTAGAAACATGTACCATAGTGAAGTACACAAACTATATCAGCACCATGGTGCTGTCCAAAATACCATAGTACTATATACAATGGGTCGAGTACTGATGCAAGCTGGACCAAGCACAATCTGCAAGCTTGCAGGATGTGATACCTGCTAATGTGCTTTATCATTCAATAGCTAGCTTTTTTAGTTTTAAACGTGTGACTTAGCAAAGCCTGTCTATTAGCAAAGCATACACTTTGGCAATGTTTACTTTGCCTACTCGTGCTTAGCGCATTGCATCAGAGGAGGCAGTTTTCCCCCAAAATTAGTAGTGGTCCATTTGTCTCTGGACGGGTGGATTTTTAATGTGCACTTTCCAAAAAAAAAAAAAGTCATTCTGACACCAGCATCTTAGAGATGTTGAAAATTAATCAACTCAGTAATCTGCAACTATGACAATGCAGGACATCAAGTTACATAAGCGAAGATATGAATGAATATGAATAAACTGCAGAAGGGAATAATATAATCAAAAATAGCATGCTATCACTTTTTACACTGAGTAAAAGACACACACAATATGAGGAAACTCATGAAGATGTAGTATACCATCATTAATATGAAATTGTACTCACTGTTACTGGACTTTAAATCCCTGTGGATGACAGGCACGATGGTCTGGTTGTGCAGGTAGTCCATGCCAGTAGCAATCTGCACCGCCCAGTTAACCAGGACCCTGGGAGGAACCTTCTTCCCTGCCAGTGCCCGGTTTAGCGCCCCACCGCGAGCATATTCCATTACCAAGCAAAGGTTAGGCTCTTTTAAGCAGACCCCCTTCAGTGCAATGATGTTAGGGTGCCTGAGCATCCAGAAGAGCCGTGCCTCTTGCCTCACACTTTCCGCCGTGACGCTGATGTCTTCATCGGGGTCCTGGCGTGCTGCTTTCACAGCTACCTCCTTGTTCCTCCAAAAGCCTTTATATACTTTCCCAAAGCCTCCTGCTCCAATGACTTCGTCCAAGCACAGCTCTGAAAAGTCGATCTCCAGAGGACTCTCACCGCCAACCAGCAAACCTCCAGTGGGCAGCGTGGTGTCACTCCGCGTCACGTAGTTGCTCGGGAAGATGCCCACCTTGTCTTGGATCTTACCGGTCCACCAGCCTTCATCTCCAGACACCTTGGAATCCTTGGAAAGCACCTCCAGGAGATCTCCACGTCTTAGGGTCAACTCCTCCTCCGTCGCCGCTTCATAGTCAAACACGGCCGTCCAGTAGGGGTTGGAGGCTCCGTGATGCTGGTGCACGTGAGAATCAGGGGAGCTGACCGAGGAGGACAGGGTGGAGGAGTTCCAGCTGCTGCCGTTCTCTGCATGAGAGAGGCAGGGAGTCTGATTCGTGTTCGGCAGCACGATGGAGGGAGGTGGTGCTCCACAGGAACCTCCACACCCGATGCACGGTAGTGGGGTGGCGTTTCCTCCACTACCCATACTGCTTAGAGTTGAATTTGGGTCCATCTCCGAAGTCACTGAGTCAGCGGTGCGGTTTCAACAGCTGGGGGAGAACCTCGGTTAACTCATGCACAAAATCCATGCAGAACACATGAACCAAATTCAGGCCTTTTTAACCCGAGGGAGGTCTTAAATGACTCAAAAGCACTACTATACTGTGCTGGAAAGTTATTTTTAGCAGAACGACAGCCTCTGTGTTCTAGCATCTATAAAGGCACTTTTTTTTTTTTCAGGTGTCTGAAACCACTGTTGCGAATTGAAGTTCTAAACTGGGTGCTTCATTCACCACCAAAAATGCATGAAAAAAAGATTATCCCGGTTTCCTCCACTGGAGCATCATCACAGGGCCTGAATCTCTCGCATCTCTTGTGTTCTATTAGTCGCATAGACCTGTATGCAAGCTTGACAAGACATGACTTGACTTGATGCTTTACTTATAGTCATTCATTCTATTCGTACAAACCTATCACAGGCAACCAAATTATGCGATCAGCCCGATATTGTTCTCTTACAATGACGACCTCAGACCAGATACAGTACCTTCCATCTTATTAGACAGTGCATGATGATGATGATGATGATGGTGCATGTTTCCATTCTGCACATCCTTAATGACTCGAGTCATGACCACGGAAACCGTGCTGAACCATGTTTCTTTGGGTTTGGGTCCACAAGTAGTGTCCGGACCTGAATTCATTTACCTGTGCGATTTACGCGAATATGTTTATGCAGGTCCATCCATGCTCGAGCATTATGAGCATTATGACACGACTCCACTCCACCTTATTTTATCTTGCACTGGAATTGCACAGATGCCTGCACACACCATGTTCCCGCGGCATAGCTGTCCTTATTGTTGCCAAGGAGGAATATCCCAGTTGTACAGAGGCAACCACTTGTATTAATAGCCCAGGGTGCTATTCATTTCGCACGAACGTGTAATTATTCTGATTCCCTGTGATAGGTCGACGATGATGAAATGTGACCTGATGCTGATGGATAAACTGCAAGACGCATCCTTCCACCATCTTATTTATTATTCATAATAATAATAATCATCATCATAATAATATTAATAATAATAACGACAATAATAATAATAATAATAATAAGATGCAACCTCCTCCTGTGGTTTTATTTGTAATCCACCTTCCTCGGGTTTAAAGCCTGTTTTCTGTTCCATACAGGGCTGTTTGCGGTTGCCTGGTTGCCTTTACAGTCCATCATCGCTCCAGCAGGCTCGGGTGTGACATTACGCCGCGCTATTCTCCGCTCCTGTACCGGAACCGAGCCGCTTGTCTCGTGCGCCTGCGCTGCCTCCGGATCGATCCAACCGTCACCGGAGTGAACGTCTCTGTCTGTCAGACACAGCGCGTGTGTTCCGCGTCCGTGGATCGGACTGTCAGCGCAAGCTGACTTCGTATCCAGATACACCGGCTGAGCAGGGGAGAAGGTGCGGGGAGGCGGGGAGGGGGGGGGGGGGGAGTGGTGGAGAGCTCGAGTGCATTGTGGGTAGTGTAGTTTATTCTCTATGTGCTGGTGACGAATGGAGATGTTGTTTAGCAAGCTTTGTTTAACTGCGAAATACGGAGCCCGTCTGGTGACATTGTGAGAATGAATATGAGACAGCCAAAAAAACTGTAACTGTATACACACACGTCAGGAACAGAAAAATAGAATGATGTATATAATATTAATATAATCAAAATAATATAATCATAATATTGTGTGTATATATATATATATATATTATAATATTATGAAGTTATGCTATTATGATTATATTAATATTATGATATAATAATATTTATGATGATGATGATGATGATTGATTATTATTATTATTATAATACCTATATATCACTTTATAACGTATAGGAATAAATTTAGTATTACAATATTTATGCAAGTTGTCTTTTTCTGAAGTGTGTACACAATTTTTTGGCTGACTCTGTATATATTTTTTAAAAATGGCAAAAAAATGTATACACACTTAAGAAAAGTTTTATATATATATATATATATATATATATATATATATATATATATATATATATAAAAATTTATTACAACATAGTACAGTATCTCGCATGATACAATTTTGCTCTCACACCTTAATAAACTGTGGCCACAGAATATGAGTTTTTTTTTTCAATTTAGTTCAGTCTGTATATATACAGTATATATAAAGAATGAACTAAACTAAAAAAACTCATATGAGGTGTAGAGTGAAGACTTTGGGCACGAGGTGGACAGGGTCTGGGTACCAATCCATCGCAGTGCACTCACTCACTATGGGCAAATCGGAAATGTTGTAGTATATATATATATATATATATAGTTGTCTTTTTCTGAAGTGTGGTGTGTACACAATTTTTTGGCTGACTCTGTATATATATTTTTTTTAAATGGCAAAAAAATGTATACACACTTAAGAACATATATATATTTTTTTCTTTTTTATATATATATAAAACTTTTCTTAAGTTTTCAATTTTTTTTTGCCATTTTAAAAAATATATACAGAGTCAGCCAAAAAATTGTGTACACACTTCAGAAAAAGACAACTTACATAAATATTGTAATATTAAATTAATATATATATATATATATATATATATATATATATATATATATAAACTAAATTGAAAAAAACTCATATTCTGTGGCCACAGTTTATTAAGGTGTGAGAGCAAAATTGTATCATGCGAGATACTGTACTATGTTGTAATACATAATATCCTCATTATATTTTCTATTTAAAAATTTCGTTTATAACTGTTAGTATAGATGGATGACACACAGCATAACCCAAAACAACAATCATCCTGTCACATCTGCGACATAAATCATCTCATTTACCACTCATTCTTATTTTGTGGTCAAACCATCGTATCTCATGGCCATGCATTATACTATTTTGTTCCCGCACCTTATTAAGTCATGGCCATAACTTACTATCTCATTCCCACACCTTAGTACGTCATGGCCATAAGGTAGGATCTCATTTCCACACCTTAATAAGTTATGGTCATAACATAGTGTCTCATTTCCACACCTTACTAATCCGTGGTCACAAGATAGTATCTCATTCTCACACCTTAGTAAGTCATGACCATAAGATAGTATCTCATTCCTACACCTTAATAAGTTGTGGCCACAGAATACATTTAGCCCCCAATGTCTGCTATGAAGCAAAACATAAAAACAAAAAAAGATTTATTCCATGAACATCTTTTTAGAGCGCTCTATTCCTAAGCTGGATGGCACGGTGGCATAGTGGTTACCCCTGTGGCCTCGAACCTACAAGCTTGATGGTTCGATTACTGCCTCGCAGGCGTGGGGCTCACACTACCAACCTTCCTATCAGTTACTCAGAGCCATAAGACATTAATTAATTAATTAATTAATTAATTAATTAATTAATATTCCTGAACTGCCCAATATTAAAACACACTAGGTCTGAGGTTACTTTGTGCTTTGAACATATTTGTGATTTCAGTAGTTATTACGGCCACCTTGCACCTCCAGGGTTCAGGGTTTGAATGTCTTCTCTGGTTTGTGTGCTTGGAGTTTGCATGTTCTTGGTGGGTTTCCAAAAGGTTTCCACAAAGACATGCATTGTAAGCTGATTGGTGTTTCCAAATTGCCTGCAGTCTATGAATGAATATGTGAATGTGTGTGTGCATGGCATTCGATCCAGGGTGTACCCCTCTTTGTGCCCTGAGCTCGCTGGGATAAGCACCAGGCCCCCCCGCAACCCTATACAGGATAAGCGTTGTGGAAAATAAATGAATCACTGACCCTAGGGCAAGGCTTCACAGAGTCCACTCTGAAAATCACAGCTCTTGACAAAATGACCTGGCGCTGAAGTCAGAAATGATTACTGGAATGAAAACTCATTACCATCATACGCATTTTGTCAACAGCTGTAGTTTTCAGAATATTGATTAAAATATACAGTATTAAGCATCTCCAATATTCTTATGTGATTGCCTTATTATTTCTGTTGCTTTCTAGATATTCTATGTGTCTAAATATACTTTTTATTACACCTTAATATATTAATTCATTCATACATTTAGTGATTCAGTTATCCATCTTCAAGGGCTATCCCTAATTATCTGTACATTTTCTTCTTTTCCATCAGAAGTGCACCCTAAGGAACTGTTTTCATCAGCAGCAGCTTCTGTACACCAGTGTATGTGCATGGTGATATTTGTTAGAAGGAACCTGTTTATATCTAATAGTTTTTCTCACAAATGTTGACCTACTGAAAGTGTCTGTGCAAATATAATTCATCTGAAATGTGAAGCAAGCTTACGTACAGACTGCAGGACCAACTGAAGAGCAATACAACGCTGAGTTTTATATTAGTTTACTGTCGAAAACACAATACATGTATCCCCTCATCACTTTATTGGCACAAGATAAGGAACGGTTTCCACAGAATTAGTCACAGGTTTCATGAAATAATTGAGTTTGGAAGTCAAACCTCAGCTAATACTGCCCCCTTGTGACACCAGACAAGGAGCCATTTTGGACGTGATGAGTGGCAATTTCATGCTTGACTTATACAAGGCCTGTGCTATCCACATAACGCACACTGAGCTTACATTCCAGTTTTCTCAAGTCTGTAGGTATGATAAAACAGAATTGAGAAAGGAGTTACAGAGCTTGACATCCTGAAGTCTCCACCTATCAGTGACCCAGGGTTAACTGCCTGTAGTGTATTTGGTGACGAGGGTTTGAGCTGGCACTTAGTCTCTGTCCTATTGGCCTTTTGGGATGGAAAGCAATAAAGACAGAAGTGTTGCTGCATAATTTTCCCTTCCCTAGGGATCTCCTTTGGCCTTTGTTGGCTTTAAGCAGAGGACCTCATAATGGTGAAGGGCAGATGTACCAGACTGTCTGTGTTGAGCTGCAGTGATGGCAACTTGATCAGATCTTCTACTAAAGGTTGATTGTGACTGGGTTAATCAGGTCATTGGCCTCCGAATAAACCGATTCCATATAAGGAATGGCTATTATGCATTTTGTCCTGATGATAGGGGAGGTTTCTTCTGCCTGGTGGGGGTCAGAAGGCATCTGTGTTCCTTTGGGGGGATGGAGCTTCCTGAGCTGGGGAAGGCTTTTATGGACAGAAAGGTCAGCTGGTGAGTAATCTCTATTCACATGATAATGTGGAGAGGCATGGTGCCAAGGAATTAAAACGGCTTAATCAATACTGAATTAGAGTTCTTCTAAAGGAAAAACAAAAAAGACAGAATCCATTACTTATAAAAGGAATGGATTCTGTGGAATCCATTCCTTTTATAAGTGGGATGTGACTGTGTTAACCAGTATTAACCAATCACATTCAAACTCACGTTCCACAGTAATTATGATTCACCTAGTGATTGTGATAATAAAGCCAAAATAAATATCAGATGTGTCTGTAGGATGTTCTTGAATATTTTCTTGGTTTCAGTCAGTAACCAAATTCTCATCTTCTCAAATTTTGAACTGCTAACATTGATGGATGTTTGTCTGAGACAGGTGTATTTTGGGCCGTCTACTTTAACCTTTAACCCTGTCACAATAATTTACCTTGTAAATGTGTCAGAGATGAAAATCTTGACTAATACCTGCTTTAACTCCATATTTAACTAAGACAGGGACATTTCAGATATTTCAGACAATTATTCTATTTTGCAATGTTTATTGTTCGTGCTTCCTAAATGACTGTTCACAGACATTTATTCATACAACAGTGTTAGTATTTAGTAGCCTGACAATGTCAACCTGACAATAAAAACAATGAAATATAGCTACGAATAGATGCTGACAATTGCCCTTCTTTCTTCATTTGATGGCTCTTCTTCAATGCTGATCCCACAGGGACTGACACATTATTTTTTAAAGGAAAATGGGAAATGGTATGGCATTGAACAGGGTTTTTTTTTAAAAGGGGGGGGGGGGGGGGGGAGGGGGGGAATGATATGTGTCAATATTATATTATAAAGTTAAATGTGCCTAAATTGCATTCTAAATTATGATATACATAAAATGAAAAATCTGCTCAAATCATAAAAATTATTGTTTTTAAATTTAAGCTCTTTTTTTTTCTAAGCTCTGATTTGTAGTAATTCTTCTATATTGGATTGTCTAATTCTATTAATGTGCTTTAATATATTTTTTTGTTTACTTTTTTTATTTTTAATATATATCTTTTAATATACTCTATTATATGTAGAGCACTCTTGGAATATGAAAAAAGTTTTAAAAAAAGGATCTATGTAGTTAACAAGGATTATTTACTACTACTATTACTACTACTACTAATAATAATAATAATAACAACAACAATAACAACAACAACAATAATAATAATAAGTATTGTTGTTATTATTATTGTTGTTGTTGTTATAACACAACAATACCACTATTACTACTGCTATAATATAATAATAATTATAATAAAAAAAAAATCCTTTATCTGTACATTTACATAGTACATGTTTTACCTGCATAACATAATGGGGGGGGGGGGGGGGGGGGCTTAATTTCTTTAAAATGAATATATATTAAGCATGTCCACTGTTTTATCTTTCAGCTCCAGTGTGAACTGTTTCTAATAAATTGGCAATTCTTATTTGTTGGATATTGAACGCATATGTAATGATAGTCAGTGAGAACATTAATAGGCAACTATATTTGTTGTCTACTTTGACAACTATCTATCTATCTATCTATCTATCTATCTATCTATCTATCTATCTATCTAGTACTGAATATAACATTCTGTGAAAATGTTTTGTTTCGCATTATGGCGCAAAGACACCTAGTCAATTAAATAGTGGCTTTGAAAACCTTAAAACTTAAAGGCTTTAAAGCTTAAAAGGCACCCAGATCAGAAAGTCACCCTAGACATGATATAAAATATACACATATTTCAATCCTAACTGCTTCTCTCTCTCTCTCTCTCTCTCTCTTTTGGGAAACTTAAATATGCAAGTTAGTAAAATCTCTTCATGCTTAATAATCTAAGACCTGCAAGCCAACAGACTGTGCCAGCTGCTTCAGTTTCGGCTCTTGATCAATAAATATCTCAGCTATTGCATGCATACCTTTCCCCTGAAGGAGATCCAACTGAGACAAGGTCTGCCATCCACTCAGCTGTTTCCAATGTGGATTCCTTTCGTTTCCTAGCAGAGTCACATGACATTCATTTCTGGTTGAATATAGTAGACCTTAATGTGGCTACTTAATTACTTTGCACTAATGTTAAAAATGCTAAAATCGATGCACACATTTTGCTTCTGCTTTATTTCTAGATCTGTGTCTCTTTTGTAGCTCCAGCTCAGTTTGGACAATCTGTGTTAAATATAAAATCTTGGACCTAAAATCTGAAACAGTAAACAACAAATCAATTATAATAATTATCAATAATCCTAACCTGCTATTAATTTACTCTCTTTTGCTTTTCTGCTAATTTCTTAGAGCATGATTATGATGCATGAGGCACACTCACAGAACGACCTATTGCAATATAGAGCTTTTGTTTGCTGCATGTGTTTATCAGTGTGGGACTGAAGGATATTACTGGTTCTGGTGTTGCCACTCCATGTTTCAAGAACAGCCCTGGGACAAGACCCAAGTCATAGTAGATGACACAGCATCCTCTTGGAGGTAGATCATCAGATATAGTAGGGCTCGGTGCAGCACCTGCCTTAGGGAAATGAAGTAGACGATGTTACAAGATAATGAAGATATGGCTGCTGAAGCAGGCAGGAATATCTCAAACATTAACGAAACACATCTGGCTTACGGTTGCACCTACGTAGCTGAATCTCAGCCAGCTGGATGATGCAAACGTCGTACAGTTCAACAATTCCTTCTGGGCCTGAAACAGCAACCAAGAGCTGCACAGTATTACATGTAAGATATGACAGTGGGAGGGCTCCTGGTAGGCAAATCAGAGCTTCTTATAGGATGTTACTTTCTATAATTACAGCTAATTGACAAGTGCCTAAAACTATTAAAAGACAGATTTTTTTTTTATAAAAGAAAAGAAGAGAGAGAACAGAAGCATGTGATGAAACAACAATTTCAAACTTATAATGTATTTGAAGAGATGGGTCAATTCACAAGATGTTGTATACTAATGTAACGGTTATGATGCTGTATGAAAAGTATCAAACACTTTGTGTCTTGGTCGTATAGAAAAACAATCAACAGTAACAGGAGGTGATAATTTTTCTATAAAAGAACGCCCTGAAGTTTTTAATTCCCACATAACAGCCTAATACTAAAAAAATCTCCATACATAATGAAGGGAGACATAAAAAAGAGAAATAAAGATATTTAGTAAAGGCTTAACAGCTTTGGGAGTGGTTGTGCTAAAGGATATGTCCATTCTGAGCTGAAACTACATGCTAATATACTTCTCATTGCATGACACACACGCACACACACACACACACACACACGCACACACACACAATCAAATACACATAACGTTATGAAACTCTACTGGCTTATAAAACCATTTTGTAATCATCTTATGTAACATGACGCCCCAGTCATTTCATTTCTGAGAGAATCACTTAAACCCTACACCACTAGGTGGCACTGTACACCATCACAGAGCACTCCCCTGGAAGACAAGTCACATTCAGGATAGAATTTATCAGCTAAATCTACAGTACAATCTCTCATTGTAATGAGCAATTTTAAGTGACACTAATGCATTACTCTAAAGCAAAACTAATACTTAAAGGTTTATTATTAACTATGGGAATTAATATTTAATTAATGTGAATAAAAGTAATATGTCTGAATGGTATATAACAATATACTTACCACAAGTACATTTATTTATTATTATTAGTTCTCCACATACTTTATATAATTATTTTAAATTATTTTATTATTTAGTAATATAAACAGCACCATCAGCAGCGGAAACAACAATATTATAATATTAACAGTTAATTAGTCATTGCTAATACTAATTAATAATGCCATTATTGTAATACTATGGTAATTAATGTTGTTTGTGATGATGGTGGTGGTGTTTATACTACTAAATGCTGGTTCTTTATACTAATCTCATAGTGTGGTAACTTGTTGTTATACAGGCCTGCTATTTGCCATATTATTATTATTAGAAAGAGGAAGAAGAAGGATGATGATGATGATGACGATGACGATGATGATTAATGGAGGGTACTCATTGCTCCATATGCGTGCAGATCCTAATGCCTGCGTGCCACCGTTATCTGTGAATGGAATTTGCGGTCAACTCGCTGCTGCTCCTCACGCTGCTGCTCCTCACGCTGCTCGAATGTTTCGGCAGCCCCTTCTTCTGCCTGCCGTATGTGCTGTCTCTAGTTTCTGTAGTTTTAATGTTTCGGTTACTCCAAGATAACTATGAGCTTGTGAACCATTTTCACTATGGTTACATTCGGTGAGGAATGCCTGTGACACGCTCAGAGAATGACATTAAAGTTGGTCAAGATGCTGTGTATTGTTATGTCATGGTATGACATAAAAGTTGATGATGACGCCAACTACCATTTCATTCAGTGAGGAACGCCTGCGCCACACCTGTTGTGCGGTCAACTCGCTGCCGCTCCTCAGACCCACTGCTCGCATTTTTCGGCAGCCCTCTTACTTCTTCTGCCTGTCGTATGTGCTATCGCAGTAGATGCTCTACGCTCTGATTTGGGGTTTCAGTAGCTAGGAGCTCGGCATGATGTGCCTGTTTTCTTCATAGTTAATGCTGCCTACTGTTGCAGTCATGTGGAAAGCCTGTGAAAAGCTGGTAGAAAGCCTGGGTTCAACTCCATCAGGTTTGTTGTGTCAGGAAGAGAATCCGGCGTAAAACCTGTGCCAAAGTTGTGTAGGGATCAGATGGTCTGCTGTGGCAACCCCAGATGAAAGACTAACGACATACTGTATATAGATTATTATTTAAGAAGAATTATATAATAATGATAATAATAATAATAATAATAATAATAATAATAATAAGTATATATTGATGTTCTTCATGCATTTAAACTTTGAGGGTCTCACTAATTATAGAAATACAAATCAGAAGCATTAACATGAAGAATTCTGGATTGTTATGTCTTATACCCTATTTACTGAGCAAACTGTGAAAAATCATTTCCATGACTTAACAAAAAATGAGTAGCAAATATAATCGTTATTTCACGGTACAGAGCTTGTTTTAAAGATTATACCACACAAATGCATCCACTTTCTTCAAACAAATAAACCCAATATAACAATACAAATGACATTTCATTTAATAAGGAAGACATGTACGTTGATTCCTTTTCCCTTAGCGTTGGGTTTTGGCGTGCGCATGCGCAATGGGTGTGTGCAAGCGTGCGGTTTCGGTTATCTGGGATCGAGCGAGCGAGCGAGAGAGAGTGGGAGAGCGCGAGCGAGCGAGCGCCCGGAGAGTAGCCGTTTACACCTCAGTGCTGGGCGAGAAACGACACTTTACATTCTGGATTCTGAATCATATTAAAGAAGATTCTCGACTCCCGACGGAATTTAACTCTTTGCCGGTTCGAGCGGAGCGCCAGAGGTAAGGAACGCTGCTTTTCAGACGAATTCTGCGGTGTTCACTTAAGTGTTTCATTCAACAAATGCTAAGTGACGAGTAAACACTAGCGAAGATAAACGCTACCGGTTAGCCCTAGTGCTAATTTCATACTATTTCGCTTAGCTCACTGTTCCCACAGCAGCCTCCTTTGGACATGTGCACTATGTCGGGTGGAAAACTCGGTATTCCCTATCCAGGGTTGCACATTTACACCGGGGGTAACTAACACAGCCATTAGGGATTCTGCTTAAGCCTACATCTGGACTGCTTTCTTTCCCTTTTCTCTTTTTTTCCCCCACGTGTGTTTTTTTACACGGTGGTTGTACTAAACATACATACTCCATAACTTTACATTACAGATAGATACCGTATGAAAGAAATGTTCGCGTATAGACCGTGGGTCGTTCCTGATGACGTACGGCGCATGCGCATGAACATTAACGCATGCCAGAGCTAGAGTTTGTGTTCCCTCACCTGCCCTGGTGGCCTACTCCCTATTTCCATACAAACATGCGACTGCATTATGGGTATTCTGTACCTGTTGTAGTGCCTTGTGTCTGCTTTATATTCTCCACTATGACTTTGTGCATAGCTGCAAAATGTCCCGATTAGGATGAAGGATTAGATATACTTCTGGTTCTGGATTTGTGCTTAATGTGGCTATTGTTGGATCAAGACAATAAAAAAAGAAAAACTGATATTCTGTGCATCTGTTTATCCATACATCTTGGATTTCAATAAAACCATTTTACTTATATACAGTTGAAGTCAGAAGTTCACACACACCGGTCGAGATAAGACATCTACTTTATTCAGGACACAAGACATTTCCCCCCCACAATTGTTGGGTCAGACTCAGATGACAATGATGTCCTGGTTTTAGGAGATTCTGATAGAATAGAATAGAATCTTTATTGTCCTTATACAGGTGCAATGAAATTGAGTGCTGTCCTTGGTGCAAAGCCAAAAGTTCTAATACCGACACAAAAACAGTAGACACAATCCCCTTCCCAAAAATGCCATGATTGGCATCACTAGAGTCATTTGGAGGCGTACCTGTGGATGTATTTAAGGCATCCCTTCAAACTCGGTGCCACTTTGTTTGACATCATGTGAAAATCAAAAGAAATCAGTCAAGACCTTAGAAAAAAAGGTACAAAAGTATCTATATCCACAGTAATCGATATTGACACATCATGAAAGGCTTCTCAGCAAAGAAGAAGCCATTGCTCCAACACTGATAAAAACGCCATGCTACAGTTTACAGCTGCACATGGGGACAAATGGTCTGATGAAACAAGAATTGAGATATTTGGCCATAATTACTGTTGGGAGGAAAAAGGAGAGGATAGCAAGGCAACCAACACCATCCCAATGTGGGGCGGCAGCATCATGTTGTGTGGGTGCTTTGCTGCAGGAGGGACTGGAATAGATGGCATCATGTGGGTATGTTGAAGAACATCAGCCATGAAATTAAACCTTGGTTGCAAATGCTTCTTCCAAATAAACACTGACCTCAGGTGTACTTCCAAAATTGTGTTAAAATGTCCTGGAGTGACCATCACAAATCCCTGGCCTTAATCTAATTGGAAACCTGCGATCAGAACTGAAAAAGTGTGTGCCATGAAGAGGTCTAAAAACCTGACTCAGTTACCCCAGTTCTGTCAGGCAAGGAATAGGCTACAATTCCAGCAGCTTATTGTAAGAAGCTTCTGGAAGGGTACCAGCAACGTTTGACCCAAGTTAAACAATTTAAAGGCAATATTACTAAATGCTAACTGTATGTAAATGTCTGTCCCACTGTGAATGTGATGGAAGAAATAAAAGCTGAAATAAATATTTCTCTCTACTATTATTCTGACATTTTACATTCTTAATGATCCTAACTGACACAAGATGGGGAATGTTTTCTAGGATTAAATGGCAAGAATTTTGAAAAACTGAGTTTAATTGTATTTGGCAAAGGTGTATGTAAACTTCCAACATCAACTGTAATAGGGTTTTGGACAGAAAGCTTCCCAGACGCTGGTCATGTATCACAAACTCTCATGGACACCTGTAATCTAAATTTTTTTAAAGTAACTTTATCTTGGTCTGCATTATAATGGATCTGGGGTGTGTATCTGTGATTTATGACGTTGGCGTATGCTAGATCGATAGATAGTTAGATCAGTAACGCAGCATGCAGGAAATATCCTGGTAAATATGAAAATAAGTCTTTTATGAGGTGTCCGTGACGTGTCCTCTTTTGAGAGTAATTGGATTAGCTTTAATAATAGAGTCAAGATGAATGATTTTGATGAGTCTGTCTGCAGATAGAAGTCACAACAACATGCACATTTTCATGTGTAGTTCTTACCAAACAGGTGACTCTATTATCGAAACCTAACAGATGATTCTCTGGCATCATTACGAAATATTACATGATCACGTGGAACACCTGGTCTAACGTTGAAGGTTTTGAGTTATTTTTATCTTGCTGATATCTTCGGCTCGTGACGCGATTTCCTGTTGTCGCTTAGTAGCGAAGTTCACTTCGTTGCTCCAGAAGGAAATAACATTATGAGGATACAGTGTCAGTTTGCGAGGATTTGAATGCAGTAGGTTAATATGAATAACTGCTTCCAGGTGTTTGGCGCTCGTATTTGTTACAGTTGCTAATGTGTGTGTGGGGGGGTGGGGGGGTTACTTGTCCCAGGTTACTTGTTTTTGAATTTCTGTGTCAAAATTGTACCTGTTGCACAATTGTAATTGTATTGATTTCATGTCAGAAAGAATTTAAAGTTAAAGAAACATTTTAAATTAGGAAGATTCTAGTCATTTCCTTGTTCATTCCTTTGTCTGTATTAATGAACTAGCAAATTAGCTTTCGATACGTTGTTATTATGTAAGGAACAGAACATGGCAAACCATGCTGTTATACAAAAAACAATGCATGTGTAACGCAGCGATATTACACGAGAAGGACCCTCTTGGATTTCAGAGGAAATGGGTATGATGTGGAGGCGTTAATGGCTGTTCATTCTAACCCTCGGTTTCTGTGTTTTGGTACAGTTAGCTTGCATACCTAATTTGAACTGTACCCGAGTACACCGTACTTTACCGTACTCGAGACCACATTTTCAACTGGTCCCAAGCATGGTACACTGATTGGTGTGGTACAAGATCTCAAAGTACTCATACCCTGTATGTACCAGGCTTTGGGGTCATACACTTTGGGGTGTACTCTGATCTGTACCCTAGAATGAAAGCAGGCTTAAACATGGGACTGGAGCTTTTACTCAGGAAGTGTGTAGAACAAACAAATAAAGAAAGAAATAATCTTAATTGTGCAAGCAGAGAATGGTCTAGCGGATTTTTCTGTCTGGATGCATTTATGCTCTTGATGTAAAGAACAATAAGGTTAAACAGATATCTGTGTTGATTTGCATGGTCCGTTTCCTTTGAACACTGAACAAACAAAAGGCCGCCGTGATGTTGACTCAATCCGTTAGCTCACACAGACTAATGGAGTATCGTAACGTCCGGGATCGCTCAGTGCATAATGGTGAGGGGAAGTCGACGAGGGTGTGTTAAAAACAGTCCTCGCGCTTGTGATTTTGGTTTTCAGACGACCTGTTGATCTCACAGTCACATGCTGCTTTATAATTCGGTTTAACGACCAGATATGATATCTCAGAAGAATATGAGAGTGATTCATAGGCACAATAAAGAAATAAAATTTGAGGTTGGGCATCTTGACTCATTTATTTTTTATTTAAAAAAAAAAAGTGTAATTTCCTTTTATTTGATTTCCTGTGTGAGGAAAAGTGTTTGTACATAGTGCAATAAAATACACAACCACGGAAGTTTTCATATGTTTTCAGTTATTTATTTATTTATTTATTATAGTTACTGGATTTGACTACCTAGAATCTGTGACAGTAACTTATCCTGAAATATCAACAGAAGTTCATCAGCAATACACACAGTTAAACTCTGACATGCACATCAATTGTTTAAATTGACCCTGATTATTTCTTTAAGAAGCAAAGACTATTCTTCACATAACCTCTTAATATATATTTATCATTTAGTTAAATCTTAGAATTGCAAATGATGATCCAGTGCTCTTCAGTAGTGTACACTGCTTATAATTAAGGATCACTAAGGGCTCTAAAAGCAAAAGTATCAGACACATTGCCACTTTTTTTCCTCCGTCCTGGTCGCTTTTCTCCCCTTGTTTAAGTTCACTGAATTAGCACAAATGCAAAAATTACTAAAGACAAGGCCAGAAAGCAATTACACATTTTAAAATACTTATTTGAACTCCATTCTAGATAGCTAGCAATAGAGGCAGCATTTTTCCATCAGGCATCTTTAAAGGCAGAGATCTGAGGCGCCTCTGTCCCTCAGTCTCCCGGCCTGTTAGACCGGAGTAAATATAGCCTGTTTGGTTTGAGCCGGAGGATAAACACAGATGTTGAATAGGCGCGCTTGCCACAGAGTGCTCAGACCAGGAGTTCCTTCCTCAGAGAAAGAGAGGGAGAGGGAGAGAGACTGACTCAGAGTTTTTTCCTCATAGACAGACCCTTAGACCACAGGTTTGAGAGATTTATCACACTAGAAACATTTTATTGTCCTTACTTGACTTCCTCAAGCCTGTAGTAATCCATACTGCACGCACCATATGTCTTATGACTTATAGACCCATGAGTCGTCTCTGCAAGCAGGCAAGAAAATAATTTTACTTTAAAGTAACGTTTTTGTTTCAGTTACTTTCAGACCTCGCCTTGGTGTGTGCATAACTAAGATCGTCTTAGGGAAGAAGTTTAACAAAACCGGTGTGTGTCTATCTGTCTATAAACCTCTGAGAAAAAATGTCTGCAATGCTCCTGCGCCATCTCATCCTTAGAGGAGTGAAGAGAAAGCAAACGAGGTTGGAGTAAGTTTTAGTGATTAGACGGGTAGTGATTTGAATGACGAGGAGGAGAACTCTATTTCTGTCATTAGCTATTATAAAATTCTTTAAAATTGGTTTGAATTCGGTTTGTTTCTCAGACGTTGCTCAAAATACAGTCTCTGAATGCAGGGGATCCTTAGTGCCAGTCCTGCCAAGTCCAAACAGAATGGGAGGGTTGCTTCAGGAAGGGCACCCATATGCGGTTGTATCGTATGTGGAGCAGATGGTCCGCTGTGGCAACCCCTTGATGGGAGCAACCCAAAAATTGTAATGTTTTTTTCTGTAACTGCACATTTTTGTGCTTTTGGTGGGATTGGATTGAAAAGTTTTAATACAGTGTCCTCTTGTATTTTTTTTTCTGATGTAATCAGATTTTAAATCTTTACTTGTGGTTGGAAACACATGATACATGGGTCGTCGTAGTTTCCAAGTGTTATGTGTAGAAAATGTGACCGTGAAGGGGTTTCCCCAGACCTGTATAACCATAATAGATTATAAGCAGCAGCTATTTGCAGTTCGTGTGTAAAATTTAACCAGACTGTTAATTACAAATTAACCAGAGCTATATTTGCATTAGCTCATGACACCTAACTGAGTGTCCTGCACGCTTACTGCAGAGACACCAAAGATAGTGATCACCAGAGATATAGGGTCCTGTTCATCAGCTAGTTGTGCCTGTACTGCTTCAAACCATTCCTTCCCGTGAAACATGAAAGAAAGGTCTATCAGATGTAAAAGGAAACCTCTGTCGCACCTGTCCAAGTTCAGCTTTTTCACCTGTTTCATCTCAGCCACCCGAACCAGTGAGACCTGTCCGACAGGAGCGCGCCGATGAAAAACGGGTGCTTTCCTCACATCGATTGGGCTTCGTTTTCAGATGCGAGATGCTTAACGCACAGCATCAAACAACTCAGAATGTCGTAATATGAAAAGCCCGCACTTATAGCAGTTAACATGAAACTATTTAACAGCATTTTAATTTTCCCATGACCTTGTTAGGGTTTCACATCCATAAACGTCTCATAGGGTTGCTTATAAGCAACATTTTTGAGATGCCTTCATTTTTTTCCTGTCCGGAGTTTATTCCTCATAGACTACAACAGTTTAACACTGATAATTCTATGTTTGTTATGGAATAGCACATCATACTTATTATGCATTTATACTTGTATGTGAACAGTATCTTTCCGTTCGAATATGAACAGTAGTTGCCTCAAAAGCGCTTTCTTTTTTTTCACTTGTGTCTTGCATTTAGGGAGACGCAAAAAATGCAGTTTGTCCTGTTACTGACAAACCAGGAAGCACAACAGTCTGAAAACATTGTTATAGCTTTAGCTGTTGCAAAGTTCTGGAAATGGAGACTTTTTACAAAAATGCTCCGATGGCAATGATGAGGGCAAGAAATTAGTGTAATGTAGGTTTGTTATCAGACTCGCTAGCTATGACCTTACAAACTAATTTCTTCATCTGTCAGCCATAATGAGTTTTAGTTAAAGCTGTTAATTTTAGAGTTGACCAAGCAGATTGGATTTTTTTGTGTGTTTTTTTTGAGTGTTGTGCTAGTATTCTGTAAAGTAGACATGGCT
Source organism: Clarias fuscus (assembly GCA_030347435.1). Taxonomy (NCBI): domain Eukaryota; kingdom Metazoa; phylum Chordata; class Actinopteri; order Siluriformes; family Clariidae; genus Clarias; species Clarias fuscus. Next base: position 30,605,789 of record CM059210.1, on the reverse strand, counting down.
TGTAAATGGAGATGAAACTTAACTGAATATGAAAAGAGTAATTGATTCTCACTTAGGAAATGGCTCTGTGTTTACTTTACTTAATGAGCTCAGATATTTTGGCCTGCACAGTAGTGGAACAAGTCCATCGCAGATCCCTGGGGAACTTCTTGTTCACAACTCCATGTTCATCAGGAGTTTCCTATCGATCTGCCAGTGCAATTTAAAGGTCCGCTCTGGAAGAGCATGGGAGGAAGCGGGGGGCGTTCAGAGGAAGCCACAAGAGCACGGAGGAGAATCCTCTATGGCAAGCAACGTGAAACAGGAAGGAAACGATGATGAATGGACAGCAAGTCTTTCACACGAGTTACTCCCAGCCAAGCAGCCCCCGCGGTGTCAGATCAGAGCGGACACGTCCACTTGACAGGCAGCGCTTAAAGGGGTGTGAATCAGAGCAGAAATAAAGATGAAGATGGTCCAGGGCAGCTTTGCTTCCATGATCAGAGACCGAGGACTAAGCACTGACTTTTTCAGCACACTATTGGAGGAGCTAATATATATATATATATATGAGTGAGCAGGACATAAATGTAGCGTGATGACAAGCTCTTGAATCGTGTTCACTGCGAAGAGACCTTATACGAACAGTATGTTATGAGCTTGTCCAGGCTACAGATAGGGGATGTACAGTAACACCCGTAGGGTTAACACTGTAGGATTTTCAGCCTGATGTCCAAAATTGTAGCTTGGAATATAGTTTTTCAATTATTTTTAAAATTTGGACTGTCAAAGAGCATCATGCGATGTTGGCTGATTTAGTGCCATTACACATTTTTTTTCATTATTATATCAGTGTGAGCGCTGTTATGTTGCGTTGACTAAAAACTAAAAATGCAGAAATGCTCAACTGTTTGTGTTAGCAGTCATTTGAAATCCGGACTTAAAATCCCTCTTCCTGTATCGCTGAATGAACACACACTTCGACACTTGCATTCCGCATACTGTGGTAAATCAACACGCTAATAGTTTGTATGTTAGTTTCTTTCAGGAAAAATAAACTCGGACGATAACAAGGACGATACTGTGTGTATATATATATATATATATATATAAATAAAAAAAATCAACCTGTCTGTAAAGAAGGATGCTCTTTTGCCACGTATCAGTGCTAGAGATGTGCAGAGATGAACGTGTATTTACGACGAGGTAAAGCTTACAACAGGTTTGTGCTTATCAAATGAAACACTTCGGTGTATTTTACTCTCACTTTTGTCACTGAACACAAACAAAATGCTCCAGGGCCTTTTTCCTTGCCATCGTCGCCCTCAGCTTGCTCATCAGGGAAAATCTGTTCGTTTTGATTTATACATATTTTCTCACACGTTTCATATGCATTTAACAAATTTTCTTTTGATTCTAGAAAGCTGCTTTGTGACACTTTTTAAAAGCAGTAAATAAATTAAGTGAATTGAATTGGTAAGGCAACACTTAAAGACCAAGATTTGATGCTAAGCTAGGTTAGCAAGATGGACTAGAGAGAGACGTGCTACTAATCATACAGTTCATGCTCATGGTGGTGTTGATATTGTTGCTGTCTAGATATTGTTGTTCATGTCCAGAAAGACAGTTCCACTTCAGTCGCTCATCAAAGGTGTCAACATTGACCCCCACTTTGATACGAGGGGGGAGAAGAGTTAAGTGAGGTTATCGGTGTATTGGATGAATTTTACGAGTTGATAAGTTTGGGGTCAGACTGATACACGATGCTGATGCCTAAGTGTACTGTGTCAAGTGCATTTTTACTTACACTTTAGAAGATGATGTTTATGTTAAGATTATTTTTATGTTCAGATTTTTTATCGAAGATTCACGGTTAAGAGAATCTTCATCACATAATCTGACTCGGAGAAGACACATACTATATGTCTTTAAATATCTATCATGGCACTGGTCCAAGATTTTATTGGGATCATGTTGTACAGCGCGACAAGTAATCATCTTAAAACAGCTGTAATAACAGTGTAGAACAGGCTTAAGGGATTAAATGGATATGTTGCTCTCTATAATGAATTCATTTCATCACACGGCGTCTCAACCGAATCCCAACGAAGCACCACGGGCGTCCCTGCTTCTGAAACGAACGAGCTAATGAATCACATTGCACGAATTTCCTGTGTGTTGTGGGCGTGTGGAACGTTCTCAGATATTTTCTTTGGAATGTTTAGAGAGGGTTTTTTTCTCTTTTTCTTATTAACTCACCCCTTAAACTTGGGTATTCACCATGGGAATGCACTGGGAAAGTGTAGAGAGTGGTCTCAGTCATAATTCAGCTGAATCACATGACTGGTGTGGGCTTTGTCTGATTCATGAGAGCTTATCTTCGGTCTTGTAGTGTTGTCACAATACCAAAATATTTGTTTTGATACCATTATGAGAGGAACTATAATTCCTTAGAAAAATTCCGGAGATTACATTATGATTTACTTTTTCGTTTATCTTACTTTCTACCTGTTTACTACTTTTCGTTTCTTTTTTTCCAGTTGTTTATCTATTGTTTTCATCGATTTAATTACTTCCTTATATATTGATTCGTAACTTGATTTATTAATTGATTCCTTAATTACAAAGCATTACATGCACATGCCTGGTTCCTCTAGTGCTTGGATGTTTTCCGCAGTCTGAGATGGCTTCAGCGCTGTGTTTTACAGAGTAAAGATTTAAAAGCTTCACCATTCTTTCTTTCTTTCTTTCTTTCTTTCTTGAAAGCGTTGGCCCGAGTGCTCAGAGCGTCGCCGTGGTCTTAACTGCAGAGCCTCGACTTTTTTTCAGCAACTCGCCCACCCACCCACTCACGCACTCACTCACTCGCTCACTCTCTTTTACACACGCATACACACTTCTGTATAGCCTCCACATATTCCCACTCATCACTACGAGCTGTACAGAGTCTCACAAGCTTGCAGAGGAGTGCCGCTTTCTTCAAGCACTCAAAGCTTGACTAAGATCTCGGCGATTGTGTTCAGCTCGACCCTCATCTAGTTTTCTTATCCCAGTTTCAACTGCAAAACTGCTGTTAGCATGGATAGGGGAAGTGATTGGCACTGCCTGAACAAGCTGTGACTTTTGCATTTGTTAGATAATGCTGGCTCGATTTCAAAAGCCTAATAATTTAAACAGCATGATTTGTTTGTTGTAATAGCTTTTAGTTATTTATATATTTATTTATTTATTTATTGGAAACATGGAGGATGGACTGGTAAAGGAGCTTCTTAAATGCGATGCCAGTGTAGTTCCTTTATGGGTAAAAAAAAAAAAAAAATAAACTGATAATTGATTTCAATCATTATCAAGTCCATTTTTGAGCACTAGAACGTGATTAAACATTCACCAATTATACCACAGTAAGGTTAAATATTCAGATCTGATTGGTCTGTGGTCAGGTCGGGTCTAATTTTCTAATAACTTTGAACAACAGCACAGTTCCCATGGGATGAGTAATTAATGTTTTTCTTAATGGCTTTCTTCTAATACGTTATTGTTTCCAAAGTGACAGCTCATACATATGGCAGATATCCTACATTATCCAAGACCAATAATATAATTTATTACATTTTAAAAAGTGTGGAAGGGGGGGGGAGATTATTGCTGTGTACGATACACGCCATTTGTACAGTCAACAGCAGAAGTTACATGGCATTACAGTGTTTATTAAATACTTTTAACAGTTAATACTTCACATCCTGTCAGAAATACAAGCATTAACATAAACATTAGTGCTGCTGAAACAGCTTTATTACAACTGGTTTTACAGCTTTATTAGCTGGTTAGCGTGCTGTTAATGAAAACCCAACATGAGGGCATCAGTGTTTAGGATCCAGCTTGGTTTTCCTAGACCGCCACACGTATGTTAGCGCTGTGTTCTGTTTTTCAATCAGATAAGAGCATGTTCACATTAGGCTCGATTGATTGATTTGTACCGTTTCCAGGAACAATGGCTCCCCTCTCCCCACTCCACTGATGATCAGTGTCCATATTTTGTTTGCTCTCAATTTTCTGGTACGCTGTCGAGTCTACACTCTCCGATACAGCAGGTGGCATTATGCACCTACTTGGTTTGTGAGCCGCCTGTAAACGAGAGAAGAAAAAGAGACAGAGGAAATTAACCTTCACACTATACCTATTATCATCAGGTAATATGACTTTTTAGGTCAGCGGATGAGAATGGCTGGTGCCACATGAACAAGGTGTCGGGGGAGACCGACGGCACTGATGACGTCATTTCTAAACGGCGATCTGAAACTGGCTTCCATATCTGGTTCCTCCTCTTCCAGCAGACTTGGGCACGGTTCCCGAGCACGGAGCTGTTGTATTCTCACTGATCAAAATGAACCAGACTTTGGTTTCCAGCGTTCTCAGAAACGATCCTGGGCCCTAACGTGAAAACGGCCTAAGAATCCTATATAAGGTAACCCTCTCTTTTTTTCTTTTTTTTTTAAACAAGATTAATCTGTTTAAGCCGAGGCGAGGCTCAGTCTCTGTTCTCTGTATCAGCCTGCGAGTGGGGATTATCAGTAGAAAGGACCACAATAAGCATTTAAGTGTGCAAGAAAACTACTCGGGCTGGAAACCTGGGAGTCCATTAGCACCTCGTCCAGATTAGCAAACACAGCTGAAGTGAGCGAACACGGGCATGTGAGGGTAATAAACGGCCGGCCGGCCGGCTGGCGGGGTCTCCTGCAGCGGCCCAACAAAGCTGCAGATTGTTTCCGAGCGCCAGCTTTTGGCTTTATTGCGGCTGCTCGTGCCAAGAGCACCGGGGCCTTTTCCCCCCTCTCTTTTCCCTCGCCACTCCTTCAGGCTGGAATGCTGCACACAGGAAGGTGTGTGTGTGTGTGTGTGTGTGTGTGTGTGTGTGTGTGTGTGTGTGTGTGTGTGTGTGTGTGTGGGTGGGTGGGTGGGTGGGTGGGTGGGTGTGTGTGTGTGTGTGTGTGTGTGTGTGTGTGTGTGTGCGCGTGTGTGTGTGTGTGTGTGTGTGTGTGTGTGTGTTTTCCCTTGTGTTGCGCTCAAGAGTCACAATCCTGCAACTGTAGCCTCATTGTTTCATGTCTAATTGAGTAAATCATGTGGTCATTCCTTCAATGCCTTCCGCACCAAAGCCTGTTTTGTTTTATGGGACAAACTGGTTCTTTGACTCAGTGCTACAGTGTATAGAAAATGATGCAAGGTCTATTTTCAACCCGGGATACCTTTTTGCAATGTGTTTGAGTGTGTAAGTGAAAGGAAAAGAACGATTTAAAGAAATAATAAATGGTCTGTATATGTGGGATTGTGCGATGTAGGATGAATTGGTTTACTCACGATCGTTTATACCATCATGTGTTGTCCATCTCGGATTATCTGTACTGCCCGTGCATCTCTGTGGCGAATTTAAGGCCACCGTTAGTATTGTTGCACACAAACACACATGTACTTCCACTACTGTATGCTGAGTGGACGTGAAGAGCGACCGGGTCCCTGAGGAGACGTTTACTGGACTTGCGAGGGAAGTTCTGTCTCTAAAGAATCAAGAAGCCCTTATTGTCATGTGAAAGAGAGGAAGAGACAAATTGACAGATGATACTGATGGCGATAGATGGATAATAAATCTCCAAACTAACATCAAGAAGGATCACAAGTTTCTAATCATTGGAGGAAAATGCTTCATGACATGCTGGTGTTGGAAAAAGACCACTTCCAGAGCGGTGAAAGCTACCTCACTCGATGCCAGATAGCTCTGCACACCACTGCACTGCTATTTATTTTATATTAAGTTTTCATAATGACTTTTTTTTTAATCTCAATTAATGGCAATTGTGATTACTTTAGTTTTTTAGAGTATGCTAAAAACATACACACGCTAGAACTTGGGATGGAGTTTGAATTTGGAAGTGCCAAAGAAAAAGAAAGTACAATCATATAAGATTCGGGATGAGTTGAACAATAATAATAATAAGAAGAGCCTAATTAAATAGGATAAGATAAATCATACAATTAGGAGGCTGGTAATAAAGGAATTAGCTTAAGGCTTTTAGGATGTGCCAGAGTGCTGCGCTCGAAACTGTTACATGGTCGCTTTGTTCTCCAACGAAGCAGAACAAAGATCTAATCCGCAGGGCGTCTTCGAATATTTAAGACGCATAAATCTAACTCCACGAACGCCGAGAAGGAAATCATCTCCTTTTTTATTCAGATCTGTTTAGCAGCCGGTCTCATACTCGTAGCTGGAAATCGCCCCAAGTCTAACCAGCACACGAGCGTGCAAGGAGAAAGTGCCGAAACACCGACATCTGTAATCAGTCAACTCGTTCAGAACAAGTAGCTGCGGTTCAATCGGCTTTTATTAGTCGCGGATCCCCTGCTCGCTTTATAAATATTTTTGAATAAAGCATTCTCATGATACGGGTACGGCGCACTACACGAAACGATTCCATACGCAAACAAAAGCGCAATTGTATTCCGATATTGTCGCCACCCCTATCCCAGCCTTTACATTGACTTTTCTCTCAACTACTGTCTCTGATCTCTATAAGGCATCATTCTTTCTCTCCATATCCTGGCTCCTCTCACTCTCCCACCCTGCCTCTTCCTGGGTAGATCCTATCAGTCTGCCCGGTTACACCTTGGTATCTGATTCCCAGAAAAAGAGAATGTTTAGTGGAAAGCTTTCTTTCTCTGTCTCATTTGTGTGTGTGTGTGTGTGTGTGTGTGTGTGTGTGTGTGTGTGTGTGTGTGTGTGAGAGAGAGACAGGGAAAGGAGTGAGTGAGTGAGATGGTGGTTTGGCATAGAAACGTGAATCCAACAGGAACCAGACCAAACCCAAGAAAGTTTTTCATTTTTCAGACCCGAACCCAAACACGCCTCTTAACAGTTTCCATACGTGCCCTGGGACGTCCCGAGACTCATTCGGTTCTTTGCCAAGAATCACTAAATTCATTAATACAAACGTATACGGTTATGAACAAAACCTTTACCACCAGCAGGAAATGTGTAGTAGTGAACCTGTTGCTAAATATAACAAGCATACAATATTTCGGGTGGAGTAATGATACGGTGCATTGGGAGGATAAATCAGTAGCCACCGGCGAGCAGATTATCTGTTTGTGTGATTAGATTTTTATTTGTCATTTTCTGCTGGGCAAGTAGGTTCAGGAAAGCTTTTAATATGGCCTTATCAACTGTTTAGATTTTTTTTCTCTAATCTTTCATTATGACGTGTGTGTGTTAAAATAATTGAATTAACACAGTACATATGATATTGTCCAAGTCCTACTGGCTGCCAGAGCGGATAATGGCAGTCATACTTTTTTGGGCGAACTCATCCATTTCTTTTACTCTCTTTTTTTTTTTAATAACACAAATTAAATTCTAAGGACAACAACTCGATATTTAACAATACTGTTCTGTCTCCTAGAATGCAGTGCAATTTCAGGCCTTATAGCAAAATTCGATGATCCCATTGATGGCATGATACAATGCAATTTTGCTTCTTAAAGCAGCAATTCAATGTTTAATGATACGATTAGAGATGTGAATCGTCGGTGAACTGTGGTTTCAAATTGATTTGCTTTTTTGCGCATGCAATATTCGATTTCATTCAGTAGCACTAATGTTGCCGTCTGATTTGTCTCAAACACGGGTTTCAAAGTATTAAAAACTCCCAAAAGGTATTTAATAAACATTTAAATACTGTACAATTGTGTTGTTGATTTGTTTAAATGTCACATCATGCCTCAAATGTCTCATGCAAAGCGATAATCTTTTTTTCTGCTCAACTCTCCAGTCCTGTAGGTAGCAGTATTGCACCAATCGCTTATGACCTCAAAAGAAGAGGAAAAGTGATAATGTATTGAATCGCATGCATTTGCAGAAGATACAAGAAATTTGTATTTCTGCAAGAGCTGTGCTATGTTCTTAAGGAATTTTTCAGTCTGCGACTATTTTTAATGTTTGTAAATAATTCTTTACAAATAAAATTAAGCAGTTGAATTCAATTGTGTGTTGAATTGAAAACTTATCTGTTGACCCAATTAAGTTAATTGAGCAACAATATATTAATTCAATTGAATATGATAGGATTTTTGCTTCTTAAGGCAGCATTTTGATGTTTGATGATACCACGGAGTCCGATAGCACATGATACAGAGTCGTACAGTATAATACGATTTAGCTACATGCTGTATAATTTTACAGTACTTGCTGCTATGATGCAATACATGTGTGAATACTTTTGTAAAAATATCCAGTTTACAGGCAGTCATCTTGCTACCCCATGTATTCATAAGTACATTGGAATCAGCTAACTACCTAGTTACATATCTCAACTATCTCAACACACATTTATTTATTTATTTTTGTTTTTTATTACGACCACTTTCTAGTCTGGTTATTTGGGTTTTCCTGCAAGCACACCATGAAACTTGGCATCCCATTCCTGCTTTCTTTCGTATATAAATTGTGTGTACAGACTCGAGCCAAGATTTAACCCAGTTTTGATCGCATCAACGGAGTGTAATTTCTGTTGATCAACTGTATTTCCTGTCTCTATAATTCACTGCAGACGTTTTTTTTTTTTTTTTTTAGACTGACAGGTTCTTTTATTCGGCTGGGTGATCCGGTAGGCATTTCTTCTCAGTCTGAACAGGTGGATAATACAAACACTTTTCCTGAATGATTGATATTGAACTATACACCACTGAACAAGTCTTGGCTGATCGAATATAACTGGAGTGAGGGGAAGATTGTGTAAATTTGAGTTCTTTCATGCATGTCGTGTCCTGTTGGAGTTCAGGTAGAAGCCTTGTTGGTGCGAGGTTCCCTCCACTGCAGACGTACAGAAGAAAGACCGCATCTGCAAGACTATTAAACGTGAAGAGTCTGGTGTATCCTGACCTAGGCATGAAGGCCCACACACACACACACACACACACACACACACACACAAGCAGGGGAGTGGCTTTTTAACCCAGTTCCCATGTCTCAATCTGACAGGAATGTTCACTGCTCCATAGGGACTCCCATGTCTCTTGTGTCTCACACAAACACACACTTCCTCTTGTCCTTCCTCTCGACAGCTTTCCTTCTTGCTCCAGCACCGTCAGTGTTATACAGTATATACGTGGCTTAATCCAGAAAGAGTAAAGAAAATTCTTGTCCCGTCACCTCCCGCAGTTAAACCAACCTCAGCTGTAAATCCTCCATTTTTGGCAAACAAGTGTATCCCTTTTTTTTGTGTAAAGAGACACCACCTATAGCAACTACTGTCAAAACAAGCCCACGTTCCAGCCAAGGGAAGCCGTTACGCGTACCTGTTTTCAGTCTGGCCTTGTTGCCTGCACGTTATTGGCACTGCCCCTGATAAAATGATATGCCACACGACTCTGGCATGAGAGCAGATGGTAGGTTGATGATATTGTAGATCTCTGTTGAACTATAATGTGGCTAGGCCATTGGAAGTAGGATACATAGCACTCCATAGAAAAAGTACCTTCTTTCAGGCCTAATAAAAAATAAAAAAAAGTATAAAAATGAGGGGTTCGGCTTTACAACTCAATGCATCGAATCTTGAACTGTTTAATGCTCCATTTATTCATAACTGTGTTTGTATTTGCATTTGAACATGAGTGGTCTATTATTATTTATAAATTCTTTATTAATTAGAATTAAATTAAGCATACCACTTTCCTACTGTAAACACAGAAAAGTAGCATTGTGTGGAAGTTCTGTCTTTGAAGTTCTTCAACCTTAGCTCTGTCACTTCAGTTCAGTATAGCTGTCAAATCCTGCTCAAGCAATTACTACTGTTTGTACTCGTCGGTGATAGGGGTGTAACGGTAGGCAAAAGTTACGTTTGGTATGTACCGTAGGTATAAACTCACAGTTAAGTGAAAATACAAATATTATAAATTTTATTTTAAATTTGTATAACTTGAATAACTTCTATAAACTTAAAAAAAAAAAAAAAAAGTGGCAAACTGGCCGTAATTTCCCAAACACATAGGGCATGCACATAAAGGATCACACCTTTCTTACTTAGATAGTATAACAGAAATATGTCTGTTATACAAATAATATATCTAGAGAGATAGGTGTAAGTAACTTGGTGTTTATCTGACTTTTCAAACATGTACAAATTGAATCTAATCATACAAATTGCAAGTGGTGTATAATCTGTGTTAACTTTTAAACAAGTATTTAGTAATATGTTTTTTTTTTAAACTATTATTTTTATTTATTTATTTTATTTATTTATTTTTTTCCCGATTTTCTCCCTAATTTAGTCGTGTCCAATTCCTCCCCGTCACTAGGGGGCTCCCACATTAAGGCTACTACTACCACTCAGCCGGGAGGGCCAAAGACTATCACGTGTTTCCTCCGAACCACGTGACGCCAGCCGACCGCATCTTTTCGAACTGCTCGCTCGCGCACCGTTTGGGGCGGCGTAACACACTCGGAGGACAGCGCTATCCGCTCCCTCCGTTGCGCGAGCTCACAGACGCCCCTGACTGGCTGTAGAGCCGTGATTAATGTGGGAGCACAAAGTACCTCTCATCCCTCCCCTCTGAGAGCTCGGCCAATCAGCTCTCTCTAGACCTCCGGCTGCGAGAGGTTACAGCACCACCCGGGATTCGAACTAGCGATCTCCGGATGATAGGGCGAGCGCTTTAACCACTGCGCCACTCGGAGGCCCTTTTAAATTTTTTTAAAGAAATTAAAATATGCATTTATATGTGTCGTGTATTCACTTGGACTGAACGCTATGACTAGCAGCCTACTTTAAAACATTGCAACCCTGACAGGCAGTTATTAATTTTGTGCCACACACTGATGCTGATGAATGTACTCGTCCTTTGTCCCAAAAGTTTAAATTGGCCTTGCTCTCCGGATGAGCACGCTGGCATACTCCCAGCTACTCTAGCCAATCATGTTCATCTGTGAGCTCACGTATGTAGAAGAGCATAGGCATCAGTTTTACGGGCGTTTTCACATTATGGCCCCGGGTCAATTTCCGAGGAACACTTGACCCCAAAGTCTGGTTAGTTTTGATTAGTGAGAACCCAATCGCTCTGCGCTCCAGAACCCGTCCCATGTTGTCGAGAACATACTCGGGCATGGATCGAATCAGATATGGAGGCGATCATACCTGAGAAAGAAAGTAGATTGCTGTTTAGATGTGATGTCATCAGTGTCGGAGAGTGTAAATACACAAGTGTACTTGAGAACGGAGAGCAAAAGTAATGTGAACGCTGGCCAGTGAGGTACAAATCAATCGTCCCTAATGCGATATTGCCCTAACTTTCCTTTGTAGAATTAATAACAGCGACCTTTTTTCTTAGTACCTGATGTCCAGACATACCTACTGTGGACAAACGTCGCCTCTGACCCAGCATCTGTAAGTTTTATCACCACTACAGACAAAGACCTTTGATCAAGAGTGTGTTTAACAGGAAGCTTAACCAGCTGTAATGTATTGAAAACACATGGCAGAAGCAGAGGGTGGTTAGGAAGAGGCCACTCTGATTTAAATGCTCCTCGTCTTGATTTAAGTCTGACCGTCTACAGCAAGCCTTCTACGCAATCTATCTAACCAGCCACATGGGAGCACAGGCATGCAGCAGGTCTGAAACCTCTCTCTCTATCTTTTCCTCTCACAAGTCGAAAAAAATTTTGGCCTCTATTTTCCCCACTTTGCCCTTTTCTCAACATGAACATGCACCAACACACCATCTTGATCCCGTTCCAATATGCCTCTTCCTTTCTTTCATGGACTGAAAGGCAGCTTTGAAAAACAGACACACCTTTCTCCTTTATGTGTCTTAATAAATACAGAATGGCCTTTTGTTAAAGCGAATGAGCAGACAGAAAGCTTTTACTTTGAGCACCGATCAGGAGTCAGCTTTGTCCACACAAAGAACTTCATTTCAGCCGGATATCTGATCAGAATATAGAGACCATGTTCCTCTGCCTCGCTCACCTGGCAGAAAATTACTACAGCCATGTTTGCTGTCTTTTGTGCTGGTATTCTGCTCTTGAAAAAAAGGCAAAGTCTTTACAGAGAATTGAATACACCTGGGGAATTCCTAGTTCACACTTTTTCCATGACTGTTTGCTGACCTTCCAACTTGTACACGCTTTGTGTAGAAGCTTCAGATTTTAACTTGGCATGCAAAATTGACCCCAATCAAAACGCATGAAAAACAAACAAACAAACAAACTAAAAAAAAAAGACGAGGCAAAAAACATGTGAATCTGAAATTATTCCATTGCGTAGACGTTTGGAACGTTCCAATATTAATTGACTCCATGTGAAGCCTCGCCTTTTTTTTTTTAACTTAATACCGCTTATCCTGTACTGCGTCATGGGAATCCCAGAGCCTATCCCAGTGTCCTTTGGACAAGGTCCTTTGGGTACACCCTGGACAAAGTGCCAGTCCATTGCAGAGTACGCGCGCACACACACTCATTCGTACAGGACAGATTTTGTTCCCAAATTTGGGAACACGAGTTAGCCTGATCCGAACGTACCTGGTGGAAACCCACCAAGCGTGAGAATATGTAAACTCCATGCACACAGACCGGAAGCGGGACTTGAACCTGGAGGTGCTAATAGCTATACTACCGTGCTCGTCATATTACATTTGATTTTTCTGCTTCAAAGATGCGTAAAACAGTTGAATTCAGAAACGCGTTTGACAAGAATCATGACCTTAGCTTGGACTTGGCAGGCTCTAAAGATAAATATTTTATGGCGCGATAAATTTTCTTACACTATAAACGTCTACCAGCTTTTAGTATTAAGAGATTAAGATATAGAGACAGTGGTGCATTGGTGCATTTGCACAGAAGCTAATATTCCGCTAATAGTCAGAATAATAGCCCAATAGGAATAAAAACGCAGCATTTTAAAACCTCAGACGGAACAGTGACCTGATCCGTCCCGATCTGTTCGGAATTAATTTTCAATTAGAATGACAGTGGGGCATTGTAAATGTTTGATAATATGTTCAATAGGTAAATATTAGCCCTTAGCCAGGTAAACACTTACTCCAATCATTTCTTCCTAGCTGGAATGAATATCTTCTTTCCGTGCATGTTTGCCACACGTGTGGGTAACACTAGACTAGTTTCCAAGGAAAATTTCCTCTTCCATGAGAACATCTCTCTTCCACCTCGCCTTTACTTCAGCCTTTCATTCGCTGAGGAAGGGACACTGATTGGCATGTCATTTCTAGGGCTGGGTATCGTTTGGGCTATTTATGATACCGATGCCAAAATGGTACCAGTGCCTACTAAAAGTTTAAAGTGTACATAAATATAAGTAAATAAAAAGCACAGCACATTTGCATACAATAATTTAACACTTATAACAATAAATTGTGTCCTCAAATGTTTTGTTATTTTTGGCGTTTCACCTTTACATGCAGTTGTTAAAAGACATTTGTTGCACATTGTAGTGTCGGGAATCCTTTATTGTAAAATACAGCCACATTTTAGAACGTTTAGCTTTAGGCATTTTTAGCCTAAAACGCTACCTGCTACCATCAGAGCATGTGTAATTACTGCATTCACACCGGTGATCTCATTTCCCTGAGTTGTGCTTTTACTGTAAGTCGGAACGTGAAAAAAATATAGCCACCCATGTTACTACGAACATTATTTGTGTTTGTATTATTAGATCTTTTTGACCTGTGCTCACAGGCACAGTTGGGAATTTTTTTTTTTTACGTGTGGTGAAGGCAACGAAATCTGTATTCTGATTCGGTTCTAGTTTGCATCGGTTATATGGGTGCCTTAAATGGGCACTGGGTTTTGGTACGCAACCTTGGTCATTTCGCATCTAACCAATCATAAACGAGACTGAATTCCAACGTCAAATTTGTAGAAAAATATGTGTTCTTCTCTTTCTTAATATGTTTCCAGCTGACGCTTCATATTGAGCAAGTAAAAAAAAAAAAAGTTTAAGTATATTGTGATCAAATGCTTTGTGCATGTAAACATACATTTTTATCAGAACAACATACCTATAAACTGCTTAGTTGGAATCTCTAATCAGAAAAGAGTTCAATCAGGACAAAGAAATATTGTCCCCGTAAACGTAGCTAACATTCGCTTGATCTCTTCCTTGTCCTGACCTACTTAGCATGGCTGAGAGTGTTTCTGCTGTGTGGCCTTGGCAGAAAACAATGTACCACTGTGCCCTTATGTTAGTGCTGCGTGAGAAACCGGGGGCTACAAATCTGTGTGTGTGTGTGTGTGTGTGTGTGTGTGTGTGTGTGTGTGTGTGTGTGTGTGTGTGTGTGTGTGTGTCAAGGGATTCCTGAGCCAGATCAACTCCAAAAGGGTAGAAATGTTAATTAAACTTATTAACAGTAACTACTGGTTTGTCATATCTGATGGCAAATGTGTAATTAGAGTACAGGTTCAGGTGTGTAAGGAGCTGGGACGGAGATAACATCTGGACTTTTTTTTCTGGGTCTGGATACGTTTTCATTATTCCTGATTCTCACGTTAAAAAATAACATCATGGCAGACGCATAGCTAAGATTTTTTTCCAGCAGTAGCTCAGTGGTTAAGGTTCTCTACTGTTGTTTGTTCAAATCTCAAAAGTGTTTCTGTTCTAGATTAGATTCGATGCTGGGGCATTTATACACGAGCCCTGTTTTGAAAAGAGAGAAGTAAGGAGGAGGAAAAGGAGTAGCCCCAGCTGGTCAGTTAAAACCACAATATCCATGATCAAGGAAGTTGCGTGCATGTGCGTGTGCGTGCGTGCGTGCGTGCGTGCGTGCGTGCGTGCGTGTGTGTGTGTGTGTGTGTGAGGCGTCCCGTATATGCTGCGGTATATCTGGTTCCAGTCACGTCACAAAAGAGTCCTTTGATGCACAAGCAAGTTCGGCCTGGCTCTGTGTGTGTGTGTTTGTGTGTGTGTGTGTGTGTGTGTGTGTGTGTGTGTGTGTGTGTGTTTGTGTGTGTGTTTGTGTGTGTGTGGGTTTGTGTGTGTGTGTGTGTGTGTACACACTTTAACCCACTTCAGCACTTGAGCTCCTGCCAGAGTCTCAGTGCTTTTAATCCCCTTTCCTCCAGCCATAATACTTAGTGTGTGTTTTGGTGTGTGTCTGAGACGGAGCATGAATGGGAGTGTAAATGTGGCACATTTGTGTTAGCGCCTCCATTGACCGTTTCCTGGCAGTAAAAAAAAGTGTTAAGATGTTCCTGCTTAGTGTCTGAAGTTGCTCCGCATATTAACAAGACAGACTTGCTGAGTCAGGCCTTAAGAAAGTATGTTTTCCCACACTTTGTGTGTGTGTTTTTTCCCCCCTCTCTTTTTGGGCAATTGGAACAGCTAAGGGGACTTCCATGGGATATGAACCAATGTAACAGTGCTCCAGAGTTTGGGAAAGTTCCGGTCATGAATCGGCCACAAAAAGTTGTTCAAGGAGAATAGCGGTTTTACCTCAAGATGGCCGCCTCTTTAAAGTTCAGCGCTCAGCTGCATGGTCATTCATGGCATTTTCATTTACCAGTCTGGGTTTATTCAGTTTGCATCAAATTCTGGTACGTTTTGCCCTTCTTTTCAGCAACCACATTCTGGCGCAGGACTAGAACACCCGGTCTGAGTCTGTCTGTGCGTGGTGGTCTGCGAGCTAATACTAGTGTATTCCTAATACACTAGAGCTGTAGCTATCGAATATTTTAGTAATCGAGTATTCCACCAAAAATTTAATCGATTATTCGAGTAATCGGATAAAATGCACTTTTGCTTAATTAAACAGCAATGTAAAAGATAAGAGAAA
Source organism: Clarias fuscus (assembly GCA_030347435.1). Classification (NCBI taxonomy): domain Eukaryota; kingdom Metazoa; phylum Chordata; class Actinopteri; order Siluriformes; family Clariidae; genus Clarias; species Clarias fuscus. The sequence goes on along the minus strand of CM059210.1, from coordinate 30,589,982 downwards.
CAAAGATTAATTGGTTTTCTTTTTAGAAAAATCAGCTTTTATTTTTTAAATGCATACAGCCTTTTATCAAAAATAAACATCGTCATTATTCACAATACAAGGAATAGCCTCAAGTTGACTGAGATGAATTAAGTGCATTTACAGTGTCATACATTCTTATTCTTATTGCCATACATTCTTGTATACAGTCTTTTCTCAGATGCAAAAACTAAAAAAAGAAGTTGTTCAAATGACGTTAAGTTTTAAAAAAACTAAGGCACACTTTAAAATAAATTTTAATATATTTTTAGCGCTACCTTCCATTTTGCAGCCTACAACAGAACGCTCCCTCAATACAGCGCTAACTGTTTGCGTCTCCTTCCGCTTTGCGGGTGATACGCTTCTTCTTCGTCTGTGTTTACTGGCGGCTTGCATCCGGAAGCGTGCTGTGTCACGCCAAACAAATAATTGCTCAAAAACATAACGCAAGCTTTTAAAATTAATTAAAAGAAGCTTCGAGGCAGAATATTTTGTCTCGGCCTTTTTTGTAATCGAATTACTCGAGTAATCGTTTCAGCCCTATAATACACCGCTTTTTCCAAGTTAATGCTTTTCATGCACCAGGTGGATGGAAATATTCAATTATTTGTCACATGTAATTTACTGACAGTCCTCAACACTGGCAGTTCGGCGGTGCCGGGGACCTAAACTCCCAACCTTCTGATCAGTAACCCTAGAGCCTTAACCGTTTGAGCCACCACTTTAAAAAGATATTTGGTGAGTGAAAGAAAAGAGGCCGTGCTTGTATCATGGGTTGTGTTTAGAAAAGCCACTTCACAGTTTTACAAAGTAAATTAGGAAAAAATTGGAAAAAGAAATGTCTCTGTGCCTCGGTGTGAGGATAAAAAAACAAAAAAACAATCATGATTGGTTAGAAGAATTAGGTCTCATCTATGATTGGTTGAAAATTATTGTGGTTTCAGTCCAGTTTTAGCACACTATTTGTTTCAATTTCTACATTTCCAATTACGTTTATGCATAACTACGCTGATGATTATTTGTCTGACGTTAAGAGATCTATCCGCTATCTGCGTTATGATTGGTTACATGAATTCAGGCTTATCTGATTGTTTGGAAACCTAGAGCATGAAGGCGAGACATAAATCATTGTATTTTTATCGTGGTTTAAAAGGCCCAAATGTGTAGGAGTTCCTTTGGGTTTATAAAATGCCTTGTTTTTGTTTTTTTCTCTTCCATGGTCTCCGTATGAATGTTTGCAGTTCAATAAAAAATTCCAAATCCTTTCCTTTTGCCACGTGTTAGAGGATCTGATGTCTGATATGTGTACTTTAATATCTAGTCCACCATTTTTGTTTCTATCGTCAAGACACTGTTCCTGAGTATTTAATTGATGCCATCTTTAGTTGTGTGATGTCCCAGTAGGGACGGAAATCACCAGGGAGCACCCGATATGATATTATCAGGTTGTGCAAGTGGCATTTCGATTAATATTGTGATTCAAGAATCAGTGCAGTGTAGCATTACGAGTCGCCAAACCAAAGAATCGCGATACAGTACTGAATTGATTTTTCTCCCATCTCTGTGTGTCTGGTGTTAGTTATACAAAGTTAAAAATTTATTTGTCATGTACACAACCATACAACCATGTCATGTACACAACCAGTATGACATGCAGTGAAATGCTTACACGTTCATGACCTAAAATAAAAAGATTTCATTACAATGGGGAAAAAATTGTAAAGTGTACAGTTAAACTAACGATGTAGTGTTTAAACGGATGGATAAAATAGAGAAACTAAAAGTAACCCCGAGTTCAGAAGGAGATCTGACTCAGAATTGACTCGGCTGCAGAAAGTGAACCAAAAATGCAGTGTATTTTGGATTTCAGCATTATCCTCTACAACAAAATGATAAACTGAGTCGCGAGACGCTCATTGTACCAAGCGACCGAGCTGTGGAGCGGCAGAAACGTGAGATGTCCTGCATATTTGGTCCCACAAAAAAAAAAAAAAAAGACAGAGAAAATGGACCCTGGATCTGACTGATCGCTTACCCCAATAAAGTAAAACCACTATGGAACTATTCTCTTGGCTAATTAAATTTTTGACCACATTAATACAGTGGCTTCAGGGTTTCGGGCTTGCTGGTATGCCGTGTGTTGTTTGTCCGTGTCTCGTCGGGCTGTGGTTTGAACGTCATGTCGAATCACTGGCTCAGCACTGGAAAAACATCCTTTATTTATTTATTTATTTATTTATTTATTTATTTTCATTCTTCTCTGTCTGCCCTTGGGCCAGGCCAAACTGGCTGCGTATAACTGCCGGAGTTAGTAATTAACACGAGCTGCATTTCGGGAAGGAGAACAGAAAGAAGGATTGAAGAGAAAGCCGAAGAGATTCACGTTCTCCAGTGTTTTGTGTTGAACTCACGGTGAAACGAAGTGTGCAGAATGCACCATGACCACTACACGTTTCTAGCTAATTGCGTTCGACAGTGGAGTTTTTTCGTGCTAGCTTCTGAATGTCGTGTGTGCAAAAGAGCTGTCAAGTGTGTAATAATGGAGAGCGACACACTGACGCAGAGTGAACGCAGTGACAGGCACAAGGAGAACCGGATGACTGTGACTAATGGTTTTCATACAGCAGGCATAAGGCAGGGGGTAGCTCAATGGGTAAGAAGCAGCACTACAGACCGGGAGGTTGTGACTCCAGCTTGAATGATCTCTCAGACACTCTGTGCAATCAGCATGTCCAGGAAGTGCACTCGGAATTGAGTCATTTTCAAGCTACAATGTGAGGGGGGGGGACATGGCCACAGCATAAAAAACTCAGTAAACAAGACCCGGCTAATTGGTCAAAACACAAACATATTAATACGAGTATAATGACAAATCTAACTTTATAGCTCGTTGGTTAAGGTGTTGAGCTACTGATCGCAAGTCCCAGGTTCAATCCCCAGCACCACCAAGCTGCCACTGTTGGAGTTTGCTCTGGATAAGGGCGTCTGCCAAATAACGAAAATGTAAACGATGATTCGATGTCACTCGTGCTGAACTTGTGCTGGAGGGAGACCTTCTTTCTTCTGTTGTTTCGTAATGCAGATTTCATCAAGTGCAGCTGAATTCATCATGACTTGTGTGAGCTGGATGTTTGGTGTTCCATGTAAGAGAGCAGCAGCTCCTTATGGTGATATCTTATTGGTCACGAGGGTGAGAATTTGTTGCGTGCGCCTGCCTGTAGCCGCGTGTGAATAAGGCAGCTGGCGTGGTGGTGGACATTCTGGCGAGGGCAGACTGTGTACCATCTGGGTCCAGTGTCCTTCCAGTCTCTGTTTACGACTACACAGGCAGACTTGTACTCAGCACGAGTAGGCTTAAAGTTGTCAGAGGTGGTCTTATCGCGAATAAGGGGCAGTGGTGGCTTAATCGGTCAAGGCTCTGGGTTTGAGCCCCAGCACCACCACGTTGCCGCCGTTGAGCTCTTGAACAAGTCCCTTAACCCTGTCTGCTCCATGTGACAAATAATTGAAGATTAATCTTTAATCAACTCCTTCTGACAAATCAGAAGTGATCAAGTGCTGCAGTATAATAAAACCAAATCAAAACCTAGACCAAACCAAACTCTAGTGAACAGATTTCCAAAATTATTTATCTAATCAGGCATAATAAACCACCCTTCTTGAGAAGAGGAACGTGTCTGAGAAAAAAAAAAAAAAACACAGCTGTCTTCAGGATCTCCTGGATCAGGCCTTGGAACTTGTCCTTGGCTTGACACGGCATACAAGTGACCCAGCCTGGCACTGTTGCCACTGCTACACTTCATTTATTTCCATCACCTTTTATCTCATACTTTTACATGTCAACCAAAAACTATCTATCTATTTATTTTTTTCTGGTTTGAATTAAAAACGTGCATAAGAATATCAGGGATATAGGCAATATATAGGCAATCAGGCAATATCAGGGAGAGAAACACCCTCTCGAAATCCAGCGATCCCACGACACCAGGGCGATGTGTGGTCGCCGGGAAAGATCTGGAACGTTCTCAGCCTTTTTCAGCGCTTCATTTAGCTTGGCATTTTTCCCTCTCAGTGTTGTAAACCCAACTGCTTACATTAGCATTGTTTGTATCAGAGCCTTCGAGACAGATCTGTATCAGGAGCTCTGGTTTGTGTTTGGGAGAGAACGTTCCGGGCTTTAGCGTGTCGTAGAGTACTGTAGGTCCGGGTGAACACAGCAGGTCAGCAAAGCCTCATTCATCCATCCGCCTGGGTTGGGAGAGAAATCACAGAAAAGTCTCTGTATTGGACACTGTAATTCTGTTGCAGCTTTTTGGTCACATGACCACGTTTACTGTTTTGGGAGCTTTTTATGATGCGAGTAACATAGATAAATAACGTAGTTAAGTAAAAAAAAAAATCCATTTTAGAGAACAGTCCATCATTGACTAGATGGTAAGCCAGTGCTAAAACATTTCACACACAGCTTTGTTAAACACACAGACGACCTCTGTCTTGCTTTCTGCCATTGTTTTGATTGTCGGCATGAGCCTCATCTCAAATTCGGAAAATCTTCAACATTACATTTTAAGTGTTAACTAAGCTTGATAATCCAGAAGACCAGTAGAGGAACCAGATCTAAATTCAGACAATAAGGTTATAATCCTTTGTAACAGTCTGGAAAGGATTAAAACTTTACTGTCCGAATTTGGATCTGATTTCCCTACTGCTTTTCTGGACTAGAATAGAAATACTAGTGTAAATGAGACACAACACTAAATCGTTTAACAAAAGAAGTTGGTGGGAAATTTTGTCCATTTAATTTCATTGATTTGGTCGTGGGAATCATTGACGATGACTCGATACGATATTATCACTATATATATGTGCCGATTCGATTCGTATTGCGTTACTGTAAGTATCACAGTTTTATAAATATATATGTAAATATATATTATACATTTAGGCATTTGGTAGACGCTCTTATCCAGAGCGACTTACAAAATTTTTTTGTTGTTGTTTAAATAATGGGAGGAGAGATTAACCCAAATATTGAAGAAACAGATACGTAGATTTTTAGTCTCCGTTTAAAGATTGGCAGAGACTCGGCTGCACTGAGATTCAAAGGAAGTTAATTCCACCACTTATGTGCCAGAACAGAAAACAGTCTGCCTCTATCTCTGAGAGCACTGCTGGAGCATCGAAGGAAACGTATTCCTGTGCTGGGTGTGATGGGATGAGAGAGGTGAGTGGGTGCCCGGCCGTTTTTAGCTTTGTAGGCAAGCATCAGCGTTTTGAGATTTTGTTGCATACTGGACAAACTTGGCAAATAATTACTGTAGCTCCTACCACACAGGGTGCTGTGCACCTCAAATGCAAATATCTAAAAATCTAAATGTATTATTTTTTAAACCAATCGATTTTGTATTCCGTGTGAATCAAGCGATTTCGTCCACCTCTTATGCTCATGCATATACATGTATAACTAAACTTAGTGACACCTGAAAACTGCTGAACTACTGAAACTACTACAATAACACAAACACTATTCTCTGCATGACTACTAATATTTTTACTTAATGTGGCACCAAATCTGTCTTTGATGTTTCTCATATTCCTTTATAAAATGGATGAATGAAAGAGATCGCTTTCATGAGCTTATTTTCCGATTAAATTGTTGCACACGTGCGTAATTTTCAATGAATATGAGAAGTTGTAGCATTTATACGTATGTCGTCAGCATTATCGAGTCAAAGCCTGTAATAAATTTTTATTAAGGACCTTAAAGTGTTAACATGATTGTGAAATGGAAACAAACTCAAAAGCCCTTCTTGTCCTTAACATGACACAGGGTGCATCAGACTAGACGCATTCCAAAACCGGAAATTGGAGATTTGCAAACAAAAACAACTCTGAGAACGCTTTGAGTATTGGGAGCTATAGATGGAATCAGTTCTGTGATTAAACTCTCCCCAAAACTGCTTGTGCTTGTAAAATCTTGGATTCAAGAATTTGTCTAATCAGACATGCCTTGTGTTACATCGAGGAAGTACAGACCCATCGTCAGAAAGTACTTGGGTACTTTGAATGTGTTGCATTAATGTTAACGTGTGTGTTAATGTTAAGTATTTTTATTAATAATTTACTGACAGCTGTAGTTTATATATAATTGTTTAGTTAAGCAAAAGTAAGATAATGGACTATATATATATATATATATATATATATATAGATATATATATATATAGATATAGATATATATATATATATATATATATATATATATATATAGATAGATAGATAGATAGATATCTCTCTCTCTCTATATATATATATATATATATGTGTGTGTGTACTGTATATATATAAAAAAATATATTATTTTTCCCAGCACCCTATAGTAAATGGAAACTAATTGCTGGTAAAAACCAAACTTGTGACAAGGGAACTGTAAAAATGCTGCACCCCGCAAAGACACACTATTTAAAGCTCTATAGGATGTGTCATGGCAAGTTTTATGTACTCATTGCTTTATTGCATCATACGTGATTTGCATGAAATAAAAGAAAGTCTCAATTTGTGTATCATTTTTCACTTGCCATTAGCACAGAAATGATTTAGAACGGTCATCTGTCGCAATTCCACACGCTAGTGTGAGCATAGAGTAAGACTTAATGGCTTTTTAATGTCTTTCATTGTCACAGCATTGAGTGGGCTCGACTACAAGCGCACACACTGTACACACAGACAGTTGGGAGTCTGCCTGCTCGCAGTCAATATTTGCCTTTGTAAGTTTCTGCCTTCTGGCATGGGAACAAACGACCAATGGATGACTGGCTAGCAAGGAACGAAAGAGAAAGAGTGCACGCGGGGGAGGGTGATCCCGTCCTGCCCTTCCTTTTAAACAGCGTCTTCATTACAATAGCGTCTTGTTCCTGACAAGTCAAAACTGTAATTGTTCACAAATTGCTTTGGTTTGAAAGAAGTCATAGGAAGCACTGATGGTAACGGACAGTAATCACCCTAACACACACTAGCTGCGTTTCCTGTAACGGTACACACCAAAAGATACAATGTGTTGATTCATAACCAATCCATACACTTGTAGAATATGTACATGTATTGTTTTAACAATATCTTCTGCAGCTTTCTCAGTCGTGATCGTTGAGTGGTTGTAGATGGTTTGGGACGAGGCCACCCAGCAGGCCCGCCGCTCTCCCGGCTTTTCTGCTCCGTCCATCTGGCGTTCAGTGAATGAGGGAGGAAGAAGGGGAAGACTGTGGTTACAGCATGGCTCTCAAAGAGTTGCTGAGTCTCGTAAACTTAAGGGCTTAGGGATGCTTTGAAGTGCGCTGCTCGAGCCGTGCGGATCCACGCTGCGGTAAATCACTCCTTCCCTCGTGCTCACGTTACTGCATGTGGAAACACCAATGACTGAGAGAGACCTACTCCCCACGTGAGCCCGATCGAGCCATGGCCTGGATCTGTCACATACGTCATGTCCAAATACACCTCCTCACATTGGGGGCACGGCCCAGGTTATTTGGAACGTTTCCAGATCGTGACCCTACAGGCGAAGACGAATGACAATGACATCATCATCTCTGTGATGGAGGTTACACTCATGATTAAAGTTTGTATTGTATTTTAGGATTGTTTAAATTGGACAACTTAAGGGCTGTGCTTTCTAGCGCACGTTTGTAACTCATTTGGAACATATCCTAAATTTTTCCTCTGGTGTTGTTGAGCCCAGCAAGGGGTTCCCAGCAAAATGTTATTTCTGTAACAATGGTGGAGATTTTACGGTGCCGGGACATAGTTCCTCTCTCATCCAGGCTTTGGGACGGACAATAATGGAATGATTGTGTGTGGGAAGAGCATTAAGGGCCATGTCCAAGCACCCAGAGCCTCAACCACCCGAGCCACCATTGCCTAGATTGTGACATTCCACACTACATCATCACAGTATATTGCATTGTGTCATGTTGTCGTGTTGCTGCTCCTGTTTTGCACATTTGCACGTGCACTTTGTTGTCTTGTTATCTTTTGTATAGTAATGTCTTTTGTATAGGACTTTTAGAATCGTTTTTTGATCATTCGTGGTGTCAATTTGGTTTGTCTTAGATAGTCAGCTAATTAGGTGTCCTAGTTAGCTAGTTAGTTTCTGTAATGTTACATCTATGTATGTGGCACCTTGGTCCAGGAGGAACGGCGTTTTGTTTCACCGTGTACTGAACTGTATATGGTTGAAATGACAATAAAAGACTACTTGACTTGATGTGGACTAATTCAGACATGAATTGGGACATGTTCTAGATCAGACTCTATATCTCAAAATTGTATAATGTTGGTGCTGATCTCCGTAGTGTACGCTAGTTGCTTCATTTGAAAATTGCGCTAGATCAGACCCTGGCTTAAAATGTAATCTTTCAGATAAATCTTTTTGTAGTGTGAACACTGGTTCTAAGAAAAGGTGGTCTATTGTCCGTCTCCTCTAAAATCTCTGTGTGCGTGCAGTACGCGCCGGTCTCATCCTCTGACCAACACAGCTATGTACATAAATAAGTGAAGGTTTTTGTCCGTACATTGGTTATTCTTTCTGCAGGAATTTAAATACCTGTTTGAGTCATATGTTCGGAAACCGTGGCGCAAATACCAAGCAGTAATGTGATGTGTCAAATATATCCACAGCAGTACAAATACCCAAACTGAGATGTTATGTCATGCGCTCAAGTCAAAATGTTTATTTAATAATAATATAATAATAATTTAATAATTTACTTTAAAAAAGATACTTGCTCAATGTAAACAAAATGCACCAAGAGATATTAATTGGAAAAATATAAACTGAATATTTTTACTGGGAATTAGATCATATTTTCACTGCTGGAATAAAAGCATACGAGTGAATTTTAACGAACTGGAGTCTTTTTAAGTCGTTTTTTAAATTTTTTTTTATCCCTTCTGCTTTTTCAATTTCTCATCTGTGTTTTATCTCCGACCACCGAATAGGGAGTGTATTTGGCTGACGACAAAAGTACTACTTGAAGATACACAAAAACTGGAACATTTTATTTCTTTGTATTAATAAGTGTTCTGCCATGTAGAAAGACAGGCAGACGTATGTGGGCTTCAACCTGTGTCACTGATTACGTTAAAGTCGATCAGCTTATTTTTAGCTTCAACCGTCAACTATGCATACAAACTCTTAGTAGCTGATAAAGTAGGAAGACACACGAGAGCGTTACTCATGACACAATATTTACCAAAATATCAGTAATTTTATGCATAGCATGAAGGGTGTGGACCATGTTCTCTCTACTTCTCTCGTGTTTATTGTCGGCTCATTAACCAAGTAGGTGCGTGCTGCCACCTGCTGTTTGGGAGAGTGTGAAAACGCAATGTGCATGCCAGCTTGGGAGACGGGAGGGGGAAGAAGTTGTTCCCAGGGACAGTACAAATCAATCGTGCCTAATGTGAAAACGCCATTGCAGTTACATGTGTGCATATCTCGGTAGTGTACACGAGGTACTAATTTGAAAACTTGGCTACATCTGGCTATGTAGCTTCAGATTGAATGTTTCAGGTGAATTTGGTGTCCGTCGTTGTAGTGTAGGCTTGTTACTGATCTGGAACACGTCCTAGATTAGATCCGGTATATTAAGGTTGCATGAAGTGGATGAATTTAATGCTTGTTTTTGTTGTATACACTTGACAGTTATTTGGAATGTCCTAAATTAAGTATTCAAACCTCTTAAGATAATAAAATGTTGATGGATTCGATGCATACCTTTTGTAGTGTACACTAGTTACTTATTTGGAATGCATTCTGCATTCTTAATGTGACACTGTAGTCTAAGATGAATGATCTGGACCAGTTCAGAAGTGCACTTTGACATACCGAAGAGTCCAACTCGACCGGTTATTGAATCTGGAGCATGACCAAACGTTGCATCTCAAGATCATCCAGATAAACGATAGAAACTCACGAAAGCATTCAGAGTATGAAGACTTGAGTGCAAGGCTGATAAACATGCAGTGAACATTTCAGTGGTTTCATACACAGAATGAGTGCTTTCACAGCCGTATGCTATGTGTTTATTTCTCAAGCTGGTATTGTGATAATGCTTAGGGAACTGTATTGTTTTGCCATTTAGGTGTTTTATTTCTCTCTACAGAGGCTATTAAAATTTTTTTTTTCATTTGTATCCTGCTCTTTTATTTACAGTCTCAATCCGGCCATTTCTCAGTGCGTCAGTGCACAAACCGTGTTAACCAACACGCATCATACGCACAGAAAAAGTCAGTGTTACAATTACTTAAACACACATGCTCATTCGGACACGCATAGCTCAGCGGCAGACGGGTGTGTAAATAATTTACCCACATCCAGACATTGTAGCTGATCGTTTTCAGCGCTGTTACTGCCTGATCAAGCAGAGCAGGATGAACAATCAAACATTCTCCGTATAAGGCACCAACAATTCCTAAGGCAAGATGGATGACATTATTATCAGAATGGAATATTTATGATGTTGCCGCGTAATTATAGAGAAACAGAAAAGGGCAAAAAAAAAAAAAACCTACACAGGAACATAGCGGTTAAACCACTTGGAGAAAAAAATAAAGGCGCTATCTGTTGTTGAAGGGTATCTTATCTACGTACCATTTTGTATTCAAACTAAAAACATTATATAGAGTATTTAATATTGGGTAAAAGCAAATAATGGCACTAGATGTGATTGTATGAAGGCTTCTGAACGTGTACATCTTGTATGCCTCATATGTTTATTCGTATCCGACATCTCTCTTTATGCTTCATATAAATAGTTTTTACTGATATTCAAATACCTCTTTCCTGGTCACCAAAACCAAACGCACACACCATCCGTTAAAACAAACAATGCACTGATGAATGAGGCTTTTGATTGGACAGTTTTATCATGAGTCTCTGAGTCCGTAGGTCATGTTCAATATACTTCAGGACTAAAAAAAACAAAAAACAAATGAAACGTGAATGTTACGTGGAATATAGTGTTGGTGCAAATCATGGGGGCCAGTATGCTGGGGTACCTGAGCGCAGCACGATGTTCCTATCAGCTCGCACACTTCATCATCTGGGACACACTTGTCAATAACACGCTTAACACGCTTGTCAATATGTTGTCAATAACAAACCGGTTCTGTACAGTCTTAAATGTCGTTGCAGATGGGACGGGTTTGTATTACAATTAAATTTTCTGTGCAATTACTTTTGTGCAGCAACGACTACAAACGCCCTACAAAATTTCATGTCCTTGAATTTCAGCGTAGCTAGCCAAAAAAATTAGCACATAGGCTAACGCCGAGCTTGACCTCTTCCCATCAGTCTGTATGTAAATGGGGACCACATTTATGTGAATACCAGGAGATGATCAGTGGTTAAAAAGTTCCAGGTTCGAACCCCAGCACCACCAAGTTGCCACTTTCAGGGCCCTTGAACAAGGCCCCTAACACTCAACTGCTCAGATGTGTAATGAGATAAACGTAAGTCATTCCTTATAAGGCTGACTCCCAAATGGTAGAAATGAAGAATACGGCCACCCTATAGTTTGCATTGTGAGCGTTGTATTGGTTGGGAATCATGGCTCTATCATCTGGCTGGTGTTGTCACATGCTTACGAGAACAGATTGCTGTCTAATTCTTAAATGGTTCAACTCGTGACCCTTCGGGAAGTTTCCTGGAACAAAAAGGTGCAAACCAATTTGAAACTCCAAACTAAACGCTATGATCCACGAATAATTTATTGCTGATGTTTTCAGTCAGTGACAACAACGTATCGACAACCTTCTTGACAAGCTCTCCTACTTTCTGTGATCTCGAGATTCTACCAGTTTGCGGTCCAATCCATTAAAGACTTTTTAAGAGCTTGCGAACAGAAACATTCTCAGAAGAGGATATCAAAAACAGCTTTAGCTTCATCTAGCTAATTAGCTTTAACTTGGTTTTTCTAGCCCGGTGGGTTAGTTATAATAAATGTAGAGCTTGTTCAGAAATTTCCACAAAAAATTTGAAAAATACACATTTTTGTTGATCCATTGACGCTTGTTTTTGTCTAGATTAGATAGATATAATTGTGTAAAGACTAAACCTCACATTAAAAGCAGAGATGTGGTAGCATGGTTGTTATTGAACACCATTTAAATCAGGTGAACTAAAAGGAGCTGAGCTTTCTCTTCAGAAAAGAGCTTTTCATCTTCATGTTTTGTCCTAGTAGCAGTTTGCACATGCAGGCATTATCAGGGCGGCGTGTAGGAAATTAATGAAAGCTGCTGATCACTACTGGGATTTGAGCAGCGCACGTACTGCCACACTTTCTCGAAGTTGTTCAGCAGCATGTGCGTTTTCCTACTCTAGGTTCTCCTTGCCCCCCCTCCTTTTCTCTCGTATTTTCTTTTCCTCTTCACATTTTTCTTTTTCCTCCCACCGTCCTTCTTCCCACTCCAGCTCCATCGCCGGGACTCAGGTAGTTATTAGGGTCACGGCCGCATACCAGCTGATCCCAAACCAAAAACTGCACAGAGGGGGAGAAAGGGAGGCCTTGAAGGAAATAAGCTGAAGCAGTGTCAGGAATGCTGTGAACGTTCTTTTTATGTTTATCTGTATGGTTTACCTTTGAGTTCCCTCTATGTTGCACGTCTTTGGCCATGTCTCTCCCAGCTGTCATAACACTTTCAGTGTTATCTCAGCATATTTGCATGCATATAACAATTATTTCTAATCAATGCATGTTTTTTATTTGTGTTACAGAAGAACAGCGGGTCAAAATCCCAGATGTCCTGCAGCCATGAGGCCAAGTGGACTGACTGAAGTTCTCTAAGGATGTGTACGTATTTGAGTATTGATTCTCTCTCTTAATCTTCAGAATTTTAAGAATTTTCTTTTCTTTTCTTTTCTTACAGTACAATAGCATAAAGCCTTAATTTACATTGTAAATTTATATTTCTTGCTTATTGAGAAACAGATATATTATTTAGAAGGTGGAGTTTATTTATATTCACATTTATTCTATTGCACAGTGATTTTATCCGAGCGAGGCAAAATCCATCCAGGCATGAAGATGAGAAGTAAAAGGGTTCAAATGTCCATCCCCCCCCCGCCCCCCCCCCCCAATACCCCAAATGTATTCCGTTTGCCAGGACAAATATGGGAGGTTTATTTCTAATGCATCAATATCATTTTTTTCCACATGAGTACTTCAGGTCGATTCTGATCCCAATAAAATAACTAAAAAAAAAAAAAAAAAAACATTAAGTATTGTGGCATCATGGAATATTTCATTTAGCTCTTTTTATGTTTCTCTGGTTTTGAACCTGTGGCCATGAAAAGCAAAATGTGTCCAGGCTGCTCGGCCAGTTCTTTATAATGGTGTAGATAGTTAAGTTTTAGAAACAGTGGATGGAGTAAAGTTTAGGTGAAAAAGCAATCAAGAACAACATAAAAAACCCACAATAGCTGATCATCATCAAGCACAATTTACTGAGCCAAGAGCAGCTGTTTTTCACTTACATAGCGTTTTCATAAAACATTTTTCCCTTCTAGCCAGCATTTGAAACTCTTCATTCTCAGGTCTATAGTGAAGATGGTTTATCAAACTACTTGTGTCATACTTGCTGTCGTTCTTCATTGTTATATTTTAGAACGATGCAGTTTGTAATCTGTGCTGTAATGTCTCCTGGTTGCAGTCATTCTCTTGTAGTCTGTTCATTAGTCTAGCTGACATCATTGCGGTACGGTGGGTTTACAGTATTGGATTGATTCCTGTGTCAAAATGGACGCATCTCTTATTAAATTTATTTAATTATATAATTATATCACTAATGTGATCTCATATCAGAAGACCCGCCTCTCCTGGCTCGTCGCTTGACTCCGCTGTCCTCAGGCAGGGCGTGGTTTGTGAGAAAGGTGCAGCTCCTTTACATAGACACTGAAACAGCAAATTTGGAGTGTGAGGAGTATTGAGGGGTATTTTAGCTGGAGCATTACCACACACACAGTTTGGGGGAGCTCTGAAACTCGTGTTCACTTAAAATGTTAAATACATGACCTTTAAAACTGCACTTTTACGGACATTTAAAGGGACCTTTACACATAAGCTTTTGATCTGAAAGTCCAAAATTGAGAGACACACGGTTGGTCAAAACTGTCGTGCTGCAGAAATGCAAAACCTCATGGATATTTAAATGAAGAAAAAGAACAAAAACTATGGAAGCATTCACAAACTAGTTAATGTTGTACTAAGATTGGAAATTATTACAAACTTTAACTTTTTTTCAGTTTTCAGATGTACCAGTCTGTCAGCTCTTTCTTTTTTTTCTTTTCTGATGGTTTGATTATTTGCAGTGCAAACCCAAACAAACCAAAAGCATCCATTTTTATCCTGATTTAGACATAGCAAACGGACTAATAGGTGTTAAAGCTCTCTGAATCATCACACTCTTATATTACACCATGCCAGTGGTGAATAATTATAAGGACGTTCTTGTATGGTTTCTGATATGACATTCAGAAGGATGTCGCCTTGCTGAACCAGCTCTTCAGCCCATAGTCTGGTGTCATCATGGGTCATTTTGTTGTAGAAGTAATTTGGATTATAATTATACATTCATAAATTTAACGTACGCTTATAAAGCTTATAAAGCTGCTTTGGTTATCTTTGTTCAGTCAGTGTAAAACCAAAGCCACAAAACAGGTAACTTGCCAGATAATTTGGGCATAATATCGGTTTAAGTCATGACCTCAGTGCGTTTTTACGGCTAGTTAACATGCCGCTAATGTAAAACTATGTTGTTTTTCCCCCCTCCCTCGAACACTCAAGGTCTCCGCTGCCCCCGAACTCATAACGTAAACCCGCCGGGTTAGCACCACGCTAATCTTTTTAATTGTGACCCCATACTGCCTCCATAGTGGAAGAGTGTATGTATAATCCACAGCGTTCTTTACACCATGTTTTTGTATCTCACTCCAGTATGCAGTTTGTAATGATCTTTCTCACAAAGCACCCATCAGCTCGCCCTCCTGAGTATAGAGAGCCTCATCAGAGAGCCCAGCACGCAGAGTGCAGATATCATCAGTCTGAAGACATTCATTCAGCTCTGCAGCAGCCTACAGATTTCAGAGCGCTTTAGAAAAAACGAGAGAAAGAGGAGAGGAGGAACGGTCAGACACTCTTTGTGCAAGCGTACAGTAACGTCTCTTTCTCATCTCGCTCGTCCCTCCTGTTTCTCCACCTCCGTCTGACCCCAGACTGTGTGTGTGTGTGCGTGTGTGTGTGAGAGAGAGAGAGAGAGTCGGTCCAGGTCTGGATTGTTTTTTTCATTCGCTGGGAAAACTGATTGCGAATGACAGAATTGGGAGTGGGAGGCTTCGTCCTGTCTACTTTCCGCATGAGTTATAAGCTCTTTATCTGCTTTATCTCTTCTCATAGACGATTAATGCCTGCCAAGTTATCATCCGAAGCTATTAATCGACAGCTAATGCAAGATATGTCAGCACAGGACGGCGTACATCTGCTACGCCGAACTGGCAACAAATGTTTCGCTGTGCAGTTTGGGGAAATTGGAATTGTGTTAGAAGTATTACTCTTACTGCTAAGAATGTTGATTATTTTACAACAACAGCACATCATTAAATCACAGCACCTTGCCAGCAACTGCAATTTCACATTATTAATAAATGGCATGCCATGTTTTTAATAATTAATGATAAAAAGCACATTTCCTTTAAACAGTTCTAGCAGCATACTCGCAATAGGGTAGTTATGGAAAACTAATTAATCATGCAGCCAAAAAAATAAAAAATCTCTCCGGCTTTGTTTAAAAACAAGGCTGCTGAAAACGTTGTGCTTTTAAGATTACACATCACCGGAACTGCAAGTGGTGTAGAAGTTAATAAATAAGTGAGCTAGGAGCAATATTATGCAAACAAACATTTTCATATCCATCGGTTTGGATTCGGATCCATCGAGGATTATCAATTAATCATCAACATCCCTAGTTTGTATTATTATGCACAAGAATACATGCCACAAGTTCCTGTTGCTACACGTGTTGTGGTATGTGTAGCTCTTTACTTTTTATTTATTTATTTATTTTTCTTCTCATGCCTGAAGTTATTAAGATGAAAATGCAGCTTGTGTTGTTTGGGGGAAACTCCCGGAGACTCCTGAGAGAAAACTTAACAGGAGAAATGACTATATGTTTTTCCTTCGGTTAATAACGATGCATTTGTGTGTTATTACTGGAGACCATGTGCCTTTCAAGTCCCAAATGTGAATGAGAAAGAGTAGTTTATTCGTAATTGCTGTGGGAGGCAGCGTGGTTAGCACTGTAGCCTCGGACACATCCAGGGTCATGGGTTCGATCTCCACCCGTGTAGAGTTTGGCTGTTCTGCCCGTTCTTGGTGGGTTTCCTCCAGGTACATTGGGTTCCCCACACAGGCCAAAGACATGCTGATTAGGCTAATTGGCCAGTTTTGTGGGTGTGTGTGTGTGTGTGTGTGTGTCTGCGAAGGATTGGCATCCCGTCCAGGGTGTACCCCACCTCGTATCCCGAGTCTCCGGGGATAGGCTCCAGGCCCCTGCGACACTGTACACGGGATAAGCGGTGTAGAATATGAAGTTGCTGTTTAACCAAAGAAAAAATTGTATTAATTACAACACTTTCATTTCATTACTTTCTGACCAATCAGATTCAGGAATTCACCAGTGGTGGTGTCCAAATTACTGTACAACAGTCTGTGCATAATCATGTGTGTCTGGATTTCTTTTACAAGTCCCTTAATACCTGCACAGCTCCTCTGAAATTGCACGTTTCCAAGTCTTTATTAATCAGATTTTTAATTAGGACATAGAACACAGCTAGAGAGCGAATAAGAAAGAACCACAAACACAACGCCGCCGCAAACGACGAAGGCCTCCTCTGCCCGCCTCTACACCCCCTGCCTCGTGTCATTTCCCCTTCATCAGGGGTGTCGTCACTCCTCATTAGACTGTCCTCCGCGCTCTCTTGTTACAGAAAGAGCCTGTGAAGTTCAGGACCCCCCGTAGCCCGTCCCTCATCCTGTTAGCTCGTAACGTCAAGAAAATATACACACTCGTAGAAAAATAAAGGCCTCCAAGGAGTCAGCAGGGGAGCCCATTGAGCTAGCATGCGCTCTTGTGTTTCTCAGCCACTAAACCGGGTCTGCCGCTCAGCGCCTAATGAAACGAGAAAGCTCAGCAGGCTGGAGGTGCTTCACTCCTAATTCAAGTGCGTCTCTCACCCTCCAACCTTCCAGCACACTCCTCTTCACTGCAGCTTCAATTCAGCGTGGCCCGCGTCGACAGCTCGTTGATCGGCTTCATTTGTTATATTCAGCTCCACACACGTCCCAGTGCTGTACATGACTCACACATGCCCACTGCAGTATGCTCCGCACGTACACACACACACACACACACACACACACACACACACACACTGGACCAGGCTGTCATCGTTACTCAGCTGCCTGTAGGGGAGTGTATGCCTGAGGATGTCCAGGGAGGAGAAGAAAAAGGGAGGCACAGGAGATTTAGAGCAGAAATGGTGAGATAGTTATAGATGTAACATTGTGGATTGATCCTACATGATCATATAATATGAAAATTTGAGAGACGTCTTCTCACTGCTAAAACATCGATATTACTGTATTAGGTATCAGCATTGGTTGAAGAAATTTCACCTGTGAAGTAGGATGATTTTGGAAAACTTGGTAGCTGCACCTTTAAGATAAAAACAATGTGTGTTTGCTTTTAGTCCATTTCTTCATCCTATACAAACATTAATAGATTTTGCTGTCTGACTTCAAGCCTTTATCTGATGGAGCTTGGCACCTCTCGTCTGTGCTCGCCAAACAGATAAAGCCATGGTAGCCTTCCACACATGGAATGTCTTCTGGCTCCAAACATGAACAAAAGTTTAAATGAAGACCGGAATAGTTGAGGAATAGTTCTCTTCCTGGCAAGTTTTTGTCTCTCATTTACAGTCCGGTCGCTGTTCCCGACCAGTTCCAGAGAAATGTTTTTTGTTTGTTAAGCCACACAGTTAACCTATGAATCATTCAAGAATAATAAAAAAAAAATCTAAATTAAGGCATGAACCACCAGTGAGAAACAGGTGCAGATGAAGACAGATGATCAGGAGGAGAAATGTGGTTGCTGCTGAGATTGTTACACAAATATGTTGTCATTATGTTGCTTTGTTGCTTCCCTTCCAAAAGCCTGTTGTTTCCTAATTGCGATATTAGTATGATTAAATATTGCACATAGAAAAGTCATATGAGATTTTTTTTTTCAGTCGGCAGTGTCAGCAACCAGCTCGTGACCTGGGCTCCAGCCCACGGACAGTCGTCCATGACTTCGCCTAGTGCTTCAGGCACCTATAGCAAGTCTAGGAAATATTGTTTTGTCAGTAAGCCTCTTTGATTTGAACTGATTACACCTAGCTGGATAGCTCATCCTAATTTTCCACCTTGTTCACAATTGTGTTGATTTCGAACATGCCGTGGTGAATGTAACGTGTAAACCTCATGACACTCAATAACAACACTCTATGGCTTCTCTCTTTATTCTCGTGCCTTTTTAAAATCACCCGTTCTGGATGATTAAATCATTAATTGCACTTTTTTGCACAGTGATTTTACACATGCGGTAAAAAAAAATATCTTAGGGTGTTTTCACATTATAGCACATGACGTCTGGTTCATTTTGATTAGTGAGAACAGATGCGTTATGAGCTCAAGAAGTACACTACCAAAGGTGGTCTCGAGAACAATACAAGCAATTGTACCTGAGAACGGAAGTAGATCACAGTTTAGACGCAATGTCATCAGTGCCGATCTACACAACCATAGGTGATGGTACGAAGGCATACGAGTGTTCCTTTTGACATTTTTTTTTCATAGCGCAAAGGTTAACATACTCATTCTCTTTATGAGTTTAATGGTAGCTCACAAACCACGTAGGTGCAGACTGCCACCCGCTGTATTGGAGAGTTTAAAAATGTAAGCAGACCTGAAAATGGAGAGCGAAAAAAACAAAAAAAACAAAAACAAAATTATAAGCCTGTGAACGCTGGCCAGAGAGGGAAGTAATCGTTCTTGATAACGGTACAGATCAGTAGTGCCTAATGTGAAAGCCGCCTTTACAAACGTGTAGTCGTGAGAAAGCAAAACTGTACACAGCCCACATTAGACAGGAAGGTATTGTGATGTCTGGGTGAAGACTCACAGCTCACAGCTGGAGGAAGTGGCTCACATTCTTCCTGGAGGTCAAACATGTTAGTGGGAACCCCGGTGGAGATTGTGTAACCGTGGATTGAATGAATCATTAGAGAAGATGATGCATTTAAAATTCCAGGCCGACCAGCAAAGTGGCTTGACTCCTTATTTCAGGGTGAAGCCATTTGCTTTTTTTTTATTATTCTTTCTTTCTTTCTTTCTTTCTTTCTTTATCTATTTGCTATAGTACTTAAAGCAATGAATCAAGAGAAAATGGACCACATCTCTTGTCATTTTAATGTTTTACAATACTTATTCAGTAGCTAACCTCAGGCTTTTCTCAGCCATCTCTGGCTTTCTACAGATCTTGCATATGATCTCCTCTAATTAGGTCAGCAGAGTTAAAAAACTAAATGAAACGACAGAGTACTGCATCAGCGATGCCTTGTTATCCAGTAAGGCATGACCGTTCTTGTTTTATGTCTTGACCCGGACAAGAAAAAAAAAAAAAAAGAGCAAGCAGATTTAATAGGAACTAGTTCCTTCACATGAAACCATCATGCCGTGTATGCGTGTGGCTAAAAACCCATGTCAGCATGCTGGTGCGTCTGGCAGACAATAATCTAATCTCCAACCTGACTGACGCCAGCAACGCCGCACACATGCCTGCCGTGTGTGGATGTCTTTGTTAAAGGCAAAGTGAGTCATATCTGTAGTATGGACTTCTGAAGATCTGTCATGCCTCAGAGCTGAGCTAACATTCCTTCTCTGAGCTATGTAGACGCTTACTGAAGTGAAGTGATGCTGTACATAGGAGGAGAAGGCATGTTAAGATGTTTGGTGTGTGTGTATGAGAGATTAATTTTTGTATGCAATCTAGTGCAGTCTTCTAACATGTACAGTAGGCTTTATAATACAAAGCTTTGCTTTGCTTTTTGTGTTTATATTTCACATTAGACGCTAATGCTGAAAGTGATCGATAGATGAGAGACTCGCGTCATTTTTGCAGATATCAGCCTAGTCTTTTCCTGGAAAGACCCCTCCCAGTGCGTACACACACACACACACACACGCACACACACACACACCAGAGGCCCTTAGAGTACTTCATTCCCAGAACAGGGGCCCACCCCTTATTAGCATATAAGAGAAGAGCAAGCAAGTTTGTCCTCCTGGGCTTCCCTGCAGTGATTCAGTATACAGTACACGCACTCACACACACACACATGCATGCACACATGCACAGAGACATACTCTTAAATAAACAACTGTGCTCCACTCAGACTCTAGTCAGGGAATTATAAATCCTAACAACTCAATTAGGTTTGGGATCCGCAGTCAAAATTCTATTTATTTTCTATATTGTAGAACAATACAATTTTTTTTTTCAAAACTGTCAAATAACACGTGGCATTAGATAATTAAGTAACAACAGTCAGTTGTTATTTTAACACACGAAGGTCGGCTGTTCTGGAATAGTTCTTGAAAGAGCAGTACTGTCAAGTGCATTTGCAAAACCCATCAAACATCATGCTGAAACTGGCTCTCATGAAGACCATCCCTGGAAAGCAAGACCTAAACGTACCTCTACTGCAGAGGAGAAGTTCATTTAGAATCAGAATTAAAAATTTAGATTTTTTAATAAAACTAACAGGCACATAAGCCATACCATCTTCATTACGGCTGACAGACACATAAGCCACGCCTTTTTTATCAAGACTGACAGGGAAAAAAAGGCCACGTCTCCTTTATTAAGACTGAGTGGCACATAAGCCACGCTTCCTATATTAGGACTGACAGGCACATAAGTCACACCTCCTTTAATAAGACTGATAGGCACATAAGCCACACCTCCTTTATTAAGATTGACAAGCATGTAAGTCACACCTCCTATATTAGGGCTGACAGGCACATAAGTCACACCTCCTTTAATAAGATTGACAAGCACATAAGCCACACCTCCTTTATTAAGACTGACAGGCACATAAGCCACGCCTCCTTCGCTGACACACCCAAGGACGGTGCTTCTCGTTCATTACACCCAGGTCAAACTCTGTTCGTTTGTCTGAGAGCAATGATTAATTACCACAATTCCCAGCGTTTAATTATGGGCTGCTCGAGTCACGTCGTCATGGCGAATTGCTTAAATTCCTGGAATGCACTAATGTACGTTACAGTTCACTTGTGTGCACTTTGAATGAGACGGCTGCTTTATTTAACCACGGGATAAACGGCCACATGTTCCAAATGTAAACCTTCAGAGTCCATCTGAACTAGAAGTTCTTAATAAGCACTCTGCATGCACGATTTCAGATAGCTAATTCAAACATTAGCAAGCAGCTAGCTTATGGACAGCATCTGTATTTCCTGGTTGCCTAGCAACAGTGTTTTTACAACAGTTTTATTAGTTAGCAAATTCACTTTCAATATAAAAAACAACAACTTTGAGCTTTGCCTTTGAATGCTCCATAACCAACGGGATGAGGTGTGTGTGTGTGTGTGTGTGTGTGTGTGTGTGTGTGTGTGTGTGTGTGTGTGTGTGTGTGTGTGTGTGTGTGTGTGTGTGTCCGTGTGATACCTCAGGATCCCCACACTCTGTTCTGGCTGTTCTGCATCAGGGCATTCTGGGTAAAATGTGTTGTACCGTGTTGCCATGGTGAATTTTGGAATTGCCAGCCAGGAGAACTGTACAGTGGACCTTCATCATCTGGTCCACACACACACAAAGAAACACACATACACACACACATACTGCATCACTAAAGACATAAACACAGTGACTACAGATGTGATGTACAGTACATGATGTAAGGATGTGTGAAGTGCGAACACACACACGCACACACAGACAGCATGATAAAACATAGCCTGTGTTGTGAATTCATGAGTATTGATGTGGTGTGTGTGTGTGTGTGTGTGTGTGTGTGTGTGTGTGTGTGTGTGTGTGTGTGTGTGTGTGTGTGTGTGTAGTGGACAGTGGCGTCCCATCCTCCCTTTTAGGTTGTGTGTTTGTGAGAGAGAGAAAGCAACCAATATTTATTTCTGTTGCACATAGCACAGGCTAATCATTTCCGCCTGTACGAGTTATGTGCAAGGAATGAGGTGTGTGTGTGTGTGTGTGTGTGTGTGTGTGTGAGGGAGAGAAACCGGTCAGCTTGGCATTACACACAGACAAAACCAGCAGCTGTCAGCTCACACTTATCAAATTTATTGCGACTCTGTTGTCTGATGACACAGTACAGAAGTGCCCAAAGGCACCATCGCTCTCAAAAACAAAAACACACACACACATGTGCAGAAACTCTCATTATTCAGCACAGGGATGTTATATAGCACTACCATGCGCTCCATAAAGACAGAAATGTCCTCTAAATATTTTCCAGTGCCTCACTCGAGTGTGTGAAGGTGTGGAGGGAGTTTCTCTGGCCGTGGTCCAAATCTAATCCTGCCTAAAGGAAGAAAGCTAAAGATTGCATTCAGACAAACTCTGGAGTATAGCCGATAAGCCGAGATACAGGATATAATAATAAAGCCTGATTTATTTCGTATCGGTTCCACGAGGCGTATAGCTTCGATGAAGTGTTAGAGTACAGAAACTGAAGGTTAGTTGAAGAACAAATGAACACCAGCAGTTGACTCGCTTCCTTTTTTAAAGCAGCGTTCAGATCAGATTAGTTTTACACAGGGAGGTGGGGTAATGTAATTATTCAATCCCCTTCAAATCCATCACGTGAGTAATAAATGACAAAGCAGGACAAATCGGTTTTGTATTCTAATGAGGCGTCCTCTCACATCCCTGCGAATGTTGCTTTAGAAAAAAAAAAAACTTTCTGGCTGTCTCTCATATAGATCTTTACATCTCTCTCTCTTTGTGTGTGTGTGTGTGTGTGTGTGTGTGTGTGTGTGTGTGTGTGTGTGTGTGTGTGTGTGTGTGTATTTAGTAATAGTCGGTAACAGCAGTCTCGCCTGTCAGACGTCACTCATGCCCGCAAAACTCGTCACACTGATACCCTAGCTCACGCCTTCCAGCAGAGCGTTTCCATAGTAACGAATATCTGATATTCTTTCAAAACCAAACTGCTGTAACAAACTAAAACATGCAGCATTCAGTGCTCATATTTACGCCGGATTAGTTGGTCGGTCCAGATGAATCGAGGTTGCTCCCGGGCGCAACACTGAGCTGACGCTCACACACACACCTGCTCACACACACTTCTCAGCACAGGGGCACCACTTCGTGCAGTTCACCTGCACTACAGTTGCGGCAACATGTACAGGAAATTCGTCCGAGCTGAAAAACAGGTAAACAGGGGTTTACCAGGAACACCAAGAGGAAGCGGGTCAAAACAACACCTAAATACTGGTGCTGGGTTTGGGGTTATGTGTGTATCAAGTAACAATATTGGATATGGATTTTTTAATGGATACGGAATTTTCGATTATTATTATACTTTCACACAAATCAGAATCTTGTGTAAATAATTACATGACTAAACAGCGAAAGAATGCCTCCTAAATGTTATTTCTAACAACTACTGTAGATCGATACACATGAACTTTTCACCTCACTGAAATTAGTTGCACGTTCCTTCAAAAAAAAAAAATGCAGTGACAGTTTTTACCAGCTGGAGCGAGGTTCACATTCACATTTTTTCATAAATTTAGACCAGAAGTCAGTAGCTTTGAGCAAACTTACTGTTTTTTTTTTCCTCTTTCTTTTTCTCAAGGCAAGCTCAGACTCGGACACAAGTGCTATCCACCCTCTTCCTCATACACTAGCTCACAGAGGCATACGATTAGCTAGTGTGACTGTGATTGATTGACAGGAAGTCCCATCCCTCCTAAATAGAGCACAAACTATTTAGCTCTTTATACGTAATCTCCCAAGCTGTTATTGATACCTGTGGAATCATCAAGGGGTTCAAGTCCCAACAGTAGGGTTTACTGTTGTCTTTTGTCCCGCTTGGGATTTATCTAAAGGTTAGTTTGGGTTTCATGGTTAATTACGGACGCGCAAGCTATGTGAAAGGTTCAGAGACCGTTTTTGGTAAGTTTTGTTCTTTTGATGCAGTGTTTGCGCTGCTCTCTCGTGTTATCCCGGCTAATCTTTCCGTCCCGATTGAGGCACGTCTCAACCTGCAGGTATGATGTTTGTGTTTAGACGAGCTCCCGTTTCAGGTTCCTATACTTCCAAAGAAGGAAGCTATCAGTTTATCGGTTTTCCGGCCTCGACAGTCAAATTGTTCACATAAACGGCACATTCGCATTCAGAGTAAATATGCAGTGCCATTAAAATGCACTTGAAAAAAAAAATACTTTAAAAGTGGAGCTGAAAGGCGGCTTAGTTCAGCAGCTTTATTTTTTAAGCTCCTGGAGCTGCAGGGGCGTGTCCTAAGACGAATGCAAGGGGAGGGCAAGAGACACGACGATCGGAGAGAAAGCACAGTTTGTCCATGTAGTGTGTATATGAGATTCCAGGACGGGTATCTGCTTCGGAGATTTACTGTATATTGTTGTTGCAGAGCTGTTCGCTTTTGCACACTCCGCGTGTGGCCTGATGAGATACGAGGCCGAACGTGATATTTGTAACGCCGTATCGTGATAGAGATAAGACCTGTGATGTATTAAAAAGCCATTGGTGAACCCCAGCTGTGACATGGTAGAATATTGGTATTATGTATACACTGCATGTCCAAAGAAAAAAAAATCCCCCTCTTTTTAAGATGTCATTGAGTCACCTTTAGCTTTGATTACAGTACACAATGTTGCGGCCAGTTCATGTGTGAAAATGATTTCTCATGTCCCAACTCACAGTTTGAGCCCTGAAAAATGTCCGTGACATAAGGGAAGACAAACTCCATTGATGTGATGATAACCTGGCCATTCAAGCAAACCCAGATAGCAACATAAGACCACCTTCAGAGGCTTGTACAGTGGTCACTGGGCATGATGGGTGCATCGCTTCATATACTTCCATTCTTACTCTGATGCATTATACCAGCGGTTTTTGATGTTGATATTTTTCACCATGCAACTTCACCAAGTGTTCAAGTGATCTCCATTCATGATTTTTTTTTTTTCTCACCACATTTCCTCCTCAGAGTTGAAGGTTCAGCAGTATTCTTCCACAAGCCATTCCCAGTAATTTCAAATCTCCTTAGTTGTTGTTGTTTTTTTTTGCTTGGCCAGGCAGTGGATGTTATTTCTACATGCACACAAACATGATTACAGCAGACAATGAAAAGTTCAGAGCTTCAGAGGGCTTGGCTTGTTTGACATCATTTGAAATAAAAATATCTAGATAACTATATGTTTACATAAAATTGAATAAGATTTAAGATTTATTCATTAAAATTCCAACAAAGGATATAGTTTTTATAACCAATTTCATGAAGCTTCACAAACGTTCAATATGCTCACCGCCTCGACACGACAAAGTCAGTAGTCCAGCTCAAACACATTCACATCCGGCGAGTCCCTCACGTGCTTAACTGTAGCACGGGGATTTTCTTCTCTCCAAATGCGAACATTATACTTGTTGACTTTGCCATTTGTATGAAATGTGGCCTCATCACTGAAAACAAGACGCTTTTCGAGCTCCTCATCTTCAGGTTTCTGTTGCATAGCAACTCCGAATTAAATGTAAAACATTAAACTTTGTTTGTTTTTACACATCTCGTTAAAATTTTCGATCATTTGAGATGTTGTTAGACTCTGAAGTGATGTAAATTTTTTTGGGACACGTTGAATATTAATTTCCCTGCTGCTGCTGTTGAGTCGGTGGACAATAGAGTTAGGATAATTTTTTTTTGTTCTGTTTTGTCCTGTAATTAAGGCTCATCCATCAAGGTCCTCTTGTGATCCGTTTTAAACTCCTCCACGGGGTGTCCGCAGCCCCCTTCAAGCAACGTTTGCAAATAAAACTTAATGATGATCCATTCTGACACGTACGCAATACTAAAGCGATTAGCACAACCCTACATATGTTCTGTGTTAGAGGTCAGGTGACCTTAGTTCTGCCAGATGCGCTGGTACCCAGAAAAGGATTAAGGATCTAGGAATCGTTTACTTTTTTTCTGTTCGTAATAAGAAATCAGATACCAAAATCTTTTTTTTTCTTCTTCTTCGATTGAGTCGACTCATAGAGCATACGACTCTGACTCTGAATCTCAGGCTAACCTAACCAATCTGTCAGTCACATTTATGACATATAGGACACATTAGTGGAGCTAACAAAAAAAAGTCACATCTGATTTGGTATTGGTCTTTTTTTAGAGTATTGAGATATTTGTATTGAGTTGAAGGCAGTTTCATTCTCAGGAAAGGTGAGCAGTTTAGGAGTATACCAGAGAAAACTCGCTTTATGAACTGCAGATATGACAGGCGTGGTACAGATTCTGTATAAGTGAGTGATATTGTACCTTAACTGCAAAGCACTTACTTTGATCTTAACTATAGTCATGATAATCAATTTAACAATCCATAATCTATATAGAAGTGTCATGTCTGTGATATTTCAATATTGTCTGTAATAATATACTCGGGTAGTACCTGGTTTTAGTTTGGGTGTAAATATATAGCTGTGAATCGTACTTAGATTGTGGATTCGATTCTTATTCATTCAATAGCACTAAAGGTTTCTGTCTAATATTTCAAGCAGCTATATTTCGTTCCGGTTTTGAAGTATTGAACACTACTAAAATCATGGAATAAACATTGAAATGCTGGGTAACTTGTATTGTTTTTTTTTAATGTAATACGTCATTCAAAGTGGTAATGCTATTTTCGCAGTTTCCTGCTCCACTCTGCAGACCATGTGGTGGCAGTACAAGTATGTACATCATTTGTGCATAAAATAAAAAGAAGAAAAAGCGATATGCTCACAAAACACGAGTATTTACAGAAGATGCAAACCGTTTGTTTTCTATTAAAGCTGTATTATTCTTTAAGGAATAAGTTGATTTTTGTTTTTAAAGTTTATTTAAATACATTTAAAAAGTGTGAGCGGATTCTGAATAGGAAACTGAGCCCACAAAGAGATCTATTAAATTTCATAATGAAGTACACATAATCAATCTTTTGCTTTTTTTTGCAATGGGTCAGTTTTCAATACTGAATACATGGACACTTTCTCAGTTATTTAAATAAACGTACAAATGTGAAATCATCCGAAACTAATTCAGTGAATAAAAACTTTCCAGATGTCTGTATTTTAAGACCGTATCGCTGCTTCTTCTTTGGATTTTATGGGCAGTTCATGCAACACCACCACCTGCTGATCTGGAGGGTATAGACGATAATCGCTTTACACATGACATTTAAACCATCAACACACACAAGTTACACAGCATTTTAGTGATTATTAGATGATTTTGGTATTTTGTAACACATCAAAACAAAACTAAAAATAAACCTTAGTGATTCACAGCTTTAATTTGCTCTGTGAGAAATCTCTCATTTGGCTCGCAAGGTTTTAGACAGACTGACTGTTCTTCCGGCTGTGTTTGTTAAAATTGCTCCTGGCAGATAGCATAGGTGTGAATAAAAAAAAAAAGACATTTTAATGTAGTTTAAGTGTGAAAGTATACTAATGGAAGGAAAGCCTTAGTGGTTAAAGCTTAGAGGCACAGATTGAATGGTTGTAATTGCAAATCCAGGCAATGTTTGACTTGTCCTTCAGCAAGACTCTCCCCCGCTCAGCTCTAACTTCCATTCAGTTTATTGGTATAGTTAGTATAGAGTTTTTTGTTTGTTTGTTTGTTTACAATTGATATTTGTCACAAGTCAGCTTTACAGGAATAAAAACAAATCTATTATTATCTATTATTATTATATTAAATGTTTATCCCATTCTTGTGGTGATAAAACTAATTAAAAAACCAAAGACAAATATGTTGCTTTTTATTATATAGCTGTTTCCAGTTAAAAGACTAGCACGTGCATGTCACCTGAAGTTATATTTCTGTATTTGTTTTTATAAGTTTTTCTAGGCACATAACACATGAAAAAAAAAGTTATTAACATTGACACATATATCAATATATATATATATATCACACATATCAATGTCATGTTTGGATCAGATCCAGCCTGGGATGTCAACAAAGTTTTTTCTGGTAAACGTTTGCTTGCGTTTGTGGAAAATGCTATAAGCTATAGTTGAGTCACCTCCTTACCTAAGCCATTGGTTTGATAAACAGAGACAACTGCCATGACCAGGAGCTTCAAAAATGAAGTGACGGGAAACACAGAGGCAGGTGTATGATCGACAGCTCAGCAGGTGAACCTTGTGTAATACCTTGTGTGTGGGCCGTACATGTGTCCGTGTCTCCAGATCACAAACACTGACTCATACAAGCTCCTGCTGTTGAGGAGATCGAAAAAAAGTATGTGATGGACAAGGAAGTGAAAAACGATCTTTCTGTAAACACGGGTCTTTCAAAAGTCAATAACAAAAATAGACCTGCACCCGAAGTGAATCATCGTCACTGTCGTACATCTGATCGAATGTTTTGTCTATCCGCGTGTATGAGGTGAAGTGCTCAGTGTGTCATCGCATTATCAAATGAACTCATCGCGTCTTTGCCGCCAGACATCAGTCATGACTAAGATGATGTAATTGCCGTCATTAGTGTTAATTGTGCCGCGTGTGGTCGCTGTCTGAAGCAGGTGAGACTAGAGTAGGCAAGCAACTTTTTGTCTCGTCACATCATCAACTTGTCTTAAAGGCACGTTGTTATTTCCTGAAACATTAAACATCGTCAAACCGAGCAAAGACATGTCAGTCTGTCTGTCTGGGGAAATTCTTTTTCAGGAACTGAACCTTTAAAGACTTCAGATATTTCGTTTTGAGTTAATTGAACTTATTTGAAACATTGATTCATGTTCAGTAAGTACTTATCCTGGTCAAAGCTGTTTATGAAAGTTTTTGTGAATTATTGTGATTAAACTACATCAGAACAACCATCGCGTACATGATGATGAGATGAGGTTGAACAACTGCCTCTAACACAGCATTGTAAACAACTTCAAAGCAGGATTAATACCACACCGATATAATGAGCTGGATTTGAACTTGCTGCAGTGAGAGCACTGCCTGCTTACCGCCGCACCACTAGGGAACATGATGTTAACACGTACATAACAGTGAGTCCCATAAAATCCCAGTCAACAGCAATTTACCAAAATGTTACATTGAGGAGCATCCAAAAAAAGGATTTAAAAAAAAAACAGCCCGAGTTGTGAGATCTGTTACAGCGGACGTGTGTGCAGGAAGCTGTTGTGATTTTCTGTCCCAAAATCTGATCGGAATTCTGAACCCTATTAGAAATTTATGGGACCGTGGTTGTAGTCAGATGTTGTGCGAATAAATGTTAATCTGGATAAATGATAAATTGTAACACTGTGTTTGGGTCATTTTATCAAAGACTTACTTATACTTTTCAAAAATGACTTTATCCCAATGGCGAACGTCATTGCAACGTCATTTTGATTAAACTACAGCAGTCATCCAATGTTACTGTTCTTGCTGTGAATCTTCCTTTGAATAATAGTGAATTAAATAATAATAATAATAAACATTGGGATACTTTTTATTATCTTGAAATACAGTACGAGTTCTAGTCTCAGTGTTGTCGCAGACAGATATTGAATGAAAAAATATGATGACTTTGGTTAACTTTTCCTGGTATTAAAGAGTATTAAACTGCTCCTGTACACCTTTCTCTTATTACTTAATGTACTTGTTTGTATTAGTGAAAAATCTGAAACTATGAACTTTTCAGAGGACTTTAGTTTATTGTATAAGAATGAGAGATTTTAGACATAGTGCTCATAGCAAGTTGATATTTAGACCTTTCACTAAAAGGGGAAAAAATGTCTATTTTTGTTTTGTATAAATGGCTTTTTCTTTTTTTTTTGCTTGTGCCACCATAGCATGTTTTGCCTTTTTTGGCTGGAGTACAACTAACACAATTAATCAGTCGCACTCAACATACACAGAGTCAAGTTCCTCAAACGCTGAATGAAGAGGGAGTTGTAGCAAGTGTGAGAAGAGAAAAAGGAAAGAGAAAGAGGTCTTTCTTCCTCTCTCGGCAGCTGTTGTTGTAATGTGGCGCGACAGAGCCAAATCCAGGAGGAAGAGCTTTGTGCTTTCTTCCCCAGGATGACCTTGTCGGAGGTCACAGTCCCTCTAAACAGAGATAACGAGACGTCACCCCCTCCTTCCTCGCCTCCGTGTCGGCCTCGAGTGTGAGAGATTGCCTGTTGCTGGCAGCCATATAACTCCAAGCAGTCAGAAAATGAGAGCCACAACACAGGCTCTCTGAAGCAGAATCAATTGACCTGGTGGCTTTTTAGACCGCTTTTGTAAAAAATAAACGCAACTGAGAGTCAGTAATTGACTAAAAGTGTTTTGGTTTTGTTGGGGGTTTTTTTCTGCCATGCTAATGGATGATTTGGAAGTCGTAATGCCCTGAAAAACAGACATAAACAGACATTAGATCAGTTCCTGTAAGGCTTAACAGTATTGTTAACCCTGTATTGTGGACACTTCTATAAGAGAGAGAGAGAGAGAGAGCAACATAAAGAGCTCTTCAAGTATCTCACATTTGTGTCTATATGAAAGGATTTAACATTCCCAGTGAAGCAAATCCCATGATTCTGTTCATATGAAGAATTTACATTACTTTTAGAGCTGCAGCATTTTTATAGCATTAGACACACTCGTACAGATTGAGGTGATTTGTAGCTTCTGTCCAAAATAAATCCTCATGCTAGGTCAGAGTCCAAGAATTCCTTCAAGCTAAAAGTGTGTTAAATCTGGGGATTTTTTTTTTAAGTTATAAATTAAATAAGTGTTTGTTGAAGAGACAGGTCTATTGTGTTTGTTTGCAGACACCCAGTGACTCATAAGTCATTTGTGCCAACATCTAGAGTTCAGCTACAGCGATACAAAGAGCACCTGTTTGGGCATTTATCAGAGCACGTAAAATTCTCTCCTGGTAAAGACAGTTTTAGGAAGTAGAAGAGAGAGTTGTTTGTTTCAGGGAGCAAAAAGCTTGACGACGACGACTTATCTAGGTGAACTTTGACCTGTGAATTACCTAACCTTGGTCTTGTGAGTCAATAAAACCTCTGAAAGCAGGACCGAGGTCTCTTTGGCTACTCTTCTTATGATAAAATTCCAAAAATGTATTCTGTTCATGATTTTTAAATTTAGGTAGTACCTATATATATATATATATATATATATATATATATATATATATATATATATATATATATATATATATATATATATATATAAAATCTATGATATATATATTTTTTGTCTTGAAAAACACTGCAAAGTTCAAAGGCTAAATAAATAAATTTAGTTTTATTTAGTTTGTTACAGTTTAATGGTGGTTTGAGGGTTTGATTCCTGCCGCCGGTCTGTGTGTATGTTATCCCTTGCGTTTCCAAATTGCTCTCTTTCTCTCTTGATCAGCAAACCAAAGGCCCATGAAAGCTTATCGAGTAGAGGGAGCAAGAATTAAAAGATGAAAAGAAAAGCAACCAAGGTTAAGCAGAAGGAACAGGCGATGCTGAGCGAGCTTTTTATAGGAGCAGCGATGCACTGAAGCCCGATCTCGTCTGACTCCAATATTAAAGCCTGTCACGATGACTCAGATCCTGTCTCTCTCTCCATCTCTCTCTCTCTCTCTCTCTCTCTCTCCATCTCTCTCTCTCTATCGCCTTCGCTCTGTCACTTTTAACTCCTCTATAACAACTCTCTGAAATCTGTCCATCCTGTTCTCCTTTCTTCTGTCTTGTCTATTTATACATATGAAAAAGGAAGTGGGAGAGAACCTTTCATTTCTTATAAATCTTTCCAGCACTTTCTTTGAGTCATGCCCAGTCTCCCCAGGGGAGGTCGTTTAAAAAAATAAAAATAAAAAAAACGGGCCGAGGACACACCGCGGTGATTACAGCTGCATGTGCATTTTATACGATTCCTGTTCTGCCTGCTAATCTGGCGTTTAGATTAAGTTTAGTAACCGCCAGGTGCTTGAGCATGCTGAAAAGCTCCCGTCATGTCACCACGGTTACATGAGCTGCACGCTATTATTCACATGGTGCTAAATCTGTCAGCACCTTTGCATACCTCACCAGCCTGACGAGACCGGTGCACATTCTCCTGGGTTTAGAAAGCAGCTGGCCAAGGATAAGCCCCATTGAGCCACTCCAATGCTCAACACTAAACTTTAAAGATTTCTGGCACCTGTGAGACCAACGCAGACCAGCCACCCCTGGACCCGTTCAGATTTTTTGGACGCTACAGGCTTTTGTCCAACTCTATAAAGAGCAAGAGATGGACTACAGATAGAGCCATGTGGTTTTTTTTTTTTTTAGCTGCTGTTAATGATAATGATATTTGTGCCAGGAGAGGAAAGGAGAGATTTAGCCTAAATGCATGAGACAAAAATCTGGCTTTCGAAATCTTTTCCTGTCATTCACTTCCTCTCTTCAAGCAAGGTTTTTAAAGCTTTCTCTTTCCATTTTTAGCTTCAGCCTATTCTTCTGTGGAGAAACAGCGGATCTTCCTAATGCTATTACAGCTAGATAATTCAGCCGGGGGAAGTTTTTTTTTTTTTTTTTTCAAATAAAGGGATATGTAAAGTAAATGAGTCTTTAAATCCTTACCACGGAAAAATGGTAATGTTGTGAGCACAGCAAAAGAAAAAGTGAATTAAATTGGCCATTTAAGTCTCAATTTAGCTCCATTCATTCGTTTGTCAGTAGTTTCCTGAAGCGTTTTTCCCCCCCCCCCTCACACTATTCAAAGGACTGTTTAATCCAATAAAATAGTGTCATGTGTTTCTAGCCATGCAAACCAACTTATTGTTCTTTTTTTCTTTTTTCTTTATATATGTGTTTTGCAGGTCTGTGCCGGGAGTGACCGCTGCTCCTTTGCCTACTTCACTGTGACTCATCAAGCTCTACCTGGGGAGGCGTGGTCCTGCCCCACTGAAACAATATGTGCATAGGAAGCAGAGGACGAAGCCAGCGCGTGGAGCCCCTGCTTGCTCCTCTCAGCTCGGGATGCTCTCTTCCCTACAGCCTTTCCCATTGCCCCGTTTTACGGCCCTGATACCGCACCGGGTACCATAAACATGTTCAGAGACCCTGGCCCTCTCCCTCAGCCCCTCCCCCCGGTTCAGCTGCACCTGCCGCTCCACAACGGCCACACCTCCCCAGCCGATGCCAACTTATCCCGCGTCTCCGTGCCCAAGATGGGCGTGCGGGCTCGCATCGCCGACTGGCCCCCAAGGCGGGAACAGTCTCGAGAATCGCTGCTGGAAAACGGGCAGGGTATTACATCAGAGAGCGGCGGCGGGGGCGGGTTTAACCGAGGGGTTAGGGCAAGAGTGCCCCAGCTACGACGCAGCAAAGACGCAGAGTTTCGAGAAGGAAGAACTCTGAGGGACATCCCGGGTTCTCCGGCACGTTTCCGGATCCCGGGATTCACTCTGCTTCGGCAGCGCTCCAGCAGCGAAATCACACTGAGCGAACAGGACGAAACCGAAGTCGACGCCCGTATGTTCCGGGTCTACGGCAGCACGTCCTCGATCAACGTCCAGGCTGTGCCTGAAGAGAGCTTCTTCGACATGCTCAGTCAGTTCCAGCAGGAGATGCCGGACCAACGCAGCGATGCCCCCGCTAGGCTGGGAGAACTACTGCGAGCCGAATCCTCACTCATCCCGTCCCCTTCTCCCGCCCCCTCCATCCCGCGCTCCGAAGACCGGCCCGAGAGCCGCGTGCGAAAAAAGAGTGGTGGCACAGAATCATCCCTCGGGACCGCATCCCTGTTTCGGAAGCTTCGCAGCGCCAACAAGGGGGACCCCGAAGCATCACGTGCCGACTGCGAGGAAGCACGACAGTCTGAGACTTCGCTCAAACCATGGTTATGTGTACATAGCTTTGCACACTATGACGCCCAGAGCCTCTTGTTTGACCTTCACGAGGCCGCCGCCCAGCGCAGCTACGCAGCCCAAAGACGGAACACAGCCACAGGGGCGTCTTCGGCATCTGCCGCAAACTCGACCGCCGTCTCGTTGGCCGTGACCAACGCCCTGGCTCTGGGCGGAGCCGAACCCACCTTTTCTAGCACGGACGATTTAAGTTTGGTAATGGAGGGATCTACTTTGGACGTAGAAGCCTCGGACTCGGCAGGACCGGACAGCTCGAACCCGGGTCCTCAGCATCAGCTCCTGCTAACCTGCCCCAACTTTGTGAACGAGACCGGAAGTTACGGTGAGCGCAACGTGAGCTTCCTGAGCTCGTGGGCAGAGCGCGGGGAGACCAGGCTGCGTATGCGCTGTACCAACGCCAGCGTGGCCGTGTTGGAGGTGGGGCTCGACGAGCAGGCTACACGCATGGAGAGAATGCAGTACCACTGCATAGAGCACGTCGACCTGGGAGCACGTTACTACCGCGAATACTTCCACGGAAAAGGTATACTGTGCAGACAGTTATTTTTTTAATGCACTTTACATAACATTTTTTTCTCTCACTTTACATAACGCTAAACGGACATCTTTAAGCTTCCTTTCATTACCAGTGACATTTTAGCTCCTGTGCAAAACCTAATAACTAAGCAAATGACGCCTAATGTTTGAGGTGGAATTACAGGATGATTTTAAGCACATTAAATTTTTCTACATATCTACCCAGTTCTACATATCGTATTCTTGAGCAGGTCTCATCTAAAGTTAATAAAACGACTTCAAAAATAGTCAGATGTTGTATGTACTAGGAGTCCTACAGTCACACTCACAGTAGCTGCTTTTTAAAAACTAGACGTACATCTGCCTTCCAAATGCTAATCCATCTGGGGGTCTTAAATGCCAGTGTTGTAAACTTCTCCAACCGCGCGCTCCAAAAATAACTTAATTGTCACTGTTTAACTACGTTAGCTGAAACCGTTAGCTGATAGTATGGTTCTCTAAAAGTGAGCTCTTAAAGCAGAGTTGGTGAGATAATGGGTAGGGCACCAGAAAGAAGCTGCCAGGCAAAAGTTTGGACGCAGACTTAAAGTTTAAAACAATGAAATAATACATGGTTACGGATGGTTCTTGCAAGGACGGTATTGTTAAGTCCATTTGCGAAACGCATAAAGCACCATGATGAAACTGGCTCTTATGAAGACCGTCCCAGGAAAGTAAGACCTAAATTTACCTGTTCATTTAGAGTTACCATCCTCAGAAATCACCAATTAACAAACAGCATCTCGGGTCAGAGCTGTTATTTACATTTAGGCCCTTATACTGAGCGACTTACATTTTTATCTCATTATACATCTGAGCAGTTAAGCGTTAAGGGCCTTGCTCGAGGGCCCAACAGGGACAACTTGGTGGTCGTGGGATTTGAACTAGGATCTTCCGAACCGGACCGGACCTACCACTCAGCTACCCCTGCGCCTGTTATGAATGAAGTAACAATATCAACTGTTGAAAGGAGACTATTGCATATTTTGGATGCCTTCAGCATTGTTTTACAGTTTAGAAAGAAAACACAAATCAGGAAAGACCATGGAATTAGAAGGCGCGTCCAAACTTTTGACTGGTAGTGTAGTTTTTGAACACTAGGGCTTCTGGTGTCTGCGAAAGTCAGGAGTTAAATTGCAATTAAAAGCACCTTGCATAGCTGACCATCTGATGCCACTTTATTAAAGATGCACCATAAAGACCTGAAACGTTTATGAAACATAAACCTCTCGATTGATTAATATTAAATGCGGTACTTTTTTTCAACCAATACCGTAAACATATATTAGGACTCATTAGGGGAAGAAAATTATCCGTTCATCCCTGCTAACAGATATCTAATAAGCTGCCTGCTAATTAGTTCTTTACGCATGACCTCCGACAGACAACACAACTTTGATGAATACGCTTAGTCTCATCAGAACAGGAAAGATGGTGTGCGCTGTAGATGAACATGAATTGTACTGAGCCATAAATCCACATTAAAATGAAGTTATTAATTATCTTTTCACGGAGTTGCCTTTTATAGTGTGTATTTAATGACGGCAGGTAGCCACACCTGGTAAGCAATATGAGTGTAATGAGTGTATTCTTGAGAGGTGTGCGTGTGTGTGTGTTTGGATTGTGAGTGCATGCGTGTGCCAGGCACACCGCAGTACTCCGCCGTCTAGGCAGTGCCAGTCCGAGGAGGACTGCGTCCTTCATGTCCTTGGTTTAATTAAATAGTTCATATCCGTCCCCTCATCTCCGATGTTCCTTATAAAACTCCAGCACCCACATCCTGATCCACAACCGTGTGATGAAAGATGTCTCAATGCTGCCATTTAAGACACTAGGAATCAAATCCCATAGTGCAGCAGCGGTTAGTGACAAATGACTCGCTCAGAAACACGTTAAGTGAATGGGCTTTCGATATCTCGGTTCACGTTATGCTTGTTGTTACACATTATACCTTTGTTTAAGGTCACTATTTCTTTGTGCTTTTGTGTTGAGTGCTTTGTCAA
Organism: Clarias fuscus; assembly: GCA_030347435.1. Taxonomy (NCBI): domain Eukaryota; kingdom Metazoa; phylum Chordata; class Actinopteri; order Siluriformes; family Clariidae; genus Clarias; species Clarias fuscus. The sequence goes on along the minus strand of CM059210.1, from coordinate 30,553,172 downwards.
TAATGTCACATTACTTAGGAATGCTCTTAACAAAACCATTTTACACTGGAAGGATATTAATACCACTCAGCAGAACATGACCTTCTCAAGTTGAGTCATTCTGCCCTGATCTCTCTCTCTCTCTCTCTCTCTCTCTCTTTCATTTACCCTCTCTGTCCCTCCTTTACCCTCTCTGTCCATTCATCCGTCTGATTCTTTTATTAACTCAGTTTCCTGGATCGCAAGTCACTTCGGAGTACGAGACCCACTTCCTTTGGCCTCGTTGACTCACATTTACGTCAGGAGCGAAAAAAACAACATACTGTTATATTAATATAATGTACGAGGATGTGTGATGCAGCCCAACATGACTCGACGTCACAGTGACCACCCCGAAGTTGATTAATTCCCCATAACGTCACATCCTGAAATCTGTTCCTCTTTTCATCACAGAAAATTTACAGCCATTGCATTTTTTATTATTATTTTTTTATTATTTTTAATTTATTAATCATGGACACATCATGCTTTTTATCCGTTTGGATCAAAGTTAGTCCTTGTCATCCCTTACATCATTCTATCACCAGCTTCTCTTTTCATCTTGCGTACTGAAGTTATAAATCTCAGCTTCTCATGTTACCGAGAAACCACATAGTGACATGATGTAAAATGGAGACTCCCTTCATAAAATGTTAAATAGTCCCTATAGAAAGTTTCAGCAGGTCAGCGATTAAATTTATTTATTTTTTTTCCATTTTAGAAAATGTTTATATGCATTACTTTTTATTCTTTGGTTTAGATTATTTGGAGCCATGCAAGTTCCTGTGTAAGTTGTTGCTATAGAAACGATAACATATTAGAACATTATATTAGTGCATTAATATGTTTTTATGATTTGAAGAAAAAAAAACAGCACACACTGCTATAGGAAATTAATAAACTCCATCTGATTTGAGAATTCAGTAGAACTGTGGTAAAAAACATGAACATGAATTCGTGGTGAATTACACTTGCTAGATATTGTTTTGAAAACATTCCTTTCATTCTCAACTTTTTGCATTGTTCTGTCAGTCTTGTATTAACATCCTTTTTCCTTTTGTTCTCTCTTACTCTTTTTCTCACACACTCACTCACTCTCGTTCTCTCTCTCTCTTTCTGTCTCTCTTCCACTCTCTCACACGCTTGCTCTTTCTCTCTCCCCAGAGCACTGGAACTATTTTGGAACAGATGAGAAATTGGGGCCCGTGGCCCTGAGCGTCCGCAGAGAGAGACTGGACGACACCAAAGATCTGAAGGACCAATACCAATACCGTATAATCTTCCGTACCAGCGAGGTGTGTATTGAAGCAAAAATGTGTGCATCATGTGTGGGTTTTCCCTCGCTTTTACATGCACACACTTGCACAGACATTGTGCCCGGGTACCCTCAGTGCTGCACACTCGTTAACACCTCAAACTTCTGCTTCACCTTGTAGAGGTCACGGTGGCAGCAGACAGCTTTATCCCTAGCCTCAGATTCCATCATACAGCTTTGAGGAGTGTTCATCAGGAATTGAAGGAATTAAACTTATAGCTATTTATGTAGCCCTTTGACACTAAATAAAAGTAATTAATATCTTTACAATGCAGCTAGACCAGATTCCGTCGCCATTGTGCGACGAACACTTTCGGAGCCATGTGTTTACGCATCACTAACCAATCACACTCAACTGGTTTAGAGTCAGATGAGCAGCCTGTGCAGGCTCAAAGAGGCTGATTCTCACTCGCTTTAGGAAAATATAAGTATCCATGCTTCCATGCTGTGCTGCTCACTCTCGGTTCCAAAATCAACGCATTCAGCTACATGAGTGTATTTTAAGGATTATAAAACTCAGACATACAGGTTGTTGTTTAATTCCTAAAATAAGCATAGACCTGGAAATGTCATTTATATTGAGATTAAATCTAAGGTCTAACCAAGTAATAAAAATGAGACGCTTTACAACCCTTGAGTACACGTGTCCTCTTCTCATCTTTCACCTTTGTGTGCATTTAATCCTCCCGTGCGTTTCTGAAACTGGATCGCATCGTTGTTCAAGCTCACTGGAACTCATCTGAAACAGGTCTCAGGACTTCCCCAACGTTACCGGCGAGGCTTTCAAGTCGAGGCCGAGGTAAATCGGGCGGCCGAGTAGTGTTACATAAGGAGTGTGCGTCTGTGTGAGAACCCGAAGCCTCTGCATTGTGCAGGCCGGGTGAATGTGATGCATCCAGGCAGCCATGTAATCCAGCTAAACCCTGCAGAGCGACGCAGCTCCAGCACAACTCAGCACTTTCTCACGCACACACCATTACTTGGCGCAGTTAGAATCTACCGCAAACATATTAGAGACATAAATAGCTTTTGTGTTATCACGACAAACATGCTAGCGTGCAGTTACTCGACTGCCATAACTGTTTCTTCTGCCTTGGATATAAAGTAAGCATAAGCACAAATAACGCTCATCGAACGATGTAATACTGAATGTGTAAGTATTCTCGTTTAACCGCTAATAGCAGTATGAATAGCTGTGTATAAGTGTTGAGACAAACATTCCCAGCACAGCATGTCACCCCATGTGACTTGTCCGTGTGACCTGAATCAACAGCATTGTGTCTGAGCCTCACACACTCATTCATGTGATTACAGTAGAGTAGAAAATGAATGAAAGGACCAGTAAGGCCCAGGGGGTTTGGGTGAATACTATGTGTTACGTGTTTCTCCATCACATCCTGAAGAAGCTCATGTGGGGAAATGATGCCACACTGTGGATGCAACGACTATCAGCTTACCGACTCTTACACATGTACTGTAGACTTGAAAATGAATATTGGTGTCATCGATATATTTAATCTCGCTCTCTCCTTCATTTCTTCTTTCTCTCTGCCTGAAATATCTTTCTTGTTCTTAAATTTGCTCTTCGATTCTTGTCTCCGCTCTAGATGGTGACCCTGCGAGGCTCCGTCCCAGAGGACGCCGTGCCCACCACAGCCAAACACGGGACGGTGCGAGGTCTGCCTCTGAAGGAGGTGCTGGAGTTCGTGCTGCCTGAGCTGAACATGTCATGTCTGCGTTTGGCTCTCAGCACCCCCAAAGTCACCGAGCAGCTGCTCAAACTGGACGAACAAGGCGTGAGTCACGGTTTAGAGCAAACCACAGTGGAATTTTAATAAGAACAAGTTCTCACGGAATCGGGAAGCTGTAGACCAGCGTCCAAATCCAGCTCCACTTTTGGCTCGAGTTCCCCAGATAACCGGGAGATTCTGCTTCCTGAAATAGCTGGCTGGGGAAGTTTTTAGTTGTGTGTTAGAGGAAAGAAGGAGATTGAGCATGGTCGTGTTTAAACTTTTCTAAAGAGGTTGTAGTGTTTGTGTTTGGTATTTTGTATAAGATCTAAGTGTTCCAGGGCGCAATTATGTACTTCCAATTATTTAAATAAAAAAAAAAAAAGTTTTTAGTTAAAATGTGCAAAAGATTTACTTTGATCCACTGTTTTGAAGTCATGACCCACAGCCTTTCAAGTCAATAGAGAACAGGTGGACTTTACTATGGTTAAAAAAAAAACAGAAGGAGAATATACAGTACGTATGTATACAGTATATACAGTACGTATGTTAATTAGTACCCAACGTGGACGGAAAACAGTTAAAAGGTTAATGTAGTCAGAGATCTTATTATTTCAGGTTGTACGGCAGAACTCTGTGAATAACTTATTAATACCAAGAAAAAATGTCTTATTGTAAGGTTGAGTATCTTATGTCTTGTTTACACTAAGTTGTCTCTAAGTAGCCAAATTTCACTCTCAGTTCGGCAATCTAAGCGTGAATCACAGATAAAAAATTGTAAAAGTAGATTGGATAAAGTTTTGTCTAAAAAGGACTCAAGCGCGTTAAAATTCGCTTATACCACTTCATCGCTGTTATCTTAGCTGTGAAAACATTAACTAATCCTAGAAAAAAATCTTCAATTTAGTTTTTCTAATTCGTATCTTGTGGTACAGGTGTTTAACATTGAAAAAGTACGTCTCAGCTAGATGCTGAGGCGTAATCTGGCTGGACAGTCAGACTGGTTTTTGGGTTAGATTGGTTTTTGGGTTTTCCAATGTATAAAACCTAAAGCGATATCAAAGAGCGAATTCTGACCAATGTACAGACAAAACCTTTCTTATATTTATACAGTGGAACCTTGGATTGCGACCAGAATTCATTCCAGAAGTGTGCTTGTATATCAAAACACTCGTATATCGAAGCGCATTTCCTCCATAAGAAATGATGGAAATTCTGACAATTCATTCCACAACCCAAAAATATTCATATCAAAATAATTAATACAAAATATAAAGTAAAAATAAAACAAATTAACCTGCACTTTAGTTTTGAAAAGAATCATGGTGGTAGTGATTGAGACCAGGGAGAGGAGATGAGGAAGGGGGGAAAGTGGGCTGCTGTGTAGGACGACTTTGACACACACACACACACACACACACACACACACACACACACACACACACACACAGACACACATACCAGTTTACTGAAACGAGACTAATACAAGCGGGTGGGTGAGTCTCTATTCGATAAACTGGTGTGTGTGTGTGTCAAAGTCGTCCTACACAAACACAAAATAAAAGATGCTTTACGCCGTCACATGTGGTCACAGTGTTGTAGTAAACAGTACATGTGACATGCGCTCTGAAACTGAACATAGTAGACGATTACCCACAATTTTGCAGCCGGAGAGAGAGAAACCATTGCGTCAGTTGTGATCACGTAACGGCCTGCGCCAAAACAAGAAGTGCATGTGTGCCAAATGATACTTGATGATACTTAGGTACTCCGCTATCAAGACTCGCTCGTTTATCAAGTCAAAATTATTTTAAAAAGGTTTTGCTCGTCTTGTGGAAAGCTTGCAAACCGGGTTACTCGCAATCCGAGGTTTCACTGTATAGATTAATAAAAGTTATTTTAACTAAGTATGCCTCATATATGTAAAAAGCCATAAAACCCATACTTTTAGGATGTGCTATGTATGATAAAATGAATTTAACTACAGCGCTGTACAAAAGTCTTGAACAACCTCTCATTTTTTCACATTAAATGATGTAGATTGAAATAAATGGGGGATAATTGGGAACAAATGTTTCACTCCAACAGGCTGCAAAGTGCCTAATGATACAGTTATTGATACAACATCTTCTCCCCTCTCATTTGTTTCAACTGCTCGGTATTCAGCATCGCCAGTATACTGATCACTGGCCTGATCATCTGTTATCATCTGCACCTGTTTTCATGCCTCAAGTTAGATGATTTTTTTTTATGCTTGAATGATTCACAGGTCTCTGTGTCACTTAACGAACAAAAAAACATTCCTCAGAAATTGCTCAGGTACAGGGTGTACTGGACTGAAAACGAGAGCCAAAGAAGTCCTTCAACAAGCCTGGAGAACTATTCCACATTAAAATTCTAAGAAAGTAATGGGAAGAAACTTTGGAAGTTTGAGGGGTGGCTCAGGACTTTTTCTCTGTACTGTATATACATGTTTTTTGAAGGTTGAAACACTGCAGTTCATAGTGACAGCTCTCAGATAAGGATAAGGATAAAAACAGATAAGGATTTAAGTTCATTAACAGGATCTGTGTTTCTGTGACCTCTAGCTGAGCCAGAAGCACAAGGTGGGCATCTTGCTGTGTCGAGCAGAACAGAGCACAGAGGAGGAGATGTACAACAACGAAGAGGCCACACCAGCCTTCACCAACTTCTTGGAGCTGCTGGGGGACACGGTGTGTTTAAAGGGCTTCGACAAGTACGCTGCCCAGCTGGATACCAAGAGTAAGTGGATCATTCTAAGACTTATTTAATTAATGTTAACATCATCTTGAGCCATAATCGGACCTCATGTTTGAAACACTGGCCTCCCAGGAACTCCTTCAATAACCCAAACTTGTGAAAATCGCTTGTGAGGTTAGGATTGTACGGGGTTGTGGCAATAACTCGCAGGCGTGTTCATGTAACATGTAAGTGGTGTTCCTAAACAATTGTATGTACAGTTCCCTCAGAAAGATTCTACTCTTCTGCAAGTTCTGCAAGCTGAAAGATTCATGGGGCAGTGGGCTCTGAGCCATTTCTGTTGGCATCAACATTCATGGATATACGGCCTTCTTTGAAATGTTTGCACCAATGAAATATTTTACCGCTGCTCCCCCTCCATACTAAGCTTGAAGTCTTCTGTAAATCTCTTTTGGTTTTACACCTACATCTCAAGTCCTGGTTTGGCAAGAATGCTCCTCGCTTGTAGTCTTAGATTATGTGTAGCGTCTGCCGTACAAGTTCCTGTAAACAGGCTGTTACTATAGAAACCACAATGTAATAGAATAAACGCATGAAAAAAAACTATAATTTGAAATACATGGAAATGATGTTTTTCTGGAGGTATTTGCTTCAGACCACGTACACTTCTTGAGTAACGCCACACCGACTTTATCAGTGAGGTTGAGTTACAGTGGTGTGAGTTACTCTGATCTATAAACCTGAGCAAACGTTAGGCGTAGGCGAACGCTGTAACAGTATATAGAGCCAGCCATCTTAAATTGCAGGGTTACAAAGTTTTATGTAATTTGCTCACAAAATAAAGCAGATGTTTTATTGCTGCATTTAGGTCCTGCTGTTACACAAAATGTCATTAATGTACATACAGTATATATATAGAAATGAGATTGTGTAAGTTAACAATGTCATGACAAAACACATATTCCTCGAATCTCTTCATCACCGTGTCGTTTGCTGTCTCAATGAGTGTGTGTGTTGTGTTTGCACAGCGGACTCCACCGGGACACACTCCTTGTACACAACCTACCAGGACTACGAGATCATGTTTCACGTCTCTACAATGCTTCCGTACATGCCCAACAATCCCCAGCAGGTAGAAAACACACACACATACATACACACACACAAACACATACACACACGGAAGGAAAGCCGACAGGTCCCAACAGCCCCCGTTTTTCTGTCACTTCATCAGTTAGACTTCCTTATAAAGTCTTTCCTCTTATAAATACTCATCTATGTTCTTTTTTTTCTCCTCAGTATTGTTTTTTTCTTTATCTGATATGCAGTTACTTAGTCAGGCTGAATTTCTGTAGGTCTGCTTTCAGTTTCTGTGTTTGTGGGCTTGTTTTGTAAAGGCTCATTGTTCACTCTGCATTCTTTCCGCTTGCTATTTTCTCTCGTTTTGTGTGTGTGTGTGTGTGTGTGTGTGTGTGTGTGTGTGTGTGTGTGTGTGTGTCTTTCTCCTCTTCGTGTGGATGAGGGCATGGCGTGGCTCACCGGGTTTTTAATACTTTTCATGTTTGCATGACAATAATCCAACATGGAATGCGCCATCTGCTGTACAAGAAGCTGTATGTGTGTATCAAACGCATGTATAAAGTGTTTGTGTGCATATATACAAAGTCTGCCAAAAAATTCTATACACACTTCAAGAAAAGAAATAACTTGTATAAATATTTTATTACTAAATTTATTGCGATACATTATATATTGAAATACATGATGATACTATGATAATATTATGAATATTATATTAATATACATATTTTTCTATAATATATATTTTTTTCTTTTCCTCAAGTGTGTATATATTTTTTTCTCTAACTATATATATATATATATAGATATATATATATAGAGAGAGAGAGATTTGTAAAAGTTAGTGTTCCCTCAATTTTTTTTTTTTTGTGGAAAAACATATGTCAAATCTAAAATCATCTGATCGTTGTGTGTCTCAATAATAGGCAAATACAATCTCAGATGAGCAACAACAAACGTTTTTCAACGTGTCATTTATTTAAAAAATTAAGTCAAAATTAAGTCAAAAAAATATTTTAATAGCTTGTACAGTAGTTCCACCTTTAGTACCACTTACTTGTAGTAATCGTTTCCTCACATTCTTCTTTACAACATTGCTTCAGTTCATTGAGGTTTTTGGGCATTGGAACTCTAAATTGTTTGGAAATGGTTATATAACCCTTATCCGATTGATGCGCAGCAACAATTGCTTCGATAAGACCAATGTTTATTTCTGTCCCTCTTGGCATTGTGTTAACACACACCTGAACGCTCGAGACCAGCAAACTGCCAAAACTACTGCTTTTATAGACGTCTGCACACCTGCTAATGATCAGGTAAACAAGGGGTGATGATTAGCAGGCTGCAACTTTACCCTCTTAAATCTTATGGAAGTAGTAAGGGCGTACTTGGCATCGCCCATGTTTCTTTTTGACTTCTCTCTTTTTGCTAAATAAATAATAAAAGGGTGAAAAAAGTTAGGTTGGTATTCGTCTGAGGTTGTAGGACACACTACGATTGGATGATTTGTATTAGTTTATTAGGGGGCACTAACTTAATATAACTGTGTATATGTGTGAGTGTGTCTATCTGTATATATGTGTGTATATGTATGTATATGTATATATAGAAATACACATGCGCACTTGCACACACAAGAGATATTTTTAGGTGTCCTGTATGTCTACTGTCTGATTTCCGAGGTCTGCAGAGGGCAGTGTTCATCTACCGACTCGCTCGTGCGTGTCAGTCCGTGTCTGTTTCTGTTTTTCTCTTGTTCTGCCACACGGGAGGAGGAGGACGAGACTGAGGGAGCTAAGGATGCCTCGGGGCCGTGCTCTTGGAGAACAGCCTCAGGCACTGTTAGTCTCTCCGGACACATCAAATAGCCGAGCTGCTTAGCTCAGCTGATTTAGACAACAAGAGCGCGTGTGTGAGTGACAGCAAGAGAATAAATTATTGGAGTAGTCTTTTGTACTGTACATTACTGTCTAAAATTATTGGCACTCTTAACAAGCCAAAAGATGCCTTTTAAGTAGAGCACTGAGTATCTTTTTTGCAATGTCTAACCAGGTTAAAGACATTTATAGTGTGTTTTTAATTTTTTTTTTTTTTTTTTTGTCCGCTCATTTATGTAGGATTATTTGGATTTGTTCTTCCTTGTTCCGGAAACAATTAAAAATATATATACATTAATTCCTTAATGCTGGACATTTCAGAGACTGAGAAGGCATAGGATTTGTGAAACTTTCTCCATTTCTGTATTGGTCGCCTCATCCTCCTGCTGAAAGTTGTATCTAATGATAAATTGGTAATGGAGTCTCCTTATATCGTATATATCCAAATATCGTGTATCCATGGTCCGCATAACCAAAAACATATTTAGATTTTGGTCTCATCCGACCATATCTGAGATACAGCATAGCGCTAATGAAGAATCTCTGCGCCTGCATGTTATAACTTTCATAACAGCTTGTTGTTTTGAATGTGGCTTTCAGCACCAGACCTTTTCCCTTCTTCACCATCCTTCTCACTGTGTGGGAGTGCTTGTTGATACTCATGAATACATCCCTCTCACTGTGTGGGTGTGCTTATGGATCTCATTCAAATGTCTGTTTCTGACACGTGAAACTTTTTGTTCTGGTTCTAATTGTGTTTCGACAGCGCGTTTGTTTATTTATTTATTTATTTTCTATCCATTACCTGATTTGTGAAGATCAACAACAAGTTTATCTGGGTTTTTAAAAGTATTAAATGTGTGTATAATGCAGGTTTGCATGTATACCCCAGGGGAAACAGGACACAGTTAAGGAAAGCTGTATTCGTCTTCACTGAGAGCATAATAAACTTGCATGTTTTGAAATATTATTATTATTATTAGGGGTGTCAGTAATTGTGGTGCATGTATTATAGAGAGAAGATGCAATCATTATTTCTTTATGACTTACAAGAAGCAGTAACGTTTGAGTACAAGTTTTTAAATAATGTGTTTAAAGGTTATTTATAGAGCAATCGTATCTGCTTATTATGATGGAGGGTGTCAAAATTTCTTGAGGCCATTGTATTTTTGTCGCTGTGTGCACAAGGTGGAAGCTGGTTTATATAATTGGTAGTCTTGCAGTGGCACAGTGTGAATAGGTGGGCGGCCTCTTCCGTGATGTCTCAGCATGGAGGCATGTCACTCACACTCGCACACAAACACACAAACATACGCGCCATGGCTGTTAATCACTCTGAATAATGCACAAATCCCTCAAGGCTCCCTCTCTTGTGCTATAGGACCAAATGAATGCACACACAAACACACCCATGTTTAACTGTACAAACATTTTACATCCACAAGGTGGCACTTGCTTCTTGGGTACGTCATCCATCAACATCAAGGAAGTAAAGAATGACGGATATGTCAGATTAATGTCCTACAGTCAACGTGGGGTTTAAATAAAAAATAAAAAAAGCAGTGTATATGTGCACTCTTAGGACCTATCCACACTGATACACACACTATAGTTCGTGCATTGAGCTCGAACACGGTTGTGCTAACATTTTGGCATCTTGACAAGTCTCATCACAAACATCAGGGTTCATATGTGACAGCGTGTCTGTCTGGATTTAAATCCTCTCGTTCTCTTTATTCCTTCGTTAATCGTCATCTTTTTGCTTCCTTCCTGTTTCCTTCTTGTGTGCATAGATTTTAGATTGTCTCCAAGTTGCATCATCCGAACAGTTGTGTTTTTGTTTCCTCCCTCTCCCCTCCTTTTGTCCTTCTCTCTCCCTCTCTCTCTCCCTCTCCCTCACTCTCTTTCATTCCTCTCTCTCTCTCTCTCGCAGCTTTTGAGGAAGAGGCATATAGGGAACGATATAGTGACCATCATCTTCCAGGAGCCGGGCGCTCTGCCGTTCACACCCCAGAACATTCGCTCTCACTTCCAGCATGTCTTTGTGATCGTCCGCGTTCACAACCCCTGTTCAGAGAACACCTGCTACAGGTACACTTTCCTCTCCCTGTAGACTACTGCTGCCAGTTACCATAGCAACCCTGCCCTGACAGCAGTTGCTGTGGATACTACATGTTAACATAGCAGAGCTTTTTTTTTTTTTTTTGCATGTCAGTTCACCACCAGAGATGCAAGATGTTAATAGAATTCAGCAGTCTTTGAAAGGCTGATAATCATCTTCTCTCTTCTCTGCCTCCATTCTCCCTCTCTCTCTCTCTCTTTTTTTTTTTATCCCTATAGCGTTGCAGTGACGCGCATGAAGGACGTGCCTCCATTTGGGCCGCCGCTGCCTCCCAGTGGCGTGACCTTCCGTGACCCAGCCTCATTCCGTTCCTTCCTCTTGGCCAAGATCATCAACGCAGAGAATGCCGCGCACAAATCGGATAAGTTCCACACCATGGCCGCTCGCACCAGGCAGGGCTACCTGCGCGACCTGGCCGAGAACTGCAGCAGCAGCACACCGCTCGACTCGAGCGGCAAGCTCAACAACCTCATCTCACTAGCATCCAAGCGACGGGAAAGAGTACGGGCACGCCAGGGGGCGGAGCTCGGTGCCACCGGAGCGGTGGCCTGGCGGGTAGTGGCGCAGGATTTCAGTGGAGGCGGGGCAGAGCTTCCGTGTGTGCTGGCCGTCTCCACGGAATACGTGGTGCTGGCTGACTACTCCACAAAAGAGGTGGTGTTCAACTGCTTCTGCGCCGACGTCATCGGCTGGACGGCCGAGAGGTTGAACTTAAAGCTGTATTATGGTCGAGGGGACCACGTAGCACTGCGTGCGCCTGAGGGCGGAGCCCAGGACATCAGAGAAGTGGTTCAGAGGCTCAAGGTACAAAAACTAACAAAATGTATCAAATGTGTCATGATGTCATGCTTGGATCTGTGTATAGTGAAGGTGAAGAATAGTCATGAATATTAATAAATACTATTGTAACTACTCTTTAATTATCTGTACTGTAGCATTGTTCAGCTGATTGGTTAGAAGGTGGTGATTCAAAGGTAAAAAATGCCAGAAATACTTCTAGTGACTGGTTTATATTACGCACTCGGAGATATAGTATCGCTTGTTTCTATAGTAACAGCTAATTCACAGAGACCTGTATGGTGGAGTACGTATTCTATGCTTTATAATAAACTACGAAATCGCTTAGCGCGAGGTCAGAACTGTACTGGGGTTGTGGGAAGTTGTGGAAGAACTTCCAGCCGAGTTTCTGTGTTCAAGTGGTGCGCTGAGCAGTATGACGTCATGCAGTGTCCTGCTAAAACAGAACACATTTGGTAATCAAACCAGGTAGTTTTATTCATTGAACGTTGACGGGAACGAGCGCGGTGGGCTCCGAGCCACCTCGGACTGTTACAGTCGCCGTTCATGAGTGGTACAGCCTTCTTTAAAAACGTTGCTCCATTCAAATGTCGATTCTCTTCATCGTACTGCACTTGAGGTATTCTGAGTCACAATTTTGACTTGAATGCCCCTCATACTCAGAAAAGTGATTTTGCTGCACTTCATTTACTTTACAAAGAAGTGTAATTGTTGCTATGGTGACATTTTCTGTAAAAAAATGTTTATGTTGCCGTGATGAAAGGAGTTAACACTTTGTTAGAGTTTTTCAAAACAAGTAGGACTTCAGGTTTTGCCAGTTTCAACTGCATTTTTACCCGTCAAGAGAAAGAGAGGAACGACTGTTTATGTCTGCGACAGCGTAAGTGGTAACAGGAAGAAGGAGTTTGTTTTTACAGACATTCCACAACAACAAGTGTAACTGTAAATGGATAAAAGGCAATGCGTGTTAATTAATAAATTGATGAATATCTGTGGTACAAAATGAATAAAACACCTTAACCTTCATGCTGATTATTTTTCTAAAACAGCATGACATCATTCATAAATAATAGACCTGCTACTGCTATGACAGGGATAACATGCATGCAAATGGTTATAAGTTCTCGTTAGCTAACTAATCGACTGATTCAGCCAAATGTTTAGATTAAAAAATAATAACGTGTCAAAGATGTGCTTCAGGTTGATATTACAGCTTGGGCCTCAGTGTTGGATGAATTTCAAGTTTAGAGTATGGGTGTGGCCAAAGGTTGCAGAGCTTCATAAATAAACACACGATGACTTCATCTGTGATTCACCCACCCGTGAAAACATTCCGTTTGCTATAATTCCTGTTATTTGTTTTTACAGCGTCTAATTATAGATATTAAACCAGGTTTAATTTAATTAACTAAAACAAACATACCTGCTCACTCAGATAAATTATATTTTCATTTAACAGACATGAGACTTATTGCTAATTCTGGTCTCTGTACTGTATATATGTTGATTAAGTTTGCACACCAGCATCATTCATGAATAAACAACAGCCACACGCGGGCTGAAACAGAAATCCTGATTTGCTGCATGCATCGTTTTAGTTGTCATGATCTTCTATGAAAAGTGCTAACACTAGCGTCATTCTCCCTCAGGCGCTGACGGTCGGGTGCGAGACGGTGGACATGACGCTGAGACGGAACGGTCTGGGCCAGCTGGGTTTCCACGTGCGCTTGGACGGCACGGTCTCCGAGGTAGAGGAGTACGGCTTCGCCTGGCAGGCGGGTCTCCGGCAGGGCAGTCGATTAGTGGAGATCTGCAAGGTCGCCGCCGTGACGCTCTCACACGAACAGATGATCGATCTGCTGCGCACGTCGGTCACTGTTAAGGTGGTCATAATACCACCATTCGAGGAGGGAGGGGCCCGCAGGTGAGCCAAGAGAAACGTTTCTTGTTCATAATTAAAAAAAAATAATAATTAAAAAGAAAAGAAATATGTGAGTTCTTGCTGCTGAACATGGAATTTATGAGAATAGAGCATTGTGTAGCCGTTTTCAAAAAAGTTCATGTGACAGACAGACAGTCATGTGACCCTGGTGACTCTGCTGTCACCGTTTCCGAATCCGAGGCAGCCAGTTCCACACGGCTACCCCTCTGCCACATTGGTTGTAACGTGCAAGCTGTGACTTTACTAAAACATCTGGTTATTTACTTTAATTTTTTTTTTTTGTAGTGTAACATCTGGGTTTTAGTCATTTTGTTCCTTTCTTAATCTGTGTTTGTGTTTACCGGTCTAATGCTGAGTTCACCAGAATTGCAGTGTGTATTCAGGATCTCCTCACTATTGAAGACAATCGTGCCAATCGCATTATAATCTGATAATGCCTCCTTAGAAAGGTGTGCTCCCCACATTAAAGGCTCATTAAGTAAAACCTGCACAAGGCAGCAGATTTTGTGGACAGTATAAGAGCAGCAGCAAAATCCAGAGCCGGCAATGCTGCCCACGTCGGCTTTCTGCTCCCCCCCGGGCCGCCTCCGGTGATGATCAATACTAAGATTCTTGGCAGGCAAGACTGTTGCTGCTGTTGCTGCTGTCGCTCATTTCCGTCTGATGTTTTCCGCACCGAGGTTCCGTCGTTCTCCGCTGCGTGCGTTCATCCACACCAAACCAAGCTCCTCCTTCAGCGTTTGGCGTTTTGTCCGCTACCGACGAGCTGACATTGGTTTCTTTGCCGCACTTAAAATAGGCTTGACATTACAGAGACGGAGTGCAAATAAGTTTTCTTCAGTCTGTTTCCTCTTTATGTAACTTGCTCACACACACACACACACACACACACACACACACACACACGGCAGATTCGGAGACAGTAGGCAGACACTTCAGTTCTCGGGGTATAGCAGCAGCGAGTGGGAGTGTTAGAGAGAATAGGGAGAGAGAACATTGAGTGTGTGAAAAGAGGAGAGGGAAATGTACATAACTGTTTAAGAAAGTGCAGAACTGCTTATCCTGTCCATATTGTGCTTTATCGAGACACAGAACATTTTTTTTTTCTTTAAAGCAGCTGTTAATCATTTTCCATCTGAAACAAATATGGGGACTCCAACGGCGAATACTTATTTTTAGTTATCCCAGTAAACTGCCATTGTTGTGCCCTTGAGGAAGTCTATAATCTGCACGACATGGTAAAGTGCTCGTCGCATCATCCGGAGATCGCAAGTTCAATTCCCGGGTGATGCTGTAACCTCTAGATTTAGTTCAAATCCCAGTAAGCTGATTGGCCGAGCTCTCTCAGAGGGGAGGGATGAGAAGTACTGTTTTTAGTGTTTGTTTTTAGTGTTTTAGATTTGAACTATATACTTAGTGCTCCCACATTAATCACGGCTCTACAGCCAATCAGGGTGTAATCTGTAATCAATCTGTGAGCTCACGCAAGCGGAAGGAGCGAATAGCGCTGTCCTCCGAGTGCGTTACGCCGCCCATCCCCCCCCCCCCCCCCCCCCCCCCCAACAGTCGAGGTGAGCGAGCAGGTAGAAAAGATGCGGTTGGCTGGTGCCACATGGTTCGGAGGAAACGTGATAGTCTTAGGCCCTCCAGGCTGAGTGGTAGTAGTTGCAGCTTAATGTGGGAGCCCCCTAGTGACGGGGAGGAATTGGACACGACTAAAAATTTGGAAGAAAATTGGGGGGGGGGGGGGGGGGGGGTATGAGACACTTGCCTGCGGATCACATCGATATATGGGTTTTCTTCAAGCTGGCCTATAAACAATGGCCACATAGATAAAGTGAATTTTATGAAGCCTGGAGTGGAAGAACTCCACAGATGAACTGGAACGCCAGCTGCGCCCTAGGCCGTCTTCAGTACTCATCCTCCCAGGGCAAATCCCCACAGCCATGCTCCGAAATCCAGTGGAAATCCTTCCCAAAAGAGTGGAGCTGTTTAAACAAGAGCAAAGATGCACAAGAACAGCATGCAGCTTCGTATTAACCCCCGTGGCTTTAAAATGGGACGACTAACAAAACAAACATACGGGGTGATGGATTGGTGTCCGCATACTTTTGGACGCAGTGCGGAATCTTTTCTTTTTTGTTTCTTCTTTTTAAAGAAGCTCTCGGTGGTGCTGAGCCACAGAGGAGTGTGTGATCACTTAAGTCATTTGCACAATGCTAAACAGGTGTTGAAAAGCTTCACTTATTGCCTAGCTACATCAGCTTAATAGTTTCAGTATGAATCCAAAACATAAGATGCCAAGAACATCTTGGCTGATCCACCACTTTTCAGTCTAAGTAGGGAGACTGTATTGTACATTGAACTTTTTTGGCCCCGTTCGCCGCTTGAACTCACAAATCCACACATGCGCTCATTCAGACAGCTCGTCTCGTGTGAATGTTCCGATCCAGAGTGCGGATGTGCTGTGGTGTGTGTAGCAGCACTTAAAGCATGTAATCACTGCTGCACTTTGCTAAAGGGGCTTCTCAAGCCCCTAATTACTCAGCAACAACCTCGACACTGCACTCAGGAGCCATATGGAGCTTTTGTGGCAGTTTAATTACACAACTGAACTCCTTTAGGGGGGAAAAAAAGGAAGAAAATACTGCCTCTTCCTGTCGCCACTGTCAAAGTGCCTCTGAACTCAAAAAACGGATTTTATGAATGATTTAACTCGGTTGCATTTCCACAACATTTTTTTTTTTAAAGCGTGTTTGGTAGTTTTGCCATTTTCGGTTATAAGTTTTCAGACACAGAAAAGGACAGGAAGCTGCGTGTGGGTTTTTGTTTGTTTGTTTGTTTGTTTGTTTTGTCGTATTAATCTCACGAAAGAGAAAAACGGATAGACCGATGACAAAGCAACAGTGTACAGTGCATAGCTGTTGTAGCAGAGATTGTGTTATTCCTCCTTAGGAGAAAATAGGAATAACAAGCTTAATTCTTTAGCTCGCAATTGCCTTGTTGGGTTGGAGTGTTTATTTCACGCAAATATTTCTGTAAAGATGCAGAGATTTTCAGAGGTCGTTAGGTTTTACCCGCTTGGGCGGTAAAAAAATAAATAAATAAAATAAAAAAAAACTGTCCATGTTGTACAGTTACATCACGCTTTTTCTGTTTCTTGGCTTTCTCTCCATCTCCTGCGGACCATCAGTTGCCGACTGTTCCTGCTCCTCATTCTCTCACACGTCTTTCTCTGTTTCTCTCTTTTATTTTTCACACCTCGGTGTCTCTCACCACCACCTCTCCCTTCTGCTCGTCTTTTTGTGGATATGGTGTCTGCAGAATCCATTTACTTTCAGTTCATTCATTGACATGCACATTTATTTGTCTCGCCCTCTTTCCCCCCTCCTTCTCTCTCTCCTTCTCTCTCTGTCTCATATACGCTCTTTCTGCAAGGGAAACAGATTGCCCAAGCAAGAGAATAAGAAAAATAAAACGGCATTTAATAATGCACAAGGTGTGCACGCGTAGCCTTTCGAGAAAGTGTCGTTCTAGACAGGGAAGCGCTGATGAGCGTACAGATATCAAACGTGTCCGGACACCTCCTCTGCGCGAACCAGAAGTAGGTGGGTGTTACAGAGAACCCACCCCCTCCTCGTTCACATCCCTCCCACAGAAAGGTCTCTCCATCTTCGGGAGTATTTTCATACCGTAGCTAGAGGGAGAGAACAGAAGAGAAGCCACGCGCGCGTTTGCGTTCGGATGTCGGCGCTTGCCTGCGCTCCAGCTGGTTAGAAGACGAGTGCGATGGCACCGCCTCAGAGATCTGACAGAGCCTGCTACACACACAGAGGTTAGTTTACACTTGCAGACAGTACAGAAGGGACGAGTGCTTACCCATAATAGTGAGAGAGACTGAACGGGAAACAAAAGAAGATAAAAGAGCCACACAGAGATAAGGATGGATGCATAAATAGATAAGCACTCAGTGAAGGAGGAATTTGTGTTGCCAAGTGAATATCTAGTATTAAGGTATGGGCTTTTTTTTGTTTCTGTGTCATGTGCGTGCTTTTTTTTTTTTTTCTTTTCTTTTTTTCCCCTGGATCATGTGTGGCTTTTATGTTGTGGTTGGGATGCGAGTCCTCAGGGATCGTTCTCTCAACACAGCTGGGTTTGAAATATAATCTGGCTCTGTTAAGGAACTTTGTAATGAGTAATGATAGCACAGCAGTACCATATTTTTAAAAAAAACAAAACAATGCAGATGGCGGGGATACTGGCTAAGTGGCCGTCTTCATTACTCTGCATATTATTTACATGCCTGTATTTCTTCAAACTGGGAAATCTTTAACTAACTCGCTAATAATAACAGCCGATCTCATTAAGCATGATTAGACATAAACAAACAAAACCCCACAGTATGTAAACAAAGAAATGTGTATCTGTTTGTAGATAGACCTAAAGGCTTTGAGACTGATTAATTGCAATTGAAGGTTTTTATTGTTAGAAGATCATGAGTTTAAATCCCAAAAAAAGGCCAAGGCCATCTGTGGTCGGGAGAGCAAAATTGGCCAAAATTTGTGATTGGGAGAAATTGCATACCGTCTCTCTGTCTCTTTCCCCTGTCAATCACAGTGACACTAGCCAATCATGGGCGTCTGAGCTCATGTATGAAGAAGAGGGGAGTTAGCATCGTCATTCAAGTTTGTTACGCTGCACTATGCATGAGAATCTGTTTGAGAGATGGGGAGGGTGGCTTAACATAGCTAACTACGTTAGCTTTCAGCCTCCCAGATGGTAGCTGATGACGTTGGTTGGTTGTTGCAGAGGGTCAAGGCCATGTTAAGAATTTAAGTTGCGAGGGAGACAAAAGACAGAGCGGCTCCATTTATGTATTGCAACAGTTAATAGTTTTTTCCCCCCAAAAATGGACAAATTGTCTTTTGTCTCATCCAAAAAGAACATTACACAAACGTTATATTTAACATTATTTTTCTAACCCTTTTTCTAACCCTGAGACAAGAACAAATGTCAGAAAATCTGAGGCAAATCAAGTCATAAGTGCAGAAAACAGCTGCAAACTGGACTCGTACAGCTCTATGGGTTTTTTGTTTGTTTTACTACTTGCTTTTGCAACCTGATAATATTTAGTACGTTCAGGTTGTCAGTTGACTTCATTTTTACAACCGAAGTAATCCTAGATCATAACACTTTACTGTCTCCAGAGACTTGTAAAGTGGCCACTATGCATGATGAGTGCACCGCTTCAAGTGCTTCCCTTCTTACCCTGAGGCGCCCATCGCTGTGGGATAGGATCCATCTAACCTCATCAGAACACATTAGCTTTTTGCATTGCCTTATGCTCCCTAACATATTGAAGGTTTATATATATATATATATATATATATATATATATATATATATAGATAGATATCATAATCAAATGATTTTCTTAGGGCCACACAGTTGATTAGTTTCAATCATTTCTCGTTGCATCATGTGATGAAAAATTCTTGCACTTTCAACATTACATTTACATTTTTTTTTTTATATAAATATGTATAAGATGCAACTTCACCAGAATCATTCATGATTTGCATTTAATTTTATTTTATGGCCACATTTCTTCAATGGCATTGAGGGTTCCTAACCATCCTCGCAGGTTTTAACAATACATTAGACAGGCTTCAACCCAGTTCCCGTAATTTTAGTGAGCTCTTTGCTTTTTTGATGCAGCTCATTTGTTTGACTTTCTGAATGCTTGGCAGTTTGGCTGTTGAAAAGAGAAAGCAGTTACTTTCACTTCATGGTAGTGTTGTTGAGGTGAACTTTGTTTTGCGAGCTCACAAGCTTTGTGAGCCAATAGAAACCCAAACCGTGTCATATGATCGATCTATTGGCCTGTTTGCTTCCAAAAAGCTTCCTTTCGTGCGACTACACTGAAGCTCAGATCCACAAGTAAGTCAGTCCATTGACACAAAAATATTTCAGCTACAGTGTTAGACGGTTTATTAAGTGAACCTTGAGATGCAAATGATCTGGACTGCATACCATCCATGGGCCTATAGTGATTGTGTTGTGATTCTTACCCGTACACTAATATATGCTAGTTTTGTGATAAAATTCTTTTGACCTTGCTAGAATTCAGTGGTTAGCTTGTATTTTTTTTTTTATTTATTTTATTTTATTATTATTTTTTTTTTTTTCAAATTACTTGGCACCTCTGATTGTGGCAGAAGACAGAATGTACAAAATGTTTAGTAATCAATACATACTATACACAAGGATATCGCACGCTGCACTTGTACCATGTTTAGTGAATTTTTGTGGGACCAGATTCTTTAAGCTTGATTTTCACAGTTTGTGACAGACAAGGATTCATGGCGTCTGTGAGATCAGCTTGTAAAGAGTGTGCGTTTTCAGGAAGTGTAGCATGCACACGGAAATGTCAGAAGAGGTTAAAGTGGTGTTATGCAGCCTCAAATATCTGTTAATACCCTGAATTTTAGTACACTGATAAAAAAACAAATAACAACTGCCATTCGGATTTAAATAAGCAAATACTCAAGAGCCTTTGATTGGATCATTACTGCAGTGATTAATGTTTCAGATGGCAACAGCTCTTTAAACCCTACCTGATGCGGCAAGTAGCTTCTTATTTATTAAACAATCGTGTCAGAAGACACTTCTCGTGTTTGTGGGGGGGGAGGAATTATTGCCCGGCATCATGCAAAGACAACAACTAAGGAGATGGCTGAAATTTCTGGAATTGGGTTCTAGCCAATGCATGATTACAACCTGGAAGGATAGTGCTAAACCACCAACTTTATGGAAGAAATATTGTCAGAAAAAAACATGAATAAGTGTGACCAGGGATCACTTGAAAACGCGTAGTGGAAATCACAGCTATCTTTACAAGTGAAATCAAGATTGTTTCCACACGCACAATCTGACAAGAGCTTAAACTAAACAGCTTCAGTGCTTCAATTTGCTAGCGAGCATAAAAAGAGGGCTTTAGAGCAATAGAAAAGGTCGTGCGGTCCGATGAGTCCAGATTGACCTTATTCCAGAGTGATGGGTGCATCAGGGTCAGAAGTGCATGAACTGATGCAACCATCATGCATAGTGTCTCTGGAGGCAGTGTTATGATTTGTGGCTGCTTCAGTGGGTCAGGTCTAGGGTCAGCACTGTTATGTGGCACTAAAATGAAGTCAGCTGATGACCTGAATGTACTGAATGACCAGGTTATCACATTATGGAAACTGGTGCAAAAACGGTGCCTGAACTGATACTTTGCAAAAGCCACAAATTGATGGTGGATGACTCAAGAATACATTTTTATTGAACAAAACATTTAGTGCTTAAAATTGAACAATATATTAAAGGTTTAAGTGCTAGCTGGAAAGCCATAATTATAAACAGAATCCATGTTACATTAGTATTTTACAAATCGTTTGACTATTTGTTAGCATGAAGGCAAGATTTGCATTTTGCAGTTAACATTACATTATCCTACTACTAACCTGCGGAAAGGCTGCTGTCGTCATCATAATTGGTGGACTCCTTTTTGCTACGGTTGCGCCCCTTTACACGCAACTGCTGTAAAACATTTATTGCACGTCGTGGTGTCGGAATCTTTTCTGTGAAATATAGCCACCCTTTCGAACGTTTAGTTTTAGACATTTTAACGAAAGTTAATTTAGCAAGTTAAGATAGCGGTAGATCTCCTGCTGCGAGTGTAACGTTAGTTGCTGCATTCACGCGCATCTCGGATGGTCTCATTTCCCGATGATTTGTGCTTTTAATTTTTTTATCTAATCTAATAAACTTTTAATCTACAAAAATAAAATGGACAGTAACATTACTGCAACAGTGTTTTGGATTTGTATCAAAGCTTTCCGAAGTCCTCAAGATTTTTCTAATTAAGGAAATAATTTATTTTTCCTATCATTTCTGACACCCCATGAATGCGGTATTTAAATTTGACTAGTGATCATGTGTGTTGATGAATCTAATGCTTATTACATCTGTGTCATCATCATAGCCCCAGAGAACAAATATTTTAATTGACAGTTCAGGCATTTAAGTGGCACCGAAATTCGCGTTCTGTTTCGGTCCGGTACATACCGGTTATATAGGTATATTTTCAGTACCCAACCCTAAGGTTGTGTTTGTTGCCTATTTATCGCTGTCCTTGATGTACAGGGAACATCTCTCTCACACACACATGTATATCGGCGATGTTGATTAGTGGTCAGGAATAAATATGGAAGTGAAGTCTACGGTATTTCCTATTGGAGGTCAGCGTGTTGGATTTCTTCCGGGAGCTAAACTGCAAACAGCAGGTGAATCTTAACTGATTCCTGAGAATATAGTGCTGATGGCGTAGGGTCTTACATTTCTTCTTGTCATCACAATGACATCTACGGTAAGGCTAGTTGAAAATGAATGCAGCTCATCGCATCCTTGAGAGAGGCTGTTGATGGACTTGGTGTTTACCTGCTAGTGAATCATCTGGCACCATCTGAGAGAGCTGAGAAAGTTGTTTGGTTTTTAAAGCAGTAATTAGAAATAGAAATAGAACTTATCAACTAAGAAATAGTGAGAGTGTGTGCAGGTCTGGAAAAGAAATGAGAGACCACTGTTTCTTATGTTTTTATTCTTACAGTTGCATGTATTGGTGAAATGATAATTTCAGTTTCGCCAATTTCAGTTTCGTTTTTAAATTAAGGTTAAGTTAGGTTTAATGTCTATTTATTTCACATTTTACTTCATTCGCATGTCTTTTCAAAATGTTTTGATTGTTTTTACTGTATATGCAAAAATATGATTATAGTGTTGGAAATGGGTAATATTGAACTTGAACGGATTATCTGCATTTACATCGTTTCCTATGGTGAAAATACCTTTTCACCTTAAGAACTCGCCTCTGGGAATGGATTAAATTCGTATGCTGAGGTACCACTGTATTTTTATTTATTTTGGGGGGGAATTATATATTAAGTTTTTTTCTTTCCATTATTGGTTTCTTTCCATTATATTTTTCATTCCATTATTTTCTTTCCATTATTGGTCATGGCCAGTCATATAAACATTTCATTGCATATGATACTGTCTATGGTTGTGTATGTGACAGATGAAATTTTGAATTTGAGCACTCATGATGGCTTGCATGGCTAAAACAACAAGTTCCTTGTTTGTGGATATTCCTACACGATAACATGACATGCATTCAAAAAGGGCTACTATACAACACCCGATTGTTTGTATGAAAGGAAAATGAACAACAAAAGGATGAACCTGGTGACATGCAGACAAGAGCAGTATATAAAAGTCTGTCCTTGATGCACAGTTTGGATGGACATTTTCTATTTTCTAAAGCATGTTTGTGGACTCTGGTATTCAGGACCAAAAGCGGAAACCACCCTTAGTTATTAATTGCATTTAGAGGGAAATTTGATGATTTGGAACTGAACTTTTTAATTGCCAGCTCAAATTATTACTGTAACTCAATCCAGTTCAAACCATCATATACCAATCATGTCCAGGCTGATCAATGTAATCAGAAGTAAGTAATAAGGTGCACATGTTTGACTTTTGCCATTATTGTTCTTTTGGGGAATTTTAAATCAACACATAACATTTAATCACCTGTCATTATGGTGAAGACATGAATATTTTATAGAACTGTATGTTAACCTGCACGTGTGTGTGTCTGTCTGTCTCTGTCTCTGTGTGTGTGTGTGTGTGTGTGTGTGTGTGTGTGTGTGTGTGTGTGTGTGTGTGTGTGTGTGCGCGTGTGTGCGTGTGCGTGTGTGTGTGTACAGGGGCTGCACTGAGGAATACGAGATGAGAACTCAGGAGCACAAAGGCGATGTGGAGCCGATGGCAGCGAGTTACCGTTCCAGCCAGAGAGGGCCTGCGTGGCGGTGGGACAGTCCCCCTACCGCCCCATCAGCACAACGCTGGACCCCAGTGGGGCCTCCGTCAGGTCCAAGCCGCACGCCCAAGGGCTTGGTTCCCGTTCCATACAGAGACCCGCAACACATTCCTGCTAAAAGGTGAGACAATTTGGGCAGACAACATTGGCGGTTTTAGCAGTCTTGCGCTAAAAAACAGTTGAAACAGTTGCTTCCATAAGTATACACCCCCTTTGAACTTTTTTTTTTTACACTATGTGATACTAGGTGTCTCATGGACATGAAATGGACTCATTAAGTCATGAATCAGCACTAACTAGCCCATAAAACTGAGGCTATGAGAACAAAAATCATATCGTTTACTAAATTATCTACAAATAAAAAGTGTATTACATGATTAGTATCACATGATTCAATGTACGTAAATACATCTTTTCCTGGTACGCTGTTAGTTAGAGAGCATACCTAAACAAACAGCACCATGAAGACTAAGGAGCTGTCAGAAGTATCAGTCAGGGGTGGTTCTTAAGAAAATTGCAGCTTTTATTATTTGTTATATTAAAGTGGAAAGAATAAATTTAACCATAGGAGGTCATCTAACAAAAGTTAGTGACTGGGTAATGAGAGCAAACCAGAAAGGTACAACTAAATAAGGCTCAAATGGGAGAAATCACGTTTTAAGGAGGTGGTTGAGGCTCATCCAAGCATACACATGGGGACTAATCTACACAGGTTTAATTAAAAAATCTGTAACGAAATTTGCTTTCACACAGTTTTGTCTATAGGTGAAGTATTATTAAGTTTGCAATAATGAATGGTAGAGAAAAATCAACGAAAACATTTCTGGAATAAATAATGAAAACCGAGAGCGAGTGTGTTCTGTAGTCTGTCCATCACCTTGCTGTTTCTCTGTATAACAGCCGATTATGAGAAACAGATGGTGATTCATCAGATTTTTGGAAATTCTAATCTCCAGAACATTTGAATGGAAATTTACTTCGCCACTTGGTATGTCTTTCCTCCCTCAGACCCGTCAGTTTCCCTGAGAACCACTACAGTGTATCTCCAGTAGGGGCAGATCGATGTCTGCCCTACCGCAACCCCTCAGCCAGTTTCTCCAGCCCGGGATCAGGGCTCAGCCCTGCGCCCATGAGCGGCCCCTTTGTCCGCTACAAACCCTCTCCAGACAGGTAAGTTCCTGCAATGATAATGGGGGGGGACAATAAATTCACAATTACGTGATTGTAATTGCAGTTAAGCTTTTGTGATTTTTAATAGATTATCATATATTTTCTGCATTGCGTCCTTTTGATCAAATCATGGAAGTACTTCATACACAACGTGTTAGCACATTTTGGTTGGATTTTGCTCTTGGATGAGTGGATGTAGCATAAAATTAAAAAAATACACAAGCATTAATGCTAATGACTTGCAAATAGTAATGATATTTGATCAATTTACTTTATTATTATTATTATTATTATTATTTCATATGAATAGCACTGAGTTACTGATCAGACGGTCAGTGGTTCGAGCCCCAGCTCCACCAGGTTGCCACTATTGGGCCCTTGAGCAAGGCACCTTAACTCTACCTGTATTTCACTGTGCAGTAATGTATATGTGACAAATAAAGGCTTAAATTAATATGCTGTTAGTCAGTGTCACTATATCATTGATTATAATGGAAATAAGAATCAGACAACTTTTCTTCCTTCAGTTCTGTTCAGGAAATTCGAGATGATGCAACTTCCTGTTTAAATATGTGATTCATTGAATGTTCCAAACATTTCAGAGGGGGGTATTCAGCAAGTCAGTACAGAGGAAAAGTCTACGTTTTAAAATATCAGGTGTTGGGCCTCCGAGTGGCGCAGTGGTTAAAGCGCTCGCCCTATCATCCGGAGATCGCTAGTTCGAATCCCGGGTGGTGCTGTAACCTCTCACAGCCGGAGGTCTAGAGAGAGCTGATTGGCCGAGCTCTCTCAGAGGGGAGGGATGAGAGGTACATAGTGCTTCCACATTAAACACATTCCACATTAATCACGGCTCTACAGCCAGTCAGGGGCGTCTGTGAGCTCGCGCAACGGAGGGAGCGGATAGCGCTGTCCTCCGAGTGTGTTACGCCGCCCCCAACGGTGCGCGAGCGAGCAGTTCGAAAAGATGCGGTCGGCTGGCGTCACGTGGTTCGGAGGAAACACGTGATAGTCTTCGGCCCTCCCGGCTGAGTGGTAGTAGTAGCCTTAATGTGGGAGCCCCCTAGTGATGGGGAGGAATTGGACACGACTAAATTAGGGAGAAAATCGGGGAAAAATCCCAAAAAAAAAAAAAAAAAAAAAAAAAATTTATTATTTTCACATTCCTTTCAACACCTGATAATTTTTTTTTTTTTTTTTTTTGGATTTTTCCTCCGAACCACGTGACGCCAGCCGACCGCATCTTTTCGAACTGCTCGCTCGCGCACCGTTGGGGGCGGCGTAACATACTCGGAGGACAGCGCTATCCGCTCCCTCCGTTGCGCGCACTCACAGACGCCCCTGATTGGCTGTAGAGCCGTGATTAATGTGGGAGCACTAAGTACCTCTCATCCCTCCCCTCTGAGAGAGCTCGGCCAATCAGCTCTCTCTAGACCTCCGGCTGCGAGAGGTTACAGCACCACCCGGGATTCGAACTAGCGATCTCCGGATGATAGGGCGAGCGCTTTTTTAACCACTGCGCCACTCGGAGGCCCCCGAAAATAATATTTTTTTAAGCATTTTAATGACAGTGTAGTGTAGTTATAGTGGGATCAGACGGTATAGGTTTTATTGATGTTGTAATGTGTGTGTGTATATATATATATATATATATATAATCAGAAACACTGCCATAGGCTGTTTTACGGTTGCTGAATTACAGATGCAAACATGGACTCTAAACCCAACTATAGTGAAGGTAATGAGATCGCTGCTGTGGTCTTATTACTAACTACGATGATAAACACAGACATGGCAGCATTTTATCTGTCTGCTACGGACCGTTGGGCCTACAGAAGCGTTTTTCCACATGAAAAGTTACTATGAAACCGAAGCCAAACCGGTAGTGAGGTGCGTGGGTGTGAGGAGTGTGTAAAGCATGCCAGGGCGCACACACAGCTGATTAATCCTTCAGACTTGTAACACTATCGGGTCCACATGTGTCGGTGTGTGTGTGTGGGTGTTTCGGGAGGTCAAGGCATGTACAGGCACATCTGCTTTCTGCTGATTGATTCGAGTGTGTGTTTGTGTGTGAGTGTACCTATTGTGAATGGCCCTGCTGAGCCGGAGAAACACGTTCCCTGTGACCTAAAGGCAGTCAGGGTAACGTGTGACTCAGTTTATTAATTATACCCCTTTTTTATATTTAAGTTCTTATTTTGTCCTGTGTGTCAATCTTTATTATTTTAAAATGTTATTGATTTGTACAGACTTCCTTAATTTACCTTTTCCATTCATTATATTGTTATTTACTGATTAATTTACCTTTCAGACTTTTTTTTTTTTAAATAAAGTTTCCACATTGGACTGCTCAGGCCATATTTTCATAAGGAGCTCCATAGGACGGTAATGACACGTACCGAGTGTGCTTCTGACCCAGATTTCAGTCCGCTAAAGTCATGTTCTTTTTCTTCATCCTCTCATCTATCTTCCACTAACGTGGTAGCTTGCCCACAAACCTGCACATGCAACCTGAATTCATTCCTCAAGAAATATAGACTTGAATAAAGATAAGATTCACACACGTATTCATTTCCTCTGAGGACATTGTAGTGCAGCTAATTAATGCTACTTTACACCGAAATCTGCCACTTTGCTCAACCTCACTAACCACCAGGAAACATTTTGGCTTAGGGTAATCTAAAGTCCCCACCAAGGTATAAAAACATGCCAGGTCTTATTTCCTGACATCTGGATTTGCTGCATGTGTATTGCATTAATGTATCACATACTCACTTTGGGAGAAAATTTATGTTTATATTTGTGAAATCATGTGATTTCACAAATATAAACAATTTTATATTTATCTTTGTGTGCATCCTTGCAAGACTCGGAATTCAAGGAAAAGTATGAAGATGCCTGATGTGTGTGTGTGTGTGTGTGTGTGTGTGTGTGTGTGTGTGCGCGCATGCAGGTTCAGCTCGGGTCAGCGCACTCTCCAGGCCTATGACGCTCATTTGACTCTTGATGGATCCAGTGGAGATTCGTCATCTGGCTTCACCAGTCAGGAGAGCACTATGGAGCGCAGCAAGACAGGTACACACTCGCTCACACCTCATTTTACACACATCAGGCTCACACAGCTTGAGAGCAGTAGGTTTAGTCTGACCTCTGGTGGTGAAATGACAGAGCTGCAGCTTCTTTGTCAAGCAAATATTTATATAAATGGCTGAACACATTTTCCACACTTTGGAAAATCTGGTTTGAGATGAGGCACTTGTGCAAAAATTAAGCAATTCATTTTCTAAAAGAATTATAATAATAATGAATAAATAAAACATTTAAAGGCAAAAATCTTTCCTTTGTTGGGTTTCTTTTTCTTTTCTTTTTTCCACTTTTGTTCACAGTGTTTTACTTTTTGCCTTGGATTGCTTTCTCTTCTTTTAATTAGTTTAATTACGTAATTTTTTTTTAATTTCACAAACGAATCAGATGTAGTGAATAGAATAATATTGCTTCAGCTTTAATTTGTCTACGCTAGTTTATTTATTAATTTTTTTAATTAAATTAATTTTATTTTTTTATTATTTATTAGGTCTTGTTTGTAGTGAAGTCGTGTGTGTGTGTGTGTGTGTGTGTGTGAGAGAGAGAATGTGGACCTGCTATAAATAATTCAGATTCTTTGTGGGGAACTCTTAACATGTAGCGATCTGTGTTGATTAATCGTCATGTCCGTGTGTGTGTGTCACAGAGCCAATGTGGCATGTTGCAGCGTCATCCCGGAGCGCATCCGGGGGCGGAGCTCAGAGGCGACAGGCTCGCCAGGATTTGCAGGGGAAGGACTCGCCAAACCGACACTCAAAGGTGAGAGGTCTTTCCTGTTACTATAGAAACCATACCCAGTTTCAAATCTGTGTGCTACTTTGGCAGCCTGATAATTGCCTGTCAGATGATTGAATGGAAAATGAACTATTCATGCTTAAAGTTTTCATTGAATAAAAATGGTGTCTGTCTGTCTGTCTGTCTTTGTCACTCAGGGCGAGACGCAGTACTCCAGCCACTCCAGCAGCAACACCCTGTCCAGCAACGCCTCCAGCAGCCACAGTGACGAGCGCTGGTTCGACACCATGGGCGCTAGCAACTCTGGTACCTTCAGCGACCCCTGCGACCCTTGTGATCCCTGCGACCCCGACCTTATGGGGAAAGGAGGCTCCAGCGACAGCGGCATCGACGCCTCCACTTTGTACACGGCCATCTCCAGCAGCAAATCAAGCAAACTGAGTCGGAGCCAAGCTGGGACACCGCACAAGAGCCTTCACTCATCATCCGCGTACTGCGGCGGCCTGCATGAGCTCTCCGCACCTACAGCCAGAGTAGGGGAGGGGATACGCCGAGAGTCTTCACCTGTCATAACCTCCACAGCCAATCAGAGCAAGAGTTACCACACGCGCACCTTCCCTCCACCTGGTTCAGCCAGCACAGACAACTTCAAAACAAGGTGAGCAAGAAGAACCATTAAAGCCGAGTGCGTCATACTCAGGCATGCACTGTTACTATAACAACCAGACAAACAGATTGGATGCAGGCTCGTGTCATTCGCAGTATACACTGAATTGCTGTAACCTCATATGGAGCAGAAGATAAATCTTGCAAAGAGTTCAAAAGAAACATTGTCCTTACGTAGGAGGTGAACAACTGTAGATGTCTGAAAATGCTGATGTGTGCGTGTGTGTGTGTGTGTAGAGCCTGTTACACCCCGCAAGGCTTTAAGACCCCCGCTGTGCCTGATAAGCCCCGGCCATTCCGAGCCTCCACAGCCACACCCACTTCAGGTTCATCACAGCTGTCCACCTCCGCCCCCAAATCCTTATATGGTAAAAACAAGCAAGGTGCATGGCAGCAGGAAGAGAGCAGCACAGCCACCATGACCTCAACTTCCAGCAGCAACGACAGCAACAGCAGCAAGTATGTATATTTATGTGTGTGTAATATGTAATACAATTTGTTTAATGATTAGAGAATATTACCTCTTTTCTCTTGTGCTCAGTTGTTTATTTATGTATGTGTGTGTGTGTGTGTGTGTAAGCAGGCAGGTGGACGTGAACAGTAAAAATGTGTTTGGTCAGCCACGTCTAAGAGCCTCTCTGAGGGACCTGCGTTCTCCTCGCCGCCCGGCACAAAAGAGCACTATCGAGGATGATCTGAAGAAACTCATCATCATGGACTCACCAGCCGACACAACACAAGAATCTGTGAGTACATACACACACACACACGTTTATGATGTGCTTCTGCCTCAGATTATTCTGTGCCGCCTCTGATGGCAAAAAAAAAAAAAAAATTAGTAGTAAAGTGAAGTATACATTAAAAAAAATCAGTATGGTAAGCTCCGCCCCTAATAGTTTCTGATCTGCAAAGATGTATCTGCTGTAGAGTAGCAGCTCAAAGATGAATGGAAATACAGAGTTAAACAACATGGTGTGTGTGTGTGTTTAGTCACCTCGGAAGACCCTTCAGCGGACCTTCTCAGATGAGAGTTTATGTAGTGGGCGGAGAGACTCGAGCTTTGCCAGCACACCGCTGTTTGACGGACAGGCGCCGCCCAGTGACCTGCTCTTCACCAGCACACTGCCCACCCGTCGCCATGGCAGCAGCACCAACCACAGCGCCCTCGTACCTAATAAGAAAGGTGTATATCTATATTCTTCTAGAATTGTTTTCCTTCACATCACATTCACATCAAAAGGGAATCTCAACCGGGAATTTTACACGTCACACTGATACACTAGGAAAATTCCGTTGAAAATCAAATCAGTTGAATCAATCACCTTTGCTACCTGTTTTCATAAATGACTCTTATTCAGATGACATTATTCATTTTTGTATAACTTGATTCTGAATTCTGTGTGTGTGTGTGTGTGTTTGCGCGGAATTTTCAGTGCCATTGTCTGCATCAGAGCTGTCTCTGACGGAGGTGAGGGATAAAGTGCCCCCCATGCGCAGACTCGACCCCGGCCTTATGCCCCTTCCTGATACAGCAAGCGGCCTCGAGTGGTCGAGTCTCGTCAACGCTGCCAAGGCCTACGAAGGTGAATAATGTCTAGGAGGGAAACAGACAGAACACATCTATCTATATGACAGTTTAGACAGTTTAGGAGAACATCCCATGTTTTAGTATAACCAGAAACATGGAAGTGGTTGTTTAACTATTTTAAATCTTGACATGTTTTAAGTAACGATGTTATGATTAAGGATTTCTTTTTAAACTAAGCAAAAGTTTATCATGTTTCCCAACATTCTGTAGGACGAACATACAACATATTTCCAAGTCAACCTGTCGTACATTACACACTCTCCTGGCCTTTCTTCTTCCTATACATTCATCGTTTGTACTCATGACACAGGACTCCTGCTGGAATATGATCCATTGACACAGAGTGTAGCTGTTTAGGATGCTCAAACATAAAGAGGTATTTTATCATGTGACTTGAGCTTTGCTTGTGTTTCCTCAGTGCAAAGAGCAGTTTCTCTCTTCTCACTGTCCGAGCCTCATGTTGGAGGAGGTGAACTGAGGCCTGTGTTAAGTCCTGTTCCCCTGCACGTATCACAGACCCCCCGCACTACACCCACCGTCAACAGGTAATGAATGGTCCACTGCAGGAGCTGGAATGGCGTGACTTTTTATGGATATATACGAGGAATTATATGATAATGTTTATCTTAACATGGAACATCAGAGGACAAGTTCAAAAGTCATTATATGTCTTTAAAAACAAACACTATGAAATCAAATATTGAATAAATATTGTTTTGCTACAGTTAAATAAATAGATGGAAAAGGAGTATCTAAGTTTCTATAAAAAACATGAGATATATATCACTGAAGTTTGAGACTTAATTACATTAAACAACAGAACTGATTTTTGATGAAGCTGCTCATTCAGAATTTAATTGTGATGATAAAAAAAGATGATATCTGTAAAATTAGAGAAAAAAAGTATTGTGATGTAATTTATCACAATATTGATGTCATTGCTTTGAAGTAAAGCTGTATGAATTTTCTCAGCAGTTTATTAATTGACAATTTCTTTTCATGGATGATTAAATGTTTGCATAATTGTCTGTCTTTGAGAAATTAAATTGTGTATTTAAAATATCTTTAATGTATAGTGATATTGTTACTAATGTTGCTCCTGTGACCAGTGTAGTGCTGATTTGCAAACTGCACCCATCATGAAAGGCGAAGATTTAACACGACTTGAGTTCTGACTGCTTCTCTGTCTTTCTGTCTGTCTGTTAGTGAGGAGGTTCCTGGAGCCCTGTCAGGCCGGCTGTACCACCTGGAGGTCATGTTAAAGCAGCTGAATAATGATCTGGAGAAGGTCAGCACTCGGAATACTCACACTGGCTTGATCTTAGAGTCACTGTGTTAATTCTCCTTCTCTCTGTCTCTCTTTCTCTCCCCAGGAGAAGCAGGATAAGGTGGCTTTGCTGGCAGAGATGGCTCACCTGAGGGAGAATAACCAGCGTCTGCAGGAGGAGTCTCTCTCCGCTAGCGAGCAGCTTCGCAAGTTCAGCCAGCTCCTCTCGTCCTCATCAGACAGGAAGTGAGCTCTTCATGAGGGGAGAAAGCTAAAACCAGAGGCTGCACTTAGAACACAGGAGATTACGGATGACTCCGGTACCCGAGCTGCTCACACATGGCATGATGCCCATGCTGCCCTTCACCTCAACCTCTCTCCACACGAGTCTGAACACTCAAACCTGAGAAGTGTAAGAGAAGGGGGAAAAACGGATGAAAAGCAAACAGAAATGGGGAGAAAACGAAATAACATAAAAGAAAGCAGCTTTGGGTCATTTTGGATTTTCAGATCTTTAACTGGAAATGGAAATGAGCTAGGCACCTTTTTTTTTTTTTTCTTTTTTTTTTTTCTTTTTTTTTTTATAAATCAGACTCATGCCAAGTAAGACCCGAACGCCTTGAATGGGAGCTCCATGAATACATTCCTGTCACAGCTATTTTCCAAACTATTGCTTTATTTTTGTAACGGATCTAAGACAGACAAACACGGACACCTAGCTCGAGCCTGTTGAACTGAGAGACCTTCAGATCGTACAGCTTGCGTTCAGAGAGGCCTATTTACTGTACATGCAGCTCTTCAGCCAAAAAAAAAAAGAGAGAGCGAGAGAGCGACCGTGGTCGTGCACTGAGTCTCTGCTTCCCAGCATGCACCACTGTAGAGCTGTAGGGGAAACACGGTACTGTAGTTTTGAATTGAGGTACTATGTATATGTATATGTATATGTACTGATTTATAGGTACATGGAGCGCAAGAAGATTAAGATATCATTGTTTGATGTAGAACTCAACAGGAGGCTACCTGACAGTATGTCACCCTGTGCTTGAACGTTGTAGATGATCTTAAACGAATGGTTCAGTGAAAGACAGGCCGTACTTTTCACTGCTATAAGTATCAAGTGATGGATTTCACATTTATATTTCATCCAGATTCCTTTCCATAAACGCACACTCTTCAACTGTACATAATGCCAGCTTGGTTACTGATTGTTCCCCCCCAGGACGGCACGTCCCTAAGTGTCCTATTTTCTGCGTATATTCTGTGTAACTATGAAACTCTAATTTGAATCTTATGCGTAGCTAGCTCTCCCCTTTCACACCACAGCTATCAGTAAGAGAGGATGAAGACACGAAGCTAGCTGTCTCAGGTCAGGTGGAAAGTGTCCTGTTCCACAAATATGATCTAAACAATTCTCGTGATTGTGTCTATGCCTATCCCTCCTCTCACTCACACAGCATGATCAGTTTTGCTCTCTCAATCTCCAACGATACAGATCGAGGCACGTTTATGGAAACGATCATGTGTGGGGGGAAAAAAGTATCCCCCAGCCGATCGGCTACGTTTTCGCTCGAACCATTCCTTTAATGACGATCATATCTAAGCCACATCATTCTCCGAAGGTCCGGTTCTCACAATACCGGTTCCTCCGTTATCGAAACGAAATCCATCCTTGCACCTTGTGTTTAGTGAGTCAGTACTTTTCTTACTCCTCATACGATATCTCGTTCTCATGCTTACTGACTGTTTCTAAGTGACTGTAAAAAACTAAATCAATCAGCCCATCTCGGTCTCCAGGCCTTCACGTGGTGTTCCGCAGGAATCCGACACGTCAGGCATCGCTGTTAAACAGACTACTGTTAAACAGAGTTACTGTAAAAACACAGGACCAATTCGAGCGTCTGCTCCCAGAACTGTGATTCTCATCTTATGTTTTCCCCCTTTCCAATGCTCCGGCATTGCACTGTGTGTAAACTCCGGCTTCTTTCGTCGAATTGAGACACTGTATGTTTGTATGCAACAGAGACACAAACAGCGTCTGGGCTCATTTCGCACGGTGACTTCCACACATAATCTATTTTTCTATTTACCTCTCAGTTAAAGTGTATATCAGGTGACACGACTGTTGGCTGTTTTTTAAAACCAAGAACAAACAGATCCTTTGGCAGGGTTACATACTTATCGCGGTTTCCTCATCCCCTGCACTGTTAAAAGATTATTCACTCTCCATGAGTATTTTTTTTTGTACGCATTAGAGCAGTAACTAAACTATAAGTAGGTTTAATCCAGATCAATCAGTTGCTCATTAGCTATTGATAGGTACTCTGTGTATATAAGCTTTAACAAGGCATACTAAAACCATGACTGTCCCTTTAATCTGGCCTAACTGGAAATCATCACATCTCATCTCTCAGGACCCACAAAGCGCCCTCGATGGCCCGAACTATTTATTTAATTTATTTATCAGTCAGCCAGAGGGTGGCGTTGCATTTTATATTCTATAAACGACTAATTTGAGTGAATTTAGTTGAACACTTTTAGAGAGCAAAATAATCATCGATATTTAAACTCGCCTCTTTCAGTCTGTTTTCCTACGTTACCCACAATGCTGTTCGTGGGCGTGCCGTTTGGTGCAAGGGGATTTAGCCCTAAATTTATCAGAAACCGAGCAGCTCTTTAATCCTTTTGTCTGTCCAGCTCAGGCAGATCACGTAGATTGAAGCAAGTCTCTGGTGTAACTCGGCACGACTGTGTCGTATAGCTGCACTGCACTGTGGAACTATGAGTCCCTCCGTTCGAAACCGACGTCTATATTGGATTTCTGAAGCTGATTGTTGACTAATAAAAGAAGCCGTTTATTGTTTAAGAGCTACAGTCAAACATGAACGTTCTCGTTTTTCCACTGCATTAGCAATAACAGTGCCTCTCTGTGACATCAGCAGGGCACACAACCACTACAACCATGAGAAATGTGGTCTATAATGTGATTCACAGTGGAGGTTTCCTTTAAATCCTAGATGATCCTTAACTGGACCTTCTCTAAACATGTTCAACCTAGACTACATAAAGGATAAAATATGAAAGAGCCTGTAAAAATCACCCTCCATGTCTACTTATTATACTTTGCCTTCGCTTAATGCCAACATCCGGTCATCCTGAAACATGTGTATAAACGTGTTACTACATAACACACACTCAAACTCATGCCCTCATGGGAATCTCTGCGTGCTGAATATACGCATCATCAGCTGTCTTAATTCTTTACTTTGTTCAAGGGTGGAGGTGTTTTGATTTTGTTTTTGTCTTATTTTAACTTTTAAGCTAAATACAAGTGATCTTCAGCTAGCTGAACATGTGCACATGAGGAAATCATTCAATAGTCCAGCTGTAAAACTCGCTTTGTCATATGTGTAAAAATTTGGATTATTTATTTTGGATTTTTTTTTTTCTCTCTCTCACTTCAGACACATTTAGCCATTTTTCAGTGGCTTGGTTGATTTTTTTTTTAAATATCTTACATATGTTTGATTTCTGCTCTTTTGTACAATTTGTTTTTTAATGATTTGTCTTATTTTATTTTTTCTTGTATGCTGCCATTCTCAGTTTGCTTTATGCGTCGTAAAATCTGATAACTGATTAATCCTTCAGTTTCTCCTGGGAACCTCGTAATGATGAGTGTACATTTAATAAGTGTAAATTAAGTTTTCAATATTTTATAAAAAATATATTAAAAATATTTCTGATTGAAACTGTGTGTGAACATTAATGTGAAAACCTACAGGGCACTTGAATATTTATAGGAAACCTGAACAGGGTTTTTCTAAAGTCTAAGATCAAAATCTAAGCATAGATTTATACTAGCTTTTTTCTTCTTCTAATAATAATTCTTTTTTTTTTTTTTTTTAATCTAATACTGTTCACTGTTAGGGTGGACGTAAAGTAATGTGACTAAACTGTAATTCCAGTAATACCACAAGGTGGCATATAATTTTTTTTATTGGGTCAGACGATTGTTTTAGAAGACCTTACCATCCAGCTGGTCTCTTATTCTCCTCATGAAGGAGCGGTGCAGTGTGTGATTGCTATATTCTACAGTTCATGTATAACTAGTGAATGTAGTGTTATAGACAACTGGCTCGTACAGTCGATGTTAAATACCGTTTGAGTAAAGCTACAGCGTGGAATTCTTCATTCAACCTATAGGCATTAGCTCAGCCCAATAAAGTTAGATGTTTGAATAGGAAAATTACCAGACAATTCTAATTTACATTATAAATGTTTAGCATATACAGTAAAAGCATTTTCCCCGTTTTGTTTGTTAGATTTTTT
The DNA here is from genome assembly GCA_030347435.1 of Clarias fuscus. Classification (NCBI taxonomy): domain Eukaryota; kingdom Metazoa; phylum Chordata; class Actinopteri; order Siluriformes; family Clariidae; genus Clarias; species Clarias fuscus. Next base: position 30,516,811 of record CM059210.1, on the reverse strand, counting down.
TTTTTTAAGGACACATGTTATGTTGGTTTCATCAGCGTCCTTTGTTGTCACACTTCACAGAACCTTTATTACGAAATTAGCAATTTTCATTTTTGTAAGTGGCTCATTCGTTTAGTTGGCAGGCAACACATCGTCCTGGGAATACTAAATGTTTTTTTGTTTTTTCTTGGTTAAGTTGCTGATGTTAAATAAAGGAGATGGAAAGTCCAGATTCCATTTAAAAACTTTCATTACATTAAGAGGGCTGTGTGTTATAACAGTTAGTTTCGACCAAGCAATTTGATTGAATAAGAGGCATTCCATGAGTGCTGATATCCAGTATAACAGCACTGGGGTGCTATACTCTGCTTCACAGGCACTTTAATCCGAAGAGTCGTGCCCATTCAAGTCGAGCGGGTGCATGTCCCCTAAAGTTTTTCACATCAGATGACTGTAGAAACTGTTGGTTTTTATGCAGTAGGTGATTTAATTTGCCTTTCTAATACAATTTTGAAGCTGAATGTGCTTTTACCAAACAGTGCAAGTCGGAACGCAAGACGATGGACACTGGAAACAATGCAGCACTGACCAGTACAAAATTCTGATGAGAGTAAAGTGTAAAACACAACAGCAAAATATTGCAATTCAGTGTACTGATCAGGCAGGTGGCTTATTGGTTAACACTGGCACAAACATGGCATGATAGTAATTCAGATCTATAAATACAGTATATTTAGTATTTAGCATCCAGTTTAAGTATGTGCAAAAACAAAACGAGAGAAATTGCAAGTGTATGTATAGGAATGTTAACAGAATGACTGCTCTATAATAATATTGATTAATATTGAGTAGGTCCTCCCTTTTGGCATCATAACACTGATGCATTGTGTATTCTGACACCTTTCTGTCACAACCAGCATCAATTTGATCTACACTAGCTCTTCTGTTGGATCAGACTACAACCGGCCAGCCTTCCCTCCCCATGTGTCAGCAACCCTTGGCCTCCCATGCCCGTGTCACCAGTTCACCAGTGTTCTTTTCTTGGATTACTTTTTGTAAGTCCTGACCACTGCAGACGAGGAACATCCCACAAGCGATGCAGTTTCCTCTAGCCAACACAATTTGGCCCTTGTCAAAGTCACTTACTGCAAATCCTTATGCTTGTCCATATTTTCTGCTTCCAACACATCAACATCAGGAACAAAGGATATCTTACTTAAAAAACACACCACTTTGTCCCACAAATAATGTCCCACCACTTTCCAGTCGCCATTTTAATAAGAGATTGAAAATGTATCTTCATATCTGTATGAAGGGTCAAATTGTGATGGCTAGACAACTGGGTCATAGCAACTCCAAAACTGCTGCTCTTGTGAAATGTTTCCAGGCAGCAGTGGTCAGAACATACCAAAAGTGACCCAAGGAACTGGCAACATGGTCGTGGGTGGCCAAGGCTCATTGATGCACATGGAGAGCAAAGGCTAACTTGTGTAGTCTGGTTCAAAAAGGTTCATAATGTTATGGCTGATCAGTGTAAAGATGCTTGGACCACAGTTGAGTTTGCTGTGATGCATGTTTTTTGCACTAGGGGTCGCTAGTGAGCACTGTGTTAAATGAGGCATCGAGTAATGAATCTTCTAGGAAGCCTCATTTAGCCGAGAACGTTACAGGGATGTATCAGGCTATGAAAAAGAAAAAAAAACTGATATCCAATTATAAACCTCTAAAAAAAAATAAACGAGCTAATAAAACAAGCACATAAACCTATAGAATTACAAATACAAAGATACAGATAGAGATACAAATCAGCACTCGTGGTGAACTGGCCAATCACGATTCTCCACGTCACACAGAACCGAAACCCGGAAGTGCAGAGTTACTCAGCAGGCTGTCAGAGAGAGAGAGAGAGAGCTGTACAGTCAGCACTGATAATGCTGCGGGTTTAGTTACTAACTGCACGCCTGGTAGCATGGAGACTCTAACTAGTGTTTTAACGTTACGGTAACGTTTAGCGACGAATACAAATAAGAAGAAAACACGAAAACAAAGCCAAAGTAAACTTGTATGATATTGATACTGTATAAAGCTAAGTGTTAGGCTGCAGCTGGACACCAGGTTCAACTTGACAGCGTTTGTGTGTTTTTTTTTTTTTCCCCCTCGCCTCCGGTGTCATGTTCGGGTTAACATGGCGGTTTGGAGCGGGTTTCGCCACGTTTACTTCAGTCTGACTGTAGCGTGCACTGCAGGCGCGAGCAAGAACAACATCAATAGTAATAACAATACACTACGATAACACACACACCGCTTCCAGTCGACAGAAACAATGGCCAAAAGTGGCCGGAGGATCCGACCTGGACATCCGAACGGTTCCCGTGGTAACGGCGGCGTCTCCATGCCAGGCTGTGCTTCAACAGGACCGTTTCGCGCTCGTGCTTTCCGGTTGTGGCTGTGGCGCGCGCTGCCTGTGATCCTGATCCTGCTGATGCTCACGCTGATCCTGGGCACTTACTTATGCACCTACCCCGGTATCCCTGACAGCCCAAAACACAGCAGGGATCTGCTTAAAGACAAGGTAAATGTGTGTGTGTGTGTGTGTGTGTTTAAATCTGGCCTTTAAAGCAGACACTGAGCTGACAGACTGTATGCTCTGTTACACTTAAACTCCAGTGCATGCAAATAGAAAATACGCTGGTCATGGTCACAGTGGACAAGATGCCAGTCCTGAGATACCCTGGCCTGAGTGTTGCTGTCAGGGCGTCTCTACTAACACTTCATTACTCACGGGTTCTGCACGAGTGTTCCTTCATGTCCTCTCTTGCAAGCAACTATGCCAAAGATTTAAAACATTGTCTATTACAAGTCTTTGGAAATCCTGAGATTTGTGCTGTCGTCAATCTTCTTTAAGTCAACCCCAACCGACTTTCTCTGAAACAGATGCATGCGTATTTCTGCTCATCCACTGTCTGTGTAGTTCTCACACAAGCCCAGGAAGTTAGCCCTAGCCCAGGTGCTCCAGCTCGCTTCTTATGTGAATGGTGCGCGTCTCTGGGAGACCCATCTGCGGCCCTTGCTGATCGAGAGGGTGCCGGGTACGGCGGGTAGCAAAGCCGTACTCCAGGTGAGACGCCACAGCTTCACATTTCCAACTTGTTTTATGATGTCCTTCATATTTCGGTTGCTCAATGATCTTCTAGATTTATGACTGCTATTCTGTTCTCATTCTCTTACACGCTCAGCACATCGTCTCCCAGCTGCGCTCCCTTTCTGCAGGCTGGACTGTAGAGGAGGACTCGTTCCAGTCGTCCACTCCCAAAGGACCCGTGACCTTCACTAACGTGCTGGCCGTGCTTGACCCCTCTGCCCCTCGGAGACTCCTCCTCGCCTGCCACCACGACTCCAAAATCCTACCCAGAGACCCTAAAGACCCCTTGCGAGCATTTGTGGGTGCCAGTGACTCAGCTGTACCCTGTGCCATGATCCTGGAGCTGGCATCAGCGCTGGACACACAGCTAAGAGCTCTGAAACAACAGGTAAGCACTAGAAGAATGTGATCATTTATTATAAGCACTCGGGAGACTTGTGTAAGAGTCTTGTGTTGGGTTTGTGTTATCAAGGTCAATATTAAGGTGAAAGTATTGGAAAGTGGTTGTGATCGTGATACTTTTGTTTCATTTCTAATAAATGGTGTACCAGTGTATCTGTGAGACTCTATAAAAGAAGTGAGGCCTCAGTGCCTGTAAATCCCAGAATGACAGACACAAGTGTCCACACTTTATTACTGGGACACGCAGGGACAGGGGCAGTGGCCACACCTCTGATTCTATCAGGTTCATTTGAGAAGGCACACACTCTGTTAGTTGCATTGAAAGGGCTGTGGACTCTGTGTCTGTTAGTCGTAATAAAAGTGGTTTGGTCTCTGTTCGACTTTATGTAAATAAATAGGGTGTGGTCTCTGTGCCTCCTCATTTAAATACATGAAATGTATCCTCGGTGCGTCCTTGGGTCTATACAAGGGGTGTGTCATGTGTCTCTCCTTATTTCAATTAAAATGTGTGACCTATGTGCTTCTTCATTTCAAATAAGGGGTGTGGCCTCTGTGCCGCCTTAGCTTAATAAATGGGTGTGGTCTCTGTGCCTTCTCAGTTTCTTTTTTTTTTTTTTTTTTCCCCGATTTTCTCCCTAATTTAGTCGTGTCCAATTCCTCCCCGTCACTAGGGGGCTCCCACATTAAGGTTACTACTACCACTCAGCCGGGAGGGCCGAAGACTATCACGTGTTTCCTCCGAACCACGTGACGCCAGCCGACCGCATCTTTTCGAACTGCTCGCTCGCGCACCGTTGGGGGGCGGCGTAACACACTCGGAGGACAGCGCTATCCGCTCCCTCCGTTGCGCAAGCTCACAGACGCCCCTGACTGGACTGTAGAGCCGTGATTAATGTGAGAGCACTAACTACCTCTCATCCCTCCCCTCTGAGAGAGCTCGGCCAATCAGCTCTCTCTAGACCTCCGGCTGCGAGAGGTTACAGCACCACCCGGGATTCGAACTAGTGTTTTCTCAGTTTCTTAAGTGGGTGTGGTCTCTGCCTTCTCAGTTCTGTAAAGGGGTGTGGCCTCTGTGCCTTCTTAGTTCAATAAATTTCAATAAAAGGGTGTGGCCTATGTGCCTCCTAATTTCAAAAAAGGGGAGAGCCTCTGTGCCGCCTTAGTTCCTTAAGGGGTGTGGCCTCTGTGCCTCCTCACTTAAATAAAGCGGTGTGGCCTCTGACTTCTCAGTTTCTTAAGGGGGTGTGGTCTCTGCCTTCCCAGTTCTTTAAAGGGGTGTGGTCTCTGTACCTTCTTAGTTCAATAAAGTGGTGTGACCTTTGTGCCTTCTCAGTTCCTTAAGGGGGTGCGGCCTCTGCTTCCTCAGTTCAATAAAGGGCGTGCCTCTTCATTTCAGTAAAAAGGTGTGGCCTATGTGCCTCCTAATTTCAATAAAGGGGAGTGGCCTCTGTGCCTTCTCAGTTCCTTAAGACGTGTGGCGTCTGTACCTCCTCATTTCACTAAAGGGGTGTGGCCTCTGTACCTTCAGTAAAATAAAAGGGGGTGTTGTCTCTGCCTTCTCAGTTCAAGAAAGAGGAGTAGTCTGTATGCCTCCTTATTTCAACAAAAGTGGCGTAGTCTGTATCTGTTCTAATAAAAAAAGGCGTGGCCTTTGTGTGTGTCCTTAGCTTTTGTCTACAGTTGCTTTGCATGTAAGTCCTGCTTTGTGTAAGTCTCTGTCTTTACAGTAAAACATGAAAACAGTGTCTTTGGAGCCAGGAGAAATGTTATACACAAAAAAGTAAAAGGGCCAGAAGGTATCATTTTGGCATAGGCGTAGCCACATTTAACTACATAGTACAGAGAGGAAAATTCAGCAATACTTATGAGCTAGAGTGTGTGTGTGTGTGTGTGTGTGTGTGTGTGTGTTTTTCCTCTGAACTCAGTAAGATAAGCATGTTGGGAAATGCAAACTGTGCTGCAGCACTGTGCTGAACCAGCTCTTATGAGTATTCTCATATCTGCTCACACTCTCTTGTGCGACCGCTCCCACCCTTCCCGCAGAGGTCTGCGGTGACGCTGCAGCTGGTCTTTTTCGACGGAGAGGAGGCGTTCGAGGAGTGGACAGATACAGACTCTCTGTACGGCTCACGTCATCTGGCTGAGCTCATGGCCCACACGGCTCATCCTCCAGGCTCCACGCAGACCACGCAGCTCCAGGCAGTGGTGAGGCCATAATCTTCATGTACATATATAACATTCAGACATTATTTCATAGTGAAATTCCATAATCTTTATAAGATTACATACACATTGTCTCATGTCTTGTCTTTTAGGATCTGTTACTTCTGCTGGATTTACTTGGCGCTCCAGAGCCACTCATTGTCAATCATTTCGATAACACTGCACGCTGGTTTGATCGCCTTATTGCTGCAGGTCAGTGTTTTTTTTGTTTTTTGTTTTTTGCCATCATCTCATCAGTCAAATGCATGGGACTGGAACAATACTTCGCTTAAATTTTTTTCCTAAGCTTAAAATAAGTTAGTAATTACTTGAAGAAAGACTTTTAAAACTTCTGTAGCCTAAGTCTACTTCTTTCATTAGGAAAAATAACAGTCTCTGTGTTTCTGACTGTTTTAGAGAAGAGGCTGCACCGCCAGGGCTTACTGTCCTCTCATAGTTCAGAACAAAACTACTTCAGGAAGGATGTTTATCTGGGACCAGTGCAGGATGACCACATTCCATTTTTGCTTCGAGGTAAGACACACACACACACACACACACACACACACACACACACACACACACACACACACACAGTGTATATTACTATCCTTCTGACAACTTCATTGATGTGGTACAACCTGCATAGATAGTTTAGCCAGGATGCAGTTAAGCAGTTGAGGATTATTTCTGCTTTATAGTCGGAATTCTAAAGTCACTCTCTACATTTTGGTGTGTTCAGTCTGTAAAATGAATGCCTCCATGTTTGTCTTTTCCTAACATAAAACTAGGTAAGAAGTGCTACTCTGATGCTGTGAACAGCCATTTTGATTTGATGCCATTTGGTAAATTCATGGTACAGGAAACCGTCCTCAAGTTCATGTGGAGCAATTCAGATATTTTTTTTTTTCTGATTCGAGAGACAGTTTTTTTTGTTGTTGTTGTTGGTTCCATTTGTTTTTAGGCAGCACGGTGGCATAGTGAACAGCACAGTGGCTTTGGACCTCTAGGGTCAAAGGTTCAGTTCCCGCCTCGGGTCTATGTGCGTGGAGTTTGCTTGAGGGGTTTCCTCCAGGTAGTCCGGTTTCCTCACACAGTCCAAAGACATGCAGATTAAGCTAATTGGCATTCCCAAATTGCCTCTGTTTGTGTGTTCATGTGTGCCCTGGGATGGATTGGCACACTGTCCGGGGTGTAAACCTCCCCTGTGATATACAAAATGAATAAATCAATGTCGGATGTATTGACAAAAAAAAAAAAAATCCTTAAACAACATAAGGAAAACATTTTGGAACCAGAGTAAAAAGGAAAAGGGACACCAGAGATTGTGATTAAAAATCATGGTATAGAAAAGTAAATGCAACCAGTACAGCCATGTGAATACTAGGACGAGGACAGGACAGTCTTTATGAATACAGAAGCATCCACATAAGATGATCTACTGAAGCAATGGTGAGACTTTTATTTATTTATTTATTTATTTATTTTTAAAGAAGTGCATGTCTTTAGAGTATCCTTGCAGGACTGTCCACATCAGCGGACAATCAGATCCTAAACATGCGCATGCTGTCCTGTAGGTGTACCGGTGCTGCACGTCATCTCAACACCATTCCCTCCATTCTGGCACACGCTACAGGACACAGAGGAGAACATGCACCGGCCGACGGTCGAGAACCTCACCAAGATCCTAGCCATCTTCGTGGCTGAATACCTGCACCTCTGAGCCGACTCAGACACACGTACACACTCAGTGTCTGAGTACCGGAAGATAGCGATGAAATACAGACATGGCATTAGCTGTGGAAGTGTGATACGGTTATTTTATTGATATTTTATCTGCTAAAACAAGAGCCATAAACTTACACGCTATGGCAGCTGTTTCATTCACTAAAATGAAGACTTTTCATCCACAGACATGTAGCCAAAGACTGATGAGCCTGTTTGTTCGACTTACTGCACACATTTGAGCCATTAACCGCTAACCTGCTGCATACGCAGTGCTGGTTAGATCTGAATGTATCTTAATGTCATCAATTTTGTCATTAAGCTTTCTGCAGGACCTGTGAGAATGAGAGTGACCTCATATTTCATTTCCAATCAAACGGGAACATTTAGATATGTTTGAAAAAGACTCTCGGTACTAAAATCTACTAAATGAATGACCATGTGCTGTTGCCAGTCTCCAATTCTTTCCAATTAAATTACTTTAAAGAAAGAAAAAGTGAGTTAACTGCTAATGCTAACAACATTTACATTTTTTTGAGCAGCTACACACTTAAAATAAATAGCAATAAAACATCTGTGTAATTGCTGTCTCTGATTATTCCTTTGTGCCGTTTATAGACATTAAAGGGAACATACAGTATAACGCAAAATGCTGCCTACGTAGGCAACCTAATCCGAACTGAACACAGAACTTAAGTGATATTTCAGTATTCACAATATTGTGCATGCAATATTTGAACATATTGTGTATCAGACAATTATAAAACCAATTGTTCAGCTGTATCTGGTGAAAAAAAAGATCTCATTAGGGCAACGTGTTGGTTCAAGTAAACAACAATTAATTAATATGAACTAAGGTCCTTGATTTTTGTTTTCTCTTAGTAATTTAACAATGTTCAGTTTTCACAAACCTGGATTCAGTTTTGTTTTGGTTTCTGTTTCTGAGAACAGTGGATGTAGTTCCCTATCTTATTACTTTCTTTAATTTCAGTAGCAACAAATGTTTAGCACAAAATTTCCATTAATGCATTCTGGGAAAAAGTGCTTGTGTCCATTATTTATAATATGTACAGATGACCTGGTTTATATCATGCCGCTAGGTTTAAATAAACTTTTTATGTGGTAATAATTCAGTCCCTGGCAATTGTACAATATATTTTGGATAGTACAAAAAACTCTTAATCCAAAAGACTAAATATAAATCCACCTAATGGTCCAGTAAGAAACTACTTATATCTCAACCTAATTTATTTTTTTTTTTTTAACTACAACAAAGAACAGACCACAATATCCCTTACCCCCTAACTAACACAAATCCAGGTTCAACATAAGTGAAACAGCTTGAAGCCACACAAACACACATAAGATACCAATGTGGCTATTGCAAGTAGCCCAAAAGACATCAAATGACAAAACAATTTGAAGCAATCTATATTGTGATTATCAAAAGCAGGGATTTTGGATGCATATGGAGTGGGTGAAGGCGGCATTGAGGTGTAGTGGTTAGCACTGTCGCCTTGCACCGCCAGGGTTCGCGTTCGATCCCAGGCCAGGCTCGATTCCCGTCTCTGTGTGCATGGAGTTTGCATGTTCCCCCCGTGCTTGGTGGGTTTCCTCCAGTTTCCTCCCACAGTCCAAAGACATGTAGGTTAGGTTAATTGGCATTCCCAAATTGCCCGTAGTGTGTGAATGAGTGAGTGTGTGTCTGTGCCCTGCGATGGATTGGCACAACTTGTCCAGGGTGTACCCTGCCATGTGCCTTAAGTCTCCTGGGATAGGCTCCAGCCCCCCGTGACCCTGAATACAGGATTAAGTGATATAGATGATGAGTGAGTGATGGAGTGGTTGGAATTTTAAAGAACCCATTTAGAAGTCAGTGAAAGAGAGAACTGCCAGATGTCTGAGCAAGTGCTAACTGCTTTTGCCCAACGTTCCCTTTACCACCACCCTCTTCTAGAGCACACAGGACTTGCATGCAGATCTTTGTTGACAAACGCAGGATCATTCCTGCAAAAAGGATCAGAAAGATCTTTTGCACTTTTGAGTTAACAAACTTGATCGCACATCACCACACAGGGAGGAACTCGGAGAGGAATTCCCTTGACAGTGCATCACTTTCATTAAAATTTGGAGCAACTGAAACACCTTACCACCAACTAAATCATCAGAGCGAGGTTAAATCTTATGTAAAGGAACTTTTACACCAGCAAGCTCAATATCCTGAACTAAAACAACTTCTCCATAGCTAGATTGGTCTAAAGACCAGATGGTGTTTCTAGGGATAAATGCTCGTTTGAGCTCTGGATCAAAATCATTAAGCGAAAAGGTTTGAAAATGGTGCCAGCTGCAGAGAGTCACTAGGTTGGCACAGTACACGTACTAAAGCCATGCCAGAATGAATTATTCTGCACTCCAACAGGTTTTACTTGAATGAACACAAGACAAGCAAATGGCCAGATTTGTGACGATAAACACAATTACGTGTCTCATTTGCACTTTGGGACAGAATTACAAACGTATTACTGTATACACATGTTTTTGTCTGCATGCTAGTCAGATGGTATGGCTAGGATGCTAGCAATCTGTTTAATGGTTGCAGGTGAACTTTAAATAAATGAAAGATGTAGTATTTAAATGCATTTGCAGCCCTATGCAAAAGCAATATTAGCAGTAGTGCTATGCTACACTATGCTATTTGTATCATATGAAATGTGTGCTGTTTTAAAACTACAGTAAAAATCACAAGGGTGCAATGTTAAAATGTCATCAACTTTAATTTTTCAACTTGCTTCCTTCAGAAAGGATTTCTTTCTTTTTGATTTTCAGGGTCTCCAACTCGGGTCAAAAGCCAAAATGCTTCCTATTTACCATATAGGGTGTAACATGATGTCACTATCAAACAAGTTCAGTGCACTACATGCCCAAAAGTAGACAAATATATAAAATAGACAAATGTAAAGAGAACATTTTTGTCTTAAAAAAAAAAAAAAGTACCTGAGTAAAAGTAACAGAGTAAATTACACATACAAGTACATGCATTTGCTGCTTGTTGTGGGCAATTTTTTTTTTTTTTTTTTTTTTTTTACAGTCTTGGACTATAAAGCAACTGTAATTTGTTACAAATTTAAAGGGACCATAATAGCAGACAAAGAGGAAATGAATATTTTTAAACATGAGCCAATTTCCTGTAGACACTTTTTATGTTCTTCTGGCAGGTGCAGTTGTATCCAACACAGACTAATCAGACTGTGAGAGAATTTCTGCTTTCTTGTCACTAGGGGGCAGTGGATGTCTGTCCATATGTTCGTGCTCCAGCTCAGTGAAGGTGGGTTTAGTCTGCACTGAAAGTCGCCTCAGTAGGTAAAATAGTGCTCGGTTCCCATGTGCCTGAGAGGTGGAGGCTGAGCCGAGGAGACCTGAGAGCAGGGCAGCAGTTCTCCTCTCGAGCTGGGACTCGGCGGAGGCGAAAGGTCATCGTCAGACCTGTGGAGCGAGCCTCTAGTCGTTCCGTCTGAGCCCAAGCACTCTGGGATGGAATCCTCAATTTGTCTGAGATAGACAAAGAAACAAAGAGCGTCAGATTGTCCAGCTAATTCTAAGCAGACATGATGTGATGCAGCTAAAGCCAGAAGAAGGTTCCGGACGTTCCCTCACCCTTTGCGACCCTGAGCGGCTCTGTCCCTCTGACGGCGGTTCTTGAACCAGTTGCTGACCTGAGTGGCTGTGAGACCAGTGGCTAGGGCTAAATCCCGCTTCTCTCTGGGCGAAGGGTAGGGCTTCCTGCAGTACCACTCCCTCAGCACACATCGTGACTTCTCCTGGATCATACACATACACATATACACTAATGTGTTATCTGTAACGATCTATTTCAAAGATCTTTAGCTTGCTCCAAATTGTTCAGAATTTCAAAACCTCTGGTATTTCTTGACTCAAAAATTTTAATGCTAAATTCTTTATTTTTCATGTCCATGTGCAACTCAGTAAATTTGATGCCTCATAAGTCATGTTTAAGTGAGGCTATCTTTTGACCCGTATGCCATTATGTCTGAGGGTAATGTCAGCATAAGGCCATGTAAGGATGTGTTCTTTAATCTTTTTTTTTTTTTTTCTGGAATTTTCCCTCTTCTCACAATTTCTCTTTAGTTGTCATGGAAGGAGCTCTTAACAATTAATAAATGCTTACAGGAATACAGAATGTTTTTTGACCTACCATACTATATTAGATTATAATTTTATTGTGTTATTATTATATTAAGAGATGCAATGACATATCATCTCTATCATTTAAAAAAAAAAAAAAATTTACAGAAAACTTGCATGAATTCTTTAGTTTGACATCTTTATCTTTGTAATTTGACATTTTATGTAAGGGACATTGTCTCTTCATCTCATGCACTGATCTTATATTGTTAGCGTGTGCTTATTATAAGGTTGTACTTTTGAAATCATGTTAATACACAGTACTATGCACCCCTCTTTTCTTCATATTTTGCTTTAAAATATCCAGATTTTCTTGTATTTTAATGTAGTCTTCAGGAATACTATTCTCCAGGGGTTTTTTGATGTTGCATCTTAATTCATCAGGCTGGATGTTCTGTATATTATAGACAGAATTAAACAACTCCATTACAGTTAATGATAATATGAGGTTATGTGGAAAACTGCTGAATAATTCCTTTAACATCAGGTAATTATTATTATTCCAAGTTTGAATCTCATCTCTTAGCATTATCACTTTCTCCCCTCCATCACATCACTATTTCTCTCATCAACACTATAAGGAACCTTATACGAAGACCCAAATTAGCCGATCAACTCTTCCTACCTTGAAGCAGTAGCTGGTCTCTTCTCCATCCCATATGGTTCGAGGCAAGGGGAACTTTCGCCGTACTCGGTATTTGCCCACAGCTCCAAGAGGGCGCCCTCGCTGCAGCTCAGCCTCTAGGTAGCGTGCCCGGAGCCAGAGCTGCTGGAGAAGCGAGTGACTGCTTGGCGAGAACACGTTGCCCTCGATGAGAGCGTAGAGCTCGTTGAACTGGCCCTGATGGAAGGCCACAGCCGCCCGCGCCTTCAACACACTCTCTACATTATGCTGGGAGCCCAGGTACGAAGATGCAGGGCACGTGGAGAGAGGAGGTACAGAACGGAGGAAGGATGATAGGCGATCGATACTCCCGCTCTGGAGCAGAACCTCACACACACATGCCACCTGGTCCTGGGAAAAACCTGTCGTCATGGTGAGGAAATCTGGAGGAGAGATTAGATTTTTAATCCACAGTAGAGATTAAATGATGTAAATGTAATTACTTACAAATGATGTTATAGTATTTTTTAAAATTATTTTTAGAATTAGTAATACAAACCTTAGAAACCTAATAAAGCCAAGAGGTATAATCATAGGGCATATTTTTACACTGTTTTCCAAATTTACCTTCTCTCAGGATGGCCTTCAGTTGGGTTTCAGGTGCAAGGTGCCAATCGCATGGTGATCCTTTGCTTTTCTCTTCAAAGTGCTGCCAAGAGGAGAAACAGCGAGTGTATCCAAGCATACGAGGCTTCACACACTTATACCCGTCCTTTCGTGAGCAGATCCGCCCCTGATGGAGTACACGCAGGTAACCGGAGCCCATGTGGGTTAAGAAAACACTGACAAGCACTAACACACACTTTGCATTGAGTCATGCACACACAAAACAAAACAAACCTTTTAACCCGGAGCCTTGCTGATATCTTAAATAGTGAGAGACCTATCGAAAAATAAACACATTTACATTTGAATGCTTTCCTATTTCCAACTCAAATTCGGGTAGCAACGTTGAAACCTATTTGGTTAGCGATGACTATTGCATGGCATACATGTAATGAGCGTCAGAGGGATGGACGTCATTTGCCTCCAAACGTGCACCTGAAAAATGTTGTCTTTGCACCAAGACAATTCTTTTAAAAAAAAGTGTGCGCATTAGAAAGGCATGTTAACCGAAAACGTTTATTAGCCAAGTATTAATGAGCTACTTATTAACTAATTGTTTCATTCATATAGACTCGTTTAATTCGAATTAAAAAGGTAGAATTCTGTTTCTGTTTAATACATTTTCTCTAAATGATTTCATGTAAACTCAAAGGTACGTTATTGTGAGGTGATTGTGTTTTAGAGAATTGAAAAGTATTGAAATCAGATTAATAAATGTCAGATGCATTATAAAGATCTGGAAGGACAGCAGTGAACCATGAACTTTGGGGAAGAAACATGGTTAAAAAAATAAGGATTGTTAACGGAGATCACTTGGTGAAATTGCATCATAAAAAAAAAAAAAAAATCGACAGTAGAAATCATAGCTATGTTCAATATTGAACATTTCCACATGTACAATGCGATACACTCATCATGCATAGTGCCCACTTGTACAAGCCTCTGGAGACAGTGTTATGATCTGGGGCTGCTTTAGTTAGTCAGTTCCAGGCTCAGCAACGTTATGGGGCAATACAATAAAGTCAGCCGAAGACCTGAATGTACTGAATGACCAGATTATCACATCAATTCAAATAGTGGTTCTGGGAGAACGAGGAATCATTTTCACACACGAACTGGCAACCACAGAGTCTTTCACCATATTGAAAGTCTTTGGGATGTGATGGAAAAAACCTTACGGAGTGGTTCGACTCCAGATCTCAACCAAAATCGATGGAAATAAGTGTTGTGACATCACTAGAGTAGTCAAAACAATGTTCTGGCAACAATACGCATTGTAATCAAACCTAAAGGCAGTGCAGTGAAATTAAAAGGTGCCAGGTGGTATAATTTGTTTCCCTTAATCCACAGAAGTTTCCTAACAGTGACAAAAAAAAAAGGTCTCTTACAGAGACACTGCAAAACACATCCGATGTCCTAAAATCTGCCCATACACACACACACACTGTGATAGCTGTGTATCCATAAGAAAAGCATTTGCTAGTGAATCTAATCAGAAAATAAAGGATTCAATTTGTTGTTAGCGAGCATGAAGATTAAACGGGGGAAAAAAGGTTATGTTGTCTGATGAGCCCAGATTGACCCTATTCCAGAGCGATGGATGCAACAGGGTAAGAAGGAAAACAAATAAAGTGATGCACATACCACCATGCCACTGGAGGCAGTGTTATGATCTGGGGTTGCTTCTATTGGTCAGGTCTAGGCTCAGAAATATTATGTGGATAAAATGATTTCAGCTAACGACCTGAATGTACTGAATGACCAGGTGATCGCATCTATGGAGTTTTTCGTCCCTGATGGCACGGGTATATTCCAAAAGAGAATATGAGAGAATGGTTTTGGGGGCCATAAGGGATCATTTTCACACATGGACCAGCTCCAACATTGTGTGCAGTAATTAAAGCTAAAAAATAAGAAATCTTACTTTTCTAATTTTTTTTTTTTAACCAGGCAGAGTAGTTCAGCTGTACGTTTGGATCGTGTTCTGCTTCACTAGAAAGTCACTTTGGATAAAGGCGTCTGACAAATGAATAAATGCAAATGCGAATGTAAATGCGAAGGCATGCATCAAAACCACAAAATGAGACCAGACAGCTTGCATTGCAAAGTATATTTTACACAATGCCAAAATAGATCGGATATAAAAAATAGAATAACTATAACAAGTACAAAATGACTCTTTAAAAGAGATATGCGGTTTCATCATGCTGGGAACATAAAAAAAAAAGGATAAAAAAAAAATCCCTTTATTAAATTTAAAGTACATTGCAAAATTCTTTGGTTTGATCAGCTGTATATTTTCCTCGGGATGGAGATGATTGTGGCTTTGTATGTCTGATAGTACTGTAACAAATATGCTAGACTATGCCACAAAAAATAAGAACATTCAATAACAGCAACAGGAAAGTTCACTACTTGTTGCTTTGTTCACACAACACACATAACGGACACACAAACACACAAATTCCCTTTGTTTCTTACATAGTGGGAAAAACAAGACATTGTTCAGGTGCATGGAAGAAAAATTAATACAAGCCTTTGGCATATAAATGCTACATGTCCTATTGTGAATACACTTCTAAAATACAGAAAGTATAAAGCAGAAGAGTGTTGATGGCCCACTTTAGACGGATGAAAAGTACTATTTAATCAGGGGTGGACAAATAATCCATGTATTAAACCGCCTTTATTGGTTCTGGGACTATGAGGGAACATTTTCACACATGAAGTGGCAACCATAGAGTTCTGACCTTTACCAAACTGAAAGTCTTTGGGATGGAATGGGACGGAGAAGACTTTAGAGAGTGGTTCGACTCTCTTATGATCGGTACAAGACCTCGACCAAAAATGATCGCAACTCTAGATAGAAAAATAATCACTCAAGTTGTCAAAACAAAGCCATGGTCAATGCGCACTGTAATCAAACCCAAAAGCGGTCCAATGGAATTAAACTGTGGACTAAAATGTTTTTGGCCAGGCAGTATAAGTGTTTCCTTTAAACCACAGCGATTTCCCAACAGTAACCGAAAAAAAAAAAAAAAAACAGTCTCTTAAAGAGAAACTGCAAACCACATCCGCTGTCCTGAACATAAAGACAACTAAAGGCAAATAAAGTGCTAAAGCTGGAGACTCCTTACATAATTTTCAAATATGTTATCCAGTAAGGAGTGGTTTATCAAACCATATCAACTGGTCAAAACCTGGAAGGATAGTGCTGAACCGTGAACTTTGTGGTAGAATAAATTTGGTTGGGGAAAAAAAAAAAATGAATGG
Organism: Clarias fuscus; assembly: GCA_030347435.1. Classification (NCBI taxonomy): domain Eukaryota; kingdom Metazoa; phylum Chordata; class Actinopteri; order Siluriformes; family Clariidae; genus Clarias; species Clarias fuscus. The sequence goes on along the minus strand of CM059210.1, from coordinate 30,500,615 downwards.
AAATCACTTAAACACTTGGTAAAGTTGATGGTAAAAGAATTAACAGTAAAAAACGTAGGCAAGTCAGAGCTCCAATGTCCTATCCGGTGCCATGTTTTAGCTGGCTAGACGTTTTAAATAGACTAAAAAGTGATAACTGATCCAAATGAATGTGTATTACAAGCAACTTATATACAAGGCATACTGTATGAATCCCTGTGAGGGGAGGTTTTATGGAACTGTACTGTAGGTACGGTTCCTGGTAATGTTTGTACCCTGGAAAGAACGACAAAGATTTGATCTTGTATTTAATTCTAGTTAAAGTCTTCATTTTAGGCCGATCAAGTGTTTTCTTGTCCTGCACTGTGCTACATTTGGCTCTGTTTACTCACCGTTTCCCTTCATATCTTTGATTCTGGAACTACCGTCCAGCATCCCTAAAACGCCCTGATAAACATTGAACTTGCTTGCTTCCGGCACCCAAGGATAAAGATTTGTCCACCCCTGCTAATGTTTTAAATACACACAAAAAGAGAAACATACAAAACAGGAAAAAGGCACATGTACGACTGATATGAACACACAGTCTCCTGCAAAACGGAAGTTACGTCAGGTTTACGCTAGGGCCACATCATCACTCCTGTACAGGTCAACAGTGGAGAAAATGTCTTGATGGCTTCTGTAGGACCGTTAGGAGAGGAAACGAGAGTTCATGGATAAAATGTGCAAAATATATTAAGACATGTTGGCCTACTGGAGATAAGCACCATGAGTTAAGATGGAGTGATGAATTTTATTTACAGCTTTGAACCTAGCGTGCACCCAGGAATGCTCAGTGAGCTAATTCCGTAGACGTGTACAGTATTGCCATACGCAAAGTTTCTAGCCTGGAATTAGTCTGACTGCACAGAAGTAAGAGACAACAGACATTGTGTATAACTTGGAAAAAAAAAAATCCTACAAAATTCTCAATGTAAAAAAAAAAAAAGAAAGAAAGAAAAGAAAAAGAATATTTGCACATAATTAAATGAAAGTGTAGTGTGAATTCAACAGTTGTGTCAGATTCATGAGATTTAGCTTAAACTCTACAGTAACGCGAGTCATCTAAAAACGCTAACACCAACTCGGCAGCACCAATTTATCTTTCACATAGATTCTACTTGCATAGATAAAGATGATAAAAAATAAAACAGTTAAAAAGCCCTTTTTCTTTCATATAACTTGGCTAACAGTACCTTCTCAGTATGTGCTACACTGTAGTGACTGATGGGAGTGTTTATTAAATTGGAACCTAACTATGTAAAGTAAAAGACGACTTCCTGCATGGTTATGATGCATAAAAAAAAAAAAAATTAAATAGCAAAAAAATTGGCATTTGTAAAAAACATTACGTTTTATGTGCTAACATTACGCAGACAAACTATTAATCCTCTGAAAAATGAGTTCAGTCTTTGGATGTACACGAATGAATAAAATGTATATACACGCTGCAGACTGCAGATGATTGCGACGGTAAAGTAGACACACAGCACCGTAAAGCCACGCCGATAAACATGCCTATTTTTTCTTTAAGGATAGAAAAATGATAAAGATTGTGTGTTTCAACTCTTACGATATCTTGCGCAAAAGTAATTCAAGCTTTCTGTCTGGAAAATCCAGGAGTAGATTCATAAATTGTTAAAAAGTGATCCTTTTGAAAGGCAAAAAAAAAAAAAAAGGCATATTCTACTACATGCTCATTAAAAATTTAATTTTAGTGATACATGACCTGGTCGTAATTTGTCTAGGTTAGTTAACTTCACGTTCCAATGTAGTGTGTTGAGGTGTCTGGCTCATAAAACAGGAATAACAATCTGGTTTCCACATTTAAGCTTGTTTTTACATTCAGGTTTTTAAGATTATTACTTCTCACACTGAGCGCCATGATCCCAATAAAATCTCCTGAGAACGTGTAGGTGTGTCAAGTTATACTAGGATGATTCTGTCATGAATCAAAAGGATGATTTTTTTTTCAATTAATACATACAATACAAATAATACAATTCAAATACATACTGTAGTCTAGTTTGATTCATCAATGCACTTTTTAGAGATTTCCTTTCATGGCCTGATTTTGGTAAATGGTAAAGTGACAATTCTTTTAGGGCTATACAATTTGATTTAAAAAAAATATATAATAATAATTTAAAAATTGCCATTATTTTTAGACATATTCAGATTGCGATGTAAACTGCGATATGTAACAATTAAATGTACCAATTTGCATTTAGACGTATTTATCTGGCACAAATTAGCTCATTAAAAGGATGTTTGCCAATATTAACACCTCCAAAGTATTTAGATTGAATAGATTGAATATTGCAATTTTTTAAATGCAATTGAACGTGGAGCAATACTTGCAATCTTTAATGGCATTTAATCTAATAGAACACCAAGAGGAGCAACTGTGAATGAAATTTGCTAGATCGTACTGCAAACAGCATTTCAGATTTTAGATTTGACACTAGTCAGGAGATAAAGCAAAACAAATCCAAGCTAGCTAAAAAACTAAATCCTGCTTTATGAGACAGATCCCAGGAGTGGCTAAGGAAACGACTTGTTATTCCTACTATTTTGAAACGGCCATTAAAATATGCTGTAAAATCCATTAAACAAGTTTCGCTGAAAACATGACCACATACAAAAAGAGTCTTTCATTTCAGCTGCTTGTTATATTGGTTTGTGTTCAAATTCTAGCAGCTAGTCTCCCTCTCTCTCTCTTTTTTTTTTTTGCTTTCAAATAAACCACTCAGCAGTGCCTTCTCTAACCGAGCTGAACTGAGATGAGTGTTTGATTCATTACCAACAACTGTGAAGTATCTTACACTGTAAAAAAATTATTGTGTAGTAAATTCAAGCTATAATGCATGATTTATATTGTCAGAAAAAATAGTCCTGCTAATGGGTCGTACCCATGCATCTCTGTTAATGCCATTAATCCATACACTACTAGTCAAAGGTTTGTACACACCTCGTATTCACAATCTTACCAGATTTGTACTTATTTCTCCATTGTAAAACAATTTTGAAGGCATCAAAAATATGTAATATTCTCCTTTGAAAAGTTGATATTGAGATGTCTCTGCTACTTATGCTCTTTAAAGCCTTAAAAATGGTTCTAATCTGAAGTGCTGTTAATTGGTGGTTTTTAAGGCTGGTGACTCTAAATAAACTTCTCTGCAGCAGAGGTAAGCTTTGGACTTGCTTTTCTGGAATGGTTTTCATGACAGCTTTATCATAGTGCTTGATGGGTTTTGCAAATGCACTTGACAATACTGTTCGTGCAACAACTGTTCCTGAACAGCTGACCTTCATGTCTTAAAATAACAACTGACTATTGTTGCCGTTACTTAATTGTCTAATCCCATAACGGTTATTTCATAGTTAAAAAATCTGTGTTAAAAAAGTTTTTAAAAAATAAAAATGTGGAAAATGAAACCAAACTTGTGTCCAAACCTTTGACTGGTACTATATGTCCTGTGTCAAGTGAAACCTACACACTGCTGACTGTCGATCCCAAAAGGGATATGGCATAAGCTTGTAAGTGAGGCATCCTGTTTTCTTTATATACATGATTCTATAAAATGAACAAATCAGGCATTGTTTGTCAGAGTCTACCATGATTCCTATTTCTAATGCCATACATTGACTCATACAAAATATGGCGTGCTGTGGACCGAGTATCAAGATTGTCCGAGGGCTCCTAAAGGCAGCCCGAGAGAAAAACAATTACAAACCCAAATCATCATCTACAGGGACGGACTGCAGTTGGGTAAGAATCTTTGAGTCTCCATCCATCTCCACATCATCAAGATGAGATTCCCTATGAACATCGTCACCTGGAGGAGGCGTACCCAATAACAGGGACTCCCCACCTGGTAATCCCAATAAAGCTGGGTCCTCAGGTAGTTCCCCTTTTCCACGTACATCAAACAGTGTGAGTCCAGAAGATGATGACAGGGGCATGGGACTCCAAGCAGGTTGAATTAGATGATGACCACTGGCTATACCACTGCTGAGTGGACTGAATGACAGCATGCTCTCAGGGCTGAGGGTCTGTTGGGATGGCAGCACACTGGTCGGAGTTGCGCTCGGAGAGTCTGAGGTGTTTGGAGAGGCCCCTGGTGTAGGGTTAGCCAGGGCTCCGGGCTCAGGATTACAGTAAAGTGCAGCCGAGCCAATTAAAGGAGACGAGTGAAAGGGAGTAGACGTCAGCCCAGAGGATAAGGAGACTGGTTTGTTTTGTAGTGAAGTTCCTGTTAAGGTTTGTTCCAGGCCACTGCTGCTGACACTTGGGCCAGGATTTTCTGGGATGGATTTGACAGGCATGCTGGTAAACTGAAAACCAGCTGGGATGGTGAGGATGAGTTTGCCGTTCTGAACGCTCAGGAATGGACTGCCACCTGCCAAGACGAAGTTACCTTCAAAAAAAGAGCAGAATTATGCAGTCAAGCTTTCTTATTTGGTCACGTCAAGGGGAAACCGAAATCAATTTTGTTACAGCTGATGTATTAACAAACAGTAAATTAGTGTTTGGTTTGGAACCTTTGAATTGTCTGATTAATCTAATATGCTTAAATTATACAGCATTGTATCTTACCTGGAGAAGCAGAGGGAAGCTGAATCACTCCTGAATTGAGAAGCTGGACACTTGGAATAGGACCAGCTGCAGGCACACTCTGAGGAGGTCCTATTGGACTTAAATGTATAGCCCCCTGGGGCAAAGCAACTCCTCCTCCAGAGCCAGCTAAGATTTGGAAAGCACCTCCTGGAGTTGGGATGGAGAAGGAGGGTGCTGCTGGGACAACCTGAGGGAAGGATATGGCCCCTGTAGGTGCCCCAGCAATGGGGGATACAGGCATGAGTTGAGGCAAAGGAACGAGCTGGGGCTGCCCCGTGTCCTTGGACTGTGAAACAGGAACTACTTGTGTTGGTGAAGAGATGGGAATGCCTTGCGTACCCAGCGCAGTCTGTATCTGTGAGGTGGTAGATAAATTGGACTGGTCCGTTAACTGAATTGTCAGCCCTTGTGGAGCTTGTCCATTAGGCACCCGGGAAACAGACACAGCAGTGTTCTCTCCAAATGCAGGGGATCCGTTCTGATGTTGAGCTTGAGTTGGCCTGGACCCAATTTGCAGATTAGGGGTTGGAAAATGAGGGGTAGAACTCTGGGGTAGTTGAGTGGTAATGGGGGACACGGGAACCAATTGAGGGCAAGATACCGGAGTCCCTGCTGGGTGCTGCACTAATTGAGATACTGGAATACCCTGTATGGATGGTACCACCTGGGGCAATGAGAGAACCTGAGAGCCAGAGACAGTGGAACAAGGTCCCATTTGTTTAAGAGAGGAAGTAGGGTTTATTTGGGAACCAGCTGTTGCTACCACCACAAGCTCAGGCTGCTGGGTGGATTGTTGTGTCATCGCTGGGTTGGAAATAACTGTACCAGATGGGGGAACTGCAGAAGAAAGGACGCCATTTTGAGTTAATGCTAATGTAGGAAGAGAAGTGTGAGTCAACACTGTGGAAGAGACTGTGGATGTGGATATCGAGGTTGGATGCACCATTTGGGTGCTATCTTGAGCTTTCATAACCTCTGGAACAGTAATGAAGTCCAACGGAGAGACATTATGGTTGGTCACTTTTGTGCCGTCCGTCAATGACACAGGGACTGCGTTAGTGAGGTTGGTTTGCGTTTCCATTTTGGTAATGCAGTTTTCCTCAGGGTTGCTATTGTTCCCACTGCCCTTAGATATAACCTGTGCCCCATTAAGTAAAAGAGGAGTGTTGGTAGTTACAGGACTGAGGGTGACTGCGTGACCATCGCTTAGAGTCAGTCCGTTAATGATGACACCAGTTCCAGTCCCTGATAGTAATGGGCTCCCATTGAGCAACAGTGAATGAGGACTGGTAAGGAATCCCCCCGTGTTGTTAAGAATGAGCTGACCTCCTGTACTACAGGGGGCACCAGAGAGAGAAATGATAGAAGCAGTTGAGCCTCCGACCTCTTGAGCAGCAGCGGGTTTGTCAATACTGTCCTCCAGGTCAGCCTTGCTAGCCTCGTCCTCTGTGCTGTGGTTTCCATCGGATTCACTAAAAAATATAAGAGAGAGAGAATAAAGACATAAAACATCAAACTGAAAACAAATATTCCTGTGTTATACTGATCTGTCAGAAAATTTATCAGGCTTGTATGAAAGGACAAACTTTAACAAATGTCTTACGTTTGTGTCAGACCATAACCTAGTAAAGGTCCAAACAGTTTTTCAGATATAACTGTTAAAAAAAAATGTTTATATCTTGTACAAAACATTTCGTATCTGCAATGGAAGAAGGCTCAGTGTGCTAAAGCTCTGAGTTACTGATTGGAAGGTCACCAGTTCGAGCCAAAGCTCCATCGGATTTGCCACTGTTGGGCCCTTAACCCTGTCTGCTCCACGTTCGCCATATAAGGGTTGACCCCAGCAAACTAGCAAAGCTGGGATTGAAAGAATGAAAAAAATAAAGAATTTCACTGTAGACTGAATTGTAACTGTAAATAGTAAGGAAATGTGTAAGAATAGTAAGGAATGCAAGTCTGGACCAACAGATCATGGCAGGATAAGTGCTTATCAGGTTCCTGTTTTGTTTTTCACACCTACTACTTTGGACTTGTGACCTAGTTCCCTTTATATTACTTTGCATGCATTTAAATGGCTTGAATTCCTTATTTATAAACACCAGCCTTGGGATTCAAAGCTCCTGGTTACCTCACTGATTCAAAGCTACTGGTTTTACACACTGATCAGCCATAACATTAACATCTATAATGTTAACTCATTAACACCAGTTATCAAAATTACAGTAAATTGGTGACATGATTATGGGCACCCGAAGCTCATTTATGCCTGTATGGAGCAAAGACTAGCCTGTCCGGTCCAATCCCACAAATAAAGTTATTGTAGCACAAATCGAAAAAAGTGAATGCTGGCCATGATAGAAAGGCACCAAAATACCCAGTGCACCATAGACAACCACACACAGCCAACCACACCCAGCAAGCAAACAGCCCAAGGCCGCTGACCCAACCATTGGATGGGCTGGACAAACATGATCTTATCCACAAAGGCCCCACCCCACAACCCACAGACTCCACTGCTAACGTTCCGGTACCAGATACAGCACATTCCCAGGGATCTTGTGGAGTCATGCCCCAAGGGGCATTGGTGTATGTGTACACCGATCAGCCATAACAATAACACTACCACAAGGTGAACTGAATATCACCATGGCCACCCAGGGCTGCACCAAATCCAATGCAGCACAGACAGCCGAAAAATGTGATCACAACAGAAAGGTATCAGAACATCCAATGCATCACAGCAAGCCCAGCGGTTCCATGAAATACAGTATAAACCTAAAATTAAAAAGCTGTTGCTGGTGGAAGATGCAAGAAGTTGCCAAAGAGAATGAGAGAGAGAGAGAAAGAGATGATCTGTCAGTTTTATCATGCAAAGTAAAATAAAAGGAATTAGCATTTTTGGGTTTTTCTTTGCATACTTGTTCTGCTGCTTCGTCACCTAAAGAAAACACAAAGCCACAGAATCTGGAAAGCGACCATGTGGTATGGAGCCCCATCCCAATGAAATCAAACCATAATGTTTGTCTTGTTCAGAATTACTCAGAAAAGCATCATTGACGTATACCGTAATAAAAAATTCACTTTAACTCAATTGTACTAGTCAACAATTACAGATTCCAACTTAACTGTTTCAGATGTGCCATTACATGTCCAAAGCATTTAAACTTGTTGACTGACATGGCAACCCTGTTTGAGGAATTCATTGAATTTAAGACAAACAAGATGGTCTCTCACTGTGTCATGGAAACAATTTTTGCTGCTCTTTTTAATTGATGTATCACCACAAGGCCCTTCAAAAAAAATTAAATTAAATTTTGATTTATATATGTTTGTATTAGAGGTGGTGACATGTTGTTGTTCCTCTATATTCCTGTAGGTGGAGCGCTCTAAACTATTCATATGCTGGCAGACAGCACAGCATCCTGTTTATTATTTGTTAAATTTGTTTAGAATTGTAACATGAATAAATAAATAAGTTAATAAATAACTAAAAATAATTATATTCGGAGTTTTATAAAATAGTTATAAAATAGTTAATTAATGAATTGCAATACAAAACGAATCAGCACTTAGGTATCATGATATCGTACTGGGTGCTCCCTGGTGATTTCCATCCCTAGTTTTTACATGACGCACTTTTATTCTCATTGAGCTGTTATTCTGATTATTAGTGGAATATTAGGGTTCATGTAAACACAGCTTCTTATTTTAAGTGAATCTTAGCAAAAGTGGCTGAAAAGGATTTATAGTAAACTGGTATAAACTAATATCCATATGTTTATGGAACAACATGCTTCTAATATTTAAACATACACAATGACCTTTTCTTTTTTTCTGCAAAGAAAACTTCTCAGCTTCAGATTTATGGTTCGAACCTTACTGTGTGTGTGTGTGTGTGTGTGTGTGTGCGTGTGTGCGTGTGTGTGTGTGTGTGTGGTTATTTGCAAATTTCATCAAGGTCCTCTGATTTTCTCCCACCTTCCAAAAACATGTAAATGGTAAGTGGATCGGCTATGCTAAATTGCCCTTGTGAGAATGCGAGTTTGAATACGTGTGTGTCCTGGGATGGACAGGCTAACCTCCCTGTGTGTACTCCGACATCACACCTTGTGTTTCCGGGATCCGCTGTGGCCCTGACCAGGATAAACCTCTTAGTGAAGATGACTGAATGAATTATTAAAACCCACCTCACTTTTTGAAGCTGAAGCCATTAGGCCAGCCTCCACTGCTGTCTCATTACACTGCTACAATAAATATCTTTCTTGCTTTTTCTGTTTAGAGGAGCCAGTGTTTTCCAGGCTATTTTTTTTTTTTAATAACTGCAATTTATTTTACTGTGATACAGTTTAACAGCATGATACAAGAACCACTCAGTGCCAAGAGTGATGTCCTAGCTAAATCTTTTAACTCACAGTAATGACTGCAATTAATCTGGCCCAAAACACATCAGAGATCTGCGACTATTTCATGGATACAACCAAAGTATATGTGATAATATGTTTTTGTTTTGTTGTGGGTGTTGTCAATTTATTAATGAACAACATGAGGTGCTTTTATTCCATCCATCCATCCATCTAGGAATCTCTGTAGTCCAACTAAGGTCCGTGGAGGCCAATGATGGCTACTGTATTTCTTCCCATTTTGTACGACTGTGGTAGGACCTCCAGTCAACACTCACACAATATGTGCAAATTTGGAATGCCTAATGAGCATGACTGTGGACTGCGGGAGGAAACCAGAGAACCAGGAGAAAACCCACGAAGCACAGGGAGAACATGCAAACTCCATGGACATCAAGGCTCCTTCCATAAGCATTAAATAGAAGTCTAATTAAAAATTTGCCATGTCAAAACTGATGTGCTTAGTATAGAAGTATGGTTACTAAAACAGCCAAGGCAATCAGATGTTCACCAAGCATAGGTGTAATAGTGTAAATCTGCGATTTGATTTCCAGCTAGCATGCATGTCAAAACCGCTGTTACAGAAAATTAATCATTGTCTAGACTAACCATGATTAAAAAGTACATTTTACATTTTCAGAATTAAAGCTTTTGCAAATTCATGAATTAATTTACATTTTGGGGATTTTTCAGGGATACTCTTCTTTTAGATTAATACAGGCCATCCAGAAACATGTATTTTAGTTTATACAGAAACATGCAAGAAATAAACAGACACCCATTGTTTTATGATAAAAATGAATGCATGAAAAAAGTTATTCTGACTATTGTTTGTTTTCTTCTTTTCAGTTTGGAATAAGAAAAGTCTTTAAATAGGCCTAGAAGTGAACACGCTAAAGAAATTTCTGATAATCAGTCTGAGGTTGAACTGTGCCAGAGACAACTAGCTATGAATTTTAAAATACTCCTTTCTAGCATTAAAAGAATTTTAGACAGACGAACAGACATCAACAAATGGGCCAACCTGGGATTTCTAAAAGACTATGTTCACATTACCAACCTGACATGACTCAAATCCGGTCCTGGATTAGATATTCATGTAAAACGTTTTTCTCTGCGTGGGCCACCTGCTGACGTCATCAGTCTGCATGAGGAACTGAGTTCAACCGTGGAGAACGGCAGAGAAAGTGGAGGGAAAGTAAAATCTATGTGAAATTTAGTAGATAATATTAAAACTGCCTGCTATCCTCCTGAGCAAAATCCCAAGCATATATATAGTTTATTTATTTTATATTTTTATATATCCCCCCCCAAGCATAATATATATTTATTCTTTTGCTAAAATCGCTTCCATTGTTTGAAAAGAATCAGCGGTGACACGAATATGAGCAATATGGGCCTCATCAGAGGACAGACCCGTCCACATTAAAGTCAGATAAATATCACGTGAACGGAAAAAATCTGAATCGAACAATGTGGCTTGTAATGTGAAACGCTACACGTTTTCAAAAATATATGACTTTGGGGCGGCGGCGCCCCTGTGCAGGTTTGCTGAAAAGGTGCCGCACTGAAGCTGTGAGAAGCGGAAAGGGGAGAGGAGGGGAGGGGGAGCGGAGGAAATTTCACCTCTCCCAAAAGGAGGGGAAATCCATCCAATGGTGGGCTAAACACCTGGACTTTCTTACAAATAGCGGCGCACATTTCATTTACAATATTATAAACACAGAGCTATAATTTATTTAATTTAGTTTTTTCAAAATTATGTGAAATGGCTAATAAAAATGGTAATAAAACGAATAAATGATTATGTGGAGGTGAATAGTCCTGACTTCTAGTTGTGATTGACAGTAGGGGGGATGGGGAATTAGTTGACTGTCGATTTCAAAATAAACAACGATGGAGGGGAAAAAAGCCAAAGCTGTCAGGTGCCCAATTTAGAAAAAAAGAGAAAAGAAGAGGAGAAACGAGCAGAAGATAGAGGTATGCAACAACGTTCTCTCTGTATGATTACTGTATCATGTCAATGAAGTTCTAATGATGATTAGTGTTCTAACGTTACGTTTGTTAGCCTTCTTGCTAGCCTAGTCCTGCAGATGAGGAGCTGGCAGAGCAATGCAACACACTAGGCACCACACTGCACGTTGAAGGGCTCTCTGATTTGGACAGTAGAGAGCTTGTGCAGGAAATCAAGAATTTCCCTCCTCTTTCATTAAAAACCATGACCCTCCTTGAGCTCATCACTTTTACTCATGAAAAGGATCTATCGGAGATCTACCCCAACTTTTGGACTGCTCGCAGGATTACACTTACTCTGCCAGTGACTGTAGCTCAAGCACAGAGGAGCTTTTCAAAACTGAAGTTGATCAAGTCATATCTGAGATCAATCATGTCTCAAGAACGGCTCACTGGCCTTGCTATCATCAGTATCGATCACTCAGTAGGGGAGCACATCTTGTACGATGACATTATTGATGATTTTGCATCAAGGAAGGCCAGAAAGGTCAGATTTTAGTTTTTTTTTTTGTTGTTGTTGTTTCAAGTTCAGTGTTATAATTCTATTTTTCTGGAGTGTGGTGTGCTTTAGATCATTTATTTACACAATATTTAACTATATTGTATCAGTATTTTATTCTTAATAAAAGTAATATGTAAAAGACAGTATATTTATTTATGTTCCAAGATTTTTGTGATATTGTAAGTTGAGTGATTTGTGAAATAAAACATTGTTTCTGCAATATTATGATGTAGTGTAATTTTTTTTAATTGTGCGAGGGGAAGGGGGGGGGGGCCAGAGGCGGTCTCGCCCAGGGAGTAAATCAGTGTAGAACCGCCACTGTGTGAACGCATCATAGATGTCTTAATGATCAGAACCACTGCTTCATCCTAGTATTGCTTTTAAAGTTTAAAAAAAAAAAAAAAAGGTTTATAGTGTATTAATAGCTAAAAAAATTTTTTAAAAAATCTTGGTGCATACATTTTACCAGGAAACTTTGGGTGTCTGTTTACTTCTTGCACATCGGTCTACATGTAGTGTCTTGCCTGAAAATCTGAATTTTGGTCCCCTTTCTGTGAAATCCCTGTGCAGTGTGTACCGCAGGGAGACGTCGCTGTGCTGCATGTCGGGAAACCTGAGACACTTCTGGGTGCCGAGAGCTCACATTTCACAACAAAGCAACACGCTTGCACTCAGCACGACGTGATTTCAGGCGACTTGTCTCGCTGCAATAATCAAAACCGGCGCCACCGGCCAAACTTTGTTTTCCCAACTTTCCAGCTCGGGATTGAAGCAAATGAAAAGCAAATGTCACCATTCCCGAGTCTAGGCCGCGTTATACTTTCCCTTACACGGATAAAAGAGTAGTTTTACACACTGCTGCATTAGTGTGAAACTTATCCGAGGACAGTCATCAAACTTTACAGTATCTGTACACAGCAGTGAGTCTCTGCACTCGGTGAAGGAAATCGAGAGGCTGCTGTTGATATTTTGGACGGCTACAATGTGTCCTAAAAGTATGCACACACACACACACACACACATAGGGAAATGTAACTTTTTGTTGTTGTTGTTGCGAAAACATCCTTAGAAGTCATAATGAAGTCGCATCTGGTTAATCATATTATTCATTTCCTCTCTCTCTCTCTCTTATATATATATATATATACATATATGTATGTGTGTGTGTTGATACTTTTGGGGCGCTGTGTTTTGCTCACTCGTGCACCGATTTGCTAAACAAAATTAAAGTTGCACGCAGGAAAGCAATAGACAGAGCAACAAAACGTGTCCTAATAATTATTATAATAATACTCGTGCACGCGCTCTCGTTGCAGGTAGAGTTACCTTTTGCTGTTGGTGCCGGACGGCGTTCGGTCTCTCTGTCGCCGATTCTTGAACCAGTTGCTCACTTGGGTCAGAGAAAGTCCAGTGAGTTTGGCCAGGTTTTTCTTCTCGTCCGGAGTTGGGTACCGGTTCACTTTGTAACACTCTTTGAGGGCGTTGCGCGACTTTTCCTTGAAACAATACACCGTCTCCTCTCCGTCCCATATGGTCTTCGGAAGGGGAAACTTCTTGCGCAGCCGGTACTTGTCCACGGCGCCCAGGCTGCGACCCCGCGACCTCTCCGCCTCCTTGTAGCGCGCTCTCAGGTAGAGGTCCTGCAGGAACCCGTGGTTGCTCGGGTGGAAGTCGCGGCTCTCTAAAATGGCGTACAACTCCGTGAAGTCCTCGCGGTGGAACGCGACCAGGGCCTGGGCCTTCAGCAGGGTCTCGTTGCCACGTAGCACGTCGGACGAAGGAGGGATGGTGGCCAGGAAGCTCCACAGGCGATCCACGTTGCCCGCCTGCAGGAGAGCCTCGCACACGCAGGCGACCTGCTCACTGGAAAAGCCGAGCGCGGACTTCGGGAAGGTCTCAAACAGTCGCTCGGAAACTTCCTCCGAGTCCGTCTCCTCTTTAACCCGGGCTTCTGACTGCCCCGACTCCTCGGCGCTTCCATTCTCCGTTTGTTCTGGAGACTCCAAAGACAAGGAAGCCATTTTTTAGTTGAACTTTTTTTTTTTTTTTTCCCTCTTTCGGTTCCTCCTCCCTCCCTCGTCGCTCCCTCAGCCCATTCTCCGCTCTCTCCACACTGAGATGGACGATTCGAAAAAGAGCCGACTCATTTTTAAATGAATGAATCGTTTGATGAAAAGTGAGTCTGCTCGATGTTGGCTAAAATCTTTCTTGTTCTACTAAAATAACCCTTTGACAGGACTTAGCGTTTAAAATGTGGAATTGCCGAGCACTATACCTTAAATGTAATAAAAAAAAACCTACACATTTAGGCTTAACTAATTTACACCTAAGCATTACTTATGGTTATTTATTTTCTCCAGATACATTCCAGTCACTTTATTTACGTAGAAACAATCGACATGTATTGTGCTTCTACAGAGCAAGGATGTTATTTACACAATCATTTAAAGATAAAGATTAAATTGTTTGTCACATGTATCGTACAGTACAGTGATATGTTTTTTTTTTCTGTCCAAAGAATTAACTATCTAGATGTGCAAAGTCGTTAGAGACGTACCCCAAAAGACACCACACTTTTCAGATATGTATTTGTATTTGTAAAAAATATATAATAATAATAATACATTGAAAACCATTTACCATTTTCCATCCATTTCACAATTATGTGCCACTTTGAGTTAGCCTGTCACATGGTTGTAATTTGACAAAAAGTGGAAAAGTTCAAGGGGTATGGATACTTTTGCAGGTACTATAGACAGATAGATATCACCCATCAATCTGCACCCCTGGATCAGACAGGGTTAATGGCTTCAACAGTGGCAGCTTGGCTGTTCTGGGGCTCGAACCCCCAACCTTCAGTAATCCAATAATTTAATCTTTTGCACCCCATTTAAGCTGTGAAATCTATGAAGCTTCAGCATGAACCCATGTCGATAATGTGAATAATCCCCAAACTACATTAGTCTAAATTATTTTCCTATTGGTCATCAATATTGCTCATTTGATTCATTTATTCAGAGTTGTTTCTGCGAGTCGACTCAGTGAAGCAAGTTGTAACGTCTATTCCCTGTGTGTACGGATTGAGGCGCCACGCCCCTCCGGTGTCGTCAAAGACTACTCGACTATCCATCAAATACCCATCTGGAAGACGTTTACAGTGTCTCAGTTACATTATTCATCTTTTAAAACTGGAAAAACATTAACCCCCCCAAAAATGTCCTGAAACACTGCCATTTAACTGAATTTTAAACTGTAATCTCTAATTATAGGCCTGCGTATAAAAAGAAAACAGTGATTAAAAGTATAAAACATATTGATTAAATGAGACTTTTATTGATTAAAAGTAAAATGACAGTAGTAGGCTAAAAAGAAACTTTTTGTATGTTGACAGGTCGCACAACTAATCTGAAACTGTTCTCTTTTCTATTCCATCCTTATTTTCAGTATTCAAGTGAGCTAAACTGAAGGGAACACCATCTTGATCACTTCAAGAAAGCTTACGTTAGTTTGTTTCTTAGCTTTAATCAGTGAGACGATCAGTGAGTCAGATAATTGCTACTACTCTTTAGTTTCATACTCCAAAATGTCATAAAATCTGGCTAGCAAGTTTAGTTCATGCAGATGATTCATGGCTTACCTGTGCAGGTAGATGTCACTTGCTGGCTCACTTCATGAATATTTTTTATAACCTTCTTTCTTATGGAAGATTTAAAACTAAAGAAACTGGATCATCTTTGTTTAGATGCTGCTGAGCTTTTTCTGTAGTTTTGTATGGAACTACAGTGTCTGGACCAGTTAATGTCATCTAGGTGGACACTAATAGTGTTTATGCTCTTGATGATCTCCATTGTGCATCAATGAATAGTGGTTGTTCTGTTGCTCTAAGAGTCAACAACCATCTCTTAAGTTTTGCCCGCATTCAGAGACAGGTTGTTTGCTCTGCAGCAAGCCGTTATACAAATTGTAGACTTTTAGCAGGAACTATTGGCCTCTAAGGTAAAGATCTTTAAATTGGCTTACAGTCATCCAAGGCTGAATGGATTAACCTGTAACGTTCAACCTCCGTTTTGTGTAAAAGATGCAGAAAATGTTACTAACAAAGGAAAAAAAAAACATTTGTGCATGTTTTTTGGAGTCACGAGGATGTTTAAAAGCAGAAATGCCAAAATATTGTAAGAATTGTTTTTATTATATAAGGGTAATTTTTGTATTATTTTACCAAACACTATAAATCAATTTCCCACAGTCATATAAAAATTTGTAAATCAGCCTGTAATTGTTTTTTGGCAATGTATACATGCAATTGAATTATCAAGAATATGTTGGTTGAGTTTTTAAAAAATTTAGCAAGCCCATGCTTTGAGTCATTTTATTTTTTTAAGAGTCCTATGTCCAGCAAGGCAGAACAGTGGCTTAGTGGTTAGCACTGTCGCCTTGCACCTTCATGGTCCAGGTTCGATTCCTGCCCCTGTGTGTATGGAGTTTGCATGTTCTCCCCATGCTTGGTGGGTTTCCTCCGGGTACTCCGGTTTCCTCCCACAGTCCAAAGACATGCAGATTAGGTGTATTGGTGTTCCCAAATTGCCCATAGTATGTGAGTGTGTGTATGTATGTGTGTCTGCTTTGATGGATTGGCACCCTGTACAGGGTATAAAAGTCCAAAAAATGAAAATCCAAAAATGGTGTTTTTGTTGTTTATGCTCCCTGTGTTCTCAGATTCGTTTCCGCAATCCGGAACTATGATTGTAGTTGGATTGGTATGATACAAATGTATCTATGTGAATGTATTGTGTATTTCACCATGTCGTTTCAAGATCCAGCACGATCCTTAACATGAAAAAATAATTACTGAAGTTGAAGACGAATTCATTAATTAAAAGCCCAATCCGGTTCTAAGCAATTACACGGAAATGAATACACCTTAAACGAGAATTCCATTGAAACTTATGAACTCATGCCTACGATTTACTAGTTGAGATGCAAAAGTTGGCATTTAGGAGAATATCAGAGCTGATCTGCTGCAGCAAATATTCTTCTGTGGTCCATGAATTTAAATGTTTGTGTTACCATGACTGGCATTTCACAATGGTGCTTCCAGTATCTTCCGCTGAGATTATAAGTATAATGTTCAGACACTGCGTTTTTTTGTTTAAAGCCTACCAGTGAAGCGTGACTTTGTCCAGTCTCAAAGCATGTTATGTTTTGTGCAGTTTCGCAAGAATGAAACTTCTCATGCTACTTTGTTGACATGGTGGAATGATAATAAAGCCCCACCAGTTTGGGGCATATAGGGTGTTATAAGGAGAATTAATATCCAAAGAAATAAGATAACAAAAAAAAAAATACTACCACTGTTCTTTGTTTAGCCAAGTTACTGTACATACTGTACACTGCCAGTTAACAGTCTGGACACCTCTTCTAATTTTATGGTCAATGCTGAAGGCATCCAAAATATACAACAATCTCCAAACAGTCGATATTGAGATATCTCCTCTACTTTTGCTCTGTAAGGTCTTCACAACGGCTCTAATCTGAGGTGCTGTTTGTTAGTTGGTGATTTCTGAGGCTGGTAACTCGACATGAACGTCTCTGCAGCAGAGTTAGGTTTTGGTCTTGCTTTCATTGGATGGTATTCATGAGAGCCGGTTTCATCATGGTGCTTGTTCTTGCATGAACTGTTCCAGAACAAAAAATAACAAATTACTTAATTACCTAATGCCATATGTGTTATTTCATCATTTTGGAAAAAAAAAATCTAGTATTGTTCTGTAATGTAGAAAATAAATCCAAACTTCTGACCGGTAATGTATAAAACCTGCAAATCACATATAAAAGCGTATTGTAGATGTTGTGGCCACTGCTCCTTACCACCGACATGTCATTTTATTTAAAACGTATTTCTTGATTCTCCAAGAGCAAATCATTCTGAAATTCTCATGCATTCTCCCTTTGAGGGAGATTTCTCGCATCAACACACAGAGTTTTATTACCACATTTATTCTTGATCGAGATTGAATGACATAATTTGCAAGAGATTGATCTAAAATCCTAAACCAAACGTAACGCTTGATGATGTACGTCTGAACATCTGAAATTCAAAACTACAGTAAGTATGCTTGCAAGCATTCAGTTTCTCAACGTATTCTCTTTTAATTTTTAGATTCACTTTCTGAACAAAAAAAAAAAAAACTTTAAATAATTAGAAAGATTGAATACTTATAATAAAAAATATTATATCCATTCTTTGTATACATTCTAGAACGCTCTTATGCACAAAGTACATGTTGATATGCCTCTTTTGCCTGGTCTCTGTATGTGGAGTTCACTTGTTGTTCTTTCGAAGAGAAAATGAGGAAAAACAAGGAAACAGCTTTTTATCTTGCTTTTGTTTTCCTTGGCACACACCTAATCCAAATAGTTAAAAAAAAAAAAAATTTAAGTCGACTGCAGTACATTTCAGTATGAGCTCAGCGAACTAGAAGTTCAAGTAGGCTACAGTTAATAGGTAACTCTAGAAAGTGCTAAAACCTTTTTTTCATAAAAGATAAGCTCAAATAAAATCAGAGCAAGCAGAAATACATTTACGGTGATTGAAATGTTCTTACATTGCAACACATTCCTGCTTCTTATTAATTTTTTAACAACACAGAGTGATCCATACCAGCAGTACATCATGCACTTACTGCGATCTACCCTGCTTGCAGCCTCTGGGCCTGGACAGCCTGAAGTCATTGAGGGATTATTAAATTCAAAATATTCCAGGGTTAGGATATGTCAAGATAGAAGTCCATGACCTGAAGCTTAAAAGTGGGTGTGTGATGCAATAAGACAATAGTTCTAAAGGGACGGTTCAGGTTTTTCCAAGTCTGAGGTGCATGTGAGTACTTTACCATACGGTAGGTCTTATTGTTATAAATGTTCCCGCTTGCACATAAACTAGCAGGAAGTTTGTCACCTGTAATTAGTCAGAAAGTAATTAAGTAAGTAATTATTTCTTTTCTCAGAAATGGCCATAGGGCTACATCAGGTTAGCCATACGGCTAGCTCTGGGGAAAGAAAAGGGTTAAATTTGTATTAAAGACATTTCACCATGAAACATCCCACTTTGCTTTAGTTCAACGGGACTGCAGAAACTTTATACAGTATGAGACTCCGCTGAACTTTGCATGGATGCATTTTGCACGGCTCGAGGGTTGTGGAATTTGGCTCAATTACTTACATTGAATTCATGCTCCACTACTTCAACTTCACGGTTGGTGTGCAGAGTGGAAAATTTATAACAACCTATTCTAGTGTACTTATATCCAGCTCATTTTTAATTTCCGATAGACATGGAAAAACCAGACCTATACCTCCTTCAAAACACATCAACAACTAATTTTAACCTGACTGAGACGCTACAGTATGGCATGACATGAGGTATGGTTAATAAAGTCGTCCTAGAAACAGTGATAAACCAAAACAGATTTGTAGTGTTCAGTGGTCCAAAATTCCTCCTCATTGTTGTGCAAGTCTCAAAAAGAAATGTTTGGTCGCAGTCATTGCTGATGCTACATGTTGCTGATTTTCAAAAATATATCATACAAAAAAAAACTTGGGACAGTATGGAAAACTCAAAGTTGTCTTATATAAGGTATGTTTACCTTGAGCTATGTTGAAAACACTACAACAACTCATTATTTAACGATTTATCATGTGAGTTTAATAATATGTTAAAAATATATGATGTGAAACACTGAAGTAAACCTTTAACAAGATTTGTTGCTGCATTTACAAATTAAACAGAAGGCTCAAGGAAGCCATACGTCAGTACTGACCAGAGGCACCAAAGACTTGGTGGACAGTGCCACGCTCGAAATGTGGTTTTTGGAAGCAACAACCATCATGTCCTCCGGGCCAGAAAGGGAAAGATCCATCCAAGCTATTGTCAGTGTCAGGTCCAAAAGCCAGCATCAGTCATGGTATGGGGTGTGCCAGTGCCCGTGGCAGGGGTAACGTGCATATCTCTGAGAAAAATATGTTCTGCATTCTGGAAAACCATGCCAAGCTGTATTCTGCCCTGATAACACATGCATGGCTTTAAACACAGAGTACGGGTGTTAGACTGGCCTGCCTGCTCCAGTTGAGAATGTGTGGTTCATTATGAAGTGCAGAATACTGTATGTCAAAGAATGCATAATGGAAGAATAGGGGAAACTCCTGCTCACTAAACTAAACCTGTCCAACTGGTGTCCAACTTTATTGTCCAAAGGCTTTACAAGTCTCATTAACAGAAATGGTGATCTTACACACATTGGTAAACAGCCAACAGTCCCAACTTTTTTTGGAGGATGTTCTAGCTACCGGATTTGGAACGTGTGTGTGTTTTCAATGAACAACAAAAAAGGAAAAAAAAAAAGGTGACTCTTCAAATAATGAGTTGCTGTAGAGTTTTTAATATAGTGATTTTACATATACAAGGTGATGAGATTTTAACTAGATGGTTTTTTTGGGCGTAGGGCTGTGCAACTGTTTCATGTGTTATCAATTTAGTCAGATTGTCTTTGTCTATATTTGCAACTTATATAATTGTGCACAGTTTATTCTTTCTTAGTAGAACTATTCAATTTTGCTTCTTAATTTTCGATATTAAGCATTGGATATTAAATCACCTTCATTCACAATAATCATGCTACATTACTCTCAACGTTTACTTTTTGTTCACAGCATTTATCATTATATGTCACATGTTTCCTGTTTGCTCACTTCCATGGTGTTCCTGTTTCCCTATGTGACATGCAGAGTGCTCCTGGGGAGAATATACTCTCCTCAAATTTGCATGATTTGAAAAAGGCCAGCACAAACAGACTTGCTGGAGTGTTTGCTGGTCATCGTTTAGCATTAATATTTAACATCATACATTTATATTTTTCATATGGAGTCATTAATATTAGAATTATAATTTTTTCAGGTTGGTAATCCCTTTCCAAACATGTGAATTAAGTTATATATATTTGTGTGTGTGTGTGTGTGTGTGTGTGTGTGTGTGTGTGTGTGTGTGTGTGTGTGTGTGTGTGTGTGTGTGTGTGTGTGTGAGTGTGTGCGCATTTGTGTGTAAGATACAACTTTGCATGCTGGACCGGCAGGATGAATGAGGACTTTAACATAATTCACAGGCACACGTCCACACCTGGAGGACTGAGGGAAATGAAGCATGGCTTTGCACCACCATGGCATCCGTGTGAAGGAATGTAAACTCCACTTTCCTCAGGGGAAGGGGGGGGGATAAAGGGCAGAGAGAGGTTGAGAGTGTGTTGTACACCACCCCTACCCCATCCTGCCTCCCTTTATCTGCACCTCTGAAGTGTCAGTCTTTCATCTTAGGTTTTATGCCTGTGCTCACTTGCCCTCTTAGGCACACCAACTGTCTGTGCAGTGCCTAAAGGGATTAAGTTTAGCAAATGTTTATGACTAGTCACTTTAGAATAGCTTCTTATATTAAACAATAACCTTAAAAAAAAAAAAAGACATTTTTTTATGTACTTTATGTTCCTTCTTTTAAATACAGTTAGAGTAACTTTAGGTTAAACCATAATATTAATTTGAAATCCTACCTATACATGATGCATTTGAACAGGGTCAGCAGCTGACAGTCTCACATATTTATTATATATTTTTGTGTTGTTATTTCATTTTGTTTCTGCTATATTGTATTATTTCATTTTTATTGTGTTTTAGTTCTCATTACCGTTAGTTATTGTACCGTCTGAGTGCGTTCAATGTGCAGATTTTGTTTAAAATGAAAAACTATTCTACACCTATAACAGAAAAAAATTTAATTCATCTAAAAGTTAGAAGTGTCAAAGTATTTACCTGTAAGTACTTTCAACGGTTTCATTATAAAATTACAGAACGTTAATTTAGCACCATCATGTGGGAGACGATGATATTGAAGGCAATGTTTTAACAAACTGCAACAACCCGCACTGTAAACAAACTGTACGTGGGTTTCATCATTTGTTCTTGTTGTTTAATAATGCTCTTGACATATATATAAAAAGACTATCAGATTGAGATTTGCAATTTTTGCTATTTGCTTTTGTCTTCCACAGGTTTTACGCCGGATGCAATTCCTGATGAAATCCTCACATTTTATTCAGGCTTGGGACCAGGACTGTGTTTTGGGCATTGGGTGGGTGAATTAAACCTGGGCCTTCCGCATGGTAAACCTACCACTGAGCCACCAATTAGGCTAATCGGCTTTTTCAAATTGTGAGTGAGTGAGTGGTAATTTTTGCTCAGTCTTGTATGACTATGTATATGTATGTAGAAGTTAAAGCTAAGTTTTTCTGTATTTTCTTTACATTTCTATACTCCTAATTCTCTCTCTCTCTCTCTCTCTCTCTCTTATCTCATGTTTTATATTCTGTGCAAATTCTGTGCATGTGACAAATAAAATTTGAGTTTAATTTTGAAATTTAAATTTGAAAAAAAAAAAAAAGGATATAAGGCACACTATATTGCACAATCTCTAAGCCTTGATATAATCATTAAAACATAATGCGAAATAAATAAATAAATAAATAAATAAATAAAAACTGAAGGGTTTTAATAGTTTGTTCGTTTGGTTGATTGTTCACTTATATGTTTCCTTGGTTCATTGTTCATTTTCTAACCTACAGCTCAGTAACCTAAATTCATGAACAATATTAAGTTGAATGTATTTGCAATTTGCAAAAAGTGGCTTAGTGGTTAGCACTGTCACCTTGCACCTCCAGGGTCTGGGTTCGATTCCCATTTTGGGGCAGTGTGCGTGGATGTGTTTGCATGTTCTCCCTGTGCTTGGTGCTTCCTCCGGGTGCTCTGGTTTCCTCCTACGGTTCAAATAGATACATATATATATATATATATATATAAGGTTAATAGTCACTCCAAAATTGCCTGTGATGTGTGAGTGAGTGTGTGTATGTGTGTGCCCTGCGATGGATTGGCACCTGGGATTACAGGCCCATGGCAACTCTGTATACAGGATAAAACAATATAGAAGTTGAGTGAGATGAGATGTAGAAAATGTTATTCCTGAAAAGAAAAAGGATTGGATTTAAAATACTGACAGCAACACTGATGTCTTAAACATGATGAGATTTTTATTTTCTCATGTAAAGCTCAATCATTTAGTCACATAAAAAAAAACGTAAGTCCATTAAAGTAGTTATGAATTAGACTAATTAAGTAAACATATTAAGTATATTAAATAAGAATTACTATAATTAAGTAAAGTTATTGATTTAATAATTATAGACAAAACACAATTATACTAAACGCATAGAAAACAATAAAAGCCTAAATTAATAATAATAATAATAATAATAATAATAATAATACTCTTTATTAAAAGTAGACAGTTCTTCACATGAACAACTCCTCCTCCTTCCCCTTTAAGGGCCAAATTTCAAATCGCTGCTCTGTTAGAAACGTAGTTTACACTGTAGAAGCCGTTACTACAGGCTAACTAGTGCACTAACGCAGGGTGCATCGCGTGATTTGGCCTCTGACAAAAGTGGGAGGGAAGAAACTTCCAGAAACGGGCCTGGGCGCCGTGGAAACTACCGGAAGCTTATCACTTTTTTTTCGCAAAGTAATTAAAACCGTAAGACTCAAAGGATTTTATATACGTGTCCAAGGAGAGTCAGCGTTGTTTGGTTTTTATTAAAAAGAATACTAAAAAAAATAATACAGTAAATTTTGTTGTGGACTGAAGTGTTGGGTAAGTGTTTAAGGCGCACATAGTCTAGCTAGATTGTGAGGTATGCTCGTTAGCAAGCTAGTCTGGCTAGGTGCTGCTTTACAACGTGGAAATAATAACAGGTTTAAAACATATATTAAAAAACGAAAATAAACATGGGTATACATTGACAGCAGGTTATACTGGCTATTAAAGCATGTGTGCTTATTTAACTAAGACAACTTTAATGCAGTAGCTAAGCTCTTCTGTATGATGAGTTCAGTGGCTCCTTATTAGACTTGTACTAGGTGTTGTAATGAAACAGTAAGCTCTCCTAATCATACTGATTCATTCCTCAGCTTCACATCAGGTTGTGTTGTAATATACATGACATGTAAGAAATTGACAATACTTATGTATTAAATGTGATAAAAAATAAATAAATAAATTTTTTCCTGATGCAGAAAGAAGACAAGGCTGGAAAAAATGGACGAGTGTGTGACGGTGATCACCAACCCCGTAGTGTCTGTGCGTCTGACCAGCACACTCAGCTCGTTCGAAGTGAACCGGAGATTTAACCGAGGGATCACCATTGCAGAGTTCAAGGTGCTCCTTGGTCACTGCTGCATCATTAAGGACGAGAGAGAGAAGATGGTTAACGCAAATGACTGTAGGCCAGGGTTCTTTATCTGCAGGTGTGGAGGACCAGTGTCCAGCACAGTTTGTAATTCACTAACACTTAAACACACCGGGTGACACAGTGGTGTAGTGGTTAGCACTACGTGTGTCGCGGGTTCGATTCCAGCCTCTGGGTCAGTGTGTGTGGAGTTTGCATGTTCTCCTTGTGCTTGCTGGGTTTCCTCCCCTGTACTTCAGTTTCCTCCTATAGTACAAAGCAGTCCAATGCAGATTAAATTGACAATTCCAAATCACTTATAGTGTGTGTCTGTCTGTGGGGGCGCCTTGTCCAGGGTGTTCCCCGCCTTGTGCCCAAAGTCTCTTGGGATCAACTCCAGACTGATGAATTAAACACACCCACTGAACCTGGTGAATAACAAACTGTGTTTGAGTAGAAGAATCACCAAACTGTGCTTGACACTGGCCCTCTGTGATGGGAATTGCAGAGCCCTGATATAGGGTGGTTCCAGACTTGAACTGTCTCAATTGGCTGCACAAACTCAGCAGCAGTGAAACAGTTTGTAAATCTGATCATGTGAGCTGTCAGGAAGAGCCTACTTGGACTTTATAGATGTATACATACAGAATTTTTAAATGTTCGTTACATACCGTTGCACTTTGGGTGACACCTTTTTAATGGGGAAAAAGAATCCCCATGGCCCTGTGGATATTTTTGTCCAAATCACTGTGATTATAACTTTATTTTTTCACACATTGATATTTGCATAGAATAAAATTTTTTAACTTAAATACTAACTTGGTTATATTCTCAAAAAAATCCAAATATACATATGGTAAAGAATTTACTGAAGATGAATCAACACAATCATTCTGATCATTTTCATTCATACACATTCACATTTCATACAAACCTCCATAATTTTCATTGTGTAAACCTGCTTTGTGACAAAGACAATTGTTAAAAAGATACACAAATACAATTGAATTGAACTGAACACAAACTATCTTTGTGCCATATTACATACATTGTTGTTTCATAATTTTAGTTATTCACAAAACATATACAATGATTTATTATTAATACAATGAGAACGTTTTGCGTGACAGCAATTCACAAAGGTTAGCGACTGATAACCTTTGCAAGAACTAGATGCATAATTAGGAGTTTATTACATGTTATGACTGGATACAAACCTTGAAGTTTTGTATTTACATGTACCACTGTCTAATCTAAAGTGGGTATTAAAAATTATAAAATTATGAAAATTATTATATTTGTGGTATACTGTATCTCATGGTCTTCTGCTGTGTATGTATTTTTTGTTTTCAGAGCAAGCTGGAGCTCGTCATCGGATGCCCCGCAGCCTCTATGGAGCTTCAGTTGTTCAGCTCTTCAGACAAGTTCTTGCAGAACCTTGAGAATAACGAGGCTCTGTTAGGTTCCTACCCTGTAGATGATGACTGCAGAATACATGTGAGTCAGCGATGGTGATGCAGTCAGAAAGACATGGCTTTAGAGGTTTTAAATTACATTAATCAGAGTAAAAAAAAAACAAAAAAAAACGGTGTTTATATTTACTCTTTCTGTTGATCAGAAAACCAACAGAACTGATGTCAGTTCATATCAAAGTTAATTTGGGGATTCTTGTTTAAGAGTAAGACATAGTTTTAAACAAGGATTTGAATTATGGTGAGTAATGAAGCTGTGTTTTAACTGCAGGTTATTGACCGCAGCGGTTCCCTATCTGGAGCATTCAGTGATTTGTCCAAAGTGGAGAAATATGAGATTTCTGAGGGCGCATATGAGAAGAGAGCAGGTAATGAATGTCAAATGCGTTTTTTCTTTTTTTTAGTTATCACATTTCATTAAATATAATAATATTCTTAGCCTTCTCATGCAACTGGAAAGCACTGAATATTGTTTTACCGTCACTGATATAATCATCGTCTTAGCTGCTTTTTCACAAACTTCCTGAACATAAATATTGGCACGGAAATATTTCTTTCGTCTTATCTTTAATTACGGTGCACGGTTTGGCAAATTCATGTGTGAAAATGATTCTTCATGCTCCCTAGCAAGTTGAAGCCTTTTATCAAATTAGTCTCACGAGTATCTTTCTGATGCCCACATGGCTGTTTATTCCCATCCTTTGAGTTCTTATCGCATTGTGTGTAGAAATGTAAATGCTTTTTATTTTACTATTGAACATAACACTGATTTCTACTGTTGTGTTGTTTGCTTGATGCTAGCTTTTATGCAACCTTCTTTCTTTGCCGAGGTAGTGTATATACACTGAACAGCCAGAACCTTAAGACCATTTAACAGTAAAACCACTTACGATTTGGGTTCCCATTATGCTACTGGGGAAGCTCCGGCCCATTGGGGCGTGGCCCGGCTGGTTATCTGGCCCGTGCTGTGGTGTCTGGCACCAGGAAGTTAGCATTGAATCCTTTGGATGCTATGGGTTGTGGGATTGGTTAGCACCCAAGCCCATGATCCTGTCATCAGTTTGTTGGTGTATTATCGGTGATCAGAGTTGTTCAGGTCATCAGTGGTCATAATGTTATGGCTGATCTGTTTTCTATATATAAGTAAGAAAGTCAGTCCAAAAATGACATAAATCAATAATTAAAATGGTGGGGATAGAGTAAATGCATAAGCTATCTACAGTGTGTTGCTCAGTCTAATAAGAAGTAATAGCTAACATACGGTCAGTTAGTGAAGTACATTACTAAAGACAAGCAAACAAGTGTGTATATAAAAATCCTGGGGAAGAGCCGGGGTAATGATTAGTCCACCAATAGGTTTTCATAGATCATATGATTTTTCTTATACTCTTTGATGTATATACAGAGAACCTAAAGACCCCTTCTTCTGTGAATAAACCAGAGAACATTTGATGCTCCAATGTGTGTGTGTGTGTGTGTGTGTGTGTGTGTGTGTGTGTGCGTGCGTGCGTGCGTGCGTGTGTGTGTGTGTGTGTTTCTCCCTCCCATTGTGTCCAGGCCAATTGTTAAGCGTTCAGATCTCGTGGTTCACTAATAATTTTTTTTATCCTAACACAATCGACAACATAACAAACTATTAAGATCTTTAGATTTTTTGCTTGTATATGTCTCCTCTGCATAATGGTCAATTATAATGTTTGAGATTTTTAGCTTTGAAACTTCTCTGACTTTTCTCAGACTCATTGCGAAACTTCAAAAAGAACATGAAGATAGGTCGCTTCAACGAAGAGAACATGGCTAAACGTGACGAGGAGCTTTCTCAGAAAGAGGAAGAGGAGAAAGCTGCATTAACCTTGATCACAGTGGGCAAGCGGTGTCAAGTTCAAGTGGCTGGTCAGCCATCAAAGATTGGCACAGTTATGTTTGTGGGTACGTGTTGTATTTCTTTCTTTCCCCTCACTAATTCCAGAAAAAAATTTCAGGGGGGAGGTAAACAAAAAGAAAAAACTAAATGTTTTTCTGATTATACTAAATGTACATGATCAACAGATGTGGAGTAATGAATATGCTAGTAAATGCAAAACAATGTATACATAGATTGTGCCTCAATATCTGCTTAGACTGTTTGTTGTTTACATTTTTCTTTTAGGTACGACAGACTTCAAACCAGGCTACTGGGTGGGTGTGAAATATGATGAACCACTTGGAAAAAATGATGGCAGGTCAGTTTTAGTATAATTTTTTTCATGTTTTACAATGGTTCAAAAGTGGACTTAAAGCCTCCGAGTGGCGCAGTGGTTAAAGCGCTCGCCCTATCATCCGGAGATCGCTAGTTCGAATCCCGGGTGGTGCTGTAACCTCTCGCAGCCGGAGGTCTAGAGAGAGCTGATTGGCCGAGCTCTCTCAGAGGGGAGGGATGAGAGGTACTTAGTGCTCTCACATTAATCACGGCTCTACAGCCAGTCAGGGGCGTCTGTGAGCTCGCGCAACGGAGGGAGCGGATAGCGCTTTCCTCCGAGTGTGTTACGCCGCCCCCAACGGTGCGCGAGCGAGCAGTTCGAAAAGATGCGGTCGGCTGGCGTCACGTGGTTCGGAGGAAACACGTGATGGTCTTTGGCCCTCCCGGCTGAGTGGTAGTAGTAGCCTTAATGTGGGAGCCCCCTAGTGACGGGGAGGAATTGGACACGACTAAATTAGGGAGAAAATCGGGGAAAAATCCAAAAAAAAAAAAAAAGTGGACTTAATTTTTATTTGTTTATTTATTAGCTAAATATTATAATGTTGCATATACAGTAAGAAGTTCAGGATACGCCTAATATTGCAGTGTTTCTTTGTTTAGTGATTTATTTTCTGCATTCTTGCACAATGCTAGATTTTTTCTCCAAAACTATGAAATAATACATATGGCATTAGGTGATCAACAACAGTCAGTTGTTATTTTAAGACAGCTGGTCAGCTCTTTTGGAATAGTTATTGCAAGAACAGAATTGTCAGGTGCATTTTAAAAACATCATGACATGAAATAACATCATGATGAAACTGTCCCTCATGAAGATCATCCCAGAAAAGCAAGACTAAAACTCACCTCTGCTACAAAGTCATTTAGAGTTACCAGCCTCAGAAATCATCAATTACCAACACCGCAGATTCGAGCCTTTATGAAGGCTTGACCAAGCATAAGTCGCAGATGCATCTCAGTATCTGTTCAAAGGATTATTGCATATTGCAGATGCATTCAGCATTGTTTTACAGTGTAGAAAGAAATAAAAATCAGGAAAGATCTGTGAATTAGAAACTTTTGACTAGTAGTGTACATCAACCTCATAATGAAGTACAACTGCACATCTGGTTCAACTAGGCGGCATACTTTAAAGACAGAGTGAAACTGAAGGTTCAGTGTTTTCACTCATTGAACCAGAGAGTGAGCTCTGTAAAAGATTAATGTTATACTTAAGTGGAATGTCATGCTGTATTTCACTTGTCTTTGTAGAGTTAATGTAGGTAACTATGTCTTTTTTTTTGTTTTGTTTCCAGTGTAAATGGCAAGAAATACTTTGAGTGTGAACCAAAATATGGTGCGTTTGTGAAGCCTCTGTCCGTGATTGTGGGAGATTTTCCAGAGGATGACTACGGTCTAGATGAGATGTAGGCTTCTCCTGGCCATGGTATCATAAGGTATCAGGCAGAGGGGGGGAAAAAAGCATCATTCTGGAAGGACAAAGCAGGACTCTGGTCAGTCCATTGTCATAGCCCTTCATTACAAGGGATTTTCCTGTTGTTATGGCCAATCACATTTTAGTTACATGCTTGTCCTGAAGAGACGTAAAAAGTGGAGTTTCTACAAAACTCTTAATGGACATTTAGCAGTATGTGCTCACAGTTAAACGTCATCTTCAATTACATCGCTAGTGCCACTGGCATTGCTTAGCTCTTAACACGAGGACATGAGTAGATGTACATTAGCTGTCTGACATATCAGCTGAGACAGAATTACAGATTTTGTTCGCCAAGCGTTTTGCTCCATTTTGATTGTGAATATTTCACGTCATTTTCTGTTTTCCTCCATCTCTTCATAGCTGCTTTTAACGAATGGCAAAATGCATAAGAACAGAAAGCATAACACAATTGTTTGGGATGTTAAAATGTTTTATTTTCACTCTTATGTACAACATGTATAAATGTTTTTGCAAACTAATTAGTCATATTCATCATTTTCTTTTAATTAAAAAAATGTAACACTGCACTACTTTTTCAGTGTCCTTATTTATCCTGTACATCCTTATTCTGTGATTTCAGACTAAATGGTTGGTTTTTTTATATAAATAACATGACGCGCATTTTGCTCCAGACAGCAATTTGGTGTTGTGTGAAAATACACCCTTGATAGAATGGCAGTTCATCACATGGCATTATACATCACAGACACACACACACACACACTCTCGCATCTATGGGAACATTTTGGCTAGTCCTAATCGTGACAGACAATACATTGCTCTAACAGGCTGGATTAGTGAACCATTGACTCCTGGTCCACCTTGTGACATTGCAGTGTTTACTACAGATTTAGTACAACTCCAAACACACTCCAAACATGGTCAGCTGAATAATAATGGGTTGATGAGTAACATGGCCACAATGCAGACGCCCAGCAAGTCATTTGAGAAACCTAACCCTTTTAGTGGCTTTAATCTCGAGAATGTGAGGAATATGAAAGACTTTTATGTACTTTCGACAATTTTCAGCTCACATGTATTTTTTTGAGCGCAATTTGCTTTTGTGTCTTGCATTAGCACACTCATTAGACGTTGACGTTTAAGTTTAGTGAAGCAGATAAATAACAACTGTGATGAAAACCCTGACCTGTAATGCGAAGTTCACTCTAATCTGTTGGCATGTAATTCTTTTGTTTATTGTAATTTCTGATGTATAAATGTTTTGTATGTGATCATAGCTTCTGCTAGAATAAATAACAAAAACCGATTGCATAAAAAGCTGTAACTGTCATGAATCTATATGCACTTTTAGATTTAGATTTATGATCTTTATCATTCTATATATTCCAACTCTCTTTATTGTTTTGAAAATCTTTAACAGACATACAGCATAGATTAAACAAAAGGCATATTTAAGTATAAAAACATATGTAAACAAAGGTGCAACTGTATGTCATCCCAGATCCTATAATCCCCCCCACCCATCCCATCACAGGTCATTCCCCAGGAGAGACAAAGACCCATAGTTATACAACATCAAAATGTACACTTCCAGTGAGAACTGAGCATATACACATAGATACATATACACATATATACATACACACATACATGCATACACGTCTGCATACAAATGCACATACATATACAAAATAAAAAATAAATAATCTAAGAAAAAAGGGGGGGCGGAATAATAAAATTAAACATTAAAAGAAAATGGGAAAAAGAAAAAAGGGGGGGGAACCCTAGGTAGGTAGTAATATCTAGAAAGGGATCCCATGTCTTATGGAACTTCCCTGTAGAGCTCCTCAGAGAGAATCTAAGCTTCTCAAGTTGTAGGTTATAGAGAACGTCCTTGACCCAATGTTTATGTGATGGAGCTTGTGCGAGCTTCCAGTTGAGCAAAATTAATTTTGGGGCTAGGAGGGTGGTAAATGCCAATGCCTGTTTCGTTACTCTGGGCAGGTCTATGTTGAGGGAGACACCAAATATTGCTGGTAATGGGTTAGGGGTAATAGTGTGTCCGTAGGCCGCGCTTAGTGTGTCAAAACCGTGGGTCCAAAATGACGCTAATTTGGGGCATGACCAAAACATGTGGACGTGGTTGGCTGGAGTTAAGCTGCATCTGTTACAAGCCTTGTTGACCGAAGGAAAGATTCTATTAATGTTGAGACTGTCTTCCCATGCAGCTCTGACTGCAGTAGGGGGTTGTGAGGAGGCTAACCACATGTGCCCATACAAAATGGAGATGGATCTTTTGGTGACCGCTCCCACTGACAAGAGACTTTCTGTTAGATTTTCTGGGGGGGGGGGCGGTTTGGGAAGTGGGGAAACTGCTTCTTTACATAGTCTCTGATCTGGAAGAAACGGAACAGATGGTGATTTGGAAGGTCATATGTAGAGAGTTGTGCGAAAGATGAGAAAATACCTTCAGTGTACAAGTTACTTATCTTGGAAATACCGTGGGCCTGCCAGATCTTGACTGCTAAGTCGGATTTGGAGGGTCCAAAACAGCAGTTTCTGAAGTTTTTGGGTGTTAGCTGACCAGTAGTAATGTAAAGTTAGGAAGGACAAGGCCTCCACTCTTCTTAGGAGACGGCAAGATTGACCTGCGAATCCTAGCCGGTTTTCCGTCCCATCATCTTTATCATTCTATGTGGGCTCAGAGCAACGGCTCAGTGCTGCAGCGGCTTTCTGTGCATATGTGAAGATATGAAATAAAATCAGACGTCTTCAGAAATAAATCCCAGAAGTGAACTGCATTCGGATGACCAGGTCTGATTCACAATTTAGTTTATTCCTGATGAATTTGAAGCTTGCTGTCTATATACGTACAGCTGCAGTCTTCTGTCCCATCACAGATAAAAACAGTGTAAAAATACTTGAAATGTTGGGTAAAACACTGCAGTAAAGTAAGCAGCCATACAGTGACAATGGATAATTGTGGCACTAAAGTAGTTAAGCAGCAGTATTAACACTAATAATAATATGTTGTAGTGTTTTGCAAAACTATTCTTCATAATACAGTAAGCTCACCCCCCTTAAATGAAAGTTTTCTTTTTTCTTTATGAAAAAGAGAGTTTGGTAAGTTTCTCTTTTTGATTCTCTGTGACATTCCATCCCATTGGCCTGTGGTTTGCTTTTTATGCTTTTTGAATTACTGGAGTATAACTACTGACCAGGGTGTACCCTGCCCCTGTGACCCTGAATACAGAATTAAGCAGTATAGATGGTGAGTGAGTGAGAACCAAGTCTACTAATCAACATGAGTATGGCATTTTGGGCTCAAACAAAGGTTTTGGGTTTGATCCTTGCCTCAGGTCTGTGTGTGTGGAGTTTGCTTGTTCTCCCCGTGCATGGAGTGTTTTCCCCTCTATTCTGATATTCCTATCAGATCTAATCCCACCTCACCTGTGATTGTGATGAGTGATTTAATACTTATTTATTTGCTTTAAATACAGCACCATGCGCACACTCTTAAAAGGGGAAGTTGTGAACCTTCTGTGAACATTTCTGTGATCCATTTCCTGCTTTGTGCTCAGCTCAGCAGTTCTGAGCAGATGATTTGGTCTTAATTTGTACAATTTGTACCTTGAGTTTACTAGTCGTCTGTATTCAATTCTTCTGTCAGCCCTGTCTCAACTTACTTCCCTAACAACATTTTGTGCCTAAGGGCCTAACCTTCCACTTCTCTGCATGTTGATTTGATTGAGATACTTTTGATATATAAGATACAATTGGTTTGATGTGCTAAATGATATAAAATTTTAATCCAAAAAGATTTTTTACAAATTCAACCAGAAATGGGATTACTGTCAACAGGTAGGTATGCTAACAGTCAGACTCAACAGGGAACCCATGCAGTCACATAATACTTGGCGAATTATACCCAATTCTGATTCTGATAATGTATAAGGCGAGTGTATATTTCGTGCAGAGTGCAAGCAGGGACCCCAGCAGGACTAATTAATACATCAAAAATAGAGAGCCAGAAGGAAGCACAGACTAGTAAACAAACCTGAGTGATCAACGAGAGTGGGGGAAGACAGTATCCAAGCATCCTCATTTACCATAAAACTCTGTGTACATGAATCCCCTACATATGTACCTCTTACCCAAGACTATTAAATCTATTCATAAAAGTCTTGCCTAAATAAGTTTTTCACCTAGACTTAAACAGTGAGACCGTGTCTGAGTCTCAAACACTAACTGGAAGGCGATTGCATAACTTTTTGAGCTATGCAAAAAGTTATGCAACATGCTGTAGTTTTCATAATACAAGGTACTGATAAGCAGCCTGCACCCCTTGATCAAAGGCCCATGAAGTCAAACGACCTGGCAGGCTTTCAATGCTAGGTGTCGATCTGTTCAGTTATGAAACTGCTGTAACAAGTGTCACAAAACACTAGCAGTTAATTCAGCCTATTTAGTGCTTTATGCGGTAAGTGGTATTTTAAAATCAGTGCAAACTTTCACTGGGAGACAATGCGGTGTAAAGAAGATAGGGGTGATGCGCTCATATCTATCTCATAACTAACTGGAGCTTGTTTATGCACTTAGTAGAACATCTAGACAGTAAGGCATTACAGTAGTCCAGCCTAGAGATAACAAAAGCATGAACTGGTTCTTATGCATCACTTGGTGGCATCATATTTCTTATCTTGGTATTTCTCACATTAAAGACATTCTAGTAATATTATCTACAGTCTTTTAGACACTGATATCACCAGCGCTACTTTTTGAAAGATAAAAAAGATAAAAAGCCTACCTGTTTCTATGATATTAGTCATGTACATGTACTTGTACAGTATTTATGTCCAAGGTGCTGTATTATCACATGGTCCAAGTAGGCCCATGAAGTCAAATGACCTGGCAGGAATTCAATGCTACATGTCAGTCAGTTCAGTTATGAAACTGCTGTAATAAAGCTAAGGTATAAAACTTTTCTGGTATGAAACTAAAGGTTTTTTTTTTTTTTAAATATCAAATTGGGATGTTTTTATAAAATTATGAATCACAATTTAAATCAATATAGTTGCAAGCAACGATGACGGGCCCAAGCACCCTGTGCCATCGCCACCCCGGGCGCACCGCACAACCTGTGTTAAGACTCAAAAAAGCCATCGCCACTCGGTTGCACCGCACAACCTGTAAATGTCACATACTATACAGGGCTACTGTCAGTTTGGGCCCTAAATATTTGTTGAGTGCGTTAGTGTGTGTGTATGTGTGTGTGTGTGCATTAACATTTGTGATGTTTGTGTGTACGATAGGCCGCAGATGCTGGACAATAAGCCTCACACTATGATGTTCCTGATGTGATGTCACTGAACGTGATGTCACAGAAGGTGTCACTGATGTCACTCAATATAATGCCACACAGAAAGTTATTAATAATTTTTCGGTGTAAGTTTAGGACATTATCACGGCTGGCCCGTTTGAGATATCGAAAATCCCTCCGCAATTTTGCATCCTCAATGTCTTTAGATCTCTTCGGCCCGGTTTGGTGGTGATCGTATAAATTCCCTAGGAGGAGTATATCAAAATCCATCAGGTGTGTTTTTGCCGACCTCCTGTTAAGTTGAGCCCAGGACATGCGGCGCGATGAGCTCTAACTGTGTACCGAGTTTCGTGTGCCTACGTGAAAGTGTGTATGAGCTATGCAGCAAAATCTCGTGTGGGGGCCCCTGGGGGCCCCGGGCCACGAGACTCTCAGGCATTCTGATGGCAGCAGATTCCAACCTGTCTGCCAAGTTTCACGAGTTTTTGAGCATGTTAAGACCTCCGAAAAGTACAAAAGGGTGGGAAAAAAAAAATCCTTAGGAAAACAAGAGGGTCCTGCGCACCTTATAGTGCTTGGGCCCTAGAAAAATGGCGTCTAGGTATCGTGATCACTGGTGATTCACGTCCCTAGCGAGCGCTATAAAAGATGCATACTATTAATGTTGATTTTATACTGATAATAAATATATTTTTTATCAGGTTATCAAGATGGAATTGCTAGATGGAATTGCAGTCAAATACTGTTAATTTAATCCGTATAGTAATAATTTTTTAAGTATTTCCTTGTGTGCCTATAATGGGCTAACACACTTTCCTTTTTATTTTGTATGAAGGCATCAACTGTTTCAGTATTTCACAATACTAGCTCATGGGAGATTAAAAAAAACAACAACTCTCAAATCCCATAAAAAATATAAAATATAGGAAATGAATACCGGTTGTATTATAATTAGACAAACATTTTTTGGTCAGTGATGCTAAAAACGGTTAAATGAAGGTTTTGCGACATTGGAAAAAGGACTATATGTGAAACACACAAGTCCTCTGTACTGAGTAGTGTGTTGGTACTGTAGTCTCTTTACGTGGCACACACACTGCTTACACACACTGTTTAGGTTAGTATGCGCTGTTGCTTTCTGCCTGGATTAATTTATTTTGAAGATAAAGAACACTTTCATCCGTGACTTTAGACTCGTCCCGAACTTGTGCTTTACTCGATCGGGAGCAGGAATGAAAGCCAGCAGCTGTTTTGTGATTTTCTCTCTCATTTTCTTTCAAATCTGGGGTAAGTTTGTTTCCGTGCTGGTATTCTGAGCTTGTTTACACAAACATTTATATAGTAATTACAGTAAACAGGGCAACAATGCTCAAACATTACACTTTGCTTTTATTTGATATAAAATAAACAATTTGGGGCAACGTGGATGTGCGAGCTGGTTCAATTTAAATTTACGCAGAATAATTCATAGAGAGAAATTGGTTGGGATCGTACTAATAAGTCATTCCCTCTTCCCACAAGCATCTGATTTTCAATCTGTTTCGTAATCATTGTACTGTACGTACAATAATATATTTTACACTTGCCTTTTTTTTTCAGATTTATCCAAGTCTCAAAATTCAAGAAATGGGAGAAAGAAATATATGACAGCAATTGAGGTATATGTTACTGCTTGGGAAGAGGAAGTGACTCCCAAAGCTTCAATCTCATCAACCCTTGAATCCATCACACACATTACACCATGGATAAAAGCTCCATTTACAGCACCAAAGAGCCAGAACAGTTCCCAGCCTGCATCAGGTATCATTCATGTATACAAAACAGCGCTGTTAAATTCTGCAGCCAGATTGGTGACAATAACTCCCGGGATGTTTGGGAGTGAATGTGTGTGTACAGGTCCCACAGACAGATGTGTCTATGCCACAAGTTAGGAAGTTAGCCTTCAAGTTATTCCACATGCTGAACGTTCACAGGAATGACAGCTGTGGGCTCCAAGCCACCATGACTGGGATCGTCATTCATGGACGCACAGGCTTCTTTAAAATATTTTGATCATTCGAATGCTAAGAGTCCTGCGGCTAAGAGTCTCGTCACCATACGAGTTTGACGTTCTGTAAATGTCCATCAGTTTTATGCTTTCGTTTTTCTGCTCATGACTTGACAAGTCCCAGTTCGCCTCGAACGCCCCTTAGAATTTTCTGTAACAGTACAAACTAGACAGACGTTCAGATTATAGGTTTTATTCGTATTTATTTTATGTAACTAGATGTCATTTTTATATTAGGCCAAAACTTATGGGTGCATCTCAGTTTATTAGAAAATCATCGAAAAGTTGATTTATTTCAGTAATTCAGTTCAAAAAGTGAAACTCATATATAGATTCATTACACACAGACTGATATATTGCAAGTGTTTATTTCTTTTAATTTTGATGATTATGGTTTAGAGCTGATGAAAATCCAAAAATCTGTATTTCAGAATATTATTTTCAGACAAATACATTTTTTTTAACACAGAAATGTTGGACTACTGAAATGTATTGAAAAGTATGAACATGTACAGCATTCATGGTCGGGTCTCCCTTTGCATGAATTACTGCAGCAATGCGACTTGGCATGGAGACGATCAGTCTGTGGCACTGCTGAGGTGTTATGGAAGCCCAGGCTGCTCTGATAGCGGCCTATGGCAAAAAATGGAAAATTGACTTTCATCTGAAGAGGGGACTTTGGTTCCCCGAGCGGCGGCCAGTCCTTTTTGTCCTCAGCCTAGGTAAGACGCCACAGTTCTAGCCCTTGTTCTGGTGTGTGGTGGCTCTTGAAGCACAGACTCCGGCTGCAGTCCACTCCTGTTGAATCTCCCCCAAATTCTTGAATGGGCTTTTGTTTCACGATCATTAGTTCTGTTGCTTGTGCCCCTTTTTCTACCACAATTTTCCCTTCCATTCAACTTTCCATTAATGTGCTTGGATACAGCACACTGTGAACAGTCGGCCTACTGAACCAGACTGAGAGATCATTTAAAGGCTCAGGAACCTTTGCAGGTGGTTTTACTTAATTAGCTGATTAGAGGACGCCCATACTGAACTTTTTCACAATATTTACATTTTCTGAGATAATGAATTTTGGGTTTTTATTAGCTATAAGCCATAAGCCATAAGCATAAAAAATGAAAAAGAAATAAACACTTGACATATCAGTCTGTGTGTAATGAATCTATATAATGAGTTTCAGCTTTTGAACTGAATTAATGAAATAAATCAGCTTTTGATAGTCAATGATACTCTAATTTATATATATATATACAATGATACTCTAATTTGTGTATATATATATATATATATATATATATATATATATATATATATATATATATACACACACACACATTTAAAATAATTTTTTACCTATTCCCCTGAGTCATTCAGAATTATATATATATACATATATATATATACACACACACACGTGGACAAAATTGTTGGTACAATGGTCACAAATTTTTTTAATGAAAAAAACATTCTATGAATGTTAACCAATGAAAGTCAGACATTGCTTTTCAACCATGCTTCAACAGAATTATTTAAAAAAATAAACCCATGGAACAGGCCTGGACAAAAATGATGGTACCCCTAGAAAATACTGAAAATAATGTGACCAAAGGGACATGTTAATTCAAGGTGTGTCCACTAATTAGCATCACAGGTGTCTACAATCTTGTAATCAGTCAGTGGGCCTAAATATAGGGCTCCAGGTAGTCACTGTGTTGTTTGGTGACATGGTATGTACCACACTCAACATGGACCAGAGGAAGCGAAGGAAAGAGTTGTCTCAGGAGATTCGAAAGAAAATTATAGACAAGCATGTTAAAGGTAAAGGCTATAAGACCATTTCCAAGCAGCTAGATGTTCCTGTGACTACAGTTGCACATATTATTCAGAAATTTAAGATCCATGGGACTGTAGCCAACCTCCCTGGACGTGGCCGCAGGAGGAAAATTGATGACAAATCAAAGAGACGGATAACAAAAGAGCCCAGAAAGACTTCTAAAGAGATCCAAGGTGAACTTCATGCTCAAGGAACATCAGTGTCAGATCGCAGCATCCGTCGTTGTTTGAGCCAAAGTGGACTACATGGGAGACGACCAAGGAGGACACCATTGTTGAAAACAAATCATAAAAAAGCCAGACTGGAATATGCCAAACTAGCCACAAAGCTTCTGGGAGAATGTCCTATGGACAGATGAGACAAAAATGGAACTTTTTGCCAAGGCACATCAGCTCTATGTTCACAGACGGAAAAATGAAGCATATCAAGAAAAGAACACTGTCCCTACTGTGAAACATGGAGGAGGCTCTGTTATGTTCTGGGGCTGCTTTGCTGCATCTGGCACAGGGTGTCTTGAATCTGTGCAGGGTACAATGAAATCTCAAAACTATCAAGGGATTCTAGAGAGAAATGTGCTGGCCAGTGTCAGAAAGCTGGGTCTCAGTCGCAGGTCATGGGTCTTG
Organism: Clarias fuscus; assembly: GCA_030347435.1. Classification (NCBI taxonomy): domain Eukaryota; kingdom Metazoa; phylum Chordata; class Actinopteri; order Siluriformes; family Clariidae; genus Clarias; species Clarias fuscus. The sequence continues at coordinate 30,461,765 of CM059210.1, read as the reverse complement.
CAACAGGACAATGACCCAAAACACACAGCTAAAAACACCCAAGAATGGCTAAGAGGAAAACATTGCACTATTCTAAAGTGGCCTTCTATGAGCCCTGACCTCAATCCTATTGAGCATCTTTGGAAGGAGCTGAAACATGCTGTCTGGAAAAGGCACCCTTCAAACCGGAAACAACTGGAGCAGCTTGCTCATGAGGAGTGGGCCAAAATACCTGCAGAGAGGTGCAGAAGTCTCATTGACAGTTACAGGAATCGTTTGATTGCAGTGATTGCCTCAAAAGGTTGTGCAACAAACTATTAAGTTAGGGGTACCATCATTTTTGTCCAGGCCTGTTCCATGAACTTCAATGAGTTCATTTTTTTTTTTATAATTCTGTTGAGGCATGGTTGAAAAGCAATGTCTGACTTTCATTGGTTAACCCTTATAGAATTCTTATTTATTATTACTTTTGTCAGATTAAAGTTATTTCTGTGACCATTGTGAGTTTTTCTTTCATTGACCGAAGGGTACCAACAATTTTGTCCACGTGTGTATGTGCTATATATATATATATATATATATATATATATATATATATATATATATATATATATATATATAAATTTCCCACCATGGGGAAGCGTTTATTAGGAAAGCTAGTGTAATTTTTTTAGAGGGGTAAAAAATCCACTATGTTGGAACAATCCAGTATTAAAAAATTGCGGGGCCTCGCACCTATCCCAGGACAATTAATCTCAGGGGAACTTTGAACCATCAATTTGAGAACGGCAATTAGCCTAATCTGCATGTCTTTGGACTGTGGGAAGAAACCGGAGTACTCCGGAGGAAACCCAGTACGCACGCAGAGGCGGGACTCTAACCCGGACCCTGGAGGTGCAAAGCGACACTGCTAAGCACTAAACCTGAAAATGCATTCTGTGACATGAAAATAATCAATGATGTAAACATAGTATCATGATGATAATGCAAATTCTGGTTAAATATTACCATTATCATGAAGGCTTTCAACGCTGTAATTAATCCACTATCTCTTTCCCTCTTTATAATCTTTCAGAGAACAGCATGATGCCATCATATAAGAGTTGGACCATCAGTGTGTCTGACTGCCATAAAAAAAAAAAAATACAAAAGAACTGGTTTATGTCCTGAAATGTCCTATTGAACTGTTACAAGTCATCTTGAGGTGCCTTTGCTATGTAATGGTGTTTAGAGTAAAAGCATCCTGGATTTTAAATCCAACAATCATTATCAAACGCCAAGAAGATTGCAACAGCGGAAACGGACGACGTTTGTCCGATCTTCAACTTGAGCATTTCGAGTGGGAAAACCTTTGTTCCGTGTGGTTGTTCAGGCCGTTCTCCTCTGGCCTCTCGCAATAACAAGCCGTTTCTACGCCACCTTAAACAGTCTAAATGACATGGCCGGTAATGAACCTGTATCTGCATGATTTTGCATGTTGTGCTCCTGCAATAAGATTGATTGATAAGATGCAAATGCAATAAAAATAAATAAGTTAAAAAAATAAATAAATAAATAAAAAATGCTCAGTGTTCCTAATAAACTGGCCACTCTGTCTCTCTAAATGCTTTAACGTTTTTGTTTTTTCTTCAAGTGTAAAAACAAAATTATTTCACAAACAATAAGTACAACAAAGTATATATATTTTTTATTACAGGCCCATCCATTTTAAAGTATTATGCAAAGGGATAGTGTAACAGAACATAAGGTTCAAGATACATGCAGATAAATCTATTTAAAAAAACAAAAGAAAGAAAGAAAAAAAAAACAGATCATAATAAATGGATATAAATTCATTCTGTGTGCATTTAGAAATATCTAAATACCAATCTTTTAACTTGAGTGATTAGTACTACCGCTACAAAAAAACAAAAACAAAAAAAAGTTATTATATATGTATGTAAGAGTCGCACACTAACTACACATAAAATCATGTTTAAGTGACACATTTTTAAGCTTGTTCTGTTAAACATGCAATACCAGCACTGTACCAACAGTTTATAAAAATGGTTTTTGTTTCTTTTTGTTTTGCATTGCTATCTCCAACACTGTTTGTTTAAACTAGTGTCCATCAACACCATACTTCTGTTAAAATAAAAAACAAAAGCAAAACAACAACACTACTCTAAACAAACCTACTCAGGTCTTTGTATTTTCCATTTGCTCAGATCTTTGTTCACGTGAGGCACGTTCTGAAGTAAAATGTTTGTGTCAATTTTTTCTTAAATTTTATCATGATATCCGACATTCAGATTTTTTTTTGCTTATGATTCAATTAAAAATTCGGAACGAGAGGCTTTATTTACCTCACGCCCCCTAAAAAGCGGTGGCTTTTTTGGCAGCTGCCTCGGAAATGGAATGCCGTTGAAGTGACGTTTTGATCATCGCGCATCGTGCTGAATATCGCAATACGCTACGTTATATGAACCGTTTCAGCACATGACTTGTTCGTGTTGACTCGTGAAGGAGGACATAAGAAGAAATCACCTGTAGTTTGTTAACAAACCACAGCTTTTTTAAGAAAGAAAGAAAAAAAAAAAAATCACATATTATCATCTTTGAGTAGTGTGTGTGTGTGTGTGTGTGTGTGTGGGGTAATAATCTTGTAAACATCTTAAGATACGCATTTCATATAAAGCATCTACGTCTGTAGTGTTCTTTCGCTCTGCAATAATGTAAACGACTGACATCAAGGCTGCTCTTGGTAACTTGCTCATCGAGTGTCTAGTATGGGAGATTCCGTGACAGTCATCACACATCCACTGACTAACCATCAGCTGGACATTTCTCTCATTAGCTTATGCTACATGTATACACACAAAGAATAGGATAAATTATTTCATATTTTTGTTCCTTTAAAAAAAAAAAAAAAGTAGTAGTAAAAACTCAAACTCTTTGGAAGCCTCGTCAAAAGCAAAATAATAATAATAACAATAACAATTTTTAAAAGAATCCTTTTTAGTTATGTACGCTGATTGTTTCCGTTAAAACTCTACAACGTTATCGCTCTTGATCATGATCACCAAACCCGTTCCCAGCTACCCGCCTCTGCTTTAAACCGCAGACCCTCGAGACGTGCTCATTTATCCAGCTTAACACTTGGCAAATCCTTCGCTTTAATCACTTCCAATCACTTCTACACCCATCCTCAGCCTCATCTCGTCATCGAGACAGGTTCCCCTGGCAACCTGCTTCTCGCTTTTGAACGATACGGTCACTGAATAAAACATTAATAATGATTAAAAACCTACGTATTAAAATACAAAAACAGCTCTCTGAAATCTAGCCTGATCATTTCCGCGGATAACTAAGTAATAGCGAGAATCGGTTCTGCAATCATCTACTCTGCGATGATTAAACAGCGGCAGCATGCTGGAAGGCAACCAGGTTAGTTAAGAAACAATAAGAAAAGAATTTGATCTAGCATAATATAGATAAAAAAATAAAAACCAGTCTAAAATAAGACTGAGGCTAGAGTTGGGAAAAAAACAAAAACAAAAAAAACAATGCATTTTTCATATAAACTTTAAAAGACCATTTCGATTAACGAAAACTGTAAATAGAAAAGAGCGTGGTCAGAATTGTTTCGAAAATATATAAAGCGTTAAAAAGTAGTGTTTTATTCGCTGCGCTAAGAGATAAAACCGAAGGCACTTGAATCGATCAGGGTCCGATATGCTGGCACAGCCGAGCAGGGCGATCCGCCTTCCTAAAGCAACAGGTTCGACCCTCGTGATCTCCCTTGCACACGCATGCAAGCAGCCCTCGTGAGTGTTTTTTGGTTTGCCAGGCACGTAGTGAACAAAGGAAAGGAAAGACAGGCCGTGGGCGAGGCAGAGGATGAGGTCAGATACGAGAATGATGAGGGTTCAAGATTTTTGTCAAAGCCATATACATTGTGTATATAAGAGGAGAGGGTGCATCTGGGTGAATAAGTGTCTGTTCATGGGCCAGCCTTGAGGATGCAGACATGGAGAGAGAAAGAAAAAAAAAAAAGGTACTTGGACGGGAAATGAATAAAAGTTAAATCTGATTTTAAAACCAGTTCGGCCATGTGTGGTTTATATTAAGGGGAATAAAAAAAATAAAAAAACCCCCAGTGAAACCAGTCCAGCCGTGATTAATGCTTAACATGGGTGGGGGGGACACAATCAAAGTCTTAAGAGAGTGAAATGTCTTTTTAAAAAAAAAATAAAAATAAAAGAAGAAGAAACCTCGAAGCATCTACACATCCTTCACAGATTGGCCTAGGCAGCAGTTCGGTGTGAAGAGAGCGCAGGCGCAGCGTGTCTTAAAGCTGATCTATAGCCAGGTCAGGAAGCTCTCTTTGTCGATCTTGGTCGCAGCCAGCACGGACTCCATGTCGTTCAAGATGTCGGAGCTCAGCGCCTCCTGCAGGCTCGGCATCAGCTCCTCGCCCTCCACCGCCATGCTCTCGCCTTCCAGGGTGCCCAAGTCCACATCGGTGCCTGGGATTTCGTCCAGGTAGTTTGGGAAACGGCTCGGCTGGGTCGCCAAGGACGCTGGGCCGAGGGAGTCGCCTGGGGTGTAAGAGGACAAAGACTAGGTTGAGAAATGGTGATTTGAAAAAAAAAACAAAAAAAAAAACATTTTTTTCCCCCGCCCAAGTGATCTACAAAGTGAAAGATTTCGATGTAAAACTGTGTTTCTAATCAGAGAGATGATTCACAGGGTCTTCAGGAGGAACGAACGCAAATGTACATATTTATATAACTATTTCACTTGAACTAATGAGCATTAGTAGGTCACATGACCAAAAGTCATTTTCTTTTAAATATCGATCATTTATTGTTCTGCATTTAACGGGTTTATTTTCATTTCAGATGCAGACTAAACAAAAGAGTGGCCACCTCCCCGGAGTTTCTTTCTACTAAAAGATTGTGACGGGATACATTACCTCGGGTTCTTTCTACTGCTCATTTTACAGAAAGTAAAATACGGCGCGATCTTTCCAGACACGTACATGTGCAGTCTGTAAAATATTACCCTGGTAATTTATTCAGACGGGACAGAAATCCCAGACGGACTCTGGTAATGATTACGTTACTCCATCGCCATGTGTAAAATTAATCCGATCTGAATAGGGCTTTAGTCAGCTCTGGTCTTTTGTGCAGACGCTGTAAAAGGGCCGCAGTGACGACGGAAACAAAGACGGATCAGGAATATTAAACATTTCTCTCAAATGTGCTGGTGAATGACTGATAAAAGACTTCCTTACGACTGTAAGGACGTTATTACACTAAGCGCCGACTGACTCGTACAGTGTTACTAATTAAAGTGTACGTTAGGCATTTGGAATTTAGCCCATGGTGTGTTAGAAGATTTCTGAAGTGTCTTACTTGTCTCCATTTCGTCTACGCTGTTCAGGAAGTCGTCTGGAGTGCGCGGGACGCTGTAGCTGCTCATGCTCAGACCGCTGTCTGTGCTCTCATCTCTGGAGTGATACGTCCCACTGCAAAGAGAGAGACAGAGGGAGAGAGAAAGAGATGGTCTGTAGTTTACACTATTTAAATTTATATGATACAAATTTTTTGACTGTTTATTAATAATAATAAAACTTTTTTCCCCCCTTTTCTTTTTAACACAAAAAAAGTATAACTGTGCTTATACTTTTATTGGAAGCTGATAGTTTTGTGATAGTACATTGTACATGTGCTCCAAATTAAGAAATAATAGTTTCTGTGCACTTTTGAATTATTATTGCTATGAACGGAAATGCGGTTATAAATGAGAGTTTATTAGCCCTAGACTAAATAAAGAAAACAATACTAATAAACGTTCCATCACATCCACTGCAACATCATAAATATAGCTCCTAATAGGAAGAGAGAGAGAGAGAATTTTTTTTTTTTTTTTTAAACCAGCCGGAGCTGGAACAGGTCACGGCACTGAGTAAAGCTGAGAAATCGAGCAAGCTTTGGAAATCACACCTCTCCATAAACAGAGGCCCGTGTGCAGGGGTACAGTGTGAGAGCAAATACAGCAGGCTTACACTAATGAAGAGAGTGAGAGGTGTGTGTGTGTGTGTGTGGTGGATGAGTGTGATGAATGGGGTCTTTGTGAATACCAGTATGTGTGTGTGTGTGAGAGAGCGGGGGAGATGGCCGGTCTAAAGCCGAGACCACATGTTCTCACGGGCAGCTCTGCCTGTTCACAAGCTTTCTCCCTCACACACACACAGACAGACACACACACAGACAGACACACACACAGACAGACACACACACAGACAGACACACACACAGACAGACACACACACAGACAGACACACAGACAGACACACAGACAGACACACAGACAGACACACAGACAGACACACAGACAGACACACAGACAGACACACAGACAGACACACAGACAGACACACAGACAGACACACAGACAGACACACAGACACACAGACAGACACACAGACAGACAGACACACAGAGACACACACAGAGACACAGACACACACACAGAGACACACACACAGAGACACACACACAGAGACACACACACAGAGACACACACACAGAGACACACAGACACACACAAGTCATGCAAATAGAGTCAAACAGAGGAGGCAAAGAGGCTGACACAGACACACACACTGGGGATGGACCGAGGGATACACAAGCAGGAAATGCGCAGACACACAGACATCCACACACTGATATACACACTTACAGAACAGACAGATGCATGCACACACACACACTGTATTATAACTAATCAATTCCCAGCATCAAATACGAAGTCTTCTCATAATAACTACATAATTGGGGGAAAAGGACTAAAAAAATGAAACTCTATGGACACGCGCGAGAACCTTCCCCTTAACCACTGTCACATTCCCCTTAACCTCGCTCACTTGTTACAAAGTTTCAATTAGAAAATTTGTGCTTCAAAATTGAACACTTATGGTGATTATTCTCCTAATGGCCACTGGATGGAGCACTTCTGTTGTTTGTGGTTCTGTTCCACTTCGTCTTCCACACAGGAACCTCATCATTTTGTTAACCTCCATTGATTTATACAGAGTTACGAGAAAGAAAAGATGCGCCAGAAAATGATTATTTTATACTTTCAGAATTTTCTTGTAAATACAATGAGCAACTATTAACCACCACGTTGTGGTTCGATGTGTCCCGCGTCTGCTTTGGTGCTGACCTGTTGAGGAAGGGGTCTGAGCTGTTGGTGGTCATGCTGCGGCCGTCCTGTCCCATGCCAGGGGACGACACCGGGTTCTGAGTGCCGCTGTCCTGCTCCATGCTGGTGGGCAGCTGGTTCCTCAATGCCAGCTCCTACTCACACACACACAGAGATGTATACACACAATGACTAAGATGTCGAGATCAAATACATGCCATTTGCACAGCAGAAAGTCGTAACCCCTTGTTAAACACAGACAAAATGATTGTGTGTGCTATCATTTATAATAAAGACTCTCCTTTAGTTCTCCCCCCCCCCCCCTTTTTTTTTTTTTTTTTTTTTTTTTTAAAGTTGCAGATGTGATTCGAACTTGTCATTAAACCAAAGCTCTTCGGATCAGTTTTTGCTTTCTTAGCCAACAAACGATACTGGTTTTGTCGTGGCAGGCATGTAGACGCAGAACGGCGTAAAAAAATAAAATAAAAACACACCTTCACCCTGAAGTCCCCCCCCCCCCCTAGCCGTTTCCTCTATTACCCTGATGAGTGATATTATGATGCCCATCCCAGGCGACGTGTCACAAGCTACAGATCTGGTTCTCATTTGTCAAGAGATTGTGAAAGTCACTTTCTGTAAGCGTGCTCTCTGTGATTTTATGGCCTCGGCCCGACTGGGTGGTTAACTGCACGCTGCTAAGGTGTGGGTTTATTGCGTGTCATTAAGTCTAGGGTAGGGCACAGGGTCACATCCTTCTTTTTCTTTTTTTTATTGCACACTTCCTCTGAATGAAGGAACGTTAACACAAATAAGAAATCAGAGATACAGGAAACGAAAGAGTTTCGTCGGTTTGACTCGTTATACTAGAAAGTCTTGAATGATGCTTCTGAGATACGGTCACGTGTTTCATCGAGTGCGAAATCTCACGCCGTGTTTGCCGGCATCGGGTTCGGGTTGACTTCATCGGGGATTTGCTCCGGGCTAAAGAGCTCGGTTTGTTTAGCTTGCGTGTGTGATTCTCGCAGAGCTGAGTCAACACTCTGTTTACATTCCAACGCTGCCCCCCTTCGACTCTCCCGGCTCCGAGCTCCTCGTCCCCGTCTGGCCCTCTACTCTATCAAGTCTCCTCCTCTTCTTCCGATCCCTGACCTCGCTCAGTCACCCCCAAACAAACACACTCGCACACGGAAATCCTGGACCAAAGCGAATGAGAGGAGCGAGTGATTTAGAGTGCATGACATGATCATATGCAAATTGCACGGAGCCTCAATTATGACAAAGCTTAAATTTAAGGTGGTTTTATTTCATAAGATGTAGATCATACATGTATTATGTTTTAACAGCAATTCTTTGGCATTACATTAGTCAGAAAATGCATTTTAAGCCAGTTTCTGGTTTAATATCAATGTTTCGCTTGCTTCCTATTACGTTTATAATAATTGTAAATATATATTTTAAAATATATCATTACAAATTAGAGTTTCTATTTACAACTTTAAGAATATGTGCACATTTAAAGAGTATTTTAAGTGTTAAAAAACCTTCATACAGAATATAATATTCATCGTTCATAAAACAAAGCGATATTTAATTTGCAAATATCATCAAATAAAACAAAATGTAAACCCCAAAGTAAGAACCTGGTCAAGACATCAATTTAAAATAAAAGATATTATAGATTTTCTCCTTTGTTCAACCAAAAAGATTGAAAGTGGAGTTAAAATTCCACCATCTTTAGTCTCTCCTCTGTCTCCTCTTGCTCTGCACTATATATCTCCTACTTGCTGGTCCATCATGCATCGGCGTTAGTTTTTGTTAAGAGTTAAACTCGACCCCAGTGACGATGCACTGTAATTCATCAGCATGTTCTCTAATTCTTCTGCCACTCATTCTTCTAAATCAATGGCAACAGGTTGTTTTGATGTTCAAGTGATCTCTTGCCTCGTGTTCAATTTGGTGCTGAAGATGTGCGTGTGTGTGCAGGGGCACGCGTGCGTATCAGACCTGTGGTCTCGGGCGGAGCAGATCCTGATGTTTAAGCCTTAGTCTCTCTTTTTCCAGCTGCAGTTGCTGCAGTCTGTTCCCTCCCATGATGGCCGTGTTCGGAGGGCTGGAGGGGAGCTGGGTGCCCGGCTTTACTGGAGCACTCTGGGTAATTCGTTGCTGGTTCAGAGCTACACACAGAAAGGCAGAAAAGAGAGATTTGCACTTTTGAACTTCTCCTTTAACAATTATACACCTAAACCTTCACCTTGTTCGATTGTCCTTCCATTAACATCATTATTGCCTATATATAGAAGGGTAGGATTAAACTGTAATACTAATCCCTATGAATACTTTGTCAACTGTTTTGCAGTTCAAAACAAAAACTTCCAAAAATGCACCCCACTATACACTGCCCGACCCAAAAAAAAAAAAAAAAAAAAGTCACACTAAGATTTCACTGAGTACCCTTTAGCCCTGGTTACAGTACTCAATGTGGTGGACAGTTCATGTGTAAAGATGATTCCTCATGCTCACAGAACCACTTTCACAATGCAAGTCCTGGAATATGGAAGAAAAAGAAAGAACACATAGATGTGATAACCTGGTCATTCAGTACCTTCAGGTTGTCAGCCGATTTCATTTTATTGCCACATAACGTTGCTGACCAACTGAAGTAACCCCAGATCAGAACACTGCCTCCAGAGGTTTGTACACTGGCCACTATGCATGGCACTGCTTGATGCGCTTGCCTTTGTACCCTGACGCACCTCCAATCTTTATGCTCCATAGCAAATCCTAGCCTTTTCCTGATTTGTCTCACGGCCACAATCCTACGAATCCTTTTACTTTCACTATTAAACACTATGATTTCTACTGTTGATTTTTTTTTTTTTTTTTAACTGATCTCCATTCATGATTTTTTCCCTTAACCACATTTCTTTATGGTTCAACACCATCCTTCCAGGTTTTGGTATGTTCAAAGGTTCTTAACCCAGTCATTACCCATACATCGCAATAATTTGACCCTTTGACTTTTTTTTTGGTCAGGCATTTAATCATAATACAGCCGACATCCCAGGTGTTGATGTCTATATGTACTGCAGGTTTAACTGCAATCATGATGTAAATGTCTGCAGTCGATGTGTCTGCAGGTTTCCTTGTGCTTTTTAACAATTCTCAGGGACGTAAACGCTGGGAACTGCATGTGAATGAGGTCATGCGTATTGCAGAGACCTCGAATAGGTGAAACAAATGGCGCTGGTTGTGGGAGGTGTTACTGTAATCAAACCGCTCAGGATCGCTGTTTACTTATGCGCCCAAGCCACCAATGAAAACAAAGAAGTGACGATGCCGACGTTGTCGTGCAGGGGAGCCCCGCCCTCCCCCCGGCTGGCCTCGTCACCATTCAATCAGTGTGTGTTTACTTGCTCAGGCTTGAATGAGTCTCAGATCTCCTCTCTCCATGGGAATCAGATCGGAGCATTGCCACACACACACACCCGCCCACCCCCCCTCCCCCACCTTGCCAGAGGCTGTATTACTGTGTGGGAATGTTGTTCGTGGTACAGCCGTAGTGTGGGTGTGCTTCCAGGGGTGATAAATTGTGTTTGTGTGTGTGTGTGTGTGTGTGTCCTTTCATACCCTTATCTCACATAGATATGGGTCTATTGAAGCAGAACAGTGTGCTCTAGCAGTACAGAGTTAGTAATTCCAAGAGCGGGAGGGAACACAGCTAATGAGCTGTTACTCTCAAACCTGTTGCTTCTTGCCCCCCCGGAACGGGCACATTGTGTGAATTTCTGTGATTGACATTTTGAAGTTGAAACTTGACAAGTCGGACACATAGACGACACAAATATACACAATGGTTAAGAGTGGCTGGTGATTTGGGAGTGTCTGATTGGAACATACGTGTAAGACTATTCTCATACAAGGACAAATCAGGTTTAGATGCAGATTTTAAGAAATCTTCAAATTGAACACCTCTAGCATGCACGATTAAACACAAAATATGAGGTATTTATATCAGAATTAACAAGATGAACAAAGATTTTATTTTACCACTCGACCTAAAGTTGACCTAAATATCTACATCAAACTATCAGATCTCGATTAACTATCGAGAGTATTTTAAATATTTAATTATTTTGGGGGAGTTTATTCATGACTCAAACTAGATGAAAGTAAAACTTAATAGGGACCAAAACGTTTCCTGTAATCATCTGATAGGCTCATCCTAACATAATCTAACTGGATTTCTCATACAACCCTTTTCAGACGTAACCCCACAGAAAAAGCAACAATAACGAGACATTTCTGGGATTAAAACGTATTAATAGTGTGATGTGGGATTATTACTATACATGTTTATATATATATATAAAAGAAAAAAGGATGGATGGAAAACACTGATCTAGACAGCGTCAGAAAGACTCCATAAATCATAGATAAAACCAAGAGAGAAACCGAGATAGATAAGGGCTAAAGCTTTCTGCCCTTTTGTCTTTTTCACGCTCGTGTGGAACACATTGCAGCAGCCCTTATCAGACCCCCATCCTTTACCAACGCCAACAGGATCATCTAAACACAGGCAAGACCCTGAGCAAGCCGGGAAACTATCGAAAACGCTCTAAAGGAGCATGACAGGGCACGGCCCCTTTGAAGCCTCTGCAAATATTTGCCGGCTGTCCAGTTAACACGTTTGTTCTTTAAAAAGCGTCCAGGCTGATAAAGTTTTAACGGTAGGAGAAAGACAAGCTTCTCTGTCTTACTAGAACTCCCCACTCTTTCCCTCTAGCTGAAAACAAGATCAAGATGGCTACTATACGCTCTATAAACATTATATTACTGCAAAAAAAAAAAAAAAAAAGGCTCAGATGTTTCAGATCTTTTCGCGTGCATATAGTGAATGCATCATGCTGAAGTCACAAATGTTAACTATTCACACATGTGGATCTGAACTGCTGGCCTGTGGCAAGCGTGCAGCCTGTGTGTGTGTGCGCGTGTGTGTGTGTGTGTGAGTCAGGATTAGCTCATAGCAGAGTACTGGAAAAGATGAGAGCCCCATAAGAGAGTGACATCACTCAGCACCAGGCGACAAGGTGCCAACTCCTACACTGAAGTGCAGGCAGAAAAAATAACAGCCGATAACCTGATAGCCTTTTAGCGGCATGGAGGGAAAAAAACTAGTGTGCGTGTCTGCTTGTGTGTCTTCTCTGTTTGTGCTCTTTGCAGACAAAGTGTGAAAAACATGAAGGCTCCATTTGGGAACACCAAGTCCAGGCCAATTTGTGAAGCTCCGCCTCCACCGCTCGGAGCCGCTCTGGAGATTCCTGTAGACGCATGTCGGCCTTCTAACTTTTTCTTCTCTTCCTTTCTCTCCCTCCTTCTCCCTCTCCCTGTTCCCTTCCCCCTCTCTGTGGGCCTGCCTCAGTCAGCCCCCCCACTTCGTATTCCTCCCTGCCTCCCTCCCTCATTCTCTGTGTCTCTCTGAGTGAAAAGGCCTGGAAGAGATTAGGTGCAGTGCTGCAGTATAAAGAGATCTGGCTCCGACTCAAGTCTGTCTGCATGTGCAGCAGAATAGCGTCCTGCCTGCTCTGGGCCTCATTCGGGGGGGTTGGCAGGGGAGGGCGAGAGAGGAGGAAAAGAAACAGAAAGAGTGAGAGAAGGGCAAGAGGCAGAAAGGGGGAAGAAAAAGAGATAGAGAGAGAGAGAGAGAGAGAGAGAGAAACAAAACAAGGACAGAACAGAACAATCACCAAAAAGCAACTGGTACGGGTTAGTGGTGGTAGATCCTTCTACCGTGACTTATCTAACCTTTTTGTCTGTAATCTTACTCCATATTCTATTATTTTGTATATTCAGTTCCCACCCACTAACTACTACTCAGTTATCCTTTCCAGCTAACAAACTGAAAGGAATGTAACTCCGTCCATGCCACACTAAACACCAGAAAAATACAATTGTGAAATAGTAACAACATTAATGATGGTAATGATTAATAACATTTGTACAGATTATGTAAAGTTTTACACAAAATTCTGGATGTAGATTTACCTCAGTGTTAGCATAACTAGCTACAGAGGGACAGCCAGTGTTATGGAGTAAGCCTGAGGCACGTATTTAAAAAAACAACAACAAAAACAAGATAAAGAATTATGAAAACCTCCATCACTCAAAAAGGTTAATTCACAATTTAATTTTCTTTTCTTAATATTTAAATTGGAAAAGATAAAATAATACATTTTGAGTCTGAGTGTCCCCCTTCAGACTGATTTCTAACACAGTAAACACCTCAACACTTGCTTAACAGTTAACAACATTTGAAAATAAACTCAAAAGTAAAGAGTTAAAGCTTTGCCTGGACTCAGCAGTGCTTTATCCTTGTATATTTGCTGTCTTTTCTAACTTGGATAAGAAAAAAAATTATACATGTATACATTAGTTTTAAGAACAGCAAACATTAGCTAGCTGGCTAAAGATGTTGTCACACTTCACATAGCTAGCTAGCCAAGATTCTGAGGTAACTCACCAGCTAAACTCTAGTATATTTGCTGTGGAGGTTGTGTAAATGGTTAAAACAATCTTTAACATGTCAAAAATTCAGTTTTCAAATTAACTTGGCTATTTAAAGCAAGATACAGAGTTTGGATTTTATCTATTTATTTTTAGACCATTAAGTCACGCAGGAACTTCAGTTTAGGATAAAAAATATGAACATAACTGCTTAAATACATGACAAAATTTCAGCTTACTATCTATTGATAGCTCTACAGGCTACGCACTACAACATGCTTCTTCATCTGAGAAACGGTATCCAGTTATTTGCGGTAAAGAACGTCTATGCGCTCTCATGCTTTCCCACTCTCACACTGCTGTCTCCCCCTCACACTACAACTAATTCTGGGGCCCACCAGACACATACATTTAGGACGTGTAAATCTTCAAAGGGCTAAAAGTTTCGGAGCTGCGTTTCGGTCTCTTAGAGGACGTGGCAGACGAACACACCGTTTTTCACTTTTCCCGTGAAACCACCTCCATGAAAACCATCTCTGTAACGTCAACAAAGACATTTTACACGGAAAAGAGATGATCGTTCCCATGTATGAAAGCAAGCGAGAGAGAAATAAGGGAATGTTTTTAGAATGAAGGGAGAGCACTTCCAAGCGTGAGTAACTCAAAGTGACATAAGCAAAAGCCTTCATCTCTTTGTGAGCCATACGGATGGAGAGGATTATAGAATGTGGGAGCGAGGGAAGGAGTGGGAGGGTAGGGAAGGGGGGAAAGAGGACAGTTATTTTTAAGACCACCAATGCTGCCCAATGTACTAACAGTTTACTAACGTAAAACCGAAAGACATCTGGTCTGGTTTAATTAGTATATAAGGAGAACAATATTAAACTATTGTAACGGGAAAGAGTAAAGTTTCGACATGCACAATTCAAAAGCAATAAACTCTATGTGCTCGTGTAGTAATGAGTCTGTGAGCACAAACACACGCACACATAGCTGAGTCCTGAGTTAGGAGCAGTTTTGGCTAACCTCAAATGTGAGTCACGGGAAGTGGGAATATTTTCAGAAAACTGTCTCTTTCACTACAAACAAACACACACATAAGAACATTAACCAGATAGAATCTCAATGAGTCTTCAACATACTGAAGGCCATCCATTAACCTTAAAAACACAATAGTCATTGTGGGTTGTCTTTCGAAACTAGTGAGTCGTGCACTGCTTGAAAGACAATATGTAACCTGTAATCTGTAGAGCAGTGTTTTTTCAAGTGCTGTTGCATAAAGAACAACATTTTGTGAGAGTTTCAGGGTCTTGGCTTTGGAAGAAATGCTGAGAATATACATTTTCAAACGTAAAAAAAAAAAAAAAAAAGGGAGATTTATAAAATGACTGAGAACGTGATTGAGATGCATGCTTGTTCTGATTGGTGAAGGTACATAGGTCCTCCCCAAAATTAGTTTTTCCCTCCTGTTTAGAGAGTCTGGAGCAACACAGGGAGCTTGTTCCTCCAAACAAATATTCTGCTGAACAAAATAACATACTTGAGGAATTGCAGAACATTGTAAAATAATAAAACCCAACATAAATAACCTCTGGCGGTGAAGATCAATAAAAAAAAACTAATATTCCATTCAGGATTAAATGAAATAAAATAAATACTTGACCATATATAGAATGATAGTAAGAGTAGTTGGGGATATTGGTGTCCCTTCCGTATTATTTCCTTTTTTAAACATGCCGAGGTGCAATACGACCATAGAAGCTCACCATAGTGTGGGTCGAGCCGTGGGTCCAGCCAGGAGGTGGTTTTATTCTTGTGGTTGATATAGTAGATCTCTCCATCTGCTGTGATGGCCTGCTCCCAGCCTTCAGGAAGAGGACCTAAGAGAGAACAGCTATGTTAGATATAGCGCACTAACCACTGCAAATCCTTATTTACCCATGATGTGTTAATTACCCTCCGTTCCGAACACATCTGAACTCACCAAAAAATAAATTTGCATATTTGTTCCCCATTAGACCAAGTGTAGTGATTAATTAAGACAGCGCTTTGGCTTTTATAGTTTTAAGAATGAAACCAATCTAAATAATTCTCCACTAAAATTGGACAAAACTGATTTGGCTATGTGAGACCATTTATGCGTGTATTATAAGTGAGCAGAGATAGCAGACTAAAAGGACGAGATTGGGCAATTGTGGCACAAACACAGATAAATATGTGATAAAAGATCTCTACATGTAGAATGAATGGGTATTTTTCACAAAAATATATAATCGTAATACTTCAAAACACTGACGCTTTGTATCACTACATACAAACGCAGCCAAGTCAAAATTAAAGGGCTTAGGCATTGAGACTGATTATGTGACCTCTGAACAGTTTTAAAAACACAGGGTGGAGACTACAAAGAGCTTGTGAGCAGTAGGAGAGGTGGAGAAGGGAGCAGTGTGCTGACGTGGGGCAGGACTGGTCATGTTTTACGACTCCCGAGTCTCCTCCAGGCTTCCAGATAAACATCAGCTCAGCATGTGCAACAGGCACACTCCCACATCGTCGCACATCAAGTTTCCGCTTACATGCGTGTGCGCGGCTTTAGCTCGGGTGTGCCATGGGCTTTTGTAACAGTGCGTAAGGATAGTCTGTGTGAAGTGTGTGCAGACCTGAGGCTGGGTTCAATAGGTTTTGCTGTTGAACGGGGACGGGGCTGGCGGAGTTCGTCTGGGTTATCTGGAGCATGGCTTTGCGGGGGTCCTGCCAGGTTGTTGATTGGTCAATGTGGCTGCGGGGAGAGAAGAAACGTTATACAATAAAAGAAACAGAATCATTCTCTGCCAAATGATGTACAGAAGGTGACACCGGTATTGCAAATTCAGTATGTGCTAAGACCATGTATGCTGTATAGATGCTGAATTCTCAAATCTGATTGGTTAGTAGGTATTGATTTCTTTTTAGGAGCTGATCTGAGTTGTGCCAAGTATAAATGTGGTCTTTCTCATATAAAATAATTTCATTATAGTAACAACTCATTAAAATGGACATGTGCAGAAGAGTCTTGGCATGGACTATTGAATGTGATATTGTATAATATTACATATTATGCCAATACGCAAAGTCAGTATCATGTTCATGTTTTTTTTCTCATTACTACTTGCACTTTTGTCATGAATACAATTGCACATCAAGGTTACACTGCATTTCACTTTTTGTGAATTTGAGTATTTTTCATTTATACCTTTTAAAAAATATATATTTAAAATTATTATTATTTGTGACCGATTTCCTTTTATTTATATATACACATTATATTTTTTATTTGTTTTAGTATTGCACTGATAACTTTTGGTCAGCTCTCACATTGCCCATGTACAGTGCAATCACATCTACAAACCTGTCTTTGTCTTACTGTTTTTATTGCTTCTGGGTGTCTGGTATTTTCTTTGGGATCAACTAACTAACTAGATAACTACTGGAAAAGATCTCTCCTTAAGGAGATGTTTAGGGAAATCGTCTCCAGCTTTCTTAAGGAAAGAGGCCCATTTTGCTTTTTAGGTAACATGATAATGCATTATGGTACACTAAGCAGGCTCTGCACCATGTTAAACAGTAAAGAGTAAATTAAAAAATATTGCTTTGCATAAAGAAGATATAGGCTTGTAATTTTCCTTTTAATAATCTTTTAGTCTTCTGATGCCTTTGCTGATGTTAATAAATGTATAAACTCTGTTTTTCAATGTAATCAGATGCTAAAGTTTCAAAAGGTCCCATATTTCACTATTTCTTTAACAAGTTAACGCAAGTCTCAGAAGTCCCACAAAACACGTTTCAATATGGCAGCTGAAACTCCAATCAGATTTCGTATTTTTTTATACTTCAAATTCCTTTTATCCTGTATTTCACCCCTCCAAACTTGCTGTTTCAGTGTTTATGTAAATGAGCTACTGTTAAGTCATGCCCCATGAGAGAACTGCAGTGGTAAACAAAAAAATAGGAGTTTCCCCCTAATATGAGGTCACATTGGGGTTAGTGGAATGTAATTGGCTGGATTAAACTTTGGCCAGTACAAAATTTTTTTTGAAAAAGCACAACACAAGAGACCAATCTTTAAACCAAATTACTAAAAAGTAGATTTAACGTAAATCCCCTTTAACACAATTACGTTTAAATTGCATTTTTTTTTTTTTTTTTACTTTAACAGTTTCTGTAATGTTAATTTTACCAAAGCTAAAAAAAAAATAAAAAAAAAGGTAGAAAGCGCTCATGAATAAATGCAACATGAACAATATGCTAGAAGTATCTCCTAACTGCTACCGACCAGAAGGTTGCAAGTCCAAACCATACTGCTAAGTAACTACTGCTGGTGTATTGCTAAAAGATTTCAAGAAGAGAAATGAAAACAGATTGCTTTAAGGGGGGAAAAAGAAAAAAGCAGTGAGCGTCTGTTCCAGTCTTTCACCGACTATTTGTTTGGCTGGTGCCTTAATGATGACATCATGTTATTTCTCTTTAAAACGGTAGTTCATGGAAAAAACACTTCACGTTTTCTTGGAATTGACGTCACGGTCTGGACGGAATCATGTTGTTGTGTGCATTCACTGCTTGTGATCATTTAATTTAATTGAAAGGAAATGGAAAAAAAGGAAACAACTCAAAGCAGTTCTACATACTCAGAGCAGAGTTTTGACTAACATATTCATAACCAGTGAAATGCGACACATTTACAGCCTTCGTCTGAACTTGGATGACAGAGTGCTGGCGACCTGAGTCCATTTGTCTGCCGAGACTAAAAATAGTTGTGTTTTGGGAGTTCATTTTGCAAACTCGAGTTTGCAGTCTGGTAGGGCAGCAGTGAGAGGAAGAAAGGAGGAGGAGGAGGAGGAGCGAGCAGTAGAGCGGAGTCAACTTTGGCCTGGATTACATGTGATCTGCTCATGAGTAGCAAACTGGAGGATCGCTTGAGTGTAACACAAAGGGCCCGAGCGCCTTTCAAGGAAAAACCATCCCTGAAACACACTCCGGTACTAACACACACACACACACACACACACACACACACACACACACACACACACACACACACACACACACACACACACACACACACACACACACACACACACACACACACACACACACACACACACACACACACACACACACACACACACACACACACACACACACACACACACACACACACACACTTGTGTTTATTCAACGCCTAAACAAAGCCAGTATAGAGCAGGAGCGGGTTTGTGCCTTTCGGTCCTGCCGGGTTTGCGCGGTGCCTTGCAGTTTGCCACACTCAAAGGTTAAGCAATGTGTTCATCATGAGTGGCGAAATAAGGACTTTTTCCGACTTGATATTTATCCTGACCTTTTCAAAATCCAAAAACATTAAGGACAAAATAATGAAGCTGGGATTTTCGTTTCTTTGAGCGAGATCTTTTTCTCTGCAGAGAACGCTTTGCTCTGCCTGTGTGGCGAGGAGGCATTTCTAATTATTGCTTTGTTGGGACTTGCTGCTCGATTAAGATGGAAGGCTAATTGAGGAAAAGGGCTCCCTGGCAGGCTGGGTCTGTCTCATTCAGACAGGGTCATGCCTAGGGCTCTTCCCAGCCAGTTCTTTCTCCTGCTGCCTGCTTTGCCACACTGAAGTGTCAGCCCATTGAATGATCTGGCGCCACTTTTCCAAAGCTTTTACCTGGCAGACAAAGGCTCAGACAGAGCTACGACCCCGAAAGGCCCAACACTATTCAAAGCGATCCCCCGCTTCCAGTGGTCGCCTCTCAGGTCCGATTGAGAAGCTCTGACATTGAAAAATAGTGACGTTATGGTGTGATTTCAGTTATTCTAGCTTTGTCATCCACATCCTTGGTCACATACTTACCAGGAATTGGTACTGATCTTGCTACTAGTCATCAAAGCTAGTTTGATAGTGGTTAAGTTTTGCCCTAGATAATGTAAACCAACATCTGGATAATCAATTAGGACTGTGAGCCAAACTATCTACACTTATGGCCTTGGGCAGAAGCTCTTATATTTCACTACATGTATACTATTACTACATTACATATACTGTATACAGATTTCGTAAATGTAATGTATATATATTCACATATGAGCAGTTGAGGGTTAGGGGCCGTGTTCAAGGGGCCAACAGTGGCAAATTGGGGTTTGAACCTGTGACCTTCCCATCAGTAGTCCAATGTCTTAACCGCTGATGTTCCTATATACTGCATTCATTCTCTGCTAAATGGGACTTAAACCACAAACTCTCTAAGCCCAGCACAATTTTATCTTGGTAAAACCAGAAATGTCAAATTTACAATAATAATTTCTAAGCATTTCAAAGCAACCAGCACTATAAACCAGACAAGAGATGTTTTTTGGATATTGCAATTTGATTGAATTCTTGTCATCTTTATTGTATGGTCTGGAGCTTTTTTTTTTTTTGGTTAACCTTTTGAAGTATTAACACCTACATAAATTATCTAAAATAATTACTACATAATACTTGCTACAAAAACTGTGGTGTATTTATGGTAATCAGCAATATTATAGCAATCAACATTCGAAAGGTTACTGAGATCATTGTAAAAATTACATTTAATTCAAAGTAGTTTTTATTTACATAGCGCTTTTAAACAACGCTCATTGTTGGCAAAGGAGGTTCACAGAATTAAACAAAAAAATTTATGGAAATGAGTGCGTGAAGGAATATGTATAAATCACAATTATGACAAAGCCGAGGGTGATGTTTAAAAAATGTGATTTGATTCGAAATAGAAAAACGTGCAAATTATGCCATGTTGCTAATTTAAAGATCGCTGACCAGAGAAAACCGTAACACAAAGTGCGGATTTAATTGCAATGACAGTATTTTAATGTTAACCCATAATTGGGCTGATTGGAACTCCTGTTACAAAAAAAATAATTGCTGAAAATTTCTGGAATAAAAAAAAAGAAGAAAAGTCTAATTCCTTAGTGTGCAGTTTCTTCGGTAGAAAGTTCCTATCTTAATTTAACCTGCAACCGTTCAGACCTGGGTGTCGTCTTGATTAATCATTTCTGTCACTTGTGCATAAAGCGCTGAGTAACGGAGCGGTTTAAGCTAAAAAGCTGAGGTAACTTGTGTCCCATGGTGAGCTGGAGAGACAAAAAGCGAGGCAGAGAAAAAGAGAGACCGAGAGCGAATGTCTAAAAAAAACAAAACATAGAAAAAGTACATCAGAAAGAGCCTGACTCAGCACTTCACCCCCTCCCCCCCCAACACCACCCATTTTCAAGCCCTTCTTGTTTATGCTTTGCTGATCAAAGGCACTGCCAGAAACTCCCCCTAATCCCCCCCCCCCCAATGGCACACCAACCTATCCCCCCCAGCCACACACACAGAGCCAGGAAAGTAGCCCAGCCCGCTGCAGATGAGGGCAACCTGGGGCCTTTTGAGGAGGGTCATGGGGGGGAGGGATGACCGTCAGGGGGAAAAAGAAAAAAAAAGAAAAGAAGAAAACAACAAGCGCGGAAGCAATCCCTCAGAACTCCTCTGACTGAATGGATCGCTGTGGTCCTGTTACACTCTGTGTCACCCCGACCCTCCCCCTTCCACGGCTGCTGGAAACTATGACGGACAGGGATAGAGGGAAAGGGAGAGAGGGAGGAAGGGTGAGAGGGACGGAGGGAGGATGGGAGAAGAGTGTGCATGCGTGGGTGTTAGTTTTAATTGGTGCACAGGATGTTGTGTGTTGAGATCTCCTCTCTTGGGTTTCAGTTAACCTAGAAGCAGGCAAACTTGCACAGGTGGGCTTTATTAGTCCTAAGAGCGTGCACGCGCACATGTGGATGCAGGCACACACACAGACAGACATAGTTCCATATTAAAAGTGTAAACCGCTGTCTCTCTAGCGCCAAACAGCCCAGACTGAGGCCCTCACAGGGACTGCAATGTACGAGACACTCAAGTCTCTGAACTCAGCCAACCATCTAATTCTGGCTTCCCAAAATTACATAATGCTCAAATTTGACTCTCTAATACATAGTGCAGTTCTTAAACTAATAACAGTCTGAAAAACAACAACAACAAAAAGTCCCACACATCCATGTGTTGCACGACACAATGTCTTATTGTACTTGTAAATAGAGGAGTCCAGGCCAAAACCTTCATCGCCGTCTCGCTATCCCGAGCCTGCAAGTTCATGCAGTTCCTTCTCTGTGTTCCAGCAGACTTTCGGCAATTCAGAACCTCAACCTGACTCTTTCCCAGAGCGAACCAGTTTTGGGAAAGTACCGGGAAATGGGAGGCAAACTGGATCCTATCCAACAGAAACAATGGAGACACGTGGACGTATAGAAGTGCTTATCCTGCTTTCTAAGCTTCTGCACTTTCCTAGACAACTGCGGTTATTTTTAAACCTGTCTGGTGCTACACTGTTTGGCGTGTGCTTGTACTTTGTATGTATCTGGTGGTAATAAGATAGCTCAAAGTAAATCTCTTTTAAACTTCTGCAAGATGAGATGAAGAGGCTAATTTGGCCTTTTGGTCAAAGAGCAGCTGGGTCGAGCCATTCTTTAGAGGAACTGCAGAATCGCATATGATCAGCAACACACCCCGGCATCCATTTTACGGTTAATACTCCCAGCCTCATATCCTCTGTTCTGAAGCCTATTCCAGGAGACCTTGGGCATGAGGCAGGGTATACCCTGGACATGGTGCCAGTCCGTTGCAGGGCACACACACACACACTACAAGCAATTTGGGAACGCCAATTAACCTACATGTCTCTGGACTCTGGAAGGAAACTGGATTACCCGGAAGTAACCCACCAAGCAGGGTAGAACATGCACACAGACTCAAGACGGGTAACGAACCCCAACACCTTACGAGACATCTTAATTTATTAATTTTACTATTTGAAAAAGTAGTAGCACTGAATTTTTCCCTTCCCTCCATAGCATTGGTTTTTGTTCCAACCGATTAGACTTTATAAATCATAAAAGCAAATAATTTTTTTTATTTGGTTATGGTCCGGTTAGCATTTAATAAAATCACTTGTGCAGGCACCCAAGACAAAGATTATGTGCCTTCTGTGATCGGCACTCAACAATATCAAGTAATTTGTTTTTCAAGTGAAAGTCCATTCTTGGGTCTGTTAAGTAACCAAAGTTTACCAGACGTTTGAGACATCAGCGGTTCAGTTGTGCCACACATTTCTAATAAATAGTTTCTGCATTTTCAAACAAGCATTGGTAATGACAATATAATGGATGAAAAACTGCAGAGGTTGGCTGGTCAATTTCTAGACCAGGCCATGAAATGAAAGTGAACGCAAGATGGATTGAAGTCCAGAACTCGAATCGCTATATTTAGTGCGTCCGAGTATACAATAAAGACGATTTTAAAATGACTTATGACTCCGTCTCAAACTGTGCACTGTAATCTTAGACAACACACCACGCACTTGACTATGTAGGGTAGTAACATCTCAAATGCTAATAGAAACTAAACAGACAAGACAAACTACCTTGAGTAACGTCATGGAACGGACAACGCTCGATAGGAAGTACCGATTTTAAACCCCAAAATATTTTACGTCTGTGATGCATTGGTTACTGTGCATGGACAAGCATTGAAAAGAGCAAGTGGGAGCTGAAAAGAGAGCCTTGACCCTGCAAACTGTCTCAGACGGAGATGAAGTGAGAGATCAAACCCGAGAGCAGTGGTGGTGGGGAAGTGGAAAAGGTTGGGTGGTTGGGGGGGGTCTTTTTTAGGTCCTCTCTCCAGATGTCATCACTATGGCCTGTGCTAAGAAAATCAGTAAGCAGAGGGAGCTCTAGGGGATTGTGGGGGGTAGTGAGCTCACAGGATTGGGACTGGACCCACCCAGGCACTAAACACAGCTCTGATTGATGGCCCAATTATCAGGATCCTGTTTATTGTGCTGCTGTTATTTATAACAGAAAGGGGCAGAACGGGTGGGGTAATGGGGGTGTTATTTGGGGGAGGGAAGGAGGTGGATTCAGAGACTGCTAGGACTAACTTTAAAAAAAAAAAAAAATTTTATACTACATAAGCACCCTTTAATTAAACAGACCATGAACTTTGCCGACTCGTCATACAGTCATGCCTTTATCTGGTGCTCTGTCCATGTCTGTGCCTGAGTGCATCACTCGCTTTTAATTAAGAACTATTCTCATCTGACGTTGACTCACGATGATCTAAACCAGCTCTCGACTACTCTGACCTCGACTGTGAATCAGAAGAAAATAACAGAGCGTGTAATAGCCATTGTGGACAGACGGAGCCTGAGATTTCTTCCAGCTTCTGAGAAGTCTCTATCTACAAAAGCTCTTTAAGGAACAAGCCTTTCCTTTCCCTAACACCACAGCACTGGGAATGCGAGGTTTCCATCAGCAGGACATCATCAGCGGAGATTACCACATGACCCGGCGACCCCTTGCCCAAATTAGGCCTTCTCTTTTGAAGGCGTGTTCACATCACACACAGAGCAAGTTTTAAAGGTGGGAGAGGAGGAGGAGTGGAAAATCTACTCAGCAGCTGATTAGAGAGCATGAAAGTTTTCAGGGAAAAGAGCATGACAAAGGAGAAAGATTTGCTTCAAAAAGGCAAAAAAAAAAAAACTGGAAAACTGGATCAATGCAGAGGTGGTTAAACTTGCCACACTTGATCAAGGCAGAGAGCAATCGTAATGGAAAAGGCTGCTATTTGCGACAACTCTTCTTGCAGAATAACAGGTGATCCAGAACCTTGATTATATTGCCATCTAGGATAAAACAACTTTTTGCAGACGTTTGCACAATTTAATGTCACACAGTCAGCCAAATTTTCCTTCAAATTTGTTCATTTTGGCAATTCCACCACCAAATGACTACCACCAACCAGGGAGACAACAGCATGTGCTTCTTCTAAGATACAGTATTTGATGCCATCTTCTCAAATTGATGTTAATGCTACATCACATGATACTTGATAAGCATGGCTGTGGGGCAAGCATGGCTGTAGCATCATCTGGTCTCAAATGTGTTGGCTTTCAGGAAGACAGTTGTTGCACCACTAAGTACAAAATGCAAACTGCTAATATCTAGTCAATCAGCTGGTTGATTGTTGCACTGATGATCAGCTAAATCTGTATTTTTAGCAGGGAACATCTTTTTTGATCGCAGAAGTCCCACCAGGAGCATGGAATTGTCATGTTATTGGGTTTTGTGGTTGTATTCAAGTTGGCCTGAGATTCTGCTTACTCCGGTCCCATTTGCACCAACAACCTCACACTGCTTCGTCTATGTGACCAAACAAATAAAGCTCCAAATGGAGCTGGGGAGAGAAGTGCAGATGGTTTAACATTCAGGGACTGACCACAAACCATACTGCTTTTAGTGATTACAAAACCGGATGATGAACGTTCATTACTCACTATTATTGAGTGGAACGGCAGTCATGTCAAATTTGCTAATGACAAGTTAATAATAGCGGCCATATCCGGTCATCTATTTTTTTTTTTGCATGCCTTATTGACAATGACTATTTTTTTTGCGAGATTTATGATCATGTTTTTATCACAAAACAAGTCAGACAATTCGCTCACTGGGCATTTTGAAAAGAACACACATGCAGGGTCACTAGTGGAATAACCCCAAAATCAGTCATTCATATGGTAGCAGAACAATGCATACAATGTAGATGTAGATACTGATACCTGCCGAAAAAAAATTCTACGTGAACATTTTAATTTTTTTGCCACCAAAATGTCAGAAATGGCCAATCTCAAAGCAGAAAAGCCTTGCTGATGAGCAAGGTCAGAGAAGAATGGTCAGACTGGTTCACGTAAACCGCAAGGCTCTAATAACTACTCAAATAGCCACTTTTAACAACTGTGCTGAGCAGAAATGCGTCTCAGAACACACAAGACAAACTTCGAGACAACTGTCTTACAGGAGCAAAAAACGAAATCAGGTTCCATTCCTGCCAACCAAGAACGGGAATCTTTGGCTACAGCGGACAAAGGCTAACTAAAACCAAACACTGAGGACTGGAAAAAGACCACGTGAAGTTTTTTCCAATTACTGACCATTTCAGTGGACCATTTACTGAGTAATGAGTGAATGGTTATTAACTGTTATTAGTAAGGAATTCAAAATCATAACGCGAGTATTGAATATGGCAAGTTTATGTCGAAATCGGTTTCATTGCCTCTGGCAGCATTACAATTTTCAGTGTGTGCATGTGTGTGCACACACGTCTGTGTTTACAGCTCAAGGCAAACCATTTGCGATAAAGCTCTAAATAACATGGCCTGACATTGAAAAACGAATGTGCATGTCGACCCAGCAGGGCCTCCTCCAAGAAACACGCTAACCTTACCCCAATTTGCAGGTTTAGCAGCTTCTGCATTTCCTCAGTGAGCAAAAGTCCAAATGTTAACGACTCTGAGAGGAAATAAGGGGGCCATTTTGATTTTATGGCACTTGTGGCCACAGCGTTGGTGGCCTAATGGGTAGGAGATCACCAAGTCATGCTAATTAAAACGCTCATCTCACAGTTTGCCCTCCTCACCTACTTGATGGAAGGCTCTAGCTCACATATGAGACACCTTTCAAAGTTGGCAGATCCTTTCAGCGAGGGCTTTTAAAAGCTCTAGTTCTCTTGCTACTTGGATCTTGGCCCGGGAGCTCGTTAACAATTATTTGATGCTTTTATCCCTTTCGTATGGTTATGCCAAGGCTAGAAACAATTACACGACTTTTTGGCCTCATTTAGCCTATCGCTTCAAGGCACACCTTTGTGGAGTGATTAACAACAGAACCGTTTCGCTGTGGGGGTGGGGATGGTGTTGGTGTTGGTAAGAAAGCGAGCATGAGTCTCATCAGGACGCCTTGCTCTGACTTTAATAAGCCAACCGAATGGCCTGATTAGCCCACCTATTTGGTCACAGTCTCCAAATTAGGGCCCTTACTTAAGTTTATGACCTCGGCCTGAGCACTTTTGCCCTGTGACGCCCTTTTCCCCTCCGTTTTTTGCGGTGGGGAGAGTGGGGGGGTCCATGTCTACCTACCCCAAACGATCTCTAAACAGGCTTGGTGAGAACTAAACAAGGCGACCCAGGCTGCCTCCCCCCCACATATAAACACACACACACACACACACACACACACGGACACACACACACGGATAAATCAAAGCTTACGGCAAACTGCTTGGGGAAAAAGAGGGGAGGAAAAGGAACAGGTCAACACGGCGTCTTGACCTTTTCCCACCCTTCTCTTCAATGGGATTTATAATGGAAGCTGGCAGACAAGTGGGGGAGAGAGGGGAAGAGAGAGAAAAGAAGAATTGAAGCTGATAATCCACTTCCCCTTATCTCTTTCAGGCAAATAGAAACCTGTGACTGATTATTATGTTATACAGGTGCTTTAATCTTGGAATCCAAAGGTTCCCAATATCTGATGGTGGGTAGGGGGTGTCTAATCTCAATCGCAAGAAGAATTAACACCAGAACTAGCATTACGTCTGAGGAAACTTTGCCCTAAATGTTTTATCTTCTGTGTACTGATGATCTGCAAAGTTGCTAACACTTAATAAAGGACTCTTAGCAGGCAACAAACTTTTAGCATATGCTGAAAAACAGGACATTTGGAGAAAATTAAAGGGCGCTTTCACATTAGGAATGATTGATTTGTATTGTGCCAGGGAACAATTGCTCCCCTCTCTCCACGCAGGCCAGCGTTCACATTGTTTTTTATTCTTCGTTCTCGGGCACACTTGTGTATTTACACTCTCCCATACAGCCGGTGGCAGTATGCACTTACTTAGTTTGGGGGACGCAAAGAACAAGTAAGTTAACCTTCGTGCTATGCCTAATATTAATGATATTTTTGAAAATTCCTTTCTACTTTGGAATTCGAAGTTAACAGGATGAGATTGGCGTGCGCTACCTTGAGATTTTGGAGGAGACTGACGGCACTGATGACATCACATCTAAACGATGACCAACTTCTTCCAATCTTATTCAATTCGTGCCCGAGTACGCTGTACCGTGTCCCAAGACCATCTCGTAAAACAGAATTTGGTACAGGTCACAAGCACAAACGATTGTGTTCTCATGGATCAAAACGAACCAGACTTTGGGGTGAAGTACTCTCAAAACCAATCCCAGGAACCTAAAGTGAAAACGCCCTTAGAAGTACAGTAACTAGCCAGCTTTTTTTATTAGCATTCATTTATTACTCTTTATCATCTTAAGCGAATGGGAACAGTTGTGGATTTTGAGAGATGGAAGAAAACGGGAGAACCCTGAGGAAATCTGAACAGACAAGGAGAACAGGTGGAACTCCACACCGTAAGCCGAGCCCAGGATCGAAACTTGTACCATGAAGCCGTGAGGCGACACGGCCATCTGCTGCTTCTGCTAAACTTTAGACGCTGGCGCCTTCACCACTGGTTCAAGGAAGTGACTGATCTCCCCAGTTACATTCATTCAGAATAAAAAAAGACCCAAAGCCTCAGGCACAGTGTGTTCCTCTGTCATACTTTCACTATCTCTCTGTTTCTGTTCCCTGAATCACTCTTACTCTGTTGACCGTGCATCAAGGCTGCGTCACAAACCGCACATCCATTCATGCTGAAACGGAAAGCTGGAAGTCCTGATCAGAGTCACTGAAGCTGCGTGACTCACATGCGGCTGAGCCACAAATAGAGTTCCTGCTGAATGGTGTTAGGACATCAAAGAGCAGAGTGCAGTCTCACACACACACACACACACACACACACACACACACACACACTCTGTCTCTCTACTGACTTGTCCATTTTAACAGTAGTATTTCATCATTTTTAAACAATATTTCATAAAATTACCACTTATGCCACACCATGGCTAAAGTCCCAGAAGTCCTTGAATGCGACTGATCATACCCCTAGACATAATTTATGCATGATAAACATGTGTAAGAAAATACAAAACTGTTGATATGGTGAAGCTATCTGTAACGTAAAGTTTATTTAACATTTATGGAGGAAGTCTCCAGTGTCGGTGTATAGTGTAACACTCAGTTCTCTGCCATGTGGGACTCTTCAGCACTGAGGAGTGAGGACTCTCTGGTTTCTCTGTAACACTATACGCTGTTTTTTTCCTCCTTCTTCTTAATTGTCATACCTTTTGACACAAATTTTGAGGCTAAATAAGTCCCCGTATAAACATCATGTAGGAGGAAACGCAAACCAGGCTGGCAAGGTGACAACTCTCTTCAGCTGCTATAACGAAAGTGATAACAGGAACACAGTTGCATTAAAAACAACTACAAACAGTTATAAATCACATATTCTCTTTGTAAAAAAAAATCCATTATTTTAATTTCCAATTCCGTTCCAAAGCATTGTGTTACACAAAACACGAAGCAGTGCATTCGGAGAGAAGCGCCCTCGAGCCTCTTCCGCATCCGTGATCTCAAAATCACCCGTGATGAGTTAGTGTTCAGACTGATGCAGCACATCCATCTTTAGTCTTCTGGCATTTAGTCTCATAGCCACTGGCGTCTGTGCCTGGCTTCGCCTAGAGAATGCGAGTTTCAATCCAGACAACGTGATACGGAGACCGCTATTTAGTTCTTTTATAGCCTACCCATTGCGTAATCTCCCTCATCCTGAGTGCATGTTAAAAGAATATTATTACTTTCATGCTTTGACATTTTCACTATAGCTGCCCGAACACTTGGAAACATCAACAACAACAAAAAAAAAAAACTTTTGACTTTTTCCACAGAGGTCACGTGGGTGCAAACTCGGAGGACAAACGACAAAGCTGTTGACAAACCAAATCGGTTCCCTGTGGGAAAGTGAAGCACAAACAGAGCTGAGGTCAACGCCAAACAGAGAGATGAAGAAAACGCAGCTCCCGTCTCTCTCCCTCTCTCAAGTCCCAAACAAAAAGAGGGGAACGGAGGAGGAGGAGGGGGTTTACACACAGGGGCTAGCTCAGCTCCGTGACGCTCACTTGTGCATTCAGACACCCAAAGAGACAGTGTATAGAGATCAAACAATGCCCACACACAGACAGGGGACTCCCCAAGTGTGTGTGTGTCTATTCCTGAGAGAAAAGAGAGAGGGAGCCTTTTAAAAATGGTTGTTGTGAACCTTTTCTCAGATATGCCATTTTTCGAGAGAAGTCTGCAGACATTAAGCCCTCATCACCGTCTTGATGCGTTAGGATCTGGGAAAATTTCCAGATGTTCGTTTTGCTCTTGCGAGCGGACTCGTGTTTTTACCCTCCGCCTCTCCCCCTCCCTCGTTCCCCGTTTAAAAAGAACTACTCCAAATGAAGCAGATGTCCTCCAGATGTTTCTCCTCCAAACATCTGGGCTTCAAAAGCTCTCCTTTGTATCCCAGTAAATCTGAGAGCAATCATGTTCGGCCAGAACCGGCTGGTCAGATGGCTCGCCAAATTTTTAAACCGCCGATTAACTTTACGTGCAAAAAAATATAAATAAGGTCGGACGTCCCGTGGAGATGTTCTGCACTCTGTTTTAACTCTTTGCGTCGGTAAATAAATATCATACGATACATAAAAAAATACCTCAAAACAGTGGAAGTAAAGGTTACCAAACACTGATAAAAATGAGAACAACCTGTGGTTTTTGTCTTAAAAAAAAAAAAAAAAGATAAGCTTTCCTGCTGTAACCCATGCCCAGATGAGTTTAGCAGGCCTCTCTATCCTGCACTCGCTCATGTGGCTACACTGCTCCTTTGTTCCCATCTGAAACATGATCCCCACACACACAAACTCTCACACACAGGAAGCCTGAGCACCAAGTCCAGCAGGAAAGTTCTGACCTATCGCAATGCAGCTGCATGTTTACAGACATTAGACATCTCTCCCTCATTGGAAGCGGTGTGTATTCCTATTAACACACTCAGCAGTTCAGATCGCCATACACTCCATCACATGCGTGCTGAATGGGTTATGAGTGGAGCGGTGTGGTCTGACAATGAAACGCGCTTATGCTGGATTTTTCACGTGTGCTTTAACGTGCATGATGTAATAGTTGTGTAATTTGTTGGGAAATTTCATGGCGTGGTACCCAAGCCAAAAACTATTTATCTTGCAAGAGGAAAAAAAAAAAAGGGATACGATCACATCATTTTTCTTCGTTCTTTTTGAGTATAACTTCTAAGATAAATTCTTTTACGCTGCAAGTAATTATCATGTTGCTAAAGAGAGCATGGCTGTGAGTAAAAGGAAAATGAATAAATAAATACACTACAATGCTAGTCAAACATAGATGGTTTAGTTCTGATCAGCGACGCCGTGCTATTTTGTACATTAGATCAAAATGTTGCTTATGGCACAAATTACAAACAGGTTGATTACGTTTAAAACAGTAGCGGATCACATGTATAAAAAGTTTTCAGAGGACGCTGCATCCCTTGGGCTGAAAAATTGAGGTTGATCTTTTTTGATTATGGAGAAGTCTTAAATATATAAATGAAAACATTTTAAAATCTTCAGCCAGACACAAAATGAATAAAAGCCATTGGAGCGAGGAACTTGATCAAGACAAACTTGTCTAATCAGTATTTCCATAGCGTCAGAGATGATGTAACGTCCGATCACACACCGTGACTAACCATGACAGTGAAACACCCCTACTCACGGTTACATCCTCGTCCAAATCAGTCCAAATCAAAACGATTATTCTTGAAATACATCACTGAACCAGAAATTCACAACAACAACAACAACAACAAAAAAAGCCAGTCCAGGCAACATCATCAGGAAGTGACAATCAGTTGGCTAATAATAATAAGACATAATTGCAGAGCTGGGGACATGCGGTGGGGACTTCACTCATGTAGCAGCTGAACAAACTCTGACGACTATACTGAGCCAGTGATCGGTCCTCACGAACAAGAAGGTCTTAACCTGGACGGCACTAAAGAGCGAAACCACAGAATGTGGTTTAGTTTCTTTATGCAACCCTTGCAGATGTTGCCTCCACGTTACTTACTTGTGCTTAGGGCTTTTGATTGGTTGAATGCCATGAATCCGGTTAAACATTGTAACGTGCACCTCTACTGGTTAAGCAGCCTTTCACGCTCAAGATAAATTCTGTCCCCCTCACAAAGCAGCATGAACTCCACCGTCCACATCGTCCCTCTAGTCTTGCTTATTTGGTAAATATAAGGAAGCGCGGCATGTAGGGTGTTTTTTATTTTTTGTGGAAATGTTTAATTCTCTATGACTCAGCTGAAGAATCGATTTAAGGTTAAGCAGTTGTCATAGTATTAATTCTATGCATGTTTATGGAAGTTAGAATCAAGGAAGTTGAATCATTGGGGGGGGGGGTCAATAAGAGGTCAGCTTGGACTTTTACTTGAACTCTTTACTCATGTACACTCTAAACTCACTCTGAAGCAAAGATTATTAGTAATTAGGATGCCATCAGTCAGTTTATCTCACACAAACACACACACAGTGTGTGTGTGTGTGTATATACATACAATATACACAAGCACCTTCCAATTCCATGGTCTTTTCTGATTTTAATTTCTTTCTACATATGCAATAATCTCCTTTGAATAGTTGATATTAAGATGTATCTGCTACTTTTGCGCTGTAAAGCCTGTATAACGGCTCTAATCTGAAGTGCTGTTTGTTAATTGGCGATTTTTGAGGATGGTAACTCTAAATGTTGTGGTGTGGCTTTCCTTAGATGAGAGCCAGTTTCATCATGGTGCTTGATGGGTTTTGCAAACGCACTTGACGATACTGTCCTTGCATGAACTAATCCAGAACAGCCGACCTTCACGTCTTAAAATAACTACCGACTGCCGTTGTTAATCTTCTATATTTCATACGTTATTTTATTGATTTGAAATCTTCAGTATTATTCTAAAATACGTAAAACAAAACCCAAACCTATGGTCAAAGTCTTGTTATGCTATGTTTCAGTGTGTGAGGAAAGAAATATCTAACATCTCAGTCTACCCAGATTCAATTCTAATCATAAGTAAAGGATCAGAGCTGGGCAATATGAAATACAGTTACACAATAATATTGATATAGTCTTGTGAATTTGAACACAGCTAATACATAATATACATTTAGAATGTATTTAGAATTTAAATGTAGAATTTAACATTTTTACAAATTAAAAAAAAGTCTAGTCCCAATCTCTTCATTGCCAGTCCTGGAGGAGCAACACAGTCTGCTCAAACACAGCTGATCCAACAAATCTGTTAGTTACCAGTTTCAGTAAGTGTGTTTAGGTGTTGGTGAAATACCGTGCTGGACACTTGTCCTCCAGGATTGGAGTTTACCCGGCCCTATAACAACACAGGATGCTGAAGAGGGTTTTGTTTAACCTCGAAAAGTATCAAAAGGTTTTTGACATATTTTTGTAGAATTTATCATGATACTCTGATCATATCGCCATACTGCCCAGTCTTTACGGCAAATAAATGCTCACTCATCAGGAAGTGAGCACAAAACCTGTGAAATTGGTGGGAAAAAAAAGCCACTCACTTAAGGAAGTATCTCTGGCCTGATGGGGTCTTGGCCATCTCCCAGCCTGGAGGCAGGGGCACGTCGTCGGGGATCTCGTACGAGGGTTGGCGCAGGTGCTGAGGGGAGGTGCCTGGCGGGCCCAGGGTGCTCATGGTGCCGGAAGTGACGGCGCTTAGCTGCAGGGAGGCAGGCGAAGAGTGCGCTCGGACGTGCTGTGGAGTGAGTGTGCCGGCCGTGCCGGCATCTGTGCTTGCCTTGAAGAAACGCACACAAAATGTACATCACACACCCCGAAATCATGACCTACCACAAAGATGTGGGGTTTCATGACAGGCAGGTACACCCTGCTAAAGGGTAAAAAAAGAAGAAGAAGAAGAAGAAGAAGAAGAAAAAAAAAAGAGGGTGAGTGGAAGTGCAATGACTCACGAGACAGCATGAGTCACACTGCTATTGAAAGGGATTAAGACGAGAAAGAACGGATGTGTACGAGATCAGAGGGTCACATGATTTATGGTATGAACAGACAGGATCTGATGCAGTGACCATTTCAGAGCCAAAACATTGGCAAATTCATTCAAAACTAAAGAGTGAAATTAGACGTTTCACACAAAAAGCAACTTGAACAAAAAGTGTTTACATATCATATTAAACATTTGAGGTGATTTTATTTGGACATCAGGGGTAAATCTGCCTTTTTTTTGTAAGTTTTGATGTGGCCTAGTCTGGTAAAGGAGTAGGACAGGAAACACAAGAGGCCTGGTTTGGGAAAGCTCAAAGAACTCTTTGCCCCAATCCATGAAACGGCCCCTGGTTGAATATCTATCTAGTGCACTAGAAAGTGTTTAAGAGACGTAATTTCATATCATGTGTCTGCACTTAGAGAGCGCACTTTATGTAGGAAGTGGGGAGCCATTTGGGATTGAACCACAGTGATTTTTCTTTTTTTGGAGTTGAGTAGTGTACTGCGCATGCGCGCTGAATCGAGGCGTTTGTGTAACCGAATATAATGCAGATTTTCCTCTAGAAGTATTTAAGTATATTATTATAATTTAAGATAAATGAGGCATTGAGAGACAAGGTGGACAAAGCATGTAGCAAAAATAATGATAATTCATTTATAAACTGCAAGACGTACTATTATTTGAGTTAAATAATATTTTTGGCGCATTCGTGGTAAAGTGTACTTTATATCACGTCCTTATCACGTGTACTCTGTAGGAAGAAGGGAGACACTTGGGATTGAACCACAGTGATTAAAGCTACTGCGCATGCGCACTGACTGCAGCTCTGAGAGGGCATATAAAACTATACAGTAGATTCTCGCAATGCGTTCATGTGTGTTTAAATACATCATTAACTTCCCTACTAGTTTCATCTTAATGTTTAGATAGAAAACAGCGATGTGTGATGTGCTAATACAAATTCCTTATTGTAAACTAGCCTTAAAAGGTGAGCAGTTTCAGCTAGTTTCTGTTTCATTCAGTTTGTTATATTCCATATCCTGTGTCTGTCCTAGGCGAGAGCACTTTATATATGTAGGAAGGAGGGAGCCACTTGGGATTGAAGCACAGTGATTAAAGGAGCGGAGAAGTGTACTGCGCATGCGCGCTGACTGAAGGTTGCTTATCTGTAGGAGTTTATGTAGACTTTCTTATTAAGGCAAGTTCTTTAAAAAATAAATAAAAACGAATTGTTAGATTAAAAGACAAGCGATTCGCCATTACTTGTGGTGTAGTAAAATGTGAAATGATATTTGAAGAGAGAAGATGAAAAAAAAAAGGTACAGAAAATGTTGCAATAACTTCTTAAGAAATTGAAAGACGTGTTATGGTGCGTTCAAATGCAGTGTGTTACCTGTCTGGAGTGTGATTTAGGCTCGGGTGGTTTGAAGAAGGAGTCTGGCAGCTTCCTCATCCTCATGGGCACGGATGGAGGCACGGTGGCGCTTTTGGGGTTCATCACTGCGTTAAAGAGCGCCTCCAGATCGGTCTCCGAGTCTCCGCGGACATGGACCACCTGGTGTCCTGCGGGGGGGTTATGCTGGCTCGGATCCATGATTTCAAACCAAAAAAAGCAAAGACCCAAAAACAAGTCTTTTCTTAAAAAAAAAAAAAAAAGAAATCAAGAATAATCACTTATCTGACTTCAGCGCTCAAAGCTGCGCGCAGAAACTCCGAAATGCATGAATCTCATGAACGCGTCTCAGTGCTTCTCTTCAAAAACACTGGCGTCAGCTCGCTATCCAAGACTGGCGAAAAGAAATAAAACGCGACGGGTTAGTTTTCCGCTTGGCCAGGACCCACTGACCGGAGTGGAAACGCGCATATCTTCAAAAAAAACAAACAAAACTTTTTCCCCCAGTAAACACACTTCTTCTCAGAACCTCCTGGAGTTTGAAAAAGTTTTAAGTTGACAACTGGAGAGGATTTCCAACAAGTCCAGCACAGATTTCAGCAACATTTGCAAACGCACTGAAAATCACTGCACGTTCACTCACCAAACTTTTTTTTTTCTCTGAAGTTCTTCGGTAACTTTTGGGGCAGGACATCAAACTTTTTTCTCGTCGTCACGTGATCATTGAGTCACAGAGGGCGGAGTCTCATAAGCGAGAGGGGACCAGCAGGTCGTTTCCAGAACTTTTGGTGTGCTCATGGAGTCCCTTCAAAAATTCCAAGACTTGTTTAAAGTGTTTCGGCTGCTTATTTCACGCAATAATCCTCGAGTAAACAAACTAAAACAAACGACAGGAAATTATACCGTGTAAAATAAAAGATGTAATATTAATTTAATGTACACAAAATTTCTTAATTTCTAAATATTAAACCGAGTCAATTTTACTTCCTTAGGAGTCGACTCCTTCCGCAGAATCGACTCTTTTCAGGATCGACTCCTATTCCTGGCTAGTGCCTAATAGATGTGGTTTAAGATCTCATAATATTACATTTCCATCCTAAAAAAGAGCTAACTCTTCTATTATATCTACCAGTAGATAATTAGCTCATTTGTTAATTTTCCACATTTGTTATCCTGCATAGGGGGTCAGGGTGCCCTGGAGTCTATCCCAGAGGGTGCTGGGCACAAGGTATCCAAGGCACCCTGTATGCGATGGACAATAATCGCAAGGCACATTTACAGCATTTGGCAGATGCCCTTATCCAACTCATCAGTATACGTTTAAACAATTAGGGATTAAGGGCCTTGCTCAAGGGCCCAACAGTGGCAATTTAGTAGTGGTGGCAGTTTTGAACCTGGGACCTTCCAATCAGTTGTCCATTGTCTTAATCACTGAGCAACCCCTGTCACACTATGCACAAGCACACAGTAATTCACACACTCACTTATCACTATGCACTACAAACAGATTTTGGAAACACCAATCAACTACGATGCACGTCTTTAGGCTATGAGGAGAAACTGGGGCATTTAGATAATTGATAATCAAAACTTATATTACTGAGCTCCTGAAGTGGAAGTAGCATTATTTTTAATAATTAATCATTTTACTTAATTAATTAATGTCAGACCAAATACGTGAGAATGTGAATTGCATCAATCAGGAAGCTGACCCCAAAAGTTATGAAGTAGGAATAGATTACATATGCTTTGGCTGTTATTTCTCCATTTAAGCATTTTATTCCCAAATGATCAAACATTGTATTAAAATCTTTTCATCAATCTTTAAAACCATGCTTCTTTTGAAAATGATGTAAACATCTTTTACAATGTGTTGCTGAGTTAAAAAAGAAAACTACAAAAAAATATTAAATCCCCTCCTCATACATGAATTTACACAAAATAAAAATTAGGTGTTGGCTTGGGCAGTTGAGACTTTTGGTTGCTGATCAGAGTGTTTTGGGTTCGAGCCACCTCCACCGCCGGATCGCCACTGTTCAATACATAGTCAAGACCCTTAACTTTACACGCCATACAACTCAGTGCCAAGTCCCAAGCATGTTATGAAAATGGGAGGGGTGTGACAGGCATTAAACCTCTGTAACTGAAGGGTCTTGCTGATCAGATTATCCAGGATAAGAGGGGCAAACCCGAAGATAAAAAAAAAAAAACGTAAATAAAGATTAAAAGAGACACTTACACCAACGTAGTCATTGAAATTGCGATATTAATCTGCCTCTGTTTGACTCAATCGTAAATGACGACCCACTGTTTTCTGCAAGTGCATAGTTTAAACATATATTTCACTCTGTTCAAAGGATTTCCCTTTCAAAGGTTTTTTTGTGGTTTAAGAAAAGTTTGAGGTTTTTTTTCATTTGTCTGTGGGTTGTTTATAAAACAAACAGAAAATTAAGATGCTGCTATATTCTAAATAGGAAATCTAAGTAAAAATCCAAAGTGGTGGCTGAAAATGTTTTGAATTTATAGGGGAAAAAAAACCTCTAACAATTTGAAGTGTATTTTGTTAATGAAAAATAATTATCTTAGATTCATAAGATTCATTTTATCGTCATAAAATCAAAATAAATCCTAACTTGCTGACATCTTTTAAAAAAGAAGGAGAAAAAAAGTTTTCCTTTTTTGAAACATGCTCATGCCTTATGTTATGTAAATCATCCTTTTACTTTTAAATGAGAAATCATTTAGGCTACACTCTGTTGAGTCATAAGCGTGAAGTATCTAATTGAAAAATGATTTAAAGGAGGGTTGAGTATGCTAGACAGTGAAACAAGTTTAGTTTTGTTAACATAAGTGAAAAAAGGAACTACAGTACTTATTTCTCGACGTTAAATTTAGCTATAAACAGATTTTTGTAACAGGATTTTATTCATTCATCTTCAATAAATGCTTTATTTTAGGAGTCGATCTGGATCTAAACTTATTGCGAGTAGGCTTATTGCGACTGTACATTTGTATTTGCATTACAGTGATTTTCCTGATCTTGATGCCTCATACTTTCTTTTTCTTAATCTGCTTGTTCTGTCTTTCTTTATGATGTAATACCAAAATCCTGTATGATTTGCTACGATTTCAGCCATGACTGATGGATGTTAGATTCCATGTTTTAAGCTCATTAAAGAGCTGTCATTGTGCTAGAGTGTCAGCCAGTAGTCTCTCTGATCGCTGCTGGACCACACACCATGCTGTCCCAAAAGGAGGGGGGTGGGGGTGCTGGTTTAGGGACATCATCAGTAGGTCAATATGGCACTGAAGTGATCGACTCAACCTTTCACAGGACAAAACCTCAGTGCTACTTTCACCCAGTACACCCAGAATTAATGGCACACTTAAGGACTAAAAACCCACCCATTCTGAGTGTGTATGTGATCCGTATTATACAAGATTCTTATTTAATTGCAGAGACCCCTTCAAGGGGATAACTTAATGATTTACATTAACCCATAATCTTATTGGCTTCATATTGGTTACCCTGCATTTTACAAATGTCAGCATGTTGCATTTTGATGAAGATATGCAAATTTATTAACCAAATGAAACCATCCTAATTATGGGTTTAAGACTTTTTTAATTCTAGATTCTCGCAAGGAAGGTCCAAACCAGGCTAAACTCTTTTAATGCAAAAAATACATCCATAAGGTAAAATCAAAGCCAGACATCACAGTAGCATTTTATTAGCATTTTAGTTTACTTTATCGTTTTATTTGGTTCAATTATGCACTTCATAGCATTGTTTTCTGGGAAAAGCATTGGCAACTGAGCATTTGTGCCCTCTACAGGTCAGTGGACATGTCTCAGGTTTCAGTGGATAAACCACTTGAATAATATCTAAAGCAGCACTGACAATTTGTGATAACAACTTTACTATTTGAATATCTATATCTATAAATTTAAAATGCAATTTAAATACTATTTTTCCACAGGCGTTCTCTTGAATCTGATTTAATTTTAAATGTTTCATTTCTTTAATTGTTTCAGCTCTTACAGTAGTTATATAATAATAATAATAATAATAATAATAATAATAATAATTATTATTATTATTATTATTATTGTGTTATGTTTCCCAAGATCAATCAAAAATGTCCAACTTTAAATTAAATTATAATATTATAAAATTAAGTCATAAACAGCATGATATGAAGTGAAATGCTTCTATGACTGCTGATGACCTAAAAAAAAAGAAACGTTTTATTATGAAATCCGAGAATTTTCCAAAAAAGTATGAAAAGCCTGTCCATTATGCACTCAGTACTTGGTTGGGACTCCTTAATCATGAATTAATGCATCAATGCAGCCTGTGGCTGAAGACCAGGTTGCTTTGATATCAGCCTTCAGCTCATCTGTATTGTTGCCTCAGGTGATTCCCATTTTCCTCTTGACAAAACCTCAGAGACTCTCTATGGGGTTCAAGTCAGGTGAATTGGCTTGCCAAACACTCACAGTAATATCACGGTCAGCGATCCAGTTAGTGGTAATTTTGCTAGTTGTCCTTCCGCAAATGAAAATCATCGCTACAAAGATTCCCAGCAAACGTATGCATGATTATATGATGGTTGTTTAAAAGAAATGTATTTAATGCTTATATGGAAGGAGTTTCCTGTGTCAGTGATTTGTAACTATATGTTTACCATCATGGTAAAGGCTTCAGAACACGACTTTGTGCATTTGTGTGTATAATTTTTTGGCAAGCTTAAAAAATAGTTTTAAAAGAGAACAAAAGAAAAGGGAATGACTTTTTATATTGTAGCTGCTATATTGTAAGTGATAATAGGAACTAACATCTCTCATGACATGCACATTATACAACATCAAATGTAATTGTAAACTGATATACTATTTTTTTTTTATATCTCATTCTGTGATAAGTAAATATTTAATGCTGGCAGATTGCTGTTGGATAAGAGGAATAAAACACATTGAGGTGAAAATTGTAATTTCCTATAACAGCATAACAGCGCAAAACAGGAAGAAATATCAGATTGTTTATTTTTCATTATGAGACTTCTATCATGGAAAGACTTTGTTATGTATGTTGGTTAGCTTTCACATCATTTCACCTAACAGCACGTTTTATGAGCCTTAAATGAGACTTTTAACATTTCTGTTAGCTACATCAGAGCTTGAGTGTTTAATTGTGTGGTTTGGTCAGTTCAAAATGGCAGCTTGCTGAAAAGGCCAGGTGTTAGCTTCAGGCAGGTCGTATCAGATATCTGCTCCTCAGTCTTCCCGTGCCAATCGCCACCTGAGGGACTTTTTCAGTCTGGACACTTTGTATTCTTAAACTGCCATTCATAATGTTTGGCTAGATGCTAATTAACTGATATTAATCCCCTTTTTCACGAATGTATGATGGTATTTCTGGCATAATGACAATTCTACTTGGGAGAACCCTTTTTCTTAGAAGAGAGGTTCTCAAATTGGGGGTCTGTGAAGCAATTTGATAATGCGTTTTTGATTACATTTCAGAACATAGTGTTTGTAATGAAATTAATTATTAAGACTTGGCGCCGCACTAGTGGCAGCCTGTCGCAATTGATGACATCAGTCATGATGTGTTTTTTCTTTTTAGTTTTATTTATCTTTGTTTTTGATTTTTTGCCAACAGTATTTCATAATTTCCCTATGGGATTAATAAAGTACTCATGAAACATTTTTCCATTTCAACTGTCCAGTTTAGAGGATGCACACAATAGATGAATGCCTCAGCTTCTTGTACTTGGCTGACAGGAGTGGAACTTAGTGTGATCTAATGTTGATGTTTTCACATGTTGTGCTTTCTGAGATGCTTTTCTGCTCTCCATGGGTGTAAAGAGTGGTTACGTGAGTAACTGTAATCTTCCTGTCAGCTCAAGCCGGTCTGGCAATTCTCATCCGAGCTCTTTCCTCACCAAGGACGACAGAAATGCTTATTTACTTTTTCTTATAATATTTATTTTTTATTTTTGCATAATTGAATGTAAACTCGAGATATGTTTGTAGATGAAAAAAAAGAAAGATTTGCTTCTGAAGCATTTTGTGATTGCTTGTACATAATACATTTTATTTGGGTTTGGAAGCTCTTTTAGTTACTTGTTTATTTTACACTGTTCATTTATTTCTTCATTGATTTTCACATTTTTAAATGTCATTTACATACAATAAAACAATTTCATGAGTAATTTTTCCCATTTAATGAATTTGTTCATGGGATTCATTTATTTCCATGTAATGCATGTCCATGTAGGACATGTGCATTAGCATAATTTTGTTTACGTTTCATCAGTTGACTTGTTTTTTTTACAGCAATAAGTGCTGAAATTCGCTTTCACTGTAATTGCTTTCTACAATGTGAAATTTATGTGTTTTTCCCATAATTATTCAAAAGGGTCTGCTTTTCAACGTTCTAATAATAATAATAATAATAATAATAAAAATTACTTTTAAAAAAAAGTGGAAAGATCCTGTTGAAACATGTGCATATACTCAAACCCTGGGATTTTATACATCACAAGAGAAAATCTTGTAAAATCTCTCCTTGCCCAAACAGACAGGATAATGTGTGTGTGTGTCTGTGTGTGTGTGTGTGTGTGTGTGTGTGTGTGTGTGTGTGTGTCTGTGTGTGTGTGTGTCTGTGTGTGTAAGAAACAACCCCCAACATCTAGTAAGATTAAGGGACAAAGCCCTGAAACCTGTTCAACAGGTGTGTTCATGCAACACACCAAAAGTTTCATCACCTTTCTAAGAAGGCAAGTCGCGGCCAGCTCTTTCTGCACCGTGTGGCTTTCCTCGTCCTGCTGCAACAAGTCTAGGCAAGCTGACCGGAGGCAAGGATTAAACACATACAGGAAAGACGTGACAGATTAGCAGAACTGCACATGCAGGCGAAAATTTAACATTCATTAACTTAAGGCAAGGTTAATTTGAGGGCCCTTATTTTGTCCTTTTTTGCTTGGCTGGCCATGCGCACATGAGCTGTTGTGCGAGTTAATTATTGAATTGTATGAACATCTTTTAAAAATGAAGTACAAATAGCATTCGATGTAACTAAATAATAAGACAGCTTTGGGCAAGAAATGCAATGTGACCTAAAAGTTAAGTGCATTTCGGCCCATGTAATTATAATCGTGACTAAATATTTTTTTATTATCTTTATCAATTCTTCAAAATCCCACTCCTATTACATCTTCCACATAATTATTTTCCACAGAACAAATAGAAGATATAACATAAAATCCTGTTTCACTTAACTGCCGGCTACCTAATATACCTATAACTTCAAAGTAAACATGAATATTTGAACGCCACGAGGACATGTGGAAATATATTTGCAATTGAGCAATGAAAGAAAACACGATTTTCTTTTGTCCCTGAGATTAGGCTTAGGCGCAGGTACAACAACCTTTGTTGGTTCATTGGAAAACCTCCATAAAGACCTAAGACCTCCATAAAGTTATAGGAGCGTGCGTGCGTGCGTGCGTGTGTGTGTGTGTGTGTGTGTGTGTGTGTGTGTGGGATGGGACTGTTCTGCGGTTGTGTAAACTGAAGAGGGAGGGAACGGGTGGTGTATCAGGGTGGAACGTTGAGTTCATTGCTGGGTTTCACTCCCTGACCCTGTAGAGCAAGTGGAGTCGGTTCGCTCAGATTGATTCCGCCTCAACGGTCATTTACTCACAAGTGTATCCACTCCCACAAAACCTGTCTGAATTAAATCAGTGCTCTCTATTATATTAATATATAAGTACAGCTGTTTTTCTTTTCCCCTCTTATTAACGTTCTGGGCATTAATAAAAGGGTATAAACTTGTAGCTTTAAAATAAATATATTCTAGATATAAATAAGTACAAAATGACGACAAAGTTCCTTTAAATAAATTCTTAAATATAACTGGATTTATGACTGTTTTTGAGATAAAGAACAAAAAAACAAACAAAAAAAAAAACAGTTTTTGTCCATGCTGTAATACTGACTACTTGCTGGTTTTGGAGAGCAAGAAGAGATAAAGTGCTTTTCAGTAAGGATTAAAGAATGACAGGCTGGGAAATAAGAGCATTCTGAAGTCAGTAGCGTCTGTGTGGGCGGGTGCGGCTGTCAACTGCGCCACCGTGGTACCTGCTCAGGGTGGCACGTTTACGCTCGCCAGGCTGGGGAGACTGGTTCTGCAGGAAGGTAGTACAAGAGAGAGAAAGATGGAAATAAGTGACAAAAATAGAAGGTTCCATCACAATACAACAAGGAGGAAACACGACAACACACCTCTTTTATTAAGAACGATTGCAAACCGTCATATATGTATCACTCATGCGCATAATTGTCATGTAGTTAGAGTAATTCTAATTCAGAGTAACCTCTGTAACGACTCTCTGTTCAGTCCATGTCTCTTTTTGTGTTTGAACCCAAAACGGCTGCATCCTAAAACGGAAATAGTGAGCTCGTTGCTCACGGACGCAGTAGAAAAAAAATCCAGTGTTAGTATGATTTGTGAATTCTGGATCTGAGAGCTCCTCTGCCTCAACTGCATCACTCCAGTTCGTAATTGGTCGTAATTGGCTTTATCCCGTATACTAGGTCACGGGGTCACAATCTCCACACACACACACACACACACACACAGACCGGAGGTGGGAATCGAACCCACATTAAAGTGAAAAACCTTTATCTTGTTTAACTTTTTGCTGTATCCTGCTATTAAATTTCATTTAAATGAACACCTCTATACTGATTATCTTGTATGGGTTTGTACCAGGGGACATGGTGCACAAGGCTGGGTACAGACAGGCACAAGCATGGCATCTTCACAGTGGAAAAGGTTTGTAATACTCACATATGCAGGGTCCAATGCAGCAGTGCCATTCAGTGCTGTGTTCCCTGCAGCCACATCTTTCACATCTGCTCATCGCAAAAAAAGAGTCTGTAAACTAAATGCTGGAAACTAAATCTGTAAATTCTGTGACAAAACCAAACCGCCTTAATGGAAACTATCAATAGGTAAGGCTGACAGATAGCATAAATGCAAACTGGAAAAGATATATCACATTTGGATAGTGTACTGTATGTCTCACACTTGCTCTGGAAAAAAAAAGAAAAAAAAAAAAAGCACCATATATTTGAACTAATCATGGTGCAAATTTAAAAGTGAGTGTCCAAGTGAGTGTCACTGCAAGGCTCAACTTTAAGATTCTGCTTTCTGACTTTTAAAAAAACAAGTGAAAGTTTGCTATTTAGTAACAGAAAATATCTGAAAGACACATTGATGAAAAATCTTGACGGTATACTCCAAACTATTTTAACTTTGAAATCCATTCAGGTTTATAACTTGATGTCAAGTAGTGTCAAGCCAGAGCTTTCAGAAAATGCAAAGTGCCTGACTGGTTCGATGAAAAAGTGCAGCTGGAAGCTCATAATTACTAATTCTAGTCTGACACGAACTAACACAACAGGCACGTTTAACCTGAAGTTCAGGAACCTTCCTATAACAAAAAAAAAAAAGAAATATGGAAGACTCTCAGTCATAACATTAAAACATTACAACTGCCTAGGTATTTGATTTCCACTTGCACTACTGGCGTGGATCTGGTAGTTTTGGCATATGGCTCCGGAGGGGTTCTGGGTGGAGTCCCATGGCACCGGGACGTTGGCACTGAATCGCTTGGGTGCTATGGGCCTCCCTGGATAGGACCTGTTTGTCTGGTGCTCGATCGGATTGGGATCTGGGGAGTTGTTGTGATGCACTGGATGATCTGGTGCCTTTTTCGTGGCCTGCATTGACTTTTCTGTGGCATCAGACTGGATATACAAGCCTTTGGTTCCCGTGGGCATGGGTGAGCCTTCGGAGACCATGAACTTGT
Organism: Clarias fuscus; assembly: GCA_030347435.1. Lineage (NCBI taxonomy): Eukaryota > Metazoa > Chordata > Actinopteri > Siluriformes > Clariidae > Clarias > Clarias fuscus. The sequence goes on along the minus strand of CM059210.1, from coordinate 30,416,842 downwards.
CACCAGTTTAATGGTATATAGCTGGTGATTCATCTTGTTCAGTTTGCTTATCAGTGATCATAATATTATGGCTGAGCAGTGTATACAGTGTAGAGAGGGGCCCAAGTGTATACACACTTCAACATGAAAAATATGAAACATGATAGCATCATTATACATAATACTACACTTTGCTGCTTAATTCAGTTAGTTTTAAAATAGGGCATAGATAACTGCTGAAATGTGTACAAATGTTCGGCCCCTCTGTGTATATATATATATATATATATATATATATATATATATATATAGAGAGAGAGAGAGAGAGAGAGAGAGAGAGAGAGAGAGAGAGAGAGAGAGACAAACAAGTCCTATGCACACTGTGTGTATGTGTGTATGTGTGTGTTATGTACTTAAGCAAAGTTCCCATTATTTACTCTGGAGCAGGAACTATAACTGGAACTAAGCAGCAATACCTTACTTAAAAAAAAAAAAAACAGTTCCGCTCTTCCTAAAAAGGTTCCCATGAAGGAAACGCTTATTACAATAAAGCCTATTGTGTTAAAACCTGTGTCTCGCCTGTCAATATAATCTTTATTGCCCTGTCAGTTGGGCTTTTCATGTTATCATCTGATAATTAGTTCAGCTACTGAATACAACTGAGCACGGCATGCGTGGTATATTTATAAAGCAAAGCCTGTTCTGACAAGCTCTGAACATGAAGGATGAGGCTTACACTGCAGGTGGTGGTTGAGTCTATCGAGTGATTGCAAGATTTGCTGTTCCTCAAGGGAGAGAGCACTGAGGCCTTGTTGTGACTGCAGGAACTCGGCAGCTTTTTGGAAATGAGCCGGAGCTACAGCAACCTTCTTAGCGCCATCTATCACGTCTGAATCTAAGAGACGAGACAGTGAGAAAGTTGAAGCTGTAATAGCTACACGTTACAATATACTTATTGTTCGAATGTGACAGAACTGTGTGTAACACCTTGATCGTGCACCATCTGGTCAGGTTTGCTTGCAGTTATTGGCACTTTAGCCTACAACCAGAATATATATGAAAGATTCATAACCAGTGCACTATAATCCAAACTAAACTCAAACAGAGAAACTCAGGTGTCACTTATAATCCATTTCAAAAAAAGGTTCCTTGTCCTCAAGGAAGCCTGGAAGTTTATTATCACTGTTAAACATGGTTCTCCAATTATAGACTTACGCATGGTAGAACAAAAAAAATTAGCACAGGTCTGACCAAAGACATGAGGGTGAAGGCATAGGCTTATTGATGTACCTGATAAAGAACAGGGGGTTTCCTGTAACCTAATGCTGCAGGTCTGTTTTTCACCATATTATTGTCCAAAGTAGGTCTTCTTACCGGATTCCTGACTGATTGCCACACCACACACAAAAAAAAGAATAATAATAGGATATACAAAGTGTAAATGATTTATTTTCATTATATAATTATCCAGAGACAAAATCCTGAAAATATTCCTTAAACTCCAAGAACAGCCCAATGGCTAAACTTCATGAAGTTAAATTAAAAAGGCCCCAAGACAACTTCCAACATTCCAGATTTCACTTCACAAATTAACTTATGAGCTTATCACTGAGATAGTCTATTGAGACAAGTCTTTGCACAATAAATCATTATATAGAGATCATTAAACTTTGTAAATTACTATAACCTTCGGAAAGGACAAAATGAGTAATATGTCAAATTTGTGCCATTAGTTACCTACCATTGGAAGATGACAGGAAAAAGCCACCCATGCTTGCAGCAGCTGCTTTGACACCACCGAACAGGCTATCGCCATTGATAGTAACATGGGACAAATCGGCAGGAGTTTGAGGCAGACCAAACAATGGTCCTTTGTGAGTCCGCAGGCTATGGGAGTCACCTATATGGATTTTTAAGAAAGACAGCGAGAGAAGGGAGGGAGATGAAAAAGGAAAAGATTGGAAACAGCTCAAGGGAAAAGTCACACACACAAAACAAAACCTCACTAAAATTTTTCATGCACAAATTATTATTTTGTAATATAACAAAATAAAGAATCCAAAAGAAATAACAGTTCCATCATCACGTGGATTCATTTCAGTAGAGCAGTAATCCCATAAGTGGTGCAGAGTTTTACAAAGAGCCAAAGCAAACAGACACTACTGATACAACTAAAAAAAAAAGGGCTCTTTGCAAAAACTCTAGAAAAATACCCCCAAAGAATCTCGAGCAAAGCTGCTGAACTTGCCAACACACAAAGAGAGCTCAGTTCTTTCAACAGACTCCTGTCTGATTTTATGACAAGGTGCAATGAAAACTCATGGACATCCAGCACTATGGTAGCCTGCAAGTATTGAATTATGTTGCTGGAATTTGGCATATGTATAAAAAGGATAAAATATAAAAACAAGTGAATATGGACAAGACTTCTTTTGGATTCTTTTTGACAATTAAGCTAAATGGACTTCTAAAATTAATCTAAAACTATCATACAGTTATGTACACAAGTTAATATTGGGCAAATACAACATTAGACATACAACATATAATAATTTCTCCGTGAAATTATTTATTTAACAAAAATGAACACTGGGCATTAAGGCCAAAGAACTTCACTTTTGTCTCATCGACGAATAGGACATTGTTACAGATTTCTTGTGGTTTGTTCAGATGCAGTCTTCTTTGTCGACAAAAAATGATTTTCTCCTGAAAACAGTTCCAAACAACCTGTACTTGTTCAGTCTTCCTCTAATTGTGCTGTCATGGACTTAAAATTTGACATGCTCAGTGAGGCCTTTAGGGTCTGAAATGTAGCTCTTGGAGTTTTTGTATTTCTCTGAGCACTGCATAGTCTGACCCTGTGGTGAATGTGCTGGGATGTCCACCGTTTTAAATGCGTTGCAATTGTTAATAATCTTTCTCACTGTAGAACATTGACCTCCAAATAGTTTGCAAATGGTTTTAGAACCCTTTCCAGGTTGATGTGGGGGCAACAGTTGCTTCTCTGAGACCATTGCTCAAGTCTTTCTCTCTTGGCATTGTGCTAATACATACCTGAAATCTCCAGGCCAAAATATCTGCTTTTATAGAGGTCTACACACCTGCTGATGATCAATTAATGAAGCGCTAATGACTAGCAGCACCTGCCTGCAATGCATGTTTTATTCTTTTTGGCTTCATTTTCATTCAAATAATGATGGTGAAAAAAGTTATATGTTGTTTGTCTATGGTTTTATTTGCTTAATACTAAGACCCTCTACAATCGGAAGATTTATCATTATGTCTTTAAACAAAACACATAGAATTAAAAAGGGGGTACTAACATTTACACATGACTCTATAATTAAATGAAATGTCACTGTCTGTGCAATGACAAAGAATCTTGTTCATTAAATCATGAAATTCGTTAGTAAGATGATGTAGGGTTTACCTTCTTCGCCAGCTAGGGCACTTCGTACTCCATGCCACAGCTGCGAGATCTCGTCATCAGTTGGTGTACGGTCCAACATACCATTTTGAAAGTTGTTACGGCCACTGCCTGCCTGGCCGTCCGATTGGCAAAGGGTGTAAATGCCTTTAGACACAGTCTCATACATGCAGGCATAGGAAGGTTGAACTGGACCCAATATAGTGCTTTCTTGTCTTTTAAGAATGTGCCGCTGAGGTAAAGACTGACCATCTGCACAATCCTTATAAAGAACCTGTTCCACTGGCAGATGTGCTTTATCTTGAGAATACTCATTGCTTCCTGTTTTGTTGATATACATCATGCCCTGACCTGTGTTCCTCCCAGTTACCTCAGACCTTGGAGGGGGCCGAGGCACAAGGACCTTCCCTTGAGTTCTGACAACCTGTTGCAACTGACCAGAAGACTGGGGCCTGATTATGGTACCCCTCCGAGCCTGTGATGAAATAGTGCCTGTGCCAGTCCTGTATAAGTGCTCTTGCTGGGGAATACAAAGTCCAGTAGTGAAGGGTGCTGCTTTTTCCATTCTTGACTCTATTGTTGATTCCTGCTGCTTCCCTTTCTGGGGACTAACATCTGACCAGGCTTGTTTGGTTAAGGTGGGGTCAGCTGGGCAAGAGGATGTCTTGTTTTTTGGTTTACCTGAAGATAAGTTCATGTACCATGAATGGATCGATCCCTGCTGCCCATCCACTAAAGGCATTTGAGTTAGTCTTCTTTCAGTTTCTGCCTGCCTGTTTAATTCTTTTGTCACCATTTCCTTATTTGCTCTTCCATCACTAATGACCTCGTCAATCCAGCGAAGTTTCTTCTGAATGCACTTGTTTCTCTCTGCGTCCCTGTCTTTAGTCCGACTGAGTTCTAAACTGTCCCTAATAGCTACAGCCACTTGCTTGCTGAAAGTAAAATGTCCTGGGGTGTAACTGAATTTGGTATTCACATCCCCTATACGTTTGAATTTTTTCTTAAGGATTCCTTTCAAAAATTGGACATTACTGCTTTTTACGTCATTATGGTTGGTCAAGGTGTCTGTGGACATTTCCTCTGGTTCCTCTGCTATTGTGGAAGGCAAAATTTCCGTTGCCAGTCTTCTATCACTGTATTTATCTGATAGGTTTGGAGTACCTGCACTTTCATAGTTCTGAAAGCTCTTAAATTGTGTTCTCCTCTCGTGAACTGGAACACCATTTTCATCTAGTTTTCTCTTACTGGACTGGAAAGATTTTTCTGCTTTCTCTGGCTGTAAGGGTGAGTTTCCCAAACTGGGAGAGACTTTGTTCAGATCAGAAGCACTGCTGGCATTTGAGGCAGCTTGCATCTCTGACAGAAGCTTGGCGCATATTAAGACCTTATTAGACTCAGGGCTGCACTGTTGCACCATGCAAGAGTATTCCTGAGGCATGGTATCTGGGGCTGTCTGCAAACTGCGGTTTGCTGCTCCTATGGTTTTGTCCATCTGTACCTTCTCCTGAGCGGTTTTGCGATTTTGGTACTCTGTAGGTCCTAAATTAGTTGCAAGCACTTGCTTTTGGCAGGAGGTAGTAGCCTGGATGTTGGAAGGCTTGGACTGGCATGTTACTTTGCCCTGCTTTGGTGTTTTTAAGAGGCTCAGAACCTCATCTGCTGACTCATCTTCTACAGCTGAAGATGTTGAGGAATTGGAAGAACTAGACAGACCTTGCTCACTAACTACTGTCTCCAAGAAGCTCTCTGGAGGACAATGGTTAGATGATGGACATGGACAGTTGAGCTGCCTCTGGAGTGATGGTGACCTTATAGAACTGTGGACTTCTAATGGACCCAGACTGTTATGTTTACTGTCATGACCATGCTGAGGAACCTCATTCTCCAGACTGTCTAGGCTAGACAGGCTTTCTGCATGGCTAAATTGAGGGTCACTGTGCTCCTAAAATCAGTAGAGAAGGATATTAGCTTATTGAGTACATCTACTATGTAACTGAGTATGTTTGAACTAACTATCAATGGTGTTTTACAAGGCAGAAAGCAAAAAAAAAAAAAAAAATCACATTTGTGCTTCCTGTATGAAACTGAGAGTCATAATTAAGATGAAACAATGGAACCAGGACTAAAAGCTTATTATTTTTACAATCAATAACTCTGTGTCTAATATTATGAAATCCAGGAATGTGCTATGAGATAAAGAGCTTTTGGCATAACTAATAATTATATACAACATGATAAAGTAACAGGTAAGTCAGAGTTCATGAAAGTTTCTGTGAATCCCAGGAGTTGGTTTTCATGGGAGTAATATTTAAAAACAGCTGATAATAAATACCATATTTGGGGTTACGTTGGACTTTAAAACATAAAGCACTGATTTCTGAAAATGTCTTACTTTAAAGAAAATAACGCCCACTTACATCCAAACACAATCATTGCTGTTTGGTCCTGGTTTGAATTATAGGATTATGTGCTGGCTTCTACCAGCACAGGTAGCATTCCACTGTGTGTATGTGTGTGTGTGTGTGTATGTGTGTGGTGGAAAGTTGTTTATGGGGCCCTTGTTCTTGTTCAGACGATGTTCCAGCGCGCTGTTGCAGGTGGAGCTCAAGGCTAGAATGGAAGTGTCATTTCTTTTTAACTAGTTCTTAAGACAAGTCCACACCCCTTAGCACACACCCACAGGTTTTTCCCATCAGACACCCACGCACTCTCCTCAACACACACCCATGTCAGTATTACATATAACTGATATTTTTCCTACATGCTTAGGCTTTAATGTGACAGATTATTAACACATGATGTCAAAATATAATGATAAACTGCTGTACTTTCTGAAAGTGTTGGAGCAGCAGAGCCAATTATTCATGTTTTTTCCCCCTATACAGTGAAAACATTTGGGTTTGAGATCAAAAGATGAACATGATATAATATGATACACACTGGAACACTGGAATGTCATGTTTACAGTTGCCCAAGGGTACCCTGTTAGACTGATTGTACTAACAGTTAATCCCCCTGAATGTGAAGTGTGCAGCCTGCATTTTATGTTAAAAAGGATAAACCAACATGAAGACCAGAGAGCTGTTTATGGGTAAAAACAAAGCTATTTTGTTTTGAAGCTGAGAAATGTGGGAAATTTGATTAGAGCCATTGTACAGGCATTGGACACGGCCAATAAAGTCTGGAATTTCATGTAAAAGAAAGAAACCACCGGTATACTAACAACCAGACAGTTTGATGACAGAAACATTCATTCAAACAAAAAACAACAACATTCATCACCAGGTTAGGCATCACAAGTAAACCTCAACAAGGCCTGGCTGAAGATATCACAATTCACTATTTCGAGAAGTCTGAAATATACAGGATTCATCAACTGTAAGATCAGAACAACAAGGGGTCAGGGGTAGCTCAGTGGTTAAGGCATTGGACTACGGTTCGGAAGGTCCCAGGTTCAAGTCCCACGACCACCAAGTTGCCCTTGAGCAAGGCCCTTATCCCCAACTCATGTATAATGAGATAAAAAATGTAAGTCGCTCTGGATAAGGGCGTCTGCCAAATGCCTAGATTGGATTCACAAACAAATAAAGATGAGCCACAAAGGTTCGATGGAACAAATGGGACAATGATGCACCTCTAAAAGGCCAAAGTGTGATCGAAGCATACAAGCTCAAGCATGGTGGTGGTAGCATCATTGCTTGGGCTTGCATTGCTGTTATTGGAACGGAACACTAATTTTTTTTAGTGAAGAATCATCAACAATACAGAAACATTCTGCCTGCTATAATTTAGAGGGAAATTTATGCTAATAAGGAGGAACTTCATCATGCAGCATGACAATTACCCAAAATGCAATGTGTTAACACAACTTCATCAGGGGGGAAATAGTGGGACATTCTAGAATGGACAAGTCGAACACTGGCCTTTGCCAAATTTAGAATGCATCTCACCTCCTTAAGAGGAGACTGAAGGGAAGACACTCCAAAAGCAAACTGTGGTACAACCCTAGTGGGCCATGTTACTGAAGGTAAAGGATATGCAACCCTATGGGATGGGCAGAGTTCTTGGGTCGTATGCCACCAGAGGTGCCTTTTTTTTCAACACATCTAGATGAGGAAACCAGAGCTAGATCTCCAGATAAGTTCTCGTTTATTTTTTGATCTCAAAAACAAATGTCTTCATTGTATAGCCAAAACAAAAGAATTGGGCCTTGCAGTTCCAGTACTGTCAGAGTGTATTTAAAAACCCAAAGAAAATCCAAAGTCAACCCATTGTTAATACGTTGACAGACATACCTGTTTTTGAAGTTGTTCTTGATTGTTCAATAGATTCTCCTGCAACTGGTTGATAAAGAGTTGCTGGTTGGATTTAAAGTCACCCAAGCTTCTCTCCTGCACGAGCTTGGCATAGGCCTGAGGTGCAGAAAATGTACGCAGGCTACGAGGTCCGCTGGGGCCCTCTGGGGGTGTAGGGGAGGGAATGCAGCTCCTACACAAAAATAGTTGCAATCAAGAAACCAGTGCTGAATAACTTAGGGTTTTGAACAGAAAGCAACAGAAGTATAAACGAAACCTTAAGGACAACATGCTTTGTTTGTGGAGATATGGAAGTATTATTAGTTGAAAAAATGTCTTCTGCTAGTAATCATTTCCCCCAAAACACATAGTCTTAAGGGAGACTGGACAAGGAACAAAGATTTGTACCCTGCTACCTACCTGCTGCTGGTGGAGGTGTTTGATAAAAATGAAGAGTGCTGACTGGGGGGAGTTTGATCCCCCTGAATATGACTGAGTGCTTCGTCCAAGTTAGGTGTTCTTGTACAAGAAACTGCAACACAATAATAATAATAATAACAACAACAACAATAATAAGCAGTAAATCACCTTCCTAACTTAGGACATCATTTAAAAATGAAACTGTCCACATATAATTAGGGTTTCAAAAAAAAAAAAAAAAACTATGAGAAATTATACTTAGATGAAAATATAATTGTGTCAAAATCTTATTTCATTAAAATTGTATGTATCCAGCCAAAACTGTACTCGAGTGAAAGTCAAATGTTGTCACTTTCAAACTTTCCTGGAAGTTTAGTGGTGTTATACATAACTAATGCTGTGTATGCAGCACGGTGGTGTAGTGGTTAGCACTGTTCCATTGCACCTCCAGGGTCCAGGATTGAGTGTGCATGGAGTTTGCATGTTCTCCCTGTGCTTGGTGGGTTACCACCCACAGTCCAAAGACCGGCATATTAGGCTAATTGGCGTTCCCAAATTGCTTGTGGTGTGTGTGCTCTTTGATGGATTGGCACCCTGTCCAGGGTGTACCTCGCCTCGTGCCCTAAGTCTCCTGGAATAGGCTCCAGGCCCCCCGCAACCCTGAATTCAGGATGATGGGGTACAGACGATGAATGAGTGAGTGAGTGAGTGAGTGAGTGAGTAATGCCATGTACACAGGCTATCATTTCCTTTAACTGCCTTTAGCTTTGATTATGATGCACATGAGGTTGACAATACATGTGAAAATGATTTCTCAAGTCCTATTTACCACTCTTTCACAATTTTGGTCCTGAAATATGAGCATGCCCTCAGGGAAGAAAAAAAATGTCCACAGATGTGATGAACTGAATGTACTCGATGACCAGGTTATCAACTGCCTTTTATTTTATTGCCATGTAACTTTGCTGATCCTAGACCTGACCAACTGAAGCAATCACAGATCATAACACTGCCTCCAGAGGCTTGTATAGACGACAGTATGCATGATGGGTGCATCGCTCTGGAATAGGATCAATCTGGACCACATGACATTTTCAATTGATCTAAAGTCAAGTATTTATGCTTCCTAGCAAATTAAAGCCTGATTTTTTACATTGCAACTTCACCAGGTGTTTAAGTGGACTATCATAATTTGTTTCTGAAACAGTGACTATATTTGTCCAGGAAGTATAATTTGGATATTAATAGTTTAATTAGAAAAAAAATTATGTAAACATTACATTTAAATCAGAGAAAGACTGATTATAATGAACTTATATTTCTTTTTCATCTAACTCCTCTTTGAGAACCCAGATGATCCAGTGGGTTTGATTTCTATTTAGTGGTGATAACAGAAGAGTACCTGCTTTCCAATATTAAAAATGAAACGTGCACAGGTAAATTTATTTTCATGCACTTAAATGGACACTTAAATGCAATTGCTGGGATGGGTAAGAGATTAGATACAGACTTTGATTTGTCTATGGGGAAAGTGAAGGTGACACTACCTGGTCTTCTCCTCTGAGATGGGAGGAGGTGAGCTCTCAGATAACGATCTGTAGCATCCTGCAGTCTCTGCTTACGCTCTTGCAGGATGTTCTCCCTCAGCCTCTGCTCCTGAACGTCCAATTGCCTCCTCCGTTCTTCTAGTGCCCTGAAAGGTGTGGAGGTGTCAGGGACAGACGCAATGCAGTCAAGATAAACAAGAAACATTTTTTCATCTTATGTTCCTTTACAAAAAGTATGTCCCACAACAAGAAATCTAACAGCTTATTGCCAGAGCCGTGAACGGCATGTGCTCCATAATCTAAACAAAATTTTAAATGCAATAAAAGCATTTTTACGCTTAGTGGGTAGTCCAATTACAGATGTCTAATATAAGTGTAATTACTGTTGCTGATTACAGGATATATATTCAGGAAAGTAAATCCTAGTCGAAAACTAAAGTGTTGAATAGCGGTGTCTGTGACATGCGTGTGCGCTTTTGTTACAGGGGCAGACCCTAAGTCAGAAACCTAAGCCGATACTAAAGAAACTGTAAGACTTGACCGCACCATGACAGGCTGTAGTACTGAATATTTAAAAATTCCACTGACCATTTAAATTGTTAATAAAATTTCTTTTACATATACATATACAGAGTCAGCTAAAAAAAATGTATACACACTTAAGGAAAAGGAAAAACCTGTATAAAGATTTTTTGCTATACTATACTTTGCTAATATTTGCTATATGTTATATATTGATATACATATATGATAATAATATGATATTATTATTGATATAATATACATCATACTATTTTTCTTTTCCTGAAGTGTGTGTATACTACAGCGTATCTATCTATCTATCTATCTATCTATCTATCTATCTATCTATCTATCTATCTATCTCACAGTATGTATACACAGGGGGGGGGGGAATATATATATATATATATATATATATATAGAGAGAGAGAGAGAGAGAGAGAGAGTCAGCCCAAAAAAATAATTATATAATTTTTTTATGTATACAATTCTGTTTTTTTTTCTGATTTTATCACGTTAAAATGAAGTTTGTATTTTATTGGAATTTTAGGTGATAGACCAATAAAAATTGGCAAATGGAAGAAAAATTCTAAATGGTTTTCAAATTTTTTAAAACTATTTTTACTCAAAACTGCAAAAATTGAGTTCTCATTTTGCTGTCAAACTGTCCATTTAATGAGCTACAGTAACCAACTTGAGTGATACCAAATCTTACTTTCTGCGCCGGTTGGTTTCCAGGGAGTACTGACGGGCTCGAGCTCGACAAGCCTTTTGCTCCTGGACCAGAAGCTGCGTGTCATCACCAGGCTCTTCATCCATTTCTGTGTTAAGATTTCTGAGGGAGTGGTGAGTTAAAGGAGCGTACAGACGGTTGATTTAAATATACACTCACAGCTTGGAAATCCAAGCTGCAGCCAAAAAACCTAGGAGCTAGCCAAAAACTAATAGAAAAAAAAAATGAACAACAAAAATTATTAAGAAATGAATCAATAGATTTTTATTGTTTCAATATGTTTGTGATAAAAATATAACATTATACATTGATGATTATGGTTACATTCCTTTTCTGTGGCATATTTAATATAATACAGAACTATGCTATAGAATACTGCTCGTTGCACTTTCATTTTTCAGATTTTTTTACCCAGTCTGCCCATACATACAGTACCAGTCGAAAGTAGACCATGGCTACAGTATGTATTTTACTACACTCTAGAACAATACTGGAGATTTCACTCACTCACTCATCTTCTATACCGCTTAATCCAGGGTCACGGGAAACCTGGAGCCTATCCCAGGAGACTTAGGGCACATGGCAGGGTACACCCTGGACAGGGTGCCAATCCATCGCAGGGCACAGACACAGACACTCACTCACACACTACGGGTAATTTGGGAACGCCAATTAGCCTAACCTACATGTCTTTGGACCGTGGGAGGAAACCGGAGTACCCGGAGGAAACCCACCAAGCACGGGGAGAACATGCACACACAGATTATTGCATGTTGTGTATTTTTATTAGATATCCCTTTAGTGGCTCCATGGATTCTTTTTTAACCAAGATAAAAAAGACTTTTGGGTTCCTCCATAGCTCTACTATTAGGTGATAAGTCTATTTTGGCAATGTAATGAAATGACACAATGCATTTTATCATATCAGAGCACACAGGGCGGAAAAGGATACGAATAATAAAGAGTGTCCTTGGCCACTTGCATCCTGAAGAAGAGCTTTTTCAGAGCTTTTTCCAATTTCTGGGATCTTCTTCTTCCTCTGCCATGCCAGGAAAAAAGGAAAAGGAAAAAGATGATGATAATGAAGATAATGATAAAGGATAATTATGTTAACCTCCTGTTAAAGTGCCATTGTGCATAGTGCAACTGTGGTGATAACACATTGCCTAGCTCCCTAGTCAAGGTGCTTTGACTTTCTAAATAGCTTGTTTCTTTTTGAAAATGTAAATATACAAATTTTGCAAAATCCTTCTCCAATTTTTTTTCCTTCTCCAAAATCTTGTGATTGAGTGTAGCTTAAAAAGGATAACAAAGGCATTTGGAATTCAAATTGTCCTTGGCATCAAACAACCTGGTCGGCTCTGTAATCAGATAAATAGAGGATCATTTATTACTAAATGCATTACTATATATAAATTCAGAAATATATTAACAAAAATGAACTGATTGTGAAAAACAGTCTTAATTTTTCATAACTTACTTTCATGTTAGCTGATTATAAAGGTTCACATTATGTGGTTATGTACAGTATGTGTATTGTTTAGAGGTTAACAATAAGAAACTTAACTGAGAAAATAAGAAGGTTTTAATGTATTTAACTAAAGCATCAAGCTTGGGCCAATATTCTTTGAAATAATAGAAATTAAGTGTTTATTGGAAGGAAGTGTTTAATTTTTGTAAATGTATAATCGCAAATACACCGCTGTTCCTTGTTCACTCTCAGGAAAATCGATCCTTTAATACACATACTTTTATACCAAATTCATGGATACATGCCAGTCCTTGTTCCCGAGAACATTCCCAGAAAATGGATTCCTAAATACATGTACAGTACACCCATCCCAAGGATGTGTGGTTCACACATTTATCAAATCCAAATGCTGTCATTTCAATAATGCACTTGGAAAACTGCAATGTGTGACCACAAGTCATATCCTTTCTTGTTTTTGAGAACACTCTCAGGACAATAGATCCTACCTACACACACTAAGCCCACATCTTCTAACCAAGATGGTCATCCTATTGATCTCTGTGATTCTTCGCCAAAACATGCACATCAAAAGTGTATACACACTCCACTCCTTGTTCCTAAGCACACTTTCAGGAATTTATCATTTTTTTGGTAAGCATGTTTCGATACCAAGCGCAGCTTATACACTAAAATGTATGCTCTGAATGCCTCCCCGAATGACAGAAGACATTACAGTACAATCCACCAAATGCATAAAATACCTCTTTACATTACTGATGGGAATTTAAACCACAAAGGAACAAAGCATTGTTAACTCACTCACTCATCATCTATACCGCTTAATCCTGTATTCAGGGTGACGGGGGGCCTGGAGCCTTGGGGCACATGGCAGGGTACACCCTGGACAGGGTGCCAATCCATCGCAGGGCACAGACACACACACATTCACTCACTCATTCACACACTACGGGCAATTTGGGAACGCCAATTAGCCTAACCTACATGTCTTTGGACTGTGGGAGGAAACCGGAGTACCCGGAGGAAACCCACCAAGCACGGGGAGAACATGCAAACTCCATACACACAGGGACAGGAATCGAGCCTGGCCGGGGATCGAACCTGGACCCTGGCGGTGCAGGGCGACAGTGCTAACCACTACGCCACCATCATTGTTAACTTGAAAACATAAATGTTTTCTTTGAAAGAAGATGCAAACTAGATAGTGGGACTTCTTTATTTTAAGAGACAGCAGAAAAAACAATACAAAAACAGATTATTACATTTTTGAAACACGATAAGAACAAATCTGTATCTTAATATAGCCAGTCTAGCCAGATTTTGTTTGTGGTTTCCAGCCGCAATACTGTCCAAAAACCATTAGTCTTTCAGCTGCTCCTCTCAAGAGGTCGCCACAGAGGACCATCTGATCCGCACAACAATTTGGCACAGGTTTTTATTCCAGATGCCCTCACTGATGCAACCCTCACATTTTATCCTGGCTTAGGAATGACAGGGGATTCAGTGGCTGGGGTTTGTGCATTGGGTCGGAATTGAAACCGGGCCTTCTTAATGGCAGGCGAGAAACCTACCACTGAGCCACCATGTGTACATCAAATATTTGTTTAATATTTCAGCATTCTGTCACTTTTGAAGTAGTTTTTTTGGCTTGTAACATGATGTAAAATTCCACAACACTACTTGGCTAGGCCAATTGCCGTGCCACAATACCAGTAAAACAGCACAACAATGCAATAGCACCACCTGCTGGACGGGAGAATCACTACAGAAGTGATCAGTAAGGGCGTCTTGAAACGACACCTGGCCAAAGCAAAATAAAATAAATAAATAAATAAAAAACACCCGATTGAAACTTTAACGATTTGAATTATTAGGTTAATTAAAAAAATTTTTTTTCTTTATGGATTATGACGTTTCCAGACAGATATTGCTACAGACTGGATGTTGCTTCGCGTCAAAAACAATGAAGGCACGATTACTGTCAGTGATGTACAATCAAGTTAAATCTTGCCCAAAATCACTGGCAGGAAAACATCACCGATGCACAAACACACTCACAGCGCATTATTAAAATACACATATAAAAATAACAGGTCGTAATAATTAATCTGTCGCACTTTACTCTAGACATATACGTGTGAACTTACCTTTAGCTGACGGGTGCAACATGAACATCTGAGTGTAATTCTTTCCAGCTTCGGAATTATGACCTCCTGTCTTAGCGCCGAAAGCCTTTGTTGCATTTACTTAAAGAAAGAACAACACACTGACGGCAGGTCAGCGCGTGCGTCTAGTAACCAATAGCAACAGTGGACGCGGGTTGATGACGTTGTTAGTCGGCGACAGTTTATTTGAGCAAAGTTCACGTTAATATCCTCTACAAGCGTTATCCTGTAAACTCTCTTATTTAGAGACAGATAATAAATGCTTCTAATAAAAACTTTGACACATTTTTTTTATTTGAGTAGACAAAAAGTGAAGAAAAAAATGTCATATCTTTGACCATCACAATATATCTAATTCCTTGAGTTTGTCTAGGTGAAGAGCTTGGGAAAAGAGTTTGATCGTATGATCTGGTCATAAGATGATCAGCTTTAATATAATCAGTGGTTTCTTAGTTCAGGTTTCAGGCCAAATGCAATCCTTGTTCTGTATTCGGAGAGTGAATCACAGATGAGTAATTGAAAAATTACATTGGATTAAGTTTTGTCTTAAAATGACTTAATTTAAATGCTTGGTGGGTTTCCTTTGGGTTCTCCGGTTTCCTTCCACAGTCTAATGACAATAAGATAAGGTTAACTGGTGTTAGAATGTTAATTTGTGTGTCCTACCACAGTTGTACAAAATGGGAATAAATACAGCGGTCCCTAGTTAGACTACAGAGGTTTCTAGATGGATGGATTTGCGTCTTCCAATGTATGAAACATGAAGATATGATCGAAAGGGTGAGTTCTGACCAATGTATAGACAAAACCTTAATTCATTCATATGGAAGACATCACTTTTGATTCATAAACAAAAAAATTCTAACTTTTTTATTCTATTATTCTTTCAGTTTTGCAATTGTTATATTTGTTATTAATAATAAAAAAGAATAACAGAGAAAAAAATAGCTGTTGTAATAAAAAATCTAGTTTGCGCGTTTGTTGCAATCACTCACTCAGCAGAACTGTTTTAAGTCGACAAATTAATGATGTGTTCAAACAATGCCACATTAAAAAACATGCTTGGAGTCAATTGACTTATTTAGAAAACACAGCACTACCCAAACTTTATATACACACTAGCAGTCAAAAGTTGGAAGCACCTTCTCATTCAATGTTTTTTCTTTATTAAATTTTTTAAATATCTATTCTTTCCAACATTGTACATTAATACCAAACACATCCACACTACTATGCCTTTGTTAGACGTGGAGAGTTCTGGTTAGACAAAAATGTTCCATTGGACACAAGCACAAGACATTTTCATGTATAGGATATAGAACATGCTACCAAAGCACAATGAGGGGATTGTTTTATGGGCATAGAGGCATGGGAAAGTTCACACAATATTAGAAAGACTTACAGGCTAATATGTAGTTAGATTTTCGGCTGCTCCTATCAAGGGTTCGCCACAGCGGACTATCCAATCCAATTAACAGCTTGACACAAGTTTTATGCTGGATGCCCTTCCTGATGCAACCCTATCGTTTTATCTGGGCTTTGGACTGGCACTGTATCCAGTGGCTGAGGTTTGGCCACAAGCTAATACTGTATATATTTGCTAAATAGAACATTACGATGTAACAACAGATGTAAAGCTATCATCAATAGTAGTATTATAATAATATACTAATATTAATAATATCATCAAATTAGTTATATTAGTAAAATGATACCAAAACTATTTAAACAACTTACAATTTTATATTTTTATTAAAACTACTTAATAAAACTGTAAAATTCTTCTTCTTCCTACTACCACCTCAACTACTTTTACTATGTTTTACTGCTTCTTTTTATATTATTATTATTATTATTATTATTATTATTATTATTATTAGTAGTAGTAGTAATAAAAACAAATAGGTAAATTAGGGTACAAAAATAGACAGGAAAAAATATATCAAAATAGATTGAATTGCAAAAATATATGTAATGAAAAAAAAACTGTGTAATTTCAGTTAATAATAACTGAAAGAAAGTAATTGTTTAAAAAATTGTGGGAAAATATATAAAAGTGTTAGGTATTAAAAAAATAAGTAAATATTAATAAAAAAATATTAATAATAAAAAATAAAATCTGAATTAAAAAACAAGGTAAGTAATTGTTTTGGCCGAAACATTGGAGCAGCGCGAGGAGTGGCAGCGAGTTGACCGCATACTCCATTCGCAAATACAGTAGCAGGTGGGTGTCAGCATACGTGTGTGGGTGAAGCCAAGGGTACCTTCTAGTTCAATTTATAGTGGGTAAACACCCAAAGGGGCTCTGCGAGAAATGCCATGAAAGTGAGACTGTCACATATGTGTCATGCTGTTATGCTGGAAATATGTGCAAGAGAGGCTAGATATGGTGGCACAGCTCCAAGAACTAGGGACAGTAGAAGACAATGTTGAGAGTCTTTTAAAATGGGGAGTCAATGATCAGGGAAGGATTTAATGTTGTTTTTGAGGAAGTTTGAACTGGAAAGTCAGGGAAGGCATGGGAAGGTGAGGAAAGAGCGAGAGAGAGAGAGAGAGAGAGAGAGAGAGAGAGAGAGCTCTATAGGTGGTGGTGACGCAACCTCCAGAACTAATTACTGACTGTTGTGTGGTACTGAGAGGAAACATGTTGAGAAGAAAGAGTGTGTGGAAGTATCAGATAAAGCACAAGACACAGAACTTGTCAAGACAAGATCAGAGAAGGAAGCTGGTTTGAAAAATCAGCTTTAAGAGCCCAGGAAGAAGAGGGACAATGAGACGTATGCTTGGCATTATTGTAACCAATCTACTGGATTCCAACTGCCATTATACAAGAACAAGAAAGAAGAAGAAGAAGAAGTAATAGTTTTACTACTAATAATAATACTACTAGTTTTACTAGTGGTATTAGCTCTTAAAATTATTAACAAAATGATGAGTCAAGGAAAGTAAAAAAATATTTAAAAAAAATACAGATTGGAAAAAGTACAGAAAAAAACACACAATTCCTTCTTATTTTTTATAGTATTATTACATTATTATTATTATTATTATTATTATTATTATTATTATTATTCATAGTAGTAGTAGTCACAGTAGTATTGGTAGTATTAGTAGTAGTATTAACAAAAACGTAGGTAAAATGGAATAAAAATATATAATTAATAGAATAATTATTGACAGAACGTACATATTAACAAATTATTGATAAAAGTACAAGGTAAGAAATTGTTTACTACTACTGTTACTACCAGTACTGCTACTATTACTACTACAAGTTATTAATATTATTAACAAAATTATGGGTCAAAAATACAATTATGTATGCTAGATAGAATATAAATATAAAATAAAAAAAAATTACATAATGACAGGAATAAGTAATCAATAATGACTGAAAGAAAGTACAGTACTACTACTAATCCTCATCATCTCTGTGTTTAATGGCAACCACGTTAATGGGCTTTTATTTTGAAAGACAGAACGCTTCCGTCACATACTAGTCGGTGTCTTCTTAGTCTCTCCGGCTTCACATTGCTAAGCTGGCAAGATGGCGTCGGAACCGAATAAGACTGAGATCCTGACGGTTTTTAAAAGACTGCGCTCGATTCCCACTAACAAGGTAATAAACCCCGGGGAGGCGCGGCGCTGACGGAGTCCCGGCCCGCCGGTCGCGGTGTTGGTCAATGTGGTGTGAGTGTTGAGCTTACTGAAGCTGAGTGATTACGTGTCAGTTCCGCTGGTGTCCGCCGGTGTTTGGGCCTTTAACTCGGGGAGAGACCGAGCGGAGTCAGCGAACTGGGCTGCTTCTCTATCGGTGTCAGACAGGACCATGGTTATAACTGTAATAATAATAATAATAATAATACAAGTGGATTCACGGACACGGAATTCCCCTCATATTCAGCTGAGCTCTTCAGTTATTTAGTTAGCTAACGCTGCTCAGCTAGTTAGCCGGTTAGCATTCCTCGCGCTTTAGTCAAGTTTTCCACTAGCCACGTCTAACGGTTCCCACACACACACACACACTGAGAGAGAACAACGCACACCGAGGTAGCACAAATAAAACGACATTAATGTGTTAAAAGAAAGAAAACAAGCTGACAGAAGGGGGAAACTTCACCGCTTTTATGCTAACGTTAGCGTGTTTATGCCGGATGTGTGTTTTATTTCCTCCGTTAATATCGTAAGCTGATTTAATGGTCATGCGTATTTTATTTTGAATTCTTGAGACTTATAAATACAGTTGTCACTATTGACACACAGCGCAGTTTTAGCACAGTATCGTAGGAATGAGAATCGCAGTCACCACCGATACGATATTATCACGATACCTCGGTACCGATTGGATTTATATTGCGATTCTGTAAGTATCACGGTTTTTAAATATCCCGGGTCGATATTACATTTTTCCAATTTTTTGAAACGGTTTTAAGAACTTGAACCTTTTAAAAAGAAAGGCTTGTCATAACTCGAAAGTTTTATACCGTTGCTTTATTCAAGTTGCTTTATTCAAATGTAGCTCGTTCCTTTTAACATGAGTTTTCTTAAAAAACAAACGCAGCATTTAAACAATACAAACTAACCAAGTGTTTAACAACATTTAACTTTAAATAAAAAAAAAACATGAGGCCTCCGAGTGGCGCAGTGGTTAAAGCGCTCGCCCTATCATCCGGAGATCGCTAGTTCGAATCCCGGGTGATGCTGTAACCTCTCGCAGCCGGAGGTCTGGAGAGAGCTGATTGGCCGAGCTCTCTCAGAGGGGAGGGATGAGAGGTACTTAGTGCTCCCACATTAATCACGGCTCAGTCAGGGGCGTCTGTGAGCTCGCGCAACGGAGGGAGCGGATAGCGCTGTCCTCCGAGTGTGTTACGCCGCCCCCAACGGTGCGCGAGCGAGCAGTTCGAAAAGATGCGGTCGGCTGGCGTCACGTGGTTCGGAGGAAACACGTGATAGTCTTCGGTCCCCCCGGCTGAGTGGTAGTAGTAGCCTTAATGTGGGAGCCCCCTAGTAACGGGGAGGAATTGGACACGACTAAATTAGGGAGAAAATCGGGGAAAAAATCCAAAAAAAAAAAAAACATGTGCTGCTTTATCATTTTTACTGACCAGCACGTGTCTGTCATCTGTATAATTATTATTTCTAAATAGATTTAGCAAATAATAAATTTCTCTAACAACTGGATGCCAATGAGGGATGCGGCCCTGTAGTATTATAAAAAGACGGCAATGTTTTACCACTTGCTGACTCGCCAAAGGCTCAAAACACAACTTGACAGCGAGAACACGGACACATGCGGCTTCTATTGCACGTGATTTTTGACTACGACTTGTGGTGTTTTGAGACTGCTGTAAGTGCATGTAATGAGTGGGTTTGAGACTAATTTGCTCACACTTTGGAGAAAAAGTCAGATTGGATGCTTTCAAGCACACTATTTTTGGTAATGTAGTGGTATATGCGCTCGGTATCATCGGCTCAGAATCATTTATATCTGAGTCTAATCACCGGTCACGACAAATCAAACTGAAAATCAGCCAATCCCGGTCACTAGTTGATCGACTGATTCATCTCTTTTCTAAAAAACCTGTTGAGTAGAGCTGTAAAAATAATATAAAATATATTTTGGAGTCAGTGTGGAGATGCGTGAATCACCACACACAAGAATCGTGATTCGTAACTGAATTGAGGTTTTTTTCCTCTTAGTGTACTGTAACACCATTGACTGCAGTTCTAAGTTTCACGATTTTAATATTCCGATTTATACACTTATTTATTTATTTTTCCAATTTTGTTACAATTTTACCTTGAGACGTTAAAAGTTTTAAAAAGAAAAGCTTGTCATACTTCGAAAGTTTTATACCTTAGCTTTATTCAACAGCTTTTCTAAAGAGCTGAACATAAGTAATTAAATGTAGTTCGTTCCTTATAACATTAGCAGCATTTAAACAATCCAAACTAATTTAGAATATAAGAGTTTAACATTTAATGATCTTTATGCCAACATACAGCACATGAAACATGGCTGCATCATTGGACAACAAATTTAAACTCTGCACCGGACATTTTTAAACACACAAATCAGTGACTTTATATTTGGCGAGGCGAATCATGGCTTACTCATTAGTAAGCAGTTAGGACAGGCCTATCTTTATAAATATCAGAATTGCTGCATATTTAAGAGACAGTCTAGTCCTCTTATCATCCAGACTGTGTTCAGATGTGTTGAATAGTCACTCACGGCCAGCCCGCATGCATAGAGCGGTAACCACACATTCTCTCCGCATTAATATTTTAGTGGTAGTGGTTTTAGCTGATTAACTCTCTCTGTAAAGTAAGGCTTGAGCTGTTTGAGGAATTCTGTGATAGGTGGTCAAGTGAGGGATGACGTCCCACAACGTGGTTCTGCTTTAACGTCTTTAAAGAGACTTTATAATATTCAGACGGAATGTTGATGTGGCTGTCGACTTGTGTATTTTTTGTGATTACAATAGTGTTGGTTTATGTGATTGGTCAGTTAAGATACAACCGATCTGTAAGAATTAAGTGATTTTCAGCCATTTTCAACAGGTGGCCGATCGATACAGATGTACCCTTAATACGAATAGATAAGTCACACACTGGGTTGCACATATGTTGGAAGTTGATTCCCATGTGCTCTGCTCATCATCTAACCCTGCCACCTTTTCTTTTCCCCACAGGCCTGCTTTGACTGCGCTGCTAAGAACCCGAGCTGGGCCAGTATTTCTCATGGGGTTTTCCTTTGCATCGACTGCTCAGGGATCCATCGTTCTCTGGGCGTCCACCTGAGCTTCATTAGGTTTGTTTCCTTCCTGTCCTCATGTTGCATCCTGTGTTTATGAAGCCTGTTCATTTAATCTTAGAAGAATTTGCTTAAACTTAACTTGTATAAAAAATTTAATCCAGTAAGTGAAGAATAAAACATGATAATGCAGAATAGCAACAAACACAGCAATTTGTTTGGTTTAGGTTTATGATGAATAAAGCACTTCATGTGCTTTTACAGGAAACTAATCAACTCCGGGTGGGAACAGTAACTCCGCTTCATGTCCGGTTGTTTCGCACCTATTAAAACTTTTTAAAAGTATGTCAGAACATTCGTTTTTATTTCATTGTGTTATTTTGAAATGGAAAGTGAAACAAACAACTTAGTATTTGTTCTTACACATCTGCAAGGTCAATTCCTCACCAGCTTTCTTTATCTCTGTTAAATAAGACAAATGTCAGAAACCACAAAGCATAAACACCTCTGTCCAGAATACTTTCCCGTGGTAAAAAAAGAGAAAATTAAAACGTCTAAGAGGAATATCTCGAACACTAAGTAAAAATGTTGAATCAAGATTTGTAAATTTAGATGATTTGAAAGTCTCTTATTATGTGGAGTGCCCGCTATACACGCCAGTATCTTCTGACCAATCGGATTTGAGAATTCAGTGACCCTGATATAAAACAAAGTGTAATAGAGGTGAGATTATGTTGTTATACATTTGATATTATTATTATTATTATTGTTGTTATATTTTATTTTTTTTAATTGTGATGTTTCACCTGCGTGTTTTAATGCGTGTGCTTAAAGGGAATAATGATAAAGGGTTGTAGTCAGAGAGGAGTATATTTAATTTGATCCAGCGAAGGGTCAACAAGTGAGACTTGTTGTATTAATACAAAAAGTATTGTATATACTTATTGTATTAAGCAGGCTATTGCGCCCTCTACCAACAAAGTATGGAAAAAGCAAGGAAAAACATTGTCTATTAGGCCTTGTTCAGACTGCAGGGAAATTTTCACAAATCGGTTTTGTTCAGACTAGCAGCCCAAATGACACGCTAACTGCATTAGCTTCCAAATATATTGCCTTGTTTCAGTACATTCTCACTATCTTTACGAGTGCTGATGCATACTTATATCGTGCTATCAAGTTTATTAATTAAAACATTAAAATCTTAATTAAATAAAGGTCTTTTTAAAAATAAGTGGAAATAGCACCAAAAGCAGAAAGAGACCCATCTTTTCATTCTTTGTAGAATAACCAACATACAAGGTAAGCAAAAAAAATAAAATGCAAAATGTTACTCAGGATATTGACCTGTGTGATAGTATTAACCAGCGCCAGCTTTTATTGACTCCTGTGAATTATCATCTCCAGATCCACAGAGCTGGACTCCAACTGGAGCTGGTTTCAGCTGAGATGTATGCAGGTTGGAGGAAATGCCAATGCGGTAAATTTCCATTGTTCATTCTGTCATCATTTTTGCACAAATGCACGAATGTCATGTTAAATGTTGCTCTTCGTTTCTCTTTGTTCACTCTGGTGTCTGGGTGAAGATGGCTTTTTTCCGTCAGCATGGCTGCACTACCAGCGACACCAACGCGAAGTACAACAGCCGCGCGGCGCAGATGTACCGGGATAAGATCAGGCAGCTGGCCAACGCGGCACTCTCCAAATACGGCACTGATGTAAGGCACCTGTAGAAAACTAAGAATGAGCTAATTGCTTTGTCTTTTTCAAATGTATGCAGGAGGTTGAAGTCCAGACGTGTCTCATTACACACAAATAATGATAGCGTAATCATTTTGGATGGGTAACACCAGGGAGCACTTGATACAATATTATCACAATACTTAGGGGCGATTTGTGTTGCAATTCTGTAAGTATCAGGTTTTTATAAATATCTCAATTCAATATATTTTTTTTGTGTGATGGTGCACTCCACACTAATCTGTAGGCTTATGAAGGAACTGCAACATTTTATCATGTCAAATGAATTAAAAATGTATTAAAAGAGAGTTAATTTTGAAATCAATAAGGACATCCATGACTTGCCATACAAAAGACTAAATTGACACACGCGCACACACACACACACCTCTAGTAATCATTGGCTTATTTTAGGACTACAAGCTTATTCTGAACCTGCTTAGAACGCATTTAGTACTGTTTGACTTAATACTTGTAAAGAAGAGGTTGGGCTCCCTTTGGTCGGAGTTGGTTTGAGTGACGAGGTCAGACTCAACAGGTTAGGCACTTTTTGCTGTAAAAGTATTAAACTAATAACATTTGTATTTATCTCAAATCATCTAATTTAGTATCTGTCGTCTGCCATGCGGAAGGGCCGGGTTCGATTCCCACCCAATGCCCAAACCCCAGCCACTGCATGCATTATCGGTCCCAAGACCGGATAAAATGGGAGGGTGACATCAGGAAGGACATCCGGAGTAAAAAAAAAAAAACCTCGACCAAGTTTGTGTGGATCGGGTGGCCCGCTGTGGCGTCCCCTTGCAGCCAAAAGAACAACAGCCTCAAATGTAGTAAATCCTTTATTAACTGTAAAGAGTTTTAAATTATAAACCTGACAATATCTAAATAACAAAGAACAAATTGAACTTCAGTGTTACAAAAATTGTGTATCCTTGTAATACGTGTTGCACACACTAGTATACTCAAATGTTGGACACTACTCATTGTCCACGTTCTCAGCCCCGGTGAAACTTTGACCAAGAGTCTCCCTGGTCCAAACTCCACCTTATATCAGCGTTATGTAGTCAGGATTCACATGTTCTTACTTTTTGATAAGCATTATCTAATACTCTTTGTTTAGAATGCTTCGCTGGAACAGGGTGTGCTGATGTTGTGTGCGCGTTTGTGTTGTTGATAATGGAAGTGTAATTTTCACCCGCCAGCCGTGGATCGATAATTCAGGAAACGCTCAGAGTCCAGCGCCAGAGAAGAAAGAGGCAGACTTCTTCGATGAGCACACTCAGGTGGGACACACAGAGTTGTGAATTGAGCATGTTAAGGTGGTAAAGATGTTATAAAAAGGAAAACTAAACTACAGCCTTACTTTTGCGTGTTCGGCAGGCTGGGAACACATGGGATATGGCATCTCCTTCACTTTCGGAGCAGAATGGAACGGTTGCCATGACTCCTCAGCTGGAGCAGGACGACCCCAAAGTGTCGGAGTCTGTCCCAACTCGTGAGTGCACTTCATGTTCTTCACCTTCACCATGTATTGATGTCCCGATAGCCGAGGTTGAGTCAAAAATGATCCGCACTCCGGTTATATTAATAATGCTGTCTGCCGCACTGTCTTATCAACTCCTTCTGTTCAAGGCTACTGACTCCCCGGTCACTGCTGTTACGTGTTGCACTTTTGTGGAGATACAAATAAACTGATGTCACACCTGATTTGCAGAAAAGAAGAGCAGCATGGAACAATTTATTTTTGGTCTGAGTGTGTACCTGCTGTCGAACCAACACATGGAAGAGAATAAATGGCTGCGTTTCTGGATATCTGGATATCTGCAAACAAAATTTGGACCGATACTCGAAGGAAGCTGAAAGTTTCTTAAGGTGAATCATTACTGGTGACGACTACAAATAAATGACAGAGTAAGGAACGGAAACATCCTTACAGTTTTCTGCGATTCTCCAGGACCAGTATTGGAACATAATCAAGAAAAAGATTCCACAATCAACAGTGCTCTTTACAGTGAGATGTTTATTGCAAAGCTGAAGCCAAACTTCAGGTCAAGTGCAGAGGAGTGCTATCCAAGGGCTTTGTGATCTTGCATGGCAATGCATGTCCGCATACCTCTGCCCATACTGTCGATATTCTGCAAAAACTTCATTGTAAAGTGTTGGTGTCTTCCCTATAGTCCTGATTTTGTTCCATTGGACTTTTACCTATTTGGTCTACAAGGCTGAAGGCTTCTGATGAAGAAGTGAAAACAGCGGTGCATTCCTAGCTCGCAGCTTAGCCTAAAACATTTTTTGATGAGGGAATATAAAAGCTTGTTGACAGATGGACAAAAGTGTATTGAAAAGCGAGGAGATGTCAATTATATATTTGCCTTTTCTAAAAGTTAAAATACATTCTACAGCCAGAGTCAAAAGTCAGATAACTTTGGCTCAACTTCGTATGTCATTGCCTTTATTGGTGTTGGTGCTTGAATATGTAACTTATTAAAAATGAATAGCACAAACATGTTCTTCATAAACCATAGTCACAGGCTGATTGGGTCTTTGAAAATGTTTGATCATTGGTTCTTGATTTCTTAGATCCATTTGCCTTCACTCTCTGTTCCAGGAGGTGCGTTTTTAACCAGTTTTAATTAGCAGTAGAGAGAGAAAAAAAAAACTTAAGCTCCCTATTTTAGTCAGAATTTGTTCCATAATAGTTAGTGTTCATCTGCTGAGTATTGCATGAAAGTCTGACCACACTTTGCATAAATCTGTCTTGCTGTTAGTATGACTAGTGCTTGTATTTATGTTCATCTCCTCTTCTGTATCTCGCAGTACTGGAGGAAGGACCCAGCATCGAGGGACTGAACACGGATGCAAAAGCCACTATAGGTGATGCATTATCATCTTAAAGGGTCTGTGTGTTCCTGCGTGTTTATGTACACGCTATATTATTCTTATGGATGCAGTGATGTGCCGTTTGGATGTTTTTGGGGCATGTAGGAATACCCGTCTGTTCACTTATCTACCTCAATCCCATAAGCAGGTCAAGCCTTTCAACCATGTTAGATTTGCACATGACCCAGTTATCACTCCTGAATACACACATGCCCTTGTCCACATAAGGACTTTCTTTACTTCACCATCTTTTTAAACTAATAAAATAACATTTACTTAACTATTAAATATGTGTGAATTATTTAGTTTGAGTTACATCACTAAAAACTTAATAGAACAGCATAATTTATTAATTACTTAATTAATTTGTGTCAATATAGACCGTTATCTATATCATGGAACTTATGAGCATACAAAAACTTGGAGCCAACTACATTTAATACTCGTTCATTTTTCTTCCGCTGTTGCTGCTGGGGGTGGGATGGCACATGGCCAACATGGGATGTGTCCGAGGTGCCAGGGGAGAGGTTGTGGTCTATTCTCAAAGTTTCTAATGCAGGGGACCGGATCTGATTTCTAATCAAAGTCAAATGTCCGGAATGAGTGGTAATAAGCAAATGACTTTTTATTAAACATGCTTTATAACTTGCATGTAACGTACATTCATGTTTTTTGCAGTCTGTGACGAAATACATTCAAACCTAGTGAGGAAAAAAGAGACTTTTTCACTGCAATCAGATGCATAACCAAAGCAAAACTCTGACGCAACATGCACTCAAGTGTCAAAGATTCAAAATACATTCTAAGTCAGTGCAAATGTTTGATTGCAAATTGTTGCTTGTGAAGCTAAACGGCTACAACTTTTAACATTCATTTATAGGTGTTTAAAAAAAAAAAACAGTGGAAAGGAAAATATTTTTGATGCCGGAATAAACAGATTGGACGAACTGATCTTAAAGGACCGCACAAGACGACACTGTGATAACAAAATGAATTAAAAGTTACATGGGAATATACAATGGCCAAGGAGCAGTCTTTATGTAACTTGATTCTTTTGAGTAACAGTCGTGTCTGCTCTGTTAATGTAGACAACTCGATGAGATTGGCGTCTGATGAGCCACAGCCTCTTAAAGGTGATTTGAGTGGTTTGGAATTGGCCTCCTGACTGGCTGCATATCAGCAGCATGTTTCTGCATGATTAACGCTTGGGTGGATTGTAACCCGTCTGCTTTGATCTGGTCTGTCGTTAACTACACATCATTACACTTCCAGCAAGTTCACTTCTAATGGCTTTTGTAACCCAATTGCAAGGTGATGAGCTCTGGAGTGACTCTCAAAATCTAACATGGCATTACATTTCTGTTTTTTCTTTTTTCTTTTCTCGCGTAACTAAATTCAAGTCAAATACTAAAAGAAAAGCTTTTGCAAGCAAGTCTAGTTTTTAACCTTTAGCCATGACTTTATCTGGACTTTCGAATTCAATCTGAAAGCCTGTCCCATCAGTTACACTAGGCGAACTCTAAAGCGCCCACATCCACTGCATTAGTCCTAGCAGTGATGTCATCAAAAACGCTTAAGCTGCAAGGTCGAACCCCACTCTGGATCGTCAGCCTGTTATGTTGAAAGTCTTTCGGCGTACAGCCGATGCGCACGGAAGTCCGCTGAGAATTAATGCCCTGGAATAATGAGATTAGACATGCTTTCTTTCTCGTCCAGTATATGGAGCGCGTAGGCCTAACTTCTCCATTTGTTTCGTTTAGTGGGTCTCAGAAGGCTCAGGCTTCATTTAGGCCATTTGTGTAAAGTTGGCCATGCCTTGATACGAGCGTCATTAGCGCCATCGCTACTAATACGGTGGTGTAATATCAGGAGAACTGCAGCCTCGGCCTATTATTTCTGCTCAGTTACCTTCTGCTGGCTTGGGTTTTCATAAAGCTCAACCTTAAAGTGCTCTTTTGTAATTGATAAACAGGAAGACATGTTAACCGGTTAACAATATATGCTGCTCTGTTCTTTTTTCCCTTTTCTTTTTAGAAGCGAGATCTTCCATTATTGGAAAGAAGAAGCCAGTTGCTGCAAAAAAAGGGGTGTGTATGATGTCCTCTTTTATCCAGCTAAGTCTCATTTGCTGAAGCAATTCTCAGTTTAACCAGCAGGTGTCAGACATGCATCAAAGTTTGCTGCTCGTGCTAAATTTAAGCATAGACAAGACAGAACTGCTTAAAAAAAAGTGTATAACCCTATTTTTGACTCATCATATGATATTTGATGATGATTAATTTTGTAAGTTCTGATTGCCGCCTCGGGTCTGTGTGCATGGAGCTTGCATTTTCTCCCCGTGCTTGGTGGGTTTCCTTTGTGTGCTCCAGTTTCCTCCCACAGCCCAAAGACATGCAGATTAGGCTAATTGGCGGTCTCAAGTTACCTGTCGTGTGTGAGCATGTACCCCGCCTTCTGTCCCAATAGGGGATAGGCTCTAGGCCCCCTGCGACCCTGCATACAGGATAAAGCGGTATAGATGATGAGTAATTAAGTTAATGCAAATCTTTTGCATCACTTTTAATTGAGGAATGTCTTTCCTAATGTTTTTCCCTTTTTTTTCCCCCTATGTCCTTAGCTCGGGGCCAAAAAGGGTCTCGGCGCCCAGAAAGTGAGCAGCAAGAGCTTCAATGAGGTGGAGAAGCAGGCACAAGTGGCCGAGAAGCTGAGAGAGGAGCAGGCTGCCGAGGCTAAAAAACAGGCCGATGAGTCCATGTGAGTTAACAAAGATCGCTGAGAAAAAGCGAGACGTTGTTTCCGTGAAGCTTTTCAGACATCTGGGGCTTTTGAAACCGAAGCAACTTAAGCATGGAAATGTACTTTAACTGCAAAGGTTATAGAAAGACTGTGGAATGTATAGGCAGGTCATGTAGGTCCTCAGGGTGAAAGATGATCACTGTGATCAGGTTTGTTAATGAGACATACTGTAGTTATAGCGCTCTGGTTGCAAAATGTACGGGTTTCCTTTATTGATTTTTATTTTTTTTGCGCCAATGTTAATAAGCAGTTGTCGCTGATACTTATAATTGTTTAGCAACAGTTAATCAGGCATGAATCATAACAACCCGGACAATAAGCCAATCATCTCAGTTTGATGAGTTTTATAGAGACGCTTAGACCCAGCACCACTTATATTAAATTAATCCAAATAGCTCGATGATGTTCTCAATTATCCGAGGTGCTTCGCCGGTTTAAATATCAAGATGTCCAGTTTTATAAACCGAAACGCTGAAGTGCTGCTTGTAGATATCTAAGTACGTTCTTACTGACTGGAAGCAGTAGTCATGAGTCCACACATGAGAGGACTAGCTGGAGTCGATATGAAAGACGGCATGTGGAAGAATGTATGAGAGATTCTCAAATCGTAGGGAATGAAGTCTCAGTTTTTATTATTACTTTCTTAAATAATACACGTCAGTCAAGACATTTAATATTATTTTATGTTTAAGTTTTTTTGGGGGGCAGAATTCGAAATTTTCGGAAGTAATTGAATATAAATGTTCTTTGTGTTTTGTTGGTTCAGCGTGACCTCGATGCGCCTGGCTTACAAAGAGCTGGAGATCGACAGGAAGCTGGAAGAGAAGAGACTGCAGAACCTGGAGGGGAAGAAGAGAGAGCAGGCTGAGAGGCTGGGCATGGGCTTAGGAACCAGGAGGTAACTTCCTCCCCTCCGTACCATGTTGTACTTAGCATTCTGTATTCTCTTTGTCTGTAAAGGCATGCAGACCAGCTGAGACATGTTTGGTGTTGACCATGTTTGCTTCTATGGTTTTCCACTGGAGTTATGTTGAAGGTGTTTAGAATAGCACTCGCTGATGTTGCAAAAAAAAAAAAGTATTACTCGACTTTTTAGTTTTTTTTTAATTATTTAAATTTTTTTACAAAACTGACATGCAGATAAGCAGAAACAATAACGTGTATAGCAAATAGTGCGAACAAGAATTTTTTGAGAGATGGTTCTACGCTATGTTTGCTGTCATTTTACTTAAATCAAAGCGGCTGCGCATAGCATCAGATAAAAACAGGACACCACTTCTTACCAATAAATTAATTGTACTATATACCTCCAGTCAAAAGTTTGGACACTTGAAACCTTGAATTTCCGTGGTATTTTACTTCTTCCTACACTGTAAGGCAATGCTGAAGGCATCCAAAATATACAATAGTCCCTACTTTTGCTCTGTAAAGCTTTCATAACGGCTCTAATCTGAGGTGCTGTTTGTTAATTGGTGATTTCTGAGGCTGGTGACTCTAAATGAACTTCTCTTTTGCAGCAGAGGTGAGTTTTAGTCTTGCTTCCCTGGGAAGGTCTTCATGAGAGCCAGTTTCATCATGGTGCTTGATGGGTTTTGCAAATCCACTTAACAATACTGTTCTTTTATAAACTATTCCAGAAGAACTGCCCTTCATGTCTTTAAAATAACAACTGTCTGCTGCTGCTGTCGTTATTACATAATTACTTACTGACATGGGTGTTATTTTAGTTTTTTAATCTGAAGTTTTGTTGTAGAATGTAGGAAATAAATCCAAACTTGTGTCCAAACCAGCTGGCTTGCTAAAGAAGATGGACATATTTATGTTGTTTCCATTTAGTATGTCCTTAAAAAAGAAAAAAACTAAATTTCAAAAGGTAATTATGGTAAAAATTGTTACTTAAGTGGTAAGTTGAATATAGCATTACATTTTTACATTACTTGTTAATCTGACTTGTCAAGCCTGCACCATCTTCCTTGTCCAAGAGCTCATTCCTCAGTGAAGTACTGTTTCTATCTTGGTATGTTTGGAAGTATACCAGATGGAAGGAAGTGCTTATCAAGTTAATAAGGCTGTGTTCTTGCCTTATTATATCCGACTAAACATGTACAGTGTCCATTAAACCGTTCTAGAAATCACGTTAAAACATCCGTTCGAATGAATCATAAGCAGATTTCAGCTCTAATTTAGCTTCTGTTTCTTAGCTTTCCTGGAAATACCTACATACTTGTAATCAGTTAATCAAATTGCGCTAAACAAAACTAAAGAAGCAATTGTGAGACTCTGAACATGTCGGTGGATTTGGTAGAAAGCACAGATATGCTGAATTAGTTGCAGAAAAGAAAATGGCACATAACGTGAAGTGGACATTTTAAAACATTGCAAACATGCATCTCATGTTTTCTTTTTTTTTTTCTCTCTCTCTCTCTCTCTCTCTCTCTCTCTTCTATTCCAGTGTTGTGTCACACTCTGTGATGTCAGAGATGCAGGTGATTGAGCAGGAGACCCCTGTGAACTCCAAGTCCTCCTCCCGCTCCAGACTGGACATGTTTGATGAGCCTGGGTTTACCTCTGGACCGCCAAAGTAAGTCACCAGGCCGAGCTTCATAGAGCGCACTTCGAACATGGTGTGTTCACATTTGGCTGTCCTTTTTTTTCCTTCATCTCGACGTATCAAGGGTTACATCTAATATAAACCTGCTAAATCTTAGCTAAGCTTATACACTGTCTGGTGAAACACCTGCTCAGTGTTTAGCCTGTCACACAACATGTTATCTGTGCAAAAATCTTTATTTAAAAAAAAAAAAAAAAAAAAATCCCTTTTCCTCAAAGTCTTACCTGTCCGAGTGTGATGTGCCATGGCAGGTACAAGGACAACCCCTTCACTACAGGAGACAGCTTCGGCTCACGGTGGGATTCAGATTCAGGCTCCGCCTCCTTCTCCTCCTCCTGGGCTCTAGAGAAGGAGGAGCCGAAAGAGACCGAAGTCACCATTTCCAGCATCCAGCCAATCGGAGAAAGGTTTGTTTAACCACAGACGTATCGGTTTATTGCCGATGTTAAGTGGCTGAATGGACGGTTGAGAAGTTTAAAGTGAAGTTCATGGAGACGTTTTTGGTGATGTGCATCAGGTTGCCCAGCAGAAGGAAGCCGGAAGCCTCCGTGCCCCTCGCAGAATCCAGCGAGGCGCGGCAGAAGTTTTCTAACGCTAAAGCAATCTCGTCTGACATGTTCTTCGGCCGCGAGAGCAACGCTGAGGTACGACAGCATGGGAGCAGCTTTCACGTTCACTTGTCCACTGCTAGGAAATAAAAAGGAATTCCTGCCAGATAATGAATCAAGCTTAATGTCACTTATGTCAGTCATTTTATTTGGTTAAACTGTGTGTCCCTCAGACCTCTTTAATTTGTGTTTCAGTATGAGGCCAAGGCTCGTCTGGAGACCATGTCCAGCAGCACGTCTATTAGCTCTGCTGATTTGTTCGGGGACGGAAGCAGCCGCCCGTCAGGTGAGCGTGAGTGCTTTATGGAACGTCGGGTGGAATCGAAAGACCTCCTGTGCTTACACTGATTGTGTGTGTGTGATGTAGGGGGATCAGGATTGGACAGCGTGCTTCCCTCTGGACCGGATATGGCACAGTTTAAGCAGGGTGTGAAGACTGTGGCTGGAAAGATGGCTGTGCTGGCCAACGGGGTTATGAACACCATTCAGGTGAACCACGCTGGGTCTCTAAAGAACGATTAGTGAGACAAAAACGAACAAAAAAAACAACCACCTACAATAATGTACAAGTTGTACAATTTGGTGTTTTCTTGTCTTCATAACACCTGATGCAAGAAAGTCATGTCTATCCTTAGTACTGGAGAACTTGATGTTCAAAAACAAGAAACAGTATGGCATTATGGGATGGAGCTACATAGATAGGCAGGTCTCGGAATTCGTGACAGGATTACACTAATTTGACTTGGTGATTGAAACCGAATCACACAAGAAGGGTTCAGGCTAACAGAAGCTTCCCTGAGATGTGTAAAGCTATACAAATCATGTAACAAACACACACAAGTGCGATCTGGATCCGTCCTGCATACATGAACCATGCTTGGCTAATGTTGCTGTGCATAAAATCTGTCTGTAAAGAGCTCAAGCACAAATTAGTGGATTTTCACATTAGAAACCATTTCCTAGAAAACTTCACCCAAAAGTCTGGTTCATTTTGAGCAGTGAGAACACAATTGAGCACCGTGCCCGAGTCTGCTTGAAGAGGTGATCTCAGGACCAGTACAGTGTACTCTGCTACGAATCGAATGAAGATATGGAAGCCAGCCGTACCTGAGAACAGAAGTAGATCGCTGTTTTAGACGTGATGCCATCAGTGTGTCATGGTACAAATCAATCAAGTCAAGTAGGCTTTTATTGTCATTTCAACCATATACAGTACAGTACACAGTGAAACGAAACAACGTTCCTCCAGGACCCAGGTGCTACATACATGCAAACAACATAAATTAACAACACCACATCAATTCACATTACAACATAACATATAAATTAACAACGTAATGACAGATTTACAATTTTTAAGTTACCCTAAAAAACTATGAATTTCTATAAAAAGGAGAGACAACAATAGGCAACAAAGTGCACGTGCAAATGTGCAAACAGAGCTACAGAATGACACACAACAATGTAACACGTTACAGTACTTAAAAAACAAACAAAAAATTATATATGAGTGATGAGGTATGAGTTGAGGTAGTGGGAAGAGCAGCAGTAAACAATTGACATTTCTGAAGTAGCAGCAATGATTTAAAAAAAGATATTGTGTGCAAATAGCAAAATCATGCCTAATGTAAAAATGCCCTTAGTTAATGGGTTTTTCCAATGTTTGTATCACTGAGGCAAAATAATTCAGACGCAACCCTAAGCAGAATGGGAGAATTGAAAAATTGATTTGTAGTATAACTACAGCAATTAAAAAAAAAAAAAAAGGATTTAAACAATTTAAGTTTGAAGCTTGCATGTTCTTTTTGTGCTTGGCTCCAGATACACTGGCTTCCTATTACAGTTCAAAGGCATGCAGAGTAGGTCAATGGATGTTTCCACTGCGTGCGCGCCCTTGTGCCCTGTCCAGGGAGTACCCTGCCTAGTGTCATGCATCCTCTGAGAAAGGCTCCAAGCCTTCCCACAGTCCTGTACAGGTTAAACGCTGTAGAAAGTGAGGGGGAAGGAGAGTTACACTTGTGCATTATTAACTGTTTATGAGAAGCTAGTCCAGAGAAAACAAGTTAAGCAGTTTGTGTCGTTCCACTCCTCTTATTGTTCTGTACTCTCTTAACTTCCTCTCTTTCTCTTTTAGGACCGCTACGGCTCCTACTGACAGAACTGCATGACTAGAACAGGAAAGGAAATGACATCAAACAGGACATACCACACTGCTGACTGGATCAGGCTTTTTTCTTCTTCTTCGTCGTCTTCTCTCCTCTAACATTGTACCTGAAGCACAGAGGGAGAAAGTACAGAAACAAAAAGAAAAGGAGGAGACGGCACAACGCAGGACCTCCCTTTCCTCTTCTCCCAGTCTGCCTACAGGCTTTTGTAGATTCTCTCACACACACTCCCTCTCTCTCACACACACAGCCCCCCACATACACAGACACACACTTGACAGTATTTCAGTTTTCTTTCTTTTTTTTTCCCCCCCCTCAAAGTCTTCAAAGATGTAGAAAGTTTGTTTTTCAGAACTGCAGTGCTTTTTGTTGAAACTAACCACACTTTTTCTTTTTTTGAAATGCCATATTACTGGTCTGAGATTTCATAGAATTGTTTTAAGTATTCTCTATGAAATGTGTATAACCTAATTTATCCATATCTCTTCAATGTTTTCTTTTTTTTGTTTTTTTATTTAAGTGGTATTATTATTCTTCATGGGCGTGTGCATTGATGACTAGTACATTGACCTCACATAGAAAGGGAACTCAGATGGTTGGTTATGTTTTAGGTTCATATGGAAGATTGTGAGGTCCAGTGACTGAAAATGTATATTTACCCTAATCTGAATGAGTGAGGTAGCTTTTTAGCTGTTCTGGATCTAATAAATTTGAGTCGTTTCTGATGACCGAGCCGCTGCGCAATCCGCCATCTCGGTTCGTGAAGGTGGACACGTCGGATTTTGCTTCGTCTGAAAAGCATTTCCGAAAACCGTGGTGGTTTTTTGATCTTCCTCCAAGCATGCACGTTCACACCCCTGATCATAAAACCGCTTCGAAAGGCTCAAAAACATATGTCGTTATACTTGTTAAATTTGGCAGATCATTGATGGAGGAATCAGCTTCACAGATACGATGAAGCATCTGCAGCTGCTTTACACGTGCATCGGTTCTTAGACTGGTGTGAATTTTAATGAGTTAGTGATTTTTGACACGTGTGTTTCAAAAAAGTTTTATTTTTCCCTTTTGAATTGAGACCTGATTGTTTTAAAAAGAAGGTATCTGTGTGCTCTTGACAAAAATCTAAACGTCCATTCTTGAAATTTGTCTGCCTGTCCATTTGTGTGAAGTAAAATAAAAAAAATAAAGGACGTTAGACTTCACCTGGAGCCAGGTGTTTATTGTAGATCAGTGGAAACAAAAAGATTTATGTACTGTAAATAAAAAAAGTTGACCTCCAAAATACATCCGTTTGACATTATTGTGTATAAAAACATCATTAAAAAAGAAAGCATAACACATTGTGAAAATACATTTAACAAGTCCTAAAGGGAAAAAAAAAAGTGGTGTAGGTTCTGACCCCATAAAGCTGCTGCACAAAATGAAAGAATCTGGGCTTTGATGTGGGTCTACACACGTCAGTGCTTTCATTCGCTCTCCATCAATGAGAACCTTTCATCTAGGCTATTCCCGCACATCGAACAAGTCAATCTGTCCGATCGCCCAGACAGGACGAGGTGTAATGGATAAGCACATGCCGAACGATCCTGTAATCGTCCAGCAAAGGTCAGAAGCCCTCTGATCACAGACAACAAAAGCAAGTCGCTTTTCAGATAAATGTACATTTCTAAACACCTGAGTGCATCGACAGATCTAATTCATCACTGACAATGATCAAAGAAAGACGGACGGGCTGCACAATCGGATCGGACAATGTGATCAATCGTGTATTCCTGAATCAGCTTGGAGATGTGCGTTTAACATTTATAGAAAGGCTTTCAGGTTTTTCTGTCTTATTAGAGAGTGGTGCTGGAACAACTCTTTATAAATAAGAAAAGTAATAAAAGACTTACTTTATGTGTCGAACATAACTATAAACTGCAAAATTTTAATGGATTAAAATAATTTGTTAGTAAATTGCTGTGATACAAGAGGAATGAAACACTTTCCGATATGCTTCAAAGGAAAATCATGAACGTTGAGCTTATAACAGCATGCTTTTCTGTTTTTAATTTTTTTTATATAATTGACTGTTGACATAGTTGGGTACTTTTAATTTATTGACTGAGTAAATTGTAAGCGGCGGGCGGCACGATGGCATGGTGGTTAGCACTGTCGCCTTGCTTTGCACCTCCAGGGTCCGGGTTTGATTCCCAGCCAGGGTCAAGTGTGTGAGTGAGTAAATTGTGAGCTCTTCACCTATTTCACGTTTGAACTATTTAAGCTGAGGAGACACTACACGACTTTCACAATCCTAAAAGATCCTAAGCCTGGCTTTCGCAGATCTTTTGGATGAACAAGCTTAATGACTACACGCCTCGTCACTCTAGCTGAGGCCAACTGAACAGACCAAACTCTCACGAGAGCAAGAGCAATCTTTCAAGAAGAAGAAACAAGCAAATGTGGACGCAAGACAGGCAGCAGCAGTTTCCTCCATTTCCTGTATCCTGCCCATGATCCTGCTTCCTCTACGTTCATTAGCTGTTGATGGTACACGTTCCCGCCCAGAGTCGGCGTTTGATAGAATTCCGAGTCTATTCTCAGTCTGTTCCTGTTTAAAGCCGTGTAGTGTATCCTCAGCTTTGGTTGAAACTTTGGAGGCATGTTGATGTATTTTGTTAATTTAGTTTGTTTGGTGTCTGATTGTGTTAGCAGCGAGATAATAATAGTAGCTAGCGTGAGCCATTCAATGCGCCTCAATAATCAGTTTATACTCGTAGAATTGAAATTCAGAGACATGTAAAATTATGCGTGAATTGAATCAGGCAAAAAATGAAGTGATGTGAAAACCCACACCAGACACATCACGTAGCGAAGCGGCAATTTAAAAAGAGAGTCACGACTGAAACATTAAAAAAAATCACACACAGCGTTAAAAGATGCTGTGGAAAATAAATCAATTTATAAGCCAGCTCAAATGCCTTAAAAAAAAAAAAAACAGCATGCAAAATAAAAAAATGCAAATTAGCTTCTACGCATGGCGTTACCCTTAAATCAGATAGTCTTCACTCATCATCTATACCGCTTAATCCTGTATTCAGGGTCGCGGGGGGCCTGGAGCCTATCCCAGGAGACTTAGGGCACGAGGCGGGGTACACCCTGGACAGGGTGCCAATACATCGCAGGGGACACACACATACACACACTGACACACTCATTCACACACTACAGGCTTTTTGGGAACGCTAATTAACCTAACCTACATGTCTTTGGCCTGTGGGAGGAAACCGGAGTATCCGGAGGAAACCCACCAAGCACGGGGAGAACATGCAAACTCCATGCACACAGAGATGGGAATCGAACCCGGACCCTGGAGGTGCAAGGCGACAGTGCTAACCACTCCACCACCAGGCTGCCTGTATCAGATAGTCTTATTTGTCTTAATTGATGAGTGCCGGCTCACGTTTTTTTTTTTTTTTTTGTAAATCTGGATCGATTTTTTAACTTATGATGATAAAAATGACTAGATTTCACAAAAATCTCTTTTGTTCCTACAAATTAAATGATGAGAAGTTAAATTCAAGGTAGTGTCTTATGCGCCTCTTTACACACTCAGGAATAAATAAGTTTCTATCTATTGTAAAGATTTATACATTTACACGCTCATGATGTAAAAACGAAAGTGATGAAAAAAATGAACTGATTTGGTCCTAACCAACACCAGCCAAATGTAAAGAAGCAGCTATGATTTTTGACATGATTGTGCAGCCCGATAAGGAAGAATGCTAATGTGTCTTGCAGAGCCAGGCGGATTTATTTCCTTATAAAACACCATGTTCACCAAGTTCGCTTATTGCTGTTTAATGATTAATGAAAAACAATGTGCTTGACTCTCAGTGCAAATAAAATACCTCCTTCCTGCATGTTTCTTTAAAAACTCAAGAGAGAGTTAAAAACTGCAACACCAGATTTCTTTTCGTAGCTTCTAATGATGGGTGTTGATTTGGTGCGGTGGTGGTTGTTTACTAAAGCTGAGAGAGAGTGAGAGAGAGAGTGAAAGAGAGTCCGGTCGGGTATCAGGTAAAACCAGATTAGTTGATCCAGGCATATGAATAAAAGCCATTATTTTCCCAGAGAGCGCATCGTTCTGCTGGATTCTGTTCCAGAGAAAGCGTCTGATTCAGCATGGCGGTCTTGGGCGGGAATTCGGGCCAATCCTCTGGCATCTTACCTGCGAGATCCGAGAAAATGGCGGATGTATTTTTGGAGCATTTCTTGAAGTGAAAATTTTTCAAATTTCTCAAGCAACAAATCATGCTCACCTTCTTTTGCGAAGTGGATGAAGTACTTTGTGAGCGTCTGCTGAAACTCCATGTCTATAGGAGTGGTCGCGCCGAGTGCCGTCTCGAGGCCGCCGAAGAACGCCAAGCTGTCCGTCATGTGGAAGGAGAAGCGGCTTGGGTAAGGGAGCAGGGTGGATGAATCAGCAGCTTTGGATGGAGTGTAGGTCACCAGGTAGCGGTACACAGGGCTCTTCAAGGCGTCTGGAAATAACCGAAAATGTAAGAGAGATAAATTTCAGACCTGACAGTTGTGACAATAAATCAATGTGTTTTAACAAAAGGACAGATCTTTCATCTCAGACTATAGTTGTACTGCGATACTGGTTATGTCGCATACTGAGTGACTTCATCAATCACACGTTGAATTGTACAGTGCTGTGAAAAAGTATTTGCCCCCTCAGGAACAAAGTAATCAGTCTGGAAAGGGTTGCAAAACCACTTCCGAGGCTCTGGGACTCAAGCGGATGGGTAAAAGAAACAGTGGTGAATATCCTTGGAGTGGCCGGCCTACCCAAATTACTCCAAGAGCACAACAATGACTCATCTAGGAGCTCATAAAAGAACCCAGAACAACATCTAACGAAATAGAGGCCCTCATCTGCCTCAGGGTCAGTGTTCATCATCCAAAATAAGTAAATGACTGGGCTAAAATCGCATCTGTTGAAGAGTTCCAAGGTGAAAGCCCCTGATGACCAAAAAGGACACAAAGGCTCGTCTCACATTTGCCAAAAACTTGATTATCCCCAAGACTTTGGGGCAAATATTCTGTGACCTGGTGAGACAAAATTTGAAATTGTGGGAAGTTGTGCGTTCCGTTACATCTGGCGTAAAAAACTAACATTTCATAAAAAGAACATACCAACAGTCAAACATAGTGGTGGTAGTGTGATAGTCTGGGGCTGCTTTGCAGCTTCAGGACCTAGACACTCATTAATCATCTATACAGCTTTATCCTGTATTCAGGGTCGCCGGGGCCGAGAACCTATCCCAGGAGACTTAGACGGGGTGCACCCTGGACAGGGTGCTAATCCATCCACACACATGCACACACTCACTCACAGTCATTCACACTATAGCCAATTTGGGAACACCAATTAGCCCACCAAGCACGGGGGTACCATGCAAACTCCATGCACACAGAGACGGGACTCGAGCTTGGCCAGGAATCGAACCTGGACCTTGGAGGTGCAAGGCTAACCACTACACCGCCGTGCCGCCCAGGACCTGGTCAACTTGCCATAAGTGAAGGAACCATGAATTCTGAAAATCCTGAAGGAGAATGTTTCTCGGCCATCAGTTCCCGATCTCAAGCTCAAGTGCACTTGGGTATTGTACCAGTACAACCATCCGAAACACACCAGAAAGCCCAGCTCAAAAAACATAGTTAAGGTTTTGGAGTGGCCTAGACAAAGTCTGGTCCTAATTCCGATTGCGATTCTATGGCATGACGTTAAACAGGGTCTCGCGCCTAAATTCCCCCACATCTACGTGAAGACGACACTGCCAGTTATCACAAACGCTTTTTTTGATTGCAGTTGTTGCCGCCAAGAATGGCACAACCAGTTATTAGTTTTAGAGGTAATAACTTTTTCACAGCACTGTATTTAACGTTTAGAAATACAAACACTTTATTTTTTAAATGGAAACCACATCAGCTCGCACTGCCTTCTGGGTACAAGTGCACACATTTGAACGGGTCATGATTTAAACTTGCCCTATGTTGTAGGGTTGTACTGTTGTACAATTTGGTTCATATCATTAATAAGGGTTTATGTGGACCTGCAGCTTGCTTGGCCAGGTGGTTGCTGGGGCAGCTGGCTCTCATATCTGACACTAAAGTGGTGTAGAGTCTTTCCGGGCAGCCGTCATTGGTTGGACAGTGTGCGTAAACGTTGTACTGCATCGAGGCCTTAGTTAGCACATCCTTTCCAAATGGTTTCAGCTTCTCTATATACAGAAGGGGTTAGAAAGATGTGAGTTTTAAGAATAGCATTTATTATTATTATTATTATTAATAATAGGTATGATAGCATTAACTAGGATACCTGATAGAAACCACCTGTAGTCGTCCCATATCCAGGTTGAGATGTTCTTCATTGGTGGACTGAGAAGAGTCATTTAAAATCATACATTAATTGCCATGATTTTGTGTTGCCCTGGTTGCTAAAATGTGAACAACCTTTCACGTTTACCTGAAATCTGTTTCCTGCTCTGTTGTTCCAACCACGAGTGGAACGTCATTGTAAAATTTATCTTTCTCAGAAGCTTTGAACGAATGAGAGACGAGAACATGGCCATCTATAACTGCAACTGGACCGTATGATTTGCCTTTAACAGGGATGTCTGTTTGTCCATCTCGTGCCCAGAATGGGTATTCCTCCCATGGAATGGCCTGAGCAAACAAAAAGGGAAGCATGCTTTAAAGGGAAGGGAGGTATTCTTTACATTCTTTCCAGACGGAAATCCATTACACACAAGCTTGAATCGAGGCCAGATTAGGTAATCAATGGCCGAGATGTTTCGGAAACTAGGAACCAAAGACAAATGTGGACTGGATGGGGACCATCAGGATGAAGCACTTCTTGCAATGTTATTAGAGTCAGCAAAACCCGTTCAAAAGTTCTGAAACTGAATAAATCTTTAACTAGAAGAGTTTATTTTCAGCAGTACACTTGAGAATGGCTACGGTGGTAATCCTGCAATCGATTACTTGTTTTAGGTGTTTTGTAAGAGGACAAATGATGAGGACAAATCGGATGAGTATCCAGGGACTGGCTGTGTGTGTGTATCTCACCTGGAGGATCTGAGTCATGTTGAGCTTTCGGAGGCAGGCTGCATCTTGGCAGCCGGTATTATTCAAGAACACTTGGTTGCCTCGTTCGGCTGCGTCCAACGAGGTGTTGGAGATGAATGGGGAACTCATTCCAATTGCACGATGAAACAGATCCTTAGCTTGCGGCGAAAGCATCAAAGCCCATACTGATGTTTCTCCTTGGGAGGAATTGGAAACGGTAGCGCATCGGTGAATGCACACAACACGAAATCTCAAATGTGATGAACTTGCTTTGGTCGGACAAATGCCTGTAGGAAATGTTCCTAGATAAACGCAGTGTTGTACTGTACAACATCTCTCCTGTCTGCAAACTGTCTCACGTTCACCGTCCTAAGGTTGAGATGAAAAGTAACTGAATAGAGCTGCATACTGTAGCGTACAGTGCAATATGTTAAAGTCTCAAATCTGATTAGACAAAAAAAAATATTTTTTTTTTTTTAAAATAAAATTATATACAGTGGAGAGGAATTCTTTTGAATCTAGTCAGGAAGTGTGCATTATTTGTGTATAACGTACAGCACAGCTCGAAAAGCACTTCCTGCTCCAGGATAAATCAGGTCAATATATTGCACATGCTATAACGTAACTGTTTCTATAGTAACAGCGGGGACATGTACAGCAGGTGTTTAACATAATGTACGAATAATTCACATTTATATTAAAAAGTGTTGTTCAAGTAAAACAAATCATTTTTCATTAGGGTACTCTTAACATTATGGAATAAATCTTATGGATTCTATGTTGTAAGCACTTTACAGTCAGGAAAACTCAAGTAAGTCTTCAGGACAGAGGTGTTTACTATACAACCATCAGTATATAGCATAACATTTATTCTTCAAAACCTGCTGGATACGGCTGGACACAAGAGTCACAAAGACGTCTGCAGTACTCCGGTGTCTCTCGCTCACGCCAATGCCTGCTGGATTGCTTCCTGGAGATCATGTAAAACTATAATTAAGCAATATTGTACAGGAGGGAGTGCTGTTGTGTTGGTTGTCAGCATGGCTAAGATGCAGTCGGCATCAGAACAGCACAACCTGTTTTTTTTTTGGGACTTATTTAACCATTTTGTCTGCGCTCGCCAACACACATCATTCCATGTCCGGGGGAACCAACTAACCGGTACTGCCGGGGCTGGCGACTGATGGATTCAGGTGTAGGGACACACCATGGAGGTGTTGTCCTGTAAATCTCTTAAGTTTCTCTTTATATTTCCATTTGTCGTCCAGTGACGTCTGAGTCCCGGGGTTTAATCCCAAGTGGGTTTAGATGGAACGCTAGTGCGCGAGGGTGTAGAACAATCCCTTGTTCTACACACCATGTAGTGCCCTTGATTAGAGAGTGGATTTGGGATTCAGCCTTGTGTTAGAAGCTAGTTAGCTTTTTAGCTTGGCTTGCCAAAAATACAACATGGAGAGACAACTTAGACGCAATTATGAAGGAGATAAAGTGATGCTTAAGATGACATAACATTATAAGATGTGTTTTCCTTGCTGAAAGTGCTATCGTGGCTGGTTTTAGTGTGTGTTT
Organism: Clarias fuscus; assembly: GCA_030347435.1. NCBI lineage: Eukaryota > Metazoa > Chordata > Actinopteri > Siluriformes > Clariidae > Clarias > Clarias fuscus. The sequence continues at coordinate 30,374,023 of CM059210.1, read as the reverse complement.
TGGCCGGCAGTTGCTTTCTCCTTAGTATGGCAGACAGTACTGACCTACTTTCACCCATGCTGGGTAATTAACGATTATAGAACACCTTGGACCTGGAGTGATGCGTGTAGTTAAACGCTGTCACTGTCCAAATGCTGTTACCGTCCATCATCACCACTCATGGAAGGCCTTTTGTTCAATCAGATTATTCAGGTTGGAACTAACTGTTGTATAATCCACTTCATATGTTGCCTTAATACTTTCGACCACCGCGGTACAGGATGTTTTAAGAAGAAAAAAAACAACAACAACAACAACTGAATTCTCACCAAATATTGTGACCTTCTTTGGGTCTCCACCGAACACATGGATGTTTTTCTGAACCCACTGAAGAGCTTGAATCTGGTCCATGAAGCCATAGTTTCCTGTGTTTAAAAAAAGATCGGCTTTAATAATTCTGTACCAACTGACCCTGATTATGTAACGAAGAAAAAACACACATCTATGACTACTGTAACTTTACCTCCAAAAAAGGACAAACAGTTTAGACAAATACAGCTCAATATAACTATAACTCCAGACTGACCTGACGTATTGGTCAAAGAGCCTTTTCTCAGTATCTCCAGCGCCATGAAGCCAAATGCATTAAGCCTGTAGTTCAGACTCACAAACACGGTTTGTGTTCTTCTGGCCAGCTCCTCACTGGGCGAGTAGCCTTTCTCCTGCCCGCTCAGCATGTGTAAGTTTCCTCCATGGACCCACACCATGACAGGCAGGGCATCAGTAGGCCGTAGACTGGGTGTCCAGACGTTCAAGTACAGGCAGTCCTCTTGACCCATCACTTGCCCGTCTTTCCTGAGAGGTCGCACCTGGGCGCACTTGCTTTGGAAATGCCTGGCATCGTAAACTCCATCCCAGCACTTTCCTTTCGCTTTCAGGTCTGCTGGAGGTTGCCAGCGGCGTTCGCCGACAGGTGGCACGGCATACGGGATGCCTTTGAAGGAGTACGCATCGTGTTCCCGTTTTCCGCGCAGCAAGCCACAGTCTGTTAGCACCTCGGCATTACCGCGCGGTCGAGTCTGGGCCTTGTAAGCCAGGTACCCGGCGAGAGTGAGAAGGCCAATGATGCCACAGCCGATCAGAAACATACACCGCCGGGACACTTGGAGGAACGGGCTGACGTAGTAGCGGCGGGCGTACTGGACCTCCTCTTCAGTCTCATCCTGAACCAGGTAGCGGTACTCGTTCCTTGCAGGGACCTCAAACGCGTCCTCATTCATCTCTCTAAGCCACACAGATATACAGTATCACTATGCGTTAGTAATAATAATCATCAAAAAATATATTATAATCTTATTATTTGAATACTAAGTAAACAAACTATAATAGAACTTGTTATCTTTAAGAAGCTATTAACAAACTCCTCATGTTCTGCTGTTATTATTATGCATCACTATTATTAATGCAAGATTATGACTTATAATCTTGCAATTGTAGCAATCATACTTTTATAATTTTATAAATAATATAAGCAAAGTTTTTGAAAACTAAAGATAGCAATTAATGGTATTTAAAAGTGGCTTTCTGATGGTTTGGTTAAAAAATGCGGGATAACATTACACCAGCAACATTTCTAATGCACCATGTCTTAAAGGTTCCATACAGAGTCTTGCTCAAGTATTCATCCCCAAAAGGATTATAAAGAACAAAGGGCTTATCAGGACTAGTCTGTGACAAAGATTTTGGCAAAGTGCCAATCAGGATATGGTTGTAAAAATAAATCTAACAATAAATAAATAAACAAATAAAATTGTGAACATCATGTGGTGCACCATTAAATCCATAACGGGAAGGAAAAAAAAATGGAAATAATATGGCACAAGCCTGCCTAGAGGATAGGGGTTCAGATAGGGGAGCACAGGATAACACACCACAAAGCTGGGTTTAATGGAAGAGTAGCTAGAAGTCTGAAATCAAATCTAAGTTCGCCAAAAGGCACGTGAGAGACTTTTGGGGAAAAAGCCGGGCAGTAAAACAGCAAGTTATTTAAAACAACAACAACAACAAAAAAGAGCACTTTTACAAACGACTTGTCTAATGTCACTTGTAAACACAGCCATAAAAAACACAAGTGACATTTTTACCGTCGTTCTGATGCTCAAACTGTCTGAACATGTCTACCCTGACTGGCGCAGGAGAGCAAAAGCAACAAACAACAGTTTTGTAAAGTGACACTTCATCGTAAACAAATTTAAACCCCTGTTAAGCCTTTTTCTCTTTTAACTGAAAAAAAAAAAAAAAGAATAAAAAAAAACTTTCATGTCCACTCTCACCTGAAAATTGTTGCCGCTGAAAAACCCAACTTACCCACGTTAACCAAATTAAAGGCTGTACGTTTTGCAATGCTAGTTATTTCATATTAAATAAGTCAAATCATTCTTTGACAGAAAGTGATGTCGAGTGGTCAAATCACGTTTAAATTAGAACTGCAGAAAAATTAATAATGCATAATATGGGAATCGGGAAGTTAACAGCAGAGCATTTTAAAACAATTACATAACTGTCAGTCATCTCAGATTCATATGTCAATTAGCTCATCTGCCATTTATATCAGGGTTTTTTTTTTTTTGTGTGCCGATTTCTGAATTTTACCTTATACTTCGATGTTAAAATGCAGAGCTCCTAATAGTTCTGTAACATGAATCATAAAAATTGCAAAGAAATCGCAGTATGGACCCGTGCAATTATGTAATCACCAAGGGCTGAAATTTATTGCAGGTAATGTACGCATGGTTAAAATTATATTTATGTAGAGTTTGCTGATAATTTAAGTACATGTTAATTTATAATTAATATTGTAATAAATAAATATTGTAATAAATTATGAATATAATAAGATTATTTGTTCCATTATTTAGTGTTAAATAAGTTTGTATATAAAATGGTGCTTTTAATAGTTACATGATGGATTTAAAATTTCGAACACAGTACGTGTCAAAATAATCACACCATAAATTTTTGATCAAACTGTTCAGAACTAGCTCCTACGCAAAATGTGGAAATATTGCTAGTATTTAATGGGTCCAAGCAGATATAAAAGGAAAAATCTGGTTTGATTCTTTTTCCTTTTGACTGACCATCCTCAATCCTCAAATTAAGGTTAAGAGCTTATCACTGGTATTACAACATAGCAGGCAACGGAGATGATCTTCCTTCCTTGCTATCTTCCTACCATTTTCCTTTTACCTTCCTCTACCTTCTTGCTTCCCATCTTTCTTCCTTCCCAGGCTGTTTATAAGCCTGTATATTGTGTTGCACAATTAATCACATAAAAATAGAAAATTGCAAAAAGGACCTGTCCAATTATTTTTAATTGCAAAATTTGATTGTAATTTATTAATATATGCTTATTCAAGAATTTTGTCAATAATTGAATTTTTTGTTAGTTTGAGGTGATAAATAACTTTTGGCAAATGTCCTGTCGATGAGTTCACTGGTCCAAGTTATTTATTGTTAGTCTAGATAAATACATTTGAATATAAAATGCTATGTTTAATAGCTGAATATCAGAGTTAAAAACAATCTTGATCTCACGTGCCAAAATAATTGCCTTGTGAATTTTTGATCACATCGTGCAGCCCTACCTGATCTTGTCACAGTTTAAAAATTAGTAATAATATTGCATAATATTGCCATGTTGAACTGTAGTTTCCCACAAAATTCTGATGGTTGATGTACTGTATGGTGAGATATCTAACCAAATCAGCGCAGTGAAGGGTCTGCGCATTTAACCAACAAATGGTCTTTTTCACAAAAAATGCTATATCTGAAAACTGTTCAAATGACAAAGTTATATATAAATTCACTTTAGTTCCAGGTTCTAACACTACCAAATGTGGAAAAGATGAACAGCTGAATCAGATAATTATGACTTAAACATATTTCCCCACACTCATTTCCATATATATTTTTTTTCTTTGATTCAGTAAAGCTGCTTTGCGACAATGACCATTGTTAACAGCGCTACATAAATAAAACCGAATTGAATATTTATGCAAAGGAAGGCAGTGTTTCACACCAGACTGTTCCTCTAATTATACAGAAAATGAATATTCTATTGACAAAACTGACATGACAAACTCTAGCTAAGGAAAATGGAATTTGTGGAACAAAATCTGTTATGAAAGAATGAAAAAAAATGTCATGTCAGGATGTTCTTAGAGACACAGGTGATGAAGTTTGTGCACCCTTGGAGATGACATTGTAGGTACTAATGAAAGATTTACAGAACAAACTTTTGTCCTTTCACTCACTCATCAGCTGTACCGCTTTTTACAGTATACAGGGGAGCAGCCTATAAACTGAGACTTAAGGCATGAGGCAGGGTACACCATGAACACGGCACACACACAACAAGCTCACACACTCATTCACACACTTTGGGCAATTTGGGAACGGCAATGAACTTAATCTGCATGGCCTGGGACTGTAGGAGAAAACAGGAGAACCCCGAGGAAACCCCATGCACACAGATGCACACATGGGTACCATAACCTGGATCTTGGGGTTGCAAGGCGACAGTGAGCCACCGTACCCACACTCAGTACCTTTTAATTTATTTTTCTGTAAAGCTGCTTTGTGACAATGACCAAGTGCTATATACCGTAAACAAAGGGGAATTGAACTGAATCGAATATTTATGCAATGGAAAAGCACCGTGTTTAGCACCAGACTGTTCATCTAATTATACTGAACATTCATACACACACAGCATAGTGTAGTACATATACACTGACAATTTGTGCATCTTTCTTTCTTATTTTGAATTTGCACTCCGTTTTTTTCTACATAGCATCCGAAATAACTGCATTAATTTAGATAAGGTAGAATTACATTCTGTAATCCCCCCCACACCCACACCCACACACACACACACACACACACACTACACCCCCTCACAAAATACCCAATAAAAAATAACTCACACAATATACAATAGAGGGGGACGAGGGGGGGGGGGGGGACACACAGTATACAGGTAATATTCATATACTGTACAGCAGTATCATATGATTGTATAAGCACCAATGACATCTAAGAATATTAAAAAACAGAACTGGAGAACAGATAACTTTCAGTAAACATGCAGCTACAGGAATGTGCCCAACCCCAGGACAAGATGATTACACAACTACAAAACGGAAAACACACACACACACACATACACACACACACGTCTAAACACAAACAGTGTATTTCTGTTATTACAGAGCTGAAACCAAACCAACAGCACCAGACTGCAGAAAAGTTCCTACACATGCGTGAGTTTCCTCAAAATGCCCATTTATGGACAAAACAAAAGGTAATTCCTCTAAAATATATAATACACAAATACAAGATAATAAAAAGTAACAAACTTGTATCAGTGTTTTGATATGAAACGTTACAAAACTCACCCTTGCAGTGTTTACGCATGGAGCGAACTGTTATACGTGCCCAAGCCTGAATCAGCAAACCGTCTCATTAACCATGTAGTGCACTAGGAAGGCTGCAGAAGGATCCCGCTTCATAGTAGTGCATACTACGCCATTGTAGCGCACCTATACAGCCACCACCAAGGCGATCAGGACGCGCCCCATAGCAAGCGTCTTTAACCAGTATCTCCGCCTCTTGTCTTAAAGATTAAGATGGCTGGTGTTCTGGCAACAGTTCACACAACAGCTAAGAGTTATTTTGTGCAAGATTAAATTTATTTTTTTACATTTAATTTTGTAATTAATCGGTGCGATTGAAAAATGTAAGAATTAACTGTACATTACTGTACATCCTCCCAGTTTACCACGAAGTATGTGAGAACTCCAATTTCAGTCACGTGACTCTCTCTCTCTCTCTCTCTCTCTCTCTCTATATATATATAGTGTACAAATCTAACCAGTAACCTAGGTCTGAGATAGGTGTGCACTGACAGGTCTAGTCACGTGACTGAAATTATAGTTCTTAATTATATATATATATTACAAAAAAAAAAATTAACGAGTAATTGAAGATCTTTTTAAGACGATGGCGTAGTGGTTAGCACTGTATCGTCGCACCTCCAGGGTCTGGGTTCGATTCTTTTCTTAGGTCTGTGTGCATGAAATTTGCATGTTCTCTCCTTGCTTGGTGGGTTTCCTCCCACAGTCCAAAGACGTTCTCAAATTGCCTTGTGTGTGTGTGTGTGTGTCCTGTGATAGATTATCACCCTGTCCAGATTGTACCCTGCCTCATGCCCAAAGTCTCCTTGAATAGGCTCCAGACTACACCTCAACCCTGTATACAGGTTAAACAGTCTAGGAGATGAATGAATAAACATACACAAACATACACAGTATGATATGCAGTGAAATGCTTATATGACCTAATCGTGTACAGTTTTGAGAATGACACAAATATTAGTTTTCACAAAGTTTGCTCAAACTGCTAAACTGCTTTTAGATCTTTGTTTCAGTTGTTTCTGTGATGTACTGAAATATAATTACAAGCACTTCATACGTTTCAAAGGCTTTTTATCGACAAAGAGTCAGTATTTGCAGTGTTGGCCCTTCTTTTTCAGTTCCTCTGCAATTCGACTGGGCTGCTCTCAATCAACTTCTGGGCCAAATCCTGACTGATAGCAACCCATTCTTTCATAATCACTTCTTGGAGTTTGTCAGAATTAGTGGGTTGTTGTTTGTCCACCCACCTCTTGAGGATTGACCACAAGTTCTCAATGGGATTAAGATCTGGGGAGTTTCCAGGCCATGGACCCAAAATTTCAACGTTTTGGTCCCCGAGCCACTTAGTTATCACTTTTGCCTTATGGCACGGTGCTCCATCGTGCTGGAAAATGCATTGTTCTTCACCAAACTGTTGTTGGATTGTTGGAAGAAATTGCTGTTGGAGGGGGTTTTGGTACCATTCTTTATTCATGGCTGTGTTTTTGGGCAAAATTGTGAGTGAGCCCACTCCCTTGAATGAGAAGCAACTCCACATGAATGGTCTCAGGATGCTTTACTGTTGGCATGACACAGGACTGATGGTAGCGCTCACCTTTTCTTCTCCGGACAAGCCTTTTTCCAGATGCCCCAAACAATCGGAAAGAGGCTTCATCCGAGAATATGACCTTGCCCCAGTCCTCAGCAGTCCATTCGCCATACTTTTTGCAGAAGATCAATACGTTCCTGATGTTTTTTTTGGAGAGAAGTGGCTTCTTTGCTGCCCTACTTGAAACCGGGTGATCTTCCAAAAGTCTTCGTCTCACTCTGCGTGCAGATGCGCTCACACCTGCCTGCTGCCGATCCTGAGCAAGCTCTGCACTGGTGGCACTCTGATCCCGCAGCTGAATCCTCTTTAGGAGACGATCCTGGCGCTTGCTGGACTTTCTTGGACTCTCTGAAGCTTTCTTAACAAGAATTGAACCTCTTTCCTTGAAGTTCTTGATGATCCTATAACTTGTTGATTTACAGTAGGTGCAATCTTAGTAGCCACAATATCCTTGCCTGTGAAGCCATTTTTATGCAACACAATGATGGCTGCACACGTTTCTTTGCAGGTCACCATGGTTAACAATGAAAGGACAATGATTTCAAGCATCACCCTCCTTTTAACATGTCAAGTCTGCCATTCTAACCCAATCAGCCTGACATAATGATCTCCAGCCTTGTGCTCGTCATTCTCACACATTCTCACCCGAGTTAACAAGACGATTACTGAAATGATCTCAGCAGGGCCTTTAATGACAGCAATGAAAGGCAGTGGGAATTTTTTTCCGGGATTAAGTTAATTTTCATGGCAAAGAAGGGCGATGCAATTCATCTGATCACTCTTCATAACATTCTGGCTTATATGCAAATTGCTATTATAAAAACTTAAGCAGCAACTTTTCCAATTTCCAATATTTATGTAATTCTCAAAACTTTTGGCCACGACTGTATGTAATCACAATCTTAAATGTCTATGTCTGTGACATAAAATGGAAAGGCAAAATAAAAAGGTTTCACTATAATAAAAAGAGAATTGCACTAAAAGAATGTAATTAAAGTTTCCAATAAAAAATGATAAACAAAAGTACAATTAACATATTTATAAAAGTTACAAATAAAATAGAAGTAAAATAGAAGTAAATCACACAGAATGTGCAAAGTGTGAAATAACCTTCACATTGGAACAGGAAATCTACTGTACCCTGATGAGTCAAAACATTAAACCACTGATACGCTGAGCAAATAACATTGATTATCACATTACACTGGCAACTGTCTGGTGGTGGGGTATACTGTATTATGATCAGTCAGTTTCCTAAATGTATGTGTTGGAAGAAGGAAAATTGGCCATGTTTACAGATCTAAATGACCCTGAATATCAAACTTATTTGATATTTTATTAAGTATAAAACTTATTAAGAAGTTATGCCCGACATTCAACCCTATGATAACCCTGTTGAAGCAAAAAGAAAAATGTCACAGTTGAATGTGATAGAGGGTAAGGTTTTAATTTAAATAGTGGCTACAACTCCATATTTAGCTAAGACAGTGGCACCAAATGGCACTGTGGACATAATAAAATTGTAATATTTGGCAACACTATTCTTTAATGTTTCCTAAATAACCATTTACTGGGTGGCATGGTTGAGTATGGGTTAGCACTGTAGCCTTGTACCACAGTTTAATGGAAAAATAAATACTTAAATAGAATTTGTCATGTCAGTTTCGTTAATAGCAAATAATATTAATGTTCTGTATAATTAGAAGAACAGTCTGGTGGGAAACATGGTGCCTTCCTTTCCATAAATATGAAATTCAGTTCAATTAAGCACTTTTAACAATGGTCATTGTCTTTGTCACAAAGCAGATTCTCGTCTCTGATCTGTGTGCGTGGAGTTTGCATGTTAGTGGGTTTCCTCCCACAATCCAAAAGACATGCAAATTAGGTTTCTTGGCCTTTCCAAACTACCCTGAGAGTGTGCGCCCTGTGATGGATTGGCAGCACAATGTCCAGTGTGACCCCCATCTTCGGCCTGAACTCTCCTGGGATATGAGAGTTCAATGTAAAAATACTTTTAGTGGTTTCCTTTAATTGAAGATCTTTGACTAAATCTGGGGGACTTAAAGGACTTCTGAGAATCACCCAGAAAAACATCCTGAATGTCAATTTACATTTACCAAAAAAGAAAGAAAAGGAACTTGTATCTTTCCATTTAACATCCTCGATGTCCTGTTGATACAATTCTACACTGATTTAGCAGCAGGGATTTTGCTGCATAAATGATAAAACATCAATTTTGTTATAAATGAAAGTGAGGGTGCATGCTTATTCGTGTGAAACGGGTAACTTATGTTTAGTGCAAAGACAATTATTTAGAATTAGACTTTGAGTTATGGACTGTTGTTGAGCATGGACTCGTGGGATCCTTGGTCATTATGTTTTAATATCTCATTATGATGAAATAATAGGAAACTTTTGGTGGTTCAATTCAAAATGATGTAGTGTGGCGGCAGAAAATGACTTCAAGAGTCAGATACAGCCTTAATTTTGGAACTAGAATGAATAGGAAAATTTCTGGTCTGTATCAAGTCATTATTGTCAGCTAGAAATTAACAGCAATATGGAAAAATATAAATGTTAAAATTCAGTAACAGTGCAGCCTTACATTTTACTTTAATGGTTCTCAAAGTTACTTCAAATTGTTAAGTGCTGAAACCATCTATTCTGTATAGGGTCACTGTCTCCTTAGTTGTTTTCTTTGATGAATGCAGACCACAAGAAGTGAGAAGCTACTCACTGCATCATTCAGGGTTTAAAGAATTGATGCCATCTGAAACATATTAATCACTGCAGTAATTATCAAAATCCTAGGCTTTTAGGTTTATTATTATTATTTTTTAAATTTCAATCCAAATGGTGACCTTTTTTTATTAGCTCTTGAAAGAATTTATGGAAGTGAACTTTTAGGAAACAAAAATTTGTAAAATGTGTTTAGCACAATTAAAAGGCTTTATGAGCAGACACCAATCCTAGCTGTCCACTGTCAATGATCTTTTGCCAAATATATATTTATAAAAAATATATTTTTTACTTAAGTGAAAAAAAACAAAAACACCATTTTTTGTGCAACAAAACAAGTAATTTTAAATGGACTGAGTTACAGACCGTTTTTGAGCATGCACTCATTGATTCCTTCCTCATTGTGTTTTAATATACCATTATGATGAAATTAACCTTCTGATTTCCATCTGTTTTGAAAGGAAAAAGCTGAAGGAGTAAATTGCTTTTGCCAGCACTGCCTGATTTATGAAATGTGTAAAGGTATGTAGAAAATCCATCATCCATTTCTCACAGTAAATTTCTAGTGTTTTTTCCAAGAGGCCTTTAATAAAATCATGAATATTTATTATCAGATTCCATCAGATTTCCAGCCATTGCACAAGTCAGTTTCACTCAATTACGAAAATGAGCTTTCAGTTAGTTCACAGTGAAAAACAAAGAAAATTCACCAATCTAATGCTTATTATGCTGGTTTGAAGTAAAGGGCATCCGGAAAGGCAGAATGTCCTCCGAAAAGGTGTTACAACTTTTTATCAATTCTACTCAAAATGGTAATACGTCAGATTAAAAATCTCCCAACTCAAACTCAAACTCAACAAGTCTGTTTCAATTGTGTCCTGTTGTGTGTAACCATTAAAAGAAAACAACCTGAAGTAAAAAACTAAACCTAATTGAACAGAAATGTGTTTTATAGGGACGTGAGCAAAGAGGTGGCACTGAGATTTGAACTATACAATATTATTAAAAAAAATTCATCAAAACAAAACAAAAAAAAGATAATAATGATTTTTCCGAACTCGATAATTGACAGTCCATTTTAAAGTCACAGAACTTTTACTTCATCTACTTTTAACTCGTTTTCAATTAGGATTGTCACAGGACCTTTACATGTGTATTTTTCTGTCCCCATGCGGTGTTTGCAGCACACACAAGTACTCTCTCAGTCCTTTATGCGTACAGGTCTGCATGACCTTTTCCATATCTTCAGCCTCAACCCCAGTTATAGAAGTAGATTTTCTGCCAAACGGGTAAATAGTCCATCAGTGGGCCTGAGCAGACAGAAGCAGAAATGATTATGCTATTGCAGAGTATTGAGTACACACAATATTCTTAACCAACAAGATGGATGAAATAAATCTTACTTACGTGCAACTAAGCCTACTCCAGGAATGTAATCAGCCAGAAACCGGAGAAGGAAGAGGATCTTCGCTCTGTGGTTGTAGAGAAATCAGATCAAACAACCAATGCTTTAATTCAGGTAATAGAGTTTTCAGTTCTTGGTACAATACACTACCATAGGTGGAAAACCAAACACTGCTGATTATCATCAGAATGCCACACTCACAGTCAAGCGTAATTATGGTAGAATGTGCCAATTCAATTAAATATAAATAAATAATTTAATTTAAAAAAAAAAAGGATGCTATTAATGTGTTAATTTTACAACCTCTACTGATTTTCCTCACCTGAATATTACGTGCTATTCATTTACTACGGCAACTAAACAGCCTTCATTTATTCATCAATTTGCATATTTTTTCATTAATCATATTTAACACATGCGTTATGCTTTGATACATTTATATTCCATTATGCTGTATGGAAATTTACTAATTTATTCTCAAAAATTTAATGTGATCATAAAGTTTTCTAGGAAGTACTGAAAAGGAATAATAATAATAATAATAATAATAATAATAATAATAATATAGCTTTTCAATCAGCCACACTTCCAGTGCTTCAATAATAGTTCAAATACACTGCCTGGCTGTTAAATTATTGGGCTGAATCAAGCAAAGAAAACTTTTTAAGTATTGGAATTGGGTTAAGAACTGTTTTATGCATTATTAAAAAGTGGAAGGATAGTGCTGAACCGTCAATTTTGTGGAAGAAATGTGAGTTGAGAATTTTTTTCCCCTGATTATTTAAAGATTGATTCAGACTTTATAAAGTACACAATACATAAGAAGAATATTCATAAAAATGACAAGTGATACCATTATTGTCTTGGCCTCGCACATCTATCTATAAAAAATTATATATTTTTGAAAATTGTTTTGTGCAGCCTGTACTATTAGTATGCTAATTAGGCCCAACCTTCCTTCCATGGCACTGAGATCACGTGACCCGAGACCTCATTATAATATTCTTTAAAATGACCATCATGGCGGACACAGACCCAAATTGCAAAAGAAGACTCAAGCTTTTCATGGAATCTGCCAAGAAAAATTATCACTCTTTGGGTTTCCGATAATTTGTTTATTTTGACACCTTGTCACGTGACTGTTGCGTTTGCATACTCATTAATACCCATTAACATCTGCCAAAGATGGGCGTGTACACAGGGTCAGGCTTGTCTGTGTTCAATTATTTCAACCATGTTGTATTTATAAACACACTGTATTTGCTATAGTGACTTAATTTTTTCTCTTCATTTTATCATTGAAGAGATAATTAACATTATATTCTTATCTTGTAATTTTTTAATTTAATTATATTCTAATATACATAATATACAAATTGAGAACCCAAGTTAGAGTTAGACCGAAGTCTAGGTTAAACATTTGGTGAAGCTGCATAAAAAAAAAGAATAAAATATCACAACTATGTTTAATAGTAAATATTATTAATCGGTCAGGTCTAGGCTCAGCAACATAATGTGACAATAACATGAAGTCAGCTCAGGACCTGAATGTACTGAATGACCAGTGTATCACATCCGTGGATTATTATTTTATATTATTATTATTATAATTTTTAACTCCCTTTTATATTGAAGGAATTGGACAATACATTTGAAAACAAGATACACGGAGTTTTCTTCTTTGCTACCTTTTTGTTAATAAAGAAATAATAAGTAGAAAGAAATACCGCCCTCGCAACCCAAGCCCAACAACTACGTATGCAAAAGATTAAATTTTTTTTATTTTTTTTACTTCCCTGATGGCACAGGCATTTTCCAAGACTTAAAATGTAAAAGAGTGGTTCTGGGAGCGTGAGGATCATATTGTTTGCTGTAATTAAATAAAATATAAGAGTGTGCAACTTCTTTTAGGCCAGGCAAGTGCAGGATCAGTTACTAAAGAAAAAAAAAAACTATGTACTAATCCAATGCACATCAGCTTGCTACTAGAAACCACCAAAAAGTTTCTCAACATTCTGTATTTTATTCAGTTTAGGAAATTACTTCTCCTCTTTGACTTATTTTGTTGTCTTCCAATAGAGGAACTGTGAATGTGAGGACGCATGTGCATTCCTTAACGAAGGAAAGAGGACATTTTGACACGTCTCCCGCTTTAGTGATCATGGTTAGAATACTGCCACCTACTGGATGATTCATACAAGAAGGAAAAGCATCATTAATGCATAGCAGACACGCTTAACGTAACAAAGGTTTTGCTTTTCATTGTGGCATTATGTCTACATAAAAATAATGAAAAGCGATACCTTTGATTTTTCACCTTACATTTTTGCACTTTTTATTGTAAGGCTTCATGGTAATTACTGGAATCTTCTTAGTTTAAATGCCAAGTTTGACAAAAAAAAACACTGTATGGTTCATATAAAAAGATAATACAGTGGTTTTTAAGGTTTCCCTTAAAGCAGCATACACTTCCATTCGGTGGTTAACTGGATAAACAATATTACACTTACTGAGAATATCTGTCATAGAAAGGTGAGCGGAGCAGGTAGTAGAGCAGGAGGAAGGCTCGTCTCCTCATCTCGGCCCTCTCTCTGCGGTTCAGCGTCTTTGCTGTATCGGACAACAAACTGAAACTGCCCATAAAAATATATATATATTTATATCAATTCACAAACATGACTATATTTTTAACCGACAAAGGTACGGACAGATACTGTAGGAATGCCTTCTTTACCTTGTTATCTCCAGGATGCCTGAGATGAGCCATGGTTTCCAGGAACGTCTGCCACAAAGTCCTAGGGCAGTCACTGAGAGTGGACAGCATTTAGGAAAACTCACATTCACGTGCATACATGCGTACAGAATGAATCCTTAGTATTAATAGCATTATGATGACTGATCAGTACTAAAATAAAAAGGCAAACTCTTAGGAACACCTGTACTGTGTGTTTACTTTTTCCTGAAATAATCCAATTAGCCAATCATGTGGCAGCAGTGCAACAGATTAAATCATCAAAATACAGACAACGGCTTTTGGTAATAGCGACATCAAAATGGCGGGGAAATGTGAACTCAGTGATGTTCTCCGTGTCATGCTTGCTCATGCCAGACAGGCTGGTTTGGGAGGTTTTATAACACTGTAGTTTTCTCTAAAGTCCTGAATGGTGCAATAATGGAAAAAAAAAATTCCAGTTCATGAGAGAGGTCGACTGAGAACGGCCAGACTAGTTTGAGTTGACAGAAATGCCACAGTTTCTCAGATAACCATCAGATAAACATCTCAGAAGGAATATCTTGATGAACCTTGAGGCACATTGGCTACATCAGCCGACGACAATGCCTCCATTTCTTTTAACCTAAAACAGAAAGCAGAAGCTGCAGGAGAGCAACCAGAACTGGACCACTCTCAATTTGGCACCAACAGCATGAATCCGTGGACCTACAGGTCGTGTGTCAACAGTGCAGGCTGGTGGAGGTGATGTATTGGTGTGCATAATGTTTTCTTGGCACATTTTGACTCTGTTAATACCAATCAATTATCATTTGAATGCCACAGACAATCAGAGTATTGTTTCTCACCAGGTACATCTCTTACTGGCTACAATACCTCAATTTCCTATTAGCTGTGTTACCAGAACTGAATTCAATAGAACAGCCCCGGGATGTGGTTGAATGGGAGATTCACAACATGAGAATGTGACTGATAATTCTGCAGGAAGCACGGGCCGGAATATCAAAGCAGTGTTTTGTCTTGTGGAATCCATGCCATAAAAAAAATACTTTTACTAGTATTTAAGAAACATTTTAATGCTATGTACCTTCTTGTTGATTGTTCATCTATCAAGATTGCTCATCTATATTTCCTGCCAAGCGTCTGCTCCGCTCTCCAGTCCAGTAGGTGGTGGTATTGCATCAACAACCCATAAACCTCAGAGAAGAAGTAGCTATAATCTTGCAAAAAAAAGTATTTTGCAAGTAATTCTTCTTTGTTGAAGATGCAAACGATTAATATTTTCTATTAAATCTTAGTAGATGTTTTAGCAATTATTCAATTTGAGACTTTCAAACATTTGATGAGTTTACCTAAACAATATTATAAGTGTGAATAAAACCCAATTAATTCAGGAAATATTGACTGGACCAACAAAAAATTTTATAGATTGCACAACTGATTCAATCAAACAGCTCAAGAAATCAAACCTTAATTTTTTTAGCTGTTTCTTGATTTGCTTTCATTAGGATACAGTGCACTATGGGCCGAGCGATGTACAGTGATTCTGCAATAGTCTCCTGCAGGCCCAAGGGGGTGGGGCTTGCCTGTAGGTCCTCCTCTTGTTCCCTCCGCTTCCTCTCTCTGTAATGACCACCCCACAGTCGACTCTGCAGTGAAGATGCTGAAGGAAGAGAACACAGGTTCTCCTATCAGTTCAGAATATTCAAATACACAGAGAAACTACAGGCACTACTGGTAAGCATCACATACCACAGGAGACACAGGGGGCAGGTGGACAGGTGATACAGATTGGGTAATCATATTTAAGCAATATCACAGGAGAGCGACAGACATTCTCTATATATTTTCACTTAATCCGCTTTTTCAGTATATCAGCTATGTGAACTTCTACAGTAGATTCTGGGGTTAAATCCCACATAGGGTTAAATGGAAAGCTAGTGTGTTCCACACACCAAGTAGTGCTCCTAATTAGGGAGAGATTTGGGATTCAACCTTGTGAAATAATAATGGCACATTTTAAAGTACTGCCTGATCTCTACTGCACCTGGCAACACACTAATGTAACTTGTATTGTTCATATGCATGTGTTCCTGATTTCAAGTACAGTGCAATATTAGTTTACATTTTACTTTTTGCTTTGTAATATTATATGGCTCTTATATACAGTACATATATACGTATATGTATGTATATATTGTATGTATATATGGGCGAGTTAAAAATCATCCGCACTCTGCCAGTAGAAATTATTTTAATTAACTTTTAGAAAAGTCAATTTTTCAATCTTTTCAATACATATCTGTCAACAAGCTTTTGTATTTTTTTATATATATATATATATAATATATTTTGTATATATACACTAGTGTTAGTCGCTGACGGTTACAGAGTATTCAGAAATAGTTAAAAAAATAAAACAAATAAAAATGAGCTGATCAGGTTTAATGTAAACAGTGATAATATTATTTCAAGGTTGAAGCCCAGGTATAAATCTCCCTATCTTTCTGTACGGCAGAACTCTGCCTAACAGAGTTTAAGTATCTTATGCCTTATTTACACCAAGTTGTACTTCTTACGTCGTCAGCCAAACACAATCCCTGTTTAAAGCAGATTATTACATCCGGCACACAACATCAGATTTCACTTCAGGCAAATACCACAGGACTGGCAACATTTCATTAAATTCTGTAGAGGCCATTAAAAAAATTTTTTTTTTTTTTTTACATGATATTGTGACAAAAAAAAATCTGCTGGCCAGACATACAGCTATGCAAACTGACAGACGGACAGACACGGACAGAAATTTTTCTGGAGTATTTTCTGGAGTTTGTTTCAGTGTATGAAACAGAGATATCGAGAAAGAGCGAGTTCTGACCCATGTACAGTCAAAATCTTTCTTTTATGTGACACACATAGGCATCAGTAATACCTTATCTGATTTAGTGTCATGGATCTAAGAATTAAGCAGATTAGCAGATTAAGCAGCATGCCTCATGTTGAAGCTTTGACAGAAACATTACCACTACTTACCACTTCTCAGAGGTCTCACCACTCGGCCGGAGCGCTGTCCAACGAATGTGACGTCTTCCTCATTGCTGCCCTGATCTAATTCAAGGAACATCGTGAGTACATCACCAGCATCAATTTTCATTATTTCACCTTTACCAACTCCTTTATTATGGTAAATAAGTACCTTATCTGGGGAACACTGGGTTTATTCACATATATGGGGAATTCACAGAAACCATTTCATCCACTGGTATAATTTTGGAAAGTGCGAGGAAACTGGAAATCCATGACTTCACGAAAAAAAAATTATCAAAACTGCCACTCACTGCACCACCATGCAGCCTAGGCAAGCACTGGCATTTGTAGACCACGAGACTATTTCCGTAACTATTTACTGATACACATTCTTACCTCTGTTGTACAGCTGTGTGTCTCTATCCAGAGGGATTATGGGAGGTGATGTCTGGATGCCAGATTTGTACCAAAAAAGCAGCAGGACGCGCAGGATAGCTCTGTGGATGTTGAGGAAGCGGTAATGATTTCAGCAGTAGCGTTATCTATCGTACGATCCAGAGAACAGCGCAAAGGATCTTACTTTGCGATCTGAATGAGGACGACGACCAGCCAGCGCCCCGGTTCTTTCCACAGCTTGGCGGCACCCATCTCAGTGAAGACCTCCACATACTCCAGGACAGAAAGCCAAGTTAGCAGCCTCTGCTGGGAGAGAGACTATCACAGGAGACACACACACACACAATGATCACTGTGAGCTGCTTTTGTGTAGGTCAAAAGTGCTGATACAGACTATTTTCAAATGCCACCATAAACTCAATATAAGTTCAAGCTTCCTCTACGGAGCTCCATTAAGGCCAGTGTGAAAGAAGCCGAAGGTCATGAATTCCATCTCGTTTCCCCTGCGCCCCAGGCTGAGCGTCGCATTTATTGCACCGCTGAAAGTGCCTCAGTCTGTAAGTGTGTTTATTTCTGAACACTGCGCTTGGAAAACTCAAATGATAAATATGTCACCCTTGCACAAACGAAGAAATAAAGAGGTCTCGGGATACTCGGCTCTAGCGCGCATTTCTCAGTATTAGACTCAATCAGAGTACAGAAATACATCAGGACTGGAACTTAAGCCAAAGACGGATAATATAGGAAGCAATACAATATAACACAAGTTAGAGCTCTTTCGAAGTGATGTCTTATATATGGTGATGTGTGACAATGTTACTGCAATGAGTTGCCTCCGAGTGGCGCAGTGGTTAAAGTGCTCGCCCTATCATCCGGAGATCGCTAGTTCGAATTCCGGGTGGTGCTGTAACCTCTCGCAGCCGGAGGTCTAGAGAGAGATGATTGGCCGAGCCCTCTCAGAGGGGAGGGATGAGAGGTACTTAGTACTCCCACATTAATCACGGCTCTACAGCCAGCCAGGGGCGTCTGTGAGCTCACGCAACGGAGGGAGTGTCCTCCGAGTGTGTTACGCCGCCCCCAACGGTGCGCGAGCGAGCAGTTCGAAAAGATTCGGTCGGCTGGCGTCACGTGGTTCGGAGGAAACAAGTGATAGTCTCGGCCCTCCCGGCTGAGTGGTAGTAGTAGCCTTAATGTGGGAGCCCCCTAGTGACGGGGAGGAATTGGACACGACTAAATTAGGGAGAAAATCGGGGAAAAATCCGAAAAAAAAAAATGTTACTGCAATGCAATATCCATTGCGCTGCTTTTAATTCTAGTATTTTCTTACATACATATTTTTTACACATAAAAAAATAGTAGTAGGTAGGAATCATCAGACAATCAAGAAGGAGTCGGAGAAAAGAGAGGGACAGAATGAACGATACAAAGAAGCTAACACAAAAACATAATAGATCTTTTTGCAATATTAATATTTTATTTGGAACTTCAAATATTAACATTATTATGTACTTTTTGGTGGCAGATGATGATAAAGAATGACAGGCACAAAAGGGCAGACCAGGCTAGATTTACTGCGACTAACAGGAAGAAGTCAAACCGGCTTTAACTCAACAATTTTAGAAAAGATGCTCATTGAGGCCACAAAGAAAAAATATTCAGTTATGCATGAGTCTCCTGTGTGGCTATTCATGTACTCCAAAAATTTTTTTTTTGTTAAATAATTTTTTATGCTTACAATAGAGATAAACTGGTTAATCGGCAAATGACCAGAAATTGCCCATGAGCCTCGGATATAACCATTTCTGTGCCCTTATGGTCACTTTAGGAGGTAAAACATGCTGTTTCTTTATAATCCTATAAAAGAAAAATTCACACACTGGCATCCCGTGTGGTAGGAGTGAATTAATTGCTAAGCTTGTTTATAAATAACAGCTATAGTGCGTGACAGAGTGCTCGGAAAAAGTATTTTCACTGATTTGTCACATTTAAATGTGATTTTTTGATGCGATCATCAAAAAATTTTTAATATTACACAAATATAACCAGAGTAAATACAAAATGCAGTTTTTAAATGAGGATTTCATTTATTAAGAGAAAAGAGCTATCCAAACCTACCTAGCCATTTGTAAAACAGTAATTGCCTCCTAAACCTCCTAATTGGTTGTGCCACCCTTGGCGACAACAAAAGAATCAAGCGTTTGTCATAACTGGCACTGAGGGATTTTTGGCCAATAAATGAAATAATCATTAAAAAAACAAAATAAAAAAAATCAGGAGTGTTGCAAATACTTCACAACACTGCTATTAAAACACAAACTTACTTTTAAGTTAAATGTTAAAATCTTGTATTTGAAGCTATTTTGTATTGTTTAAATGCTGCTTTTGGTTTTTAAGTGAGAAAACTAATGTTTTATGGAATGGGCTACATTTAATTACTCGTTCAGTTTAGTTAAAAGAAGTGGTTGAAAAAAGTGAAAGTATAAAACTTTCGAGTTATGATGCAACTTTTTTTTTTTTTTTTTTTAAAGGTTTAAGGTTATAAAATTGTAACATTTTTAAAAAAATTTTTTAGAATTGGGTCTTTTATAATATTATGATACTTACAAAATGGCAATATAAAACGAATTAGCACCTAGGTATCGTTATAATATCGTATCGGGTGACGACAGATCTGAGGACGTACCACTTTCAGCGTATCTGACAGGAACACAGGCCACACCTCCTTTACTGAGGCAGAACTGACGGACACATATACCATGCTCTATTCTCCAGACATGAAGGCCACATCTTTTTCAATGAGACCTTTTTTCACCTCTTTGACTTCGCTTCAATTTCCTGACTTTGCCGTTGTTTATTTTTCATTATTTAATGGATTGCCCCATCATATAGGAAACACTACAATGTCTATACTACACAGGGCAAAATGTGGTCAGTGATGCCCCTGATTGATTTTTCCCCACTGTTCTTCTCCTTGAGCCGAGGACACACTGTTCCCTTTCAACTCTCACAATCTGACTCATCTCCAAACAACTTTATGTGCGTTACTATGCCAACAACACACAGGCCCACTGCTTTTTATCAGTGGCTTATATAAGTGGACTGACTGCAAGCTTGGAAAAAAAAGAAATGGAGCACGACAGACAGAAAGTGGGATGAGACTGAGCAAAAACATCTAAAGGAAATTACCACAGGCAGTGTCTTGGAGAGAGCTTTCCTAAGAATGTCATCATTCAGCAACACCAGCAGGTTTGATGCTGAATACACTGGAAAACAAAACGGGCAAAGACATCAGGACAAAATGTGGCATTGACACCGTTTCTAAATCCTTAACATGTTTTTTCCCCCAATTTTACACAACTAATTACATTCATCCTCTAACTGCCATGCCTTTATGACTACATGTCTGGCGTACATAAAAAAAAAAGAAAAGTTTACAGTTGTATATTGTGTCTGGCCTGGCTGCATTAAAGGAGCAGCTGTACTGGGTCACCTTTGTGAATGATGGTTAATATTCAGGATACTGGCAACTCATCCAGCAAACCGTTCCATCAAACACTTGATTTGGAGTTAATCACCACTAATATGCACAAGATCATGATTTCAATTTGCAGCAGTTTTTCTGTAATTTAATGACACTTGGCAACTTGATGTTTATCACCGAAATCTACAAAATACAGCAAATGTTAACTCTTCGTCCATATTGTGTGTCATGATTACACATAAAGCCCGCTTGTTAAGTTAATTATTTAACTGTCTAGATAATTTATTTTAAATGGAAGAATAAGGTTATTATATAATAATAAAGATAAATAATAATAATAATAAAGAATAATATTGTACTGAAATGCATAGTGTGTCTCAATTCCGGGCCCGTATCCTTTGAAGGCCGATTACGTCACAGTGTCTCGACTAAGCCTGTTCCATTTCGAAGGCTCCTTTAAATGAGGCAGACAAATGCAGGTTTCTTTCAATTCAAAATAAATGATGCTTCGTGGCCCAACCTATCAAAGATTCCTTCCCTGAGTGTCAGGGTTTCGTAAAAAGTGCTTAAGTTTTCTTACACAACATTAACCAGGGGCAGCTGGGGGATTTATGTTTTTTATTGACCATGATGATTGTGATTTAATAGATCATTTATACTTCATATTACATTGAAACAAACGTAAGGATGGAAATGGCTTGTTATATAAATAAGAAATTCTGCGAAGGCCAGACTGTATCATTTTGGACTACTTTGCGGTCTATGCAGTCAGCAAAGGCAAAAAGCCTAAAAAAAAAAAGCCAGTCTAGACCGCTTCCTTCGAAGGATGCGGGTCCTGAAATGAGACACCCCCACAGATCAGAGCATCAATAAATGCTGATAAAATGCTGGAAAAGTACTGGCTCATATTTGACACATGACTCCATTTCAACTCTGATATTAACAGCAAATGAGAAAGTCAACCTGATTAAAAATAATATGAGTTGGGTATCAGATATCAGCTGAGGCACATTGGTCTAGTCAAAAAGGAATAAAATGCATTGGTGCACTTATACTTGCAGTATGTTTACTCAGGGTGGTTAAGTCTCGTCTGTTTAATTTTCTCTTGCAAACAATCGTTGAATGATCCCTTAAGAACCGAGTCAGGAGTGTAACAACATGATGTTAAGAATGTTAAGTTGTTTCTCACTGTTTTTTTTTTTTTTTGGGTTGTATTACTGATGGAAAACCCCCCACAAATAGCAGTGGTCACTTCTTAAGCCTCATTTAACCTGATTAAAAAAAAAATATTTGTCAATTAACACAAATGGATAATCAGCCTTTAAAACACACACACACACACACACACACACACACACACACACACACACACACACACACACACAAATAAAACTTCATAAAACATACAGAAACGCTTGCCTGGAGCAACCTGCAACTTAATTGCAAAGGCCAATTAAGCAAAAAAGTTTAATTGTTCATGTTTTAATTATTTTATATTACCTACTATTCATATTTATTAATCTGATTTAACAGTGTTTTAAATGGGTTGAACATGTGCATGAGAAAAGTCAGACACTTTAAGATTCCGTTCAGTCACTTTTAGCTTTTATTACAGTACACAATGTGGTGGCCAGTTCATGTGGAAAAATGATTCCTCATGCTCCCAGAACCATTCCTTAACAATATCCCTGTGCCATTTGGGAAGAAACTCCATAGATACGATAACCTGGTCAACCTGGTGCATTCAGGTTGTCAGCTTACTTGATTTTAGTCCCACATAAAACATTCCTGAGTCTAGATCTGACCAACTGAACCAACCCCAGATCAAACACTGCGTCCAATGGATTGTACAGGGGCCACTATGCATGATGTGTTCATCATTTTATGTGCTTTCCTTCTTACCCTGACGGTATCACTCTGGAACTGTGTTTTTCCATTACTCCAAAGTCTAATGTTTATGCTCCTTTTCAAATTGAAGCCTTTTGTCTGATTAGTCTCACTAACAAGTGGTTTTCTTATGGCCACACCACAGTTTAGTCGCAATCAGGTGAGTTCTCATCACAGTGTGTGTATAGAAATGCTCTTATTTTCACTATTAAACATAACCATGGTTTTTACTGTTCATTTTTTTTCCATGCCTTCAATGCAAGTCTTAATATTTTTATGACCACATTTCTTCAAGAAAATCGATGGTTCTACATGATAATGTGTTCAAGGGTTCTTAACCCAGTTCCAGTCATTTCAAAACTCCTTAATTATTGGGTCATCCCCAATACACACTTTTTTTTCCCTCCAGCAATTAGATGAAGGACACCCACCAGGCGCGCGGAGAACATGCATGAATCCCCACACACAGACCCGAGGAGGGAATCAAACCCCGACCCAGGTGGTGCAAAGCGATAGCGCTAACCAGCATGAATTTTAATAATATAATCTTGTGAATCTTACCCAACTCTGAAAGTTCATGAGAGTCTGAAAAGCGACCTGTAACAGTAAAACAGGAGGAGTTAGATTATTATTATTATTTTTTTTTTTTATCCAAGTCATTATGTTTAGAAGTTACTGATTGTGTCTCTGATTACTGAGTGTAAAATAGTAAGCCATAATGATCATTATACTGATGATGATAACTTTTGGTTTGCTGTTTAGTGCAGACTACTACTACAACTATGCTAAAATGATAACAAGTGCAGAGTCTCTGCAACCAAGTTAATGCAGTGAAACGTGAAAAAAAAAAAAAAAGTTGGGTTTCCAGGTTTCACCACCAAACAGTCTGACAGCATTTTTACTTTCACTTCCTCGAAGCCTCTCTGACCTGCTATGAGATACGACAGCGTCCGCACTGCGCTCTCCAGCTGCGACGTAGCGCCCGGGTTCCGGGTCACAAAGTCCCGGTAGCGCTCACAAAGACGCGCAATCTTCTCTAAATACACTCCAGACATCTGCGCGAGCTACAACATCACACGGAGCCTCGTTAGCCGAAGCGCGCAGCGGAACGTGAGCGTCACTTCCGTTAAGCGAGGCGCTTCCGGCATCAGCGTGTCAACTTCCTGTTGAAGGCGGAGACGATTTTAAAAGGACCGCGCGCCACCGTATTACTCATCCGCCATTACGTTAAAATCACCTGCTTCATAATACAAACTGGGATTCTGAGAAGTGTGCGGAATAACACAACACGGTTATGAAAGAAAAGCTTTATATTCTGTTATATCTCTATAATGAACACGCTTATCCCAGTTTTCACTAGTGCCTGGATACCATCAAGGTGGAACGCTGCCTCAGTACGCCAGAGCCATTAACGGATATCCTGCTTCATGTCTGAGGCGCTGGCCTCACAGGAACTCCCTTAATTAATCTGGCAATAACTCCCAATTGAGTTTCTGTAACGTTCAAGTGATGTTAGTGAATTTTTGTATGTACGGTTCCCACAGAATTGTGTAATTCTGCAAGTTAGCAACAAGCTATCTGCCGATTTTCAAGGATCAGGCGCTGAATGTTTACAGAATCGACTACACTGGGCTCCAAGCCACCTCAGCTTGTATCGCCTATACGTACGACATACCTTTAAAATTGCACCATTCAAATGCTTTACTGCTAAAAGTCTCATCATTGTACTGTGCTTGTCTTCTATAATGGTCAATCAGTTTTTCCCTTTCATTCATGAGACATTTCAAGACAAGTCCTATTTTGACTTGAACGCCCCACATACAATGACTGGTAGATTACATATACATAGTGATTGCAATACAGTGTTACCTCGACATACGAACGACCCGCCCCACGCATTTTCACTTTAAAACCTGAATTTTTTTCAGGAATTTGCCTCGGCTTTTTTGTAATACAAACAAATGCATTGGAAACGAATGCCAGCTAAGTTGTACGTACGTCCGGAGGCTGTTCAAAACTAGTTTGCGTCAGTGGAAAGCCGAGCAAAACAAGTTTGGATATTTGTTTGTGGGCTTTTGGATTTCGTGCAAGACTTAGTGAACACATAACACCATGGGTCCCAAGAATGTTTTCAAAATGGTAGCAAGTAAAACTCATCATCTATACCGCTTTAACCTGTGTTCAAGGTCACGGGAGCCTATCCCAGGAGACTCAAGGCACAAGGCGGGGTACACCCTGGACAAGGTGCCAATCCATCACAGGGAGCCACTTTCAGTGTCTTTTTAAAGCTATTTATTTCATATTTCATGTCTGTTTATTTTTTACTGTATTATATTTTACTTAATTTACATGCCTTTTCTAAATGGGTTGATTGCTTTTATATGCAAAAATACGATTATAGTACTGGAAATTAGTAATATTGTTAATATTTTTGGTTGGCTGGAACAGATTATCTGCATTTATATCACTGTATTTCCTAATGGAAAATGCTTTCGCAATATGAAATTCGTAATATAAAAATGCCAAGATACCATCGAAAATTACACAGAAAAAACAAACAAACAAACACGACTAGTTAATTGCTACTTAGTCTATCTGTATTACTTTAGCTAAAATGTCATTGCAACTGGCTGACTATTACAAATACAAATTCCACAACACAAATAACGCTGCTCATATGCAGGGCCCTTTTTTTAATTTTTTTTTTTTTTATCACCAAAACAGTCAAGTCATGAAGTCAACCCCACAAGACCTCTGAAGGTGTGTGGTGGTATCTGGCACTAAGATAACTGGCAGCAGATCCTTTAAGTCCTGTCATTTGCATCCTGTCATCACATTGATGAGGGTTGGGTGTCTGTGACCCCGATGTTGGTATACACTGGCTGTCCTTCATTTTGCAGGTTTTAATTACTGCATCCCAAGAGCACCGAAAAAACCTGTTGATTTGCAAATGTCCTGAAACGGTCATCTAGCGATCTTTCCTGCGTTAAACACACACTATCAAGAAATGACTGTTCATTTATTCTGCCCCTTGTCAGTTGTCATTTTAATGAGATAATCAATGTTATTCATGTCACTTGTCACTGGGTTATGGATGACGCTTTTATATTTGTTTGAATCAGTAGAGCTGTTGCTCATATGCACTATTCTACACATAGACACACAAACTGACTTGTGTGTTAACATTAAGTAATAATGAACAGTTGTAATTCAATAAAGGCAGCACATTAGCCTAGTGGTTAACACTTGCACCTCCAGGGTCCAGGTTCAATTCCCTCCTCGGGTCTGTGTGCATGTTCTCCCTGTGCTTGGTGGGTTTCCTCGGGGTACTCCGGTTTCCTCCCACAGTCATGCAAAGACATGCAGATTAGGATAATTGGCATTCCCAAATCACCTGTTGTGTGTGAATGAGAGTGTGTGTGTATATGTCCGATGTCTGTAGTAACGATTAGAAGAAAGATTGGAGTGATCTAATTGAATCCCACAGAGAATCTGGCCTTGCACCGTCAGGATCTGGGTTCGATTCCTGGCCAGGTAAACTAAAAATATTTTTCACAGTAAACTTCTGGCAACCACAGCTGCCATAGTTTTACCGAAAAATTGACACTTTATTTTTTTACAGTGCAATAACGTATTTTTTACGGTAAAATTCTGGCAACCACAGCTGCCAGTTTTTTACCGTAAAATTTACGTTTATTTTTTACAGTGTAGATCTGAAAAAGAAACAAGGAGAAGCAACACAATAGTTTTCAGGTACAGTAAAGAAACCAGGGCTGGTAAAGGAAACTGGTTTATTTTTCACAGACTCTTTTGCTTTCTTTACAGGGTTTCTTCAAGAGCTTTGTGCACTCTTTTGCTTTTGTGACTTTTTAGGGCATTGACACATTTTTTATGACCAGTTCAGATTTGTCTGTCTTGTGCACTTTGGTAAATGTTGGTTTGTTTTTTCTCTACTCAAAGTGACTTTGTTTAAAATTTCCTGGAGTCCTCGAAATTTACCACAACACTGTGCAATGCAATGGATTGGCACCCCGTCCAGGGTGTACCCCGCCTCGTGCCCTAGGTCTCCTCTGACCCTGTACACAGGATAAAGTGAGTGAGTAAGTGTAATACAATAAAAAGATTGATGGATTATTTTTTCTTTTTTAGATTTGTTTTGGAAAAAACACTGGGTTCTTCAGTTTCCTCCACTCTCCCAAACATTTGGGATTTTAGGAGGCATTGCCTCTAACTGTGAGTGTACAACTGTGTGCATATGATGCCTAGCATGGACTGGCATTCTATTTGGGGCGTGTCTTCACCTCGATCCTATTGTGCTTCGGATCAGGATTCACCATGATTCTGACCTGATAAGAAGGTTAATGAAGATGAATAAATAAATTTACTGTCACGGTGAGTGTATTTTGTTTAATTTCTTCCTCTATAAATCCTTAATTGTCCAGATATAAGATTATTATATACACAACCAGAAAAGAAAAATTATTACAGTTATCACCCTGAGAAATTACATAAGGTATGAATAGAGCTTAAATGTTTTTATTGATTCCTATCTGGAGGTATTATACAATTTTAATGAATAATAAATATTACATGTAGCTTAGTTGTGCAATGTATCTTGGATTACAAACAAAAAGTTAGCTTAGTCATTCATTCATTTTCTATACCGCTCATCCTTTATACAGGGAGATGGGGGCCTGGAGCTTATCCCAGGAGATGGGCAGGGTACACCCTGAACAGGGTGCCAATCCATTGTAGGGCACATACACACAAACTGGACAATTTGAGAACACTAATTAACATAATCTGCATGCTTTTGGACTGTGGGAGGAGACTGGAATACCCAAAGGGAAACCTACCAATCATGGGAGAACATGCAAACTCCATGCAAACAGACCCTGGGGTGGGAGGCCACAATACAACGAACTCTCGACCCTGGAGGTGCGAGGCCACAGTGCTAACCACTACATCACTGTGCCTCCTTTAGCTTTGCCAATTTAGTATTTATTTATTTATTTATTTATTTATAATCTGTTGTGTGAAATGAAAAATAAGCAAAGCATTTGTGGTACAGCCTAGGGATTTCTCAAATCAGCACATAATTCTCCTTGCACATTAAATTACAGTATATTCATTTCCAAGAGAAGTAAAGCAGTTAAATCAGATTAAAATTAGATTAACTAAAATCATCCACCACTAACTATGCCACATTATACAGTATACAAGGGTGGCGAGGGGCCTGGAGCCTGTCCCAGGAGACTTACAGTAGGGCACGAGGCGGGGTATACACTGGATAGGGTGCCAATCCATCGCAGGGCACACACACACAATTTGGGAACGGCAATTGGCCTAGTCTGCATGCCATGACCGTGAGAGGAAACTGGAGCACCCGGAGGAAACCCAACAACCATGAGGAGAACATGAAAACTCCTTGCACACAGACTCTAAAACGGAAAACAAGCCATCAACCCTGGAGGTGAAAGGTCACAGCGCTAACCACTACAGCACTTTGCCATCCTTAGCTTAGCCAATTGATTATGTTGAAAATGTTAGATAATGTCAAAAACAAGCAAAAAATTTGTGGTACAGCACAAGGATTTCCCAATCAACACATAATTTTCCATGCACACTGAATTATCTTTATTTGCAAGGAAAGTAAAGAAGACTAAATTAAATCATTTGTAAAAAAAAAAAAAAAAAAAAAATATATATATATATATATATATATATATATATATATATATATATATATATATATATATATATGTAAAAGCTACATGCTTAAAAGCTTAAAAAATTATATAAAAAACACTTTAAAATGTGCTTCAGGTGATCACTAATAAAATGTCCATTTTCTATTGAGGTGAGGATTGTGGTGTACGAGCAAGGGATTTGGGTAATAATGAGTTTTCTTTACCAATCCAATATAGAGTTAGCTTTAGTGTCAAATATATAAAGTTTCTAAATCATTATTTCAACATATAATCTTCTTTGTTTTAGAGCAGACATTTTGTTAAAACTAGCCAGGCTAGGTGGGCTGTATTCATTAAACAGTATTTTGTAAAGGAGAGCTGAGTCTGGGATCAGGAATTGATTTCTCTAGGCTTAAAAACAAGCTGCTGCACCTGTGGGTGCTTATATCCACCAAAACACAACAGCTGTGCCCTTCCTTCTGGTCCTGCTTGACCAATTCATGGATTTCTCATGCTGTTTCTGCTTCCTTCCAATAAGCCTACTTTAATATTTAATGTAAAAGCTAATGAACACCAGGGGTTAGAACCTTAACCTTAATAACATGTCCTTTCCATGAGATGAATGTACTCGCTAATGGGGCATTTTAGGAGAATTTGCATTGGTGGGTTTTACATGTGCTTGTTACGGAAACACAACCATGGGCCTTAATAGCCTATTGTTCTCCATTGTGTTTAAAATCAGCCCACAGTGAACTCGAGTGAAAAATAAATTCCATTTGAATGAATATTTACGTAAATTAATGCAGATTTCTATACAGGTGCAGAATTGAAGTCCTTTTAATCTTGGACTATAAACTGCAAACTTTATAGTCTTTATGAGTAGTCATTCTCTGCGGTAAATAATAGAATGAAATAGGGATGTGACACAATGCCACTCTCTGTATCTGTGTGCTTTATAGTGCTTCTATTTAATTTATGTGCTTAGCGTATCTGTATGCATTGGTGGGTTGTGACCTAAAGATTTTGTGATTTGATTTGATTTGATTTGATTGTTTTCCCACCCACTAGTCAAGCTCCCCCTATTATGGGAGCTAACAAGTGGAAAAAGGGAGGGCTTCTTTCAAGACAGGGAAGTATGATCACAGGCCATCGTAACACACTTGAAGGAGAATGTTATCTGACCTCTTCCACATTCATGAGCTGACAGATGACCACAATTAGCCAGTGTCGCTCTGATCGACAGTGGCGAGAGATATGCTATGCCTCTGGCCTAGAAAGCAGGGACAGATTTTCTCCCTTGGCTCCTGGCCATAGATGGCTGCACCATCATTGAGATGTGAGTTGGACAGTTTTTCAATCGCACTTACACAGTGAAGTTTTTTTTTCACTGCCTGAAACATTTTTTGATTTCTAAAAATAGGGCTAAACGAACTACGAGAGTAATTTAAACCTCCATAACACGGACTAGGCAGTTACTTAGGATGAATAAATGTATAACCGTAGTCTTGACTAGATGCAACAAAAAGCGTTTTTTTAAGCAAACAACAATAAAAAATGTTACTCCTAAGGTATGCCTCAGATCTTTACTGTCATCACAGCCAAATACAGTGACGTGACATGATACTTAAACTTAAGCCGTTGTGCAAGATACCTGTATTTGTATCTGAAATACAAATTTATTAATTCTGAACCTTTTTATAGTGGGTTGACTGGCATTCCCAAATTGACCGTAGTGTGTGTTTGTGTGCCCTGTGATGGATTTTCTATATTGTCCAGGGTGGATAGTCTCCAGGCCCCCCCTCAGTAGCAAAGATGAATGAATGAATGAAATATTGTGTAGTGCTCTATTTAAATATTTGGCATACCTTTGGATGTTTCAGGAAAAGGTGAGTCTACTTATTTGCCATCAACGCACAGTAACCTGTGCAAGTGGAAGATTTTTTAATCTGACACTGTTTGCGTGCCCTCTCAGTGACCTCTAAATCTGATCAGCAACCAGCATTAACCCACAGTGATTATTATAATATTAACCTGAAAAGATCTAGAGACAAGAGATGGCCTTAAAAATATATACATACATGCATGCCATACTGCTGAGAATGATTATACAGAAAGTACTTAGTGTACTGTAATAAAGATGGATTAAAGAACTCATCTCGCACATAGTGACCTCTTTCCGTTTGAGAGAGCTTAGAAAGCGAAGAAATCTATAATGGCGCTAATGCCTCGGAATTTAAGGTGTTTTTTTTCTTTTAGAAACATAGTCAAATATACCAGTCAAAAGGCAAAATAGCATCAAATGTAATCAGAGCGCTTTCTGAAAATATTATTACCAGTTGAGGATGGATTGTAAAGTATAGACAAAGCATTATCCCAGTAGAGAAGATTAGAGTGGTCAGAAATCTCATTTCGTCAATTTAAACCCTTGGAGCTGTAAGACCAGGCCTTCCCCAACGGAGCTACAGTCAGCCTCGAGTCTACAGATTTTAAAGTGAGGGATGACACATACGATCTAATAGAGCAGTTTGATGACAACTCTGTCTCAAGAGCATTGCATTTCCTGTCATCCATCAGCTGCAAGTGATCATTAAGATGGGAAGGAAGTTTAGTTTCTGCACTCCTGAATGCATCCTTTTTTCACATTTCCTTTCGCTCCTTTCATCTCCCGTTCTCTTCTCTTGTCTTCAGGGCTCTTGCAAACTTCCTTCAGACAATCCTCTGCTGTCACACAGAAAAAAAAAAAAAAAAAGAACCTGGCTGCAGTAAACAAGGGCTGCACATTCACATTCTGTGCCTGTCTGAGAGCCATTTATATCTAGTTAACTATATAGTTATATAAACTAAACAATGTAAACTAAGATAAGAGGCTGTCACTGCTGCCCAAGGTGCTTCAACCAAGAACTAAGTGATGGGTTGAATACTTATGTAAATGGGATATTTCAGTCTTTCATTATGAATAAATTAACAAAACACTCCAAACACCTGCTTTGATGAGGAGGAAAAAAGGATTTGAATCCATTAAAAGATGAGTGTGAAGTGTGAGTGTGTATGAATGGCTAAAGAAATTCAAGGAAGGTTACACAAGTGTTAACTATTAAGAAAGAGCAGGACGCCCATTCACGTCCATGGCTCCTGACAACATTGTATCCTGCCTATAGTCCTGATCTTGCTTCATCTGACTTTCAACTGTTTGGTCCCCTGAAAGCAGACCTATGAGGTCAAAGATTTAGTCCTGATTTACACATTCGTTGTTCACAGGGAATAAGAAAGCTTGGTGACAGATGGACAGAGTGCATTGCATAGCAAATGTGTCTTTTCTAAAACTTAACTAAAATAAAAATGACAGGAAGAGTGTGGGTAATTTTTGACCTACTTTTGTACCTATTGTGCTAGTTCTATCTAGTGCAAACCTACACCTTCCCTGTGTACTTGTTAGAGGTTATATTTAAACTATTAGCCTTTAATGTAATGTAATGAGGGGGCAGTGTCCCTGCAACCACCAAGTTGCCACTGTTGGGCCCTTGAGCAAGGCCCTGAAGCCTCAACTGCTCAGATGTATAATGAGATTAGAATGTAAGTCGCTCTGGATAAGGGCATCTGCCAGATGCTGTAAATTTAATGTCTACATTTTAACGTATGATAAACATACTCATAAAAATTATGCATCCTTAATGAATCATACTACCAAACTACTCCTTATACAAAGTAATAAATGTACACAAATACACAAAATATAGAAAGTAGAACGCTAGATGGGAGAGGGGTTGGCACGTGATGCTAAATGGTACTGGCAATTAATTCTAATTGAATTTGTTGCGTTGGATAATGCATAAATATTTACACCCTCTGAGTCACGTGAAAATGTTCCAAGTGCCACATGGTCAGGTTCTCATAAGCAATATACACAATGTAATTTATATTATAATAAGATGGACCCACAGCCAGTAACTTAACTTTTTATTCATGGTGTTATCATTGTGCACCATAAAATATGGATTAGGTCGGTACTTAAAAATTTCCTCATAACATGTTACAGTTTTATGCAAAAGTTTGGGCACCCCATGATAAATAAAAGATTTTGGCCATAAACTGAACAAAGATAAAAAAGAAAAACCTTATTATGGCACTGTGCAAAGGTTTGGGCACTCTAAGAGTTCCAGAGTCTCAGATTCGTTTTACAAGTTTTCACACCTTAATCAGCTCGTTAGATCTGATGCATGGCACCAGTCATTAGTAAATGCCAATTTCAAAGCTTTACAAATACTTTGACTCTTCAAATCTTGTGCACACATTTGCGGAGACTCAACAACCATGGGTTTCTCTAAGCAGCCGTGTAAGCTCTGAAAATGAAAGTTATTGATGCCCACAATGCAGGATAAGGCTTCAAGAAGATAGCAAAGTGTTGTCAGCTTGCAGCTTTCACAGTGAGAAATGTAATTAAGAGATGGCAGTTCAGGGGAACTGTGGAGGTCAAGATGAGATCTGGAAGACCAAGAAAACTCTGAGAGAGAACTGCTCATATGCTGGTCAGAAAGACAAATCAAAACCCCCATTTGACTGCAAAAAACCTGCAGGAAGATTTAGGAGTCTCAGGAGTGGTGGTGTCCTGTTCCACAAGACCTTCATGGAAGAGTCAGCAGAAGAAAACCTTACCTATCATAAAATCCAGTGTTAGAAGTATGCAACAGAACATCTACAGAAGCCTGATGCGTTTTGGGACTCATGAATTCAAAGGCATGCTTGGAGAAAAAAAGAAAGCAATATTTCATGAAAAGAACACCTCGCCAACTATTAAGCATGGGGGTGGATCTATCATGCTTTGGGGTTGTGTTGCAGCCAGTGGCACAGGAAACATTGCACGGGTGGAGGGAAGAATGGATTCCACTAAATTCCAGCAAATTCTGTATACATCACACCATCTGTAAAAAAGCTGAAGCTGAAAAGAGGATGGCTTCTACAACAGGACAATGATCCTAAACATACCTCAAAATCCACTATGAAATACCTCAAGAGACGCAAGCTGAAGGTTTTGTAACGGCCATCACAGTCCCCTGATTTAAACATCTTTGAAAATTTGCGGGTACAGAAGAGTAATAGAATCTAGTGTCTATCTAACCCATGCAAGACGACCAAAGAATATTATTGAACTGGAAGCCTTTGGGAGAAAATCCCAAGTACAAGTATTGAAAGACTTTTAGCTGGCTATAAAAAGCATTTGCAAGCTGTGATATCTGCCAGAGGAGGTGTTACTAAGTACTGATTCTGTAGGGTGCCCAAACTTTTGCACAGTGCCACAATAATGTTTTTATTTCTTTCTTTGTTCAATTTATGGCGGCATTTTGTTGTAGTGGTTAGCACCGTCGCCTTACACCTCCAGGGTCCGGGTTCGATTACCATCTCTGTGTGCATGGAGTTTGCATGTTCTTCCCGTGCTTGGTGGGTTCCCTCCAGGTACTCCAGTTTCCTCCCACAGTCCAAAGACATGTAGGTTAGGTTAATTGGCATTCCCAAAATTGGTCATAGTGTGAATGGGGGTGTGCGTTTGTGTATGTGTGTGTGCCCTGCGATGGATGGGCACCCTGTCCAGGGTGTAACCCACCGTGTGCCCTAAGTCTCCTGGGATAGGCTCCAGGCCCAATGTGACCCTGAATACAGGATGAAGCGGTATAGATGATGAGTGAGTGTCAATTTATGACATAGCAAGTAACTATGCATCAATGTTTGCTGAAAATATTGTGCATTTTTTCCATTTCCAAGAGAGATTGTCTTAACATATTTTCAATTAAAAAAAAATCACCAAAATTCTATTTATCAAGGGGTGTCTAAACTTTTGCATAAGACTGTAGTTGTACACTATTCATATCATTATTAATCATTTTAATTTGACCAGTCCAACATTATCTGACTGCCAACATGCATAAATCTTCTACACCCTCATGTCAAATATATTTTTGCTGACAACCTTTGCTAGAGTAAGAGAAACTAGTGTCTATCTAACCCACAATCATTACCATAAAACAAGCCCAGATCACACCATAAGTGGCATAATCTCATTTTAAAAGCTGTAGTATATCATTTTTTTGTGTTAAACATTAATAAAAACATGATTACTGAGTCTGGGAATGGTATAATCTGATTCTCTGAGTTGGTGTGAGTCACTCTGAGTGTTCTATATTAGTAATTCACAATCAGCTCTATGTCAGAGGTGATGTGTTGGACTTGGCTGGATATCTGTATGCATACATCATACACCATACTCTAGCACTGATACATATAAAACACCATCATGCCCCAGACTGTTCAATGTGAGGTAGTGCACATTCAACTGGGAATCAAATGATTAAAGTGCAAGCATGTACGCAGACGGATATATGATTTAAGAAAGAAAGCATGGAGCATGTTGTTAGAGCAAAATTATCGACAGTGGGGTAGCGAATGTGGATGACTCAATGTGAATAATTATTTTCTTATAACCGAACGTCTCAACGCGTCATCTAATACCACAGAAATGTGCCAATATTCAAGAATGGTCATTTCATAGACTATGTTCAATTCATACTTGCATTGAACTTATATAACAAGGGGCGTTCAAGTCAAACTGGGACTTTTGAAAAAATTCTTATGAATGAAGACATAAAACCAGTTGACATTTACAGAAGACTTCATGCACAGTATGGTGAGTGGTAAAACATTTACAAGCAGTAAAACATTTGAATAGTTCAAATATTCTGTATTCAGGGTCACAGGGGGCCTGGAGCCTATCCCAGGAGACTTATGGCACGAGGCAGGGTACACCATGGACAGGGTGCCAATCCATCACAGAGCACACACACATACACTCACACACTGGGAAATTTGGGAATGCCATTTAGCCTGATCTGCATGTATTTGGACTGCGGGAGGAAACCGACCATGCACAGGGAGAACATGCACACAGAGACGGGAATCGAACATGGACCCTGGAGGTGCAAGGCGACAGTGTTAACCACTACACCACCATGCTGCCTTACCACTTACACATTATAGGAAATCAGCTGGGAGTTATTGCCATATCCACAGTACAGTCCTGACCTCATCTCAAGCCATTTCCACATGTTTGGGCCATTAATGGAGTTCCTGGGAGGCCAGCATTTCAAACATGAAGCAAGCAATACAATCCTGGCTAAAGCATACTGAGACAACTTTTTACTTATCCATGCACTAGTGAAACGCTGGGATAGGTTACTGTAGCATTACTGTAGTAGGGGATTATATAGAGAAATAAAGGCAGTTTTACTCTCACTTAAACAACCCTTGTATCAGTGAGTGTAACAAAGTGCTGATGCTGGGGATTTCTCAGAAGGGAAAGCTTAACAGTTACACACAAATTTAATAATTTACATTTATGGCATTTTGGCATACGCTCTTATCCAGAGGAACTTATATGTATCTTATAAAACATCTGAGCAGTTGACTGCCTTGCTCATGCGTTCAACAGTGGCAGCTGGTGGTGCTTGAGGTGAAACCTTTGACCCTCCGATCAGCAGCTCAACACCTCAACCACTGAGCTACACCTTACAGTAAATGACTCAACTCATCATTACGAAGTAGAACTGAGAACACTGTGGTATAATCTACAACAAAGCACTGTACCTTATTAATAATACATCTATTGTCTAAATCTAAACCAATTCCCTGTAGCTGTCAATGTCTGAAAAATTCCAACAGCTTGCTCTAGGACATGCCTGAAACCCGAATGTCCTCTGTGTCTGTACGAGCATTAGATGTCACAGTGCTGCACACAAATGTCCTGCAATGCACTGACAGATTAAAATCTCCTTTGCCCTGCACTCGAAACACAGGAGACGCTTTTGAATGGCAGGAATCCGGGTGTTTATTCCTCCAGTCTAAATAATTAATCACAGTCTACAGTTAATAATTAATCATATGTCATTTTAATATTTTGTAAATTTGGTATGAGTCTCTGAATAAAGAGACTGGAGATGAGAGAAGAGAAAGCAGTACACTATAACTTTTCACTTTTTTTCATATTTAAAAAAACAGATCTATGTAAATTATACAGATTCTATGTAAAATCTGTAAAATTTCTTTCTTTCAAAAAAAATTCACTCACGAGAGACGGGAACCGAACCCGGACCCTGGAGGTGCAAGGCGACCAATTCAATACAAATTGTGTTGAATTTCTAGATCAATTTGATTTAATTAAGAAATTTATGTCTAGAAAGAAACAAATTTCCACTTTAAAAATAGAAAGAATATCTAGAAATAAACTTATATGTGATATAAGTGAATATGTGAAATAAAATGTGATATAATATCACATTTATGTGGACATGTATAGTGGGAAAATTACAATTTTGATATTTTCACATAATATCTTGCAAAATCCTTTCAAATGATTGAGAATTTCCCGTTCATTTAATATTATTTGAATTTTTCAAGATCTTCACCTTCACTCAGATGACAAGTTTACGTTAACATTTTACTCATTTGTAAGGTGCCTTTACCCAACGCCATCCACAAATGAAAGAAAATCAAATAAAAGAACAAAGCTGCTAAAGGAACAGATTTTTCAGGAATGAAAATAACAGAATATTCCCATCACAGCACAAGTAAACTTGATGAAAGATTCTAAAGCTTTAGTCTGACCAAACCATGGGATAAAATGGTCACACTGGTAGACCTTCAGTGGTAGTAGAAAGGAAACAATTTGTTGCCTGAAGTTGCAAACTACAAGCTTAAATTCTGTCAGTAAAACTATTAAGAGTAATTAGCAAGCTAACCAATGCAACTGTAATTCTATGTCACTTTTAGTGCACAATATGAGAATCGGCCAGACTGATTTATTTTCTATGATTAGCCACACTTTAGATTTTTATATCATAATTAGGCACAATTTTGATTTTCATTTGGTGATCAGCCACTTTTTAAGGTTATAAGTAAGGATGATTTCAAGGATTGGTGTGCTGAATAATGGGATTATCGTCCAAAAATGAATGGTATTTTTATGAAAATCATTACTTTTTACTCGTATTTACAATAAAAAAAAAAAACTTAATTATTTTGTGGCCAAAATAATCAAATGAATCATCCTCTGCACGCCCCTTCTGCCTTAGCTTAAATGTTCCACTCAAGTCTCTCCTCTGCATGCTGTCTCTGTTTGAATTCCTGTGTGTGGACAAAGTGCCAAAAATCATCTCTGATTACCAGAAAAAAAAACAAAAAAGGAAAAAAAAAGAGAGCAATGAACAATTGGTCACGCAGTTCTAAATAAGAGTTCTGTTAACTTCTTCTTATTGTTTGTCTGTACATAGACTACACCGTACAAAGTGTCACTGCACGTGAAATGAAGAATGAGCTTCTTCTGCATGAATGCTAATACATGTAATATGTATGTAATATGCTTATAATAATATTAATATATTGCCATATTATATGCTTATAATAATAATAATAATAGTGGTGGCACGGTGGTTAGTGGTTAGATCTGTCGCGCTGCACCTCCTGGTTCCGGGTTCGATTCTTGCCTCAGGGTCTGTGTGCATGGAGTTTGCATGTTCTCCCTGTGCTTGGTGGGTTTCCTCTGGGTACTCGGGTACTCCTCAACAGCACTGCATAACATAAACCACCAACAAAGACATACACAGAAGGACATATAGTAAGAAATAGAGCTGAAGGTTCTCATTATGGTACTTTTGGAACAGCCTAGGTAAATTAAGTAGTTCAAGCATTGTGGTAATTTAATCGAAATTATATGCCAATCAGTTAGCATCTGTCCTTGTTATTTATATATGTGACATAAATCCTCCAGGGCAAATCTTTTCCACAGGCTGCCCTAAGTACTTGCAATACAGAGAGGACTGAAACAAACCTGTATTTCACGTTTCTTTTATTTTGACTGAGTGAAATTCCTCGGCTCTCTGTCTGTGCTTCTCTTCTCTCACAGACCGATGCGTTATGCAGATCTCTTTCTCAGTGGAAATGGAGATGGAAAAGCACGTCGGATTGAGGGGACAGCGCCAGCTGCACATTCCCCGTCCCTGGGTGTTTGTGACATGCGGCTGAGAAAGCAATCTCACGGTAATGAAATCTCCCGTGCGAACGTGCACCTGGCCAATCTCGGCATAATGAAAGTTAGCCAACACAAACACCTGGGCTGAGGTGCGGTGAGATGGGCTGGAGGCCGAAGGGCTCCGACGCACACCTCACTTCAGGCCACATTCTCGTTCGGATGGAGACAGAAGGGTCCGTGTGGGACCTGTCTGATTAGTTGAGTAGTCATTACGCTGCTGTGGCAGGTAGGACAGATTGAGGCAGGAAAGGGAATAGACCATTCAGGTAATAGAGAGATTTGTAATAAGGATATGAAGGTAAGTGAATGGAAAATGTGACGAGTTCTTTGTTTTAATTAAACTTTTTAGTTTTTAGAGCAAGAATGATGAACAGCATATTAATTAATGCCAACATAAAGCTCTAATCCTTGCCTAGACAAAAGTGCCTACTGAAAATGAGTGAATGATTGAATGAATGAAAAAAGGGCCAGAGTCTGTTCAAGCCAGCAATGTTTACTGCTTTTCATCTTTTTTATGTCTGCCCCACAAATTTTTCATGCATTCCTGCAAAGTTCCATTGAAAATGCCACAATTAAATGTTTAACAGCATGACTGTAATACTCATTACTCAAGCAGCAGAATATCTGCGTTATTTCACCGCACTGCTATTTGTATAAGAACCATAAGTACATTTGCATAAAAAAAAAAACACCAGGATTATCTGGACAGAATATTTGAAGCATTCTTTTATTATGTGCCGCCAAATATTATTTTATATTACTGACTCAAAATGTATGGAGAATTTTTACATGTTTTGAGTGAAATTCCGTGTGTTGGTACCGTGGTACACGTAAATGGAAAGTGATCAGCCAATTATCCAGTGGTTATCTGACACGTTTCCATTGTACCCTACAAACCTAGAGTTCTGGTTATTTGTTCTCTTTTTGGCAGGTAACTAGTAACATAAATGTGTTCATTTTCTAACATCTAGCTGTTTAATGTCAAAATGTAAGGGAACTGTGTATGTAAAGTATGTCAATGTTGTTTCAGAAGGGTCAAATTATAGGCCTGCATCGTGAAAGAAAAAAAGAAAAAACACAAAGAGCTTCCTGAAAATTGCTAGAATTGGGCTAAGACTCATCCAACACATTAAAATCTAAAATAACAGTGTTGTGGATAAAATGTGGTTGGAAAAACTTCTGCAATCAGAAATTACTTAAAGGTTTGTTGAAGTTGCTTAATTAAAAAAATAGGAGAAATAAAAGCTATGCTTAATAGTGAAATTAACAGCATTTTCCTATGAACATTGACGCACAGGACTGGAACTAAACGGCTTTATGGCACTTGTTAATGAAATTGTAATAGGAAAAATGCTTCAGTTTGCTAGAGAGCATAAAGATCTGACTTTAATTAAAGAAATGGAAAAAGGTCATGTGGCCTGATGAGTCCAGATTGAACCTATTCCAGAGCGATGCGCGAGTCAGGATAAGATGGGAAGCAATGCACTTATCATGCATAGTGCCCGCTGTATAGGAATAAAATGAAGTCAGCTGACGACCTGAACATACCTAATGATCGCGCTGTCCCTTCAACTGATTTCTTTCGTCGCTGACGCCACTGTAGGTGAACAAAATGATTAAGTGTGCAATTTTTTGAGGTAAGGGTGTGTAGCGTATTAACCCCAACCTTCGCAACAAAAAAGGATTTTTGCAGTGAAAAAAACAAAACAAAACAGATACAAACATAGTAACAAAAAGATATAAAATCTTTCATCGTTATACTGTAGCTGGTTTTTAAAATATTGATTATGTATATAAAAAGGGCACAAGTGGCACTTAACTGCTTAAAGTTTAGAGAGTCAGTATCAGTGAAATCAGTGATATTTGATTAACATATCAAATATTAACATATATATATATAATGTTTTTAGAATCATTTTCTTTCTTGTTAATTCATTCATCTTCAGTAAATACTTTATCCTGATCAGGAAGGTCACCTAATCTCAGGCGAGGAATACACCCGAGATGGGTTGCAACTTCATCACAGGGCACCATACAGCTCTTAGAGCCGGCTCTTTGAAGTGAACAACTGGAACTGGCTCCTGTCTGGGGGCCCGCCTTTTTTTATTTTCAAGCCACACATGATTGATTAACTACATGTCATAATGTGTGGTGGTGCGTGTTTGTCTGCACTGAGCAGGTGGGAAGGGCGGGGTTACAGACACAGCACACAGAGAGACAGAGAAACAGGAGGGAGGGAGACAAGACATGTACAGATGAGGCGCTAGAAAAGGTGCGACGATGAGTGACTGCAGAAAAGGCAGTCAAATTTGAATGCATTTCATTGTAAATAGTTTATCAAATTTATCAATAAAATACATACAATCAGAGATTGGACCTTTTCGTGTAACTGAGACAGGTCTTTGTTTTTGCACTCTGCCCCATGTTGAGTATAATAAGCCATATTAATGATAAACATCATTATGTTGCATGTATTTTTTTATGTTTATGTTTTTATAAATTAAAATCATTATGAATGAATGTATGTGTCACAATCGGGCCAGGCTCCGAATCAAGGCAGACACCACGCCCCCCATCTCCAGAATACTGACTAGAACCACCTGATAGCAATCAGGATTAATCCACAAAAG
Source organism: Clarias fuscus (assembly GCA_030347435.1). Lineage (NCBI taxonomy): Eukaryota > Metazoa > Chordata > Actinopteri > Siluriformes > Clariidae > Clarias > Clarias fuscus. Next base: position 30,332,924 of record CM059210.1, on the reverse strand, counting down.
CACACACCACACAGCAGTCAACGTCCGGGCTCGTATGCACGAAAGTGGACCGAAAAGCTACTCCAAGTAAGACAAGAATTATATGTCTATTGCTACTTACCTTATTTCATTGTGCTTCATAGAAGTGATTCCCGTGAAGCTTCATTATCGGCATCTCCGTGGCTGCGTGTGTGGGTGTGTGCCTTCCCTCGCCGATTCTCCAGTGACTCCAGACTCAACTCTCTTCTCCTCCATTTTAATCCCCAGGCAACACCGGAAAGAACGCTGTCGGCGCCGCTGCCCCCGCGACAGTATAGTTTAATATTCAAGCAGTATTTCCCTGCATCAGCGTACATCTGACTTGCTCTCGTCTGCTTTCAATAAACGTTTCTCATCTTTGGAAACTTACCCTTCTGTGTCAGTCCGCCTTTGTTACAGAATGGCTTTTTTACATTAGTAATTCATTTTACACATAACTTTGCATTATTTTTGATAATAAATGAATTTAAGCAACAAAAGATATGAAGAGCCACTTGTAAGCCGAAAAAGCTGTAAGCCGTCTTTTATATAATAAAATAAATAAAAAATAAATAAAAATAAATCCCTGACTCTCTAAAAAGAGCCGGAAAACTCAGCATTCAAACAGGGACCTGCAAACAGGTGTGCTTAAAACATAATCAATTGATAGAAGCTGGGAAAGGTGGTATTTGATTTCAAGACATGTACAGTACTTAAATAATAAATGGAAGAAAAAAAAATTAAATCACAAACGGAATTATTTTGTGCTAATTTGTGCAATTATCGAGGTAGCATTGATATTTGGATATCTGCATGATGTGGCAGCAATTCATGCAGATACAGGTCAAGTGTTTCCACTAATGTTCACCTTAAACATCAATGTACAAAGAATTATTTCACTGACTTTGACCACAAGATGATTTTTTTCTTCCAGGTGGGCTGGTTTGAATATTCCAAAAACCATTCTTGCATCTTCATGCTCATTATTCTATAAGTAATAGTGTAACGAACAAACAAAATAATAATTCAGTGAATGGGAGTACTTCAGGTGGAAATGCCTGGTTGATGAGTGAGAAAATTATCTGATTGGTTTAAACTGATAAAATAACCACCTTTATAACCACGATGAGCAGAAAAGCATCTTTCACAACATTCATCAAATTTTGAAGTCTATTGACTACAAAAGCAAAAGACCTCATCGGGTTCTCAGCCAAGAACGGGAATCTGAGAATATACTAGGGACAGCCTCGCTAAAACTGGATTGATGAATATATATATATATATATATATATATATATATATATATATATATATAAAAATCAATTTCTCTTTTAGTCTTAACAAGGTTTGCAATCATGTTTTTTAACATTAAGGCTTTTGGATACAGTCTAGTGCAATGTCAATTTATAGGCATTTCTCAAAATTAGATCATGGCCTACCAGTTCTGTATGGTGCTGCGTTATTTATTCTTCACAAGAAGAATTTATTCTTCATGGTTCGGTTCATGTGGTTGTGTGTCTTATTTTAGGATTATGGATAATTTGATTCAGTGGGGCTTTTGAAACATATAAACAATAAAGTTGAAATAAGACTGATTCATGACTACTACAGAAGCATCTCAGAAGGTTAAACAGATTACAGTCAGGTCTGTGTACAGATAATGTATTGGGGAGTCCTTGCTTATGATGTTGCTCTCAGTCTGTATAGTACCCTGTTTTGTGCTGGCGTCTGGCTCGTGTAATAATTTTACATGATCTCTATTTCAAAGAGCAGAAATATGTGCCTGGAGTGCAGTTATGAGCCCATATTCTCACCTCCAGATGTCTGAGGTCTGTGTTGCAAGATGCAATTGAATCTTCTTTATTGTTCTTGGGTGACACTTCTGAAGCGATAACCCTGCTATGCACGCACTGTTGATTAGGTCAGGCTAGTAATTTCATATTTACTTTCTTTTCACAGTTTAATTACTATCCCAGTCACAAAAACAGCTGTCTAGCCGGATAATTATCATTAAGATACTTTAAAGGTCATCCATATTACAATGTTGGAGCATGAAATACTTCTGATTTTTCCATAACAATCACAAATTATACAGATTTTTGCTTTCTCCTGGATTTGATTTCACCGGTTGATGATAGTAAACTTGGAAAAATACAAAACCAAAATCCTTTAAAAGTGAGCCAAATCTGAAAAGATCCATACTAAAAAAGTTAGACACAATCTGTGATTATTTAATGCTAAAAATCAATTCCTTAGTAGGTGGCACACTGGCTTAATGGTTAGCACTGTCACCTTGTACCTCCAGGGTCCGGGTTCGATTCTCGCCTCGGAGTCTGTGTGCAAGGAGTTTGCATGTTCTCCCTGTGCTTGGTGGGTTTCCTACAGGGTTCCCTTTAGCGGTCCAAAGACATGCAGATTAGACTAATTGGCATTTCCAAATTTCCCATAATGTGCGAATGAGTGTGTGTATATGTGCCCTGCGAAGGATTGGCACCCCATCCAGCACTGTAAACCCGATTAAGTTTTGGATAAACTCAAAATATTTGAGGTAATCAGTTACATCAAATTTTTTAAGTAATGATGTTTCCAATTTTAAGTAACCAGAACTATCCATCCGTGCTTGGTGGGTTTCCTCCGGGTACTCCGGTTTCCTCCCACGGTCCAAAGACATGTAGGTTAGGCTAAGTGGCGTTCCCAAATTGCCCATAGTGTGTGAATGAGTGAGTGAATGTGTGTGTGTGTGTCTGTGCCCTGCGATGGATTGGCACCCTGTCCAGGGTGTACCCTGCCATGTGCCCTAAGTCTCCTGGGAAATGCTCCAGACCCCCGTGACCCTGAATACAGGATTAAGCGGTATAGATGATGAGTGAGTGAGTGAGTGAGTGAGTGAGAACTATCCATTTTTGAGTTTGTTGAACTTGTGCAAATCAAAAAGAATTTTGCAGACCATCTGGCCCGGGAATCAAACCTGGGCTTTCCGCATGGCAGGCTGATCACTTACCACTGCGCCATGAGTGCTCTATAGATATTATGTTCAGCTAACTTGAAATGTGTCATTTCTACAAACTCATAAATGCCAGAAAGTTCTGAATACTCAAAAAGGTCTATTAATTTGACCTAATTGCAATTATTTAAGTTAACAATTATTTAAGTCAATTAAGTTAACAGTACTCAATGTGCTTAATTACTTTGAGCATTAGGGTTTACAGTGAGGGTGTACCCTGCCTTGTGCCCTAAGTCTCCTGGGAAATGCTCCAGGCTCCCCTCGACTCTGTATACAGGATAAAGCAGTATAGACAATGAGTGAGTGAGTGAGTGAGTTTGTTCCTCACTATATTAAAAAAATTAGAAGCTGTATGGATTAGGTGCAAATTCTGCTAAACTGAGTCGACAGATGTTCTAGTGAGATAATAAGCAAGCCAGTTAGGCTGTGCCTCTAAGGCCGTAACAGGTTTTAAGGCGTTTAAAAAGAATTACAGAATATGCTCCATCTTATTGAATTCTGCACTAAAGTCAAGAAGCACCAGAATAGAAAGTGCATGGCTGTCTGAGCTGATTTTACCATCATCACCAACTCGAATCAAAAAGGTTTCTGTCCTGTGGTTTACTCTAATATCAGACTGGTAAACATCAGACATACAGTATCTTTGTTCTAGAATTCACACAAACAGATGGACTATGAAGTTATTTTTCATCAGTGATGTAATAATAACATCTTTTAAACATGTGGGAAAGATTCCAGTGAGTAAAGAAATATTAACGCTCAATATTATTCCTAATATTTTATACTGTATTATATAATATTTGAAATATTTGCGAGTATTTGGAGTTTGCATGTTCTCCCTATGCTTGGTGGTCCTACAGTCCAACAACATGCAGATTAGGCTAACTGGTGTTCCAATATTGCCCGTATTGTGTGTACAGGGTGTACACCACCTCATGCCCTAAGTTTCCTGACATAGGCCTCACTCCTGTATATGGGATAAAGCGGTATAGACAGTGAGTGAGGAGGCAAAGTCATTAGGTTTATCTTAATAATGGAGCATAGCAATTATTGATCTAAGAGGATTAACCAGTTTATTAATTGAACTAAATAAGCTTAGATTTTTTTTTAATTGCTAGCAATATTTTGAGAGAGGTAAAGCTGTCTAGATTTTTCTTTTTTATATTTACCGAGAAAGTCCTTATAGACGTTATACTGTAATCTTGCTGCAATTTGGTCCTGCACCACCTGCGCTCGGCTTTGTGGCAAGCTCTTTTTCATTATTTCGACATTCCTCTAAGGTGCTTTTGTCTGACCAGAAATTAACTTAGACTTAATAGGTACAAAATCGTGCATAACTTTAAGCACTGAAAACTTTAACCAAATTATCACGCAAAGTCAAGGAAGACAGATTAAGATCAGCATTGCAATCAGAGTGTGACCAGGTACAAGTAGCAGAGACGTATGGATCAGATGTTTAGTTCTCCAAAGCAACACCGAAAGAAATACAGTTGTAGTCTGAAACATCTAGGGTGCATTTTAAGGTTATGGTCAAGGCCTTTAGAAATAACCAGGTCAGAAGTGTGACGCTGATTATGGGTTGGCCTGGTAATGTGCTGTATTGTACTCAAAGCTCAATTTAATGAATAAACTGGTTAGCAAAAGGCTCTCAGTGTGTTTTCTTCTTTTATTAAAATATAAACATCACCACAGATAAGGACTGAATTAAACACCAGTAATTTTAGAGAATGGAAAACTATATGCATTAAATCGACAGATACAGTACAGATCTAATCAACTATATAGATCTAAATACTCAAATGTAGCATGTGTTAGAATTAGATGGAAAAAGCTTCAGTCTATGTCTGTGTCAGTAAGTCTCAGTAAGATAAACATTAAAATTTTTCAAGCAACATCTTATTATATAATTCACAATGAAAGTTTTATTAATAACACTTTTGATGTTGAAAAGTGCCGTCTTTAAGGAATTAATTAAAGAATAAGTACAGAATGAATTGTCAGTAATAGCACAGGCAGATTTAGGATGGCTGGTGTTTTTCAGAATGTGTGTATAAAAGTCAGAGTATACAGTTAGAGCTGGATTGAATAGTAGAAGACACAATGGTCTGGATCGGGTAATTGCCATTGTAAATACCAGGACAGGTTCAAAGCTATAAACTGCTCTAATGCACACATGGTGGGAATACCACCTGGCTAGGATGTCAGTCCATTGCAGAACATTACACACACACACACACACTTTGACACAGTGGTGATCCAGTGTAGTTATTCACCTACTAGCATGTTTTTGTTCTTTTTGGAGGTGGAATTGGATTAAATGTGGAGTAAACTGACTCAGTCACAGGGAGAACATGCAGAGGATATGGGCGGGCCATGTCTGCCCACAAATTAGATTAGATTAGATTAGATTCAACTTTATTGTCATTGCACATAGTTAAAAGGCAACGAAATGCAGTTAGCATCTAACCAGAAGCGCAAGTTAGCAGTGCAATATAAACATATATACAGATCTATAAAACTTGTATGATAAAAGTAAGATCTATGTATAAATTGTATTACAGAAAGAATATATATATATGTACATGAATATACAGTGTAAAGTGAGCATAGATGGATAAATTAATGTACAGAATAATTGTAAATCTACAGATATGTCTGATTATAAATATGTACATATGTATAAAGATATACAGAAACTATATATAGGTGAATTTACATTATGTGCAATTGTATGAATATACATATGAATAAATATGAGTAATTTAGCCACTGGATGGAAATGCAGAGTATACCTATATACACATCTACATATATGAATATACACATATTAGTATACAGTCCATGTGCAGACTATACAAATGAATGAACGGGAAGTATTTACAGAGGTATTAAATAGCAATGTTGTGTTATCAGGGATGGTGGTACCGTCTATGTAAGGGGGACAGTCAAGTTGTGTTCAGTAAGCTAACCACTGTGGGGTAAAAACTGTTCCTCAGCCTGCTGCTCTTGGCTTTTAGGCATCTGAACCTTTTTCCAGAGGGACGGAGAGAAAACAGTTCATGTGCAGGGTGAGAGGTGTCCTTCACGATGCTTCGTGCTCTACGCAGACACCTCCTCTTGTAGACTTCCTCAATGACAGGAAGTGGGGTACCAATGATGCGCTGAGCAGTTTTTACCACCCTTTGGATGGATTTACGGTCCGAGACAGAGCAGTTAACATACCAGACTGTAATACAGCTGGTTAGTATGCTCTCTACTGCACAACGGTAGAAATTGTTCATTATGTCTTTAGAAAGGTGATTCTTCCTTAATAGTCTCAGAAAGAAGAGGCGCTGGGAAGCTTTCTTGAGGAGACTGGTGGTATTAGTGGACCAAGTCAAATCCTTAGAAATGTGTATCCCCAGGAACTTGAAGTTTGTAACACGGTCGACCATTGTCCCGTTGATTTAGATAGGGGAGTGTGTGTTACCTCTTCTCCTTCTAAAGTCCACAATGAGTTCCTTGGTCTTACTGGTGTTCAGGAGCAAGTGGTTGTCAGCACACCACTCGGCCAAGTGCTTTACCTCTGCCCTGTAGTTAGTCTCATTGTTGTCATTGATGAGGCCAATCACTGTCGTGTCGCCACTAATTATGGTATTAGAACCATGCATAGGGCTGCAGTCATGTGTGTACAGTGAATACAGGAAGGGCCTCAGTACACAGCCTTGTGGCACACCAGTGTTCAGGATTATGGTTGAGGAGAGAATGTTATTAGCTTTAACATTTTGTGGTCTGTTGGTCAGAAAATCCAGTATCCAGCAGCATAGAGAGGTGTTGATTCCGAGATCAGTAAGCTTACTAATCAGCCTGGAGGGGATGACTGTGTTGAACGCTGAGCTGAAATCCACGAACAACATTCTTGTGTAAGTGTTCTTATTATCCAGGTGAGAAAGTACCGTGTGCAGTGTTAGGGAGACAGCATCTTCAATGCTCCTATTCTCCCGGTAGGCGAACTGATGAGGGTCCAATGTGGGTGGAAAGCTTCTCTTGAGATGTGCTAGGACTAGCCGCTCAAAGCACTTCATGCTGTATTGGTGTCAGTGCTACTGGGCGGTAATCATTAAGGCACATAGGTTTGGAGTGTTTAGGCACAGGCACAATGGAGGTGGACTTAAAGCAAGTAGGCACTGTTGATTGACGTAGGGACAGATTAAAGATGTCTGTCATGACTTCAGTCAGCTGTTCAGCACAGGCCCTGAGCACACGTCCAGGTATTCCATCAGGGCCAGCAGCTTTCCGATTGTTTATCCTGCTGAAGGCAGCAGAGACTTCTGCGGTGGAAAGTGAGAGAGGCTGAAAGTTCACAGGCGGTATCAATGTAGTGATTGTCTCCTGAGGACAGGTGATCAAAGCAAGCATAAAAGTTATTTAGCTCATTGAGGAAGGAGATTTCGGTGGATATGGTTGCAGAGTGGGCGGGTTTGTAGTCATTGATGGACTGGATGCCCTGCCACATACGCCGAGGATCAGAGTTGTTGAAGTGATCTTCGATCCTCAGCTTGTAGCTCCACTTGGCCTTATCGATACCCCTTTTCAGGTTAGCTCTGGATGCACTGTAGGCCTGTGCATCTCCTGATCTGAAGGCAGCATTCCGTGCCTTGAGCAGGAGACGAATTTCCCTATTCATCCATGGCTTCTGATTAAGGTATGTTGTAATCTGCTTCACAGTTGTTACATTGCCAATGGTGGCTTTGATGTGATCCAGAACAGAAGAGGTGTATAGATTAATGTCCGCGTGAGAGTCAGAAGTAGCTTGAGAGGCAACCCTACTCCAATCCGTATGATGAAATCGGTCCTGAAGTATAGTGTCTGTCTCTTCAGTCCACACTCTGATAGATGTAACTGAGGGCTTCACACTTTTTTTTAATTAACTTTCTTTATTAGAAGTTATTTCACAGGTAACATAATATTTCAATACAGCAGACAAAACTTCCATTTTGCTTTTTATTTACCCTATTGTATCCCTCTTCCAGTCCCCTGTGTTCACACATCCCACAGTTCTGATTAGACAGACAAACTAATTAACAACCAAAGTGTAAAACAAAAACAACAACAACAACAACAACAACAACAACAACAAAAGTAAAAATAAAATAAATAAATATAATTTAAATAAATAAATAAATAAATAAGGGGGGGGGGGGTTGCTCAGTCAGCACAGTCGGGAAGAGATGTCAAGGAATCAAAATGTTTTAAGAGAGGCCTCCAAGTTCTTTCAAACAAATTTAATGAGCCATTAAGGGAAAACCTAAGCTTCTCAAGTTTAATGGACATAAACATTTCTTTCACCCATCTATTATGAGTTGGAGGCTGAGATTGATTCCACTTGAGAAGTACCAATCGCCTGGCCAAAAGGGTGGCAAAGGCAAGAACAGATTGCAGGATTTTGGAGGTACATGGATGTAGGGCGGTGCCGAACATAGCTAAAAGTGGGTCGGGAGGGATAACTGTGTTGTATGCTTTACTAATAGTTTTAAAGATTTCAGTCCAAAATGTGGTTAGTCTGGGACAGAACCAAAGCATGTGAGAGTGGTTGGCTGGAGACTGTTTGCATCTGTTACACGAGTCAGTCACATTAGGAAAAATCCGTGCCAGCCTCGAATTTGTATAGTGAACTTTATTTACAACTTTACATTGTAGGAGACCATGCCTTGCACAGATTGAGGAAGAATGAACCAGTTGTAAGACATGTTGCCAATATTCATCAGACAGCGAGATTCCAAGCTCTTGCTCCCAAGAATTTTTGAGAATGAGTGTTGGGCTATCAGTTGATGAATTAATACGGCTATAAATGTTGGAGATTAATCGCTTTTGTTGAGGGTCAAGAGCTAATAATGAATCAACCAAGGTTTCTGGAGGTCGACTAGGGAATTTGGGGTTCTGATTCCGAATGAAGTGTCTTATCTGAAAAAAACGAAATAGGTGGCATTTAGGCAACTTAAATTTTCTCGAAAGTTCCTCAAAAGACATGAAAGAACCTTGGCTATAAAGGTCCTTAATTTTCTTTAGTCCTTTGTCGGACCAGGTGCGAAAAGTCAAGTCAGTGCAAGAGGGTAAGAATAGGAAATTGTTTACAATGGGGGAGAGGTCTGAGGCCCTATGAAGACCCAGGCTTTTCCTAGTTTGAGTCCAGATTCTAAGAGTGTTAGACACCACTGGGTTTGAGGTAAATTTGGAGAAGGCCAACGGGAGTTGGGCGCAAACCAGGGAAGAAAGAGAAAACTTAGAGGATGCAAGTTCCATGTCCACCCATACTGGGCGCCCCTCTGTTGTATTGTTGACCCAGTATAGAAGTTTTTGAGCGTTACAAGACCAGTAATAATGTAAAAAATTAGGCAGTGCCAAGCCACCACGATCTTTTGGGAGCTGTAGTACTGATTTTCTTATGCGTGGATTTTTATTACTCCAAAGGAAAGAACTTATTAATTGATCGAGCGACTTAAAGAAGGACTTTTTTATAAGGACAGGGATATGTGAAAACAGATATAGGAACTTGGGTAAGACTACCATTTTGACCAAATTGACACGACCCACCAGAGACAGTGGAAGACCAGACCATCTTTCAAAGTCTAGTTTACACCTCTCCAAAAGAGGGGTAAAGTTTTTGGAGAAAAGAAGATTAATTGGGTTTGTAATAATCACTCCCAAGTATCTAAATCTATCCGCAGCATATTTGAAAGGGAAAAAAGATGGAGGAATGTCTTTGGCCAATGAGTTGATAGGAAGGACTTCACTCTTATGGAGATTAAGTTTATAGCCTGAGTATGACCCAAATTTCTCCAGGATACTTAGAACTACAGGAAGAGAGGCTGCTGGATTGGACATATACAAAAGGAGGTCGTCAGCATACATTGATAATTTATGAACTCTCCCAGCTCTGACAATACCTTCAAATCTCTCCTCTTGTCGCAGCCAGATGGCTAGGGGTTCGATAGCTAAGGCAAATAAGAGGGGGGAAAGGGGGCAGCCCTGTCTAGTTCCACGGTAAAGGGGGAATGGGGCAGACTGTAGTCCATTAGTGTGAACTGAGGCAACTGGACCGGTGTAAAGCAGCTTAATCCAGGATACAAATTCTGGACTAAAACCAAACTTCCGCAAGACAAAAAAGAGAAAGCTCCACTCAACCCTGTCAAAGGCCTTCTCCGCGTCCAGAGAAACCACCACCTCAGGAGTGCGCGAGCTGGGAGTACTAATGATATTCAGAAGCCGCCTTGTATTATGGAATGAGTGCCTCCCAAGCATGAAGCCTGTTTGATCAGTTGATATCACACCGGGAAGAACCCGTTGTAGGCGCTGGGCTAGAATCTTGGTTAAAATTTTTAGGTCCACATTTAAGAGGGAAATGGGTCTAAAGCTGCTACATGCTAGAGGGTCTTTATCACTCTTAAGCAGGAGAGAAATGGAGGCCTCCAGCAAGGTGGGAGGCAAATGCCCCTTCATGAAAGACTCATTAAACACACTCTGAAGAACAGGTGCGATGATGACAGAAAGTAGCTTAAAAAACTCAACCGTGAACCCATCGGGGCCTGGAGTTTTACCATTTTGAAGTGACATAACTGCCTCCTGTACCTCCTCAGTAGAAATTGGATCGCCCAGCTTTCCAGACAAATCTTCATTTATTTGGGGGAAGACAATCGTATTTAGGGGGTTATCTCCAGCCCAGACATCTACAGGACACTCTGAGGAATAGAGGTTAGAGTAGAAGGTACTAAATATCTTATTTATTTCAATAGGATCGGTGGTGGCCTCACCAGACACCGAATTAATCTTGGGAATCATTCTGGACAATGCAGCAGCACGTGCTTGCTGTGCCAGTAATCTTCCTGCTTTGTCCCCAGTTTCAAAGAACCGTTGTTTAGCTAGGAATAACTGCTTTTGTGTTTTATTTGTGGAAAGTAGATCAAATTTAGACTGAAGCTGAAGCCGTTTTTTGTAGAGAGCAGGGGTTGGGTCCAAGGCATATAAACCATCAATTCTGAATATTTCTTTGGTGAGCGCCTCAGACTTCACCCTTTCTGTCCTCCTCAAAGTTGAGACATACGATATAATTTGCCCTCGCATAAAAGCTTTAAATGTTTCCCATAGGGTATGTCTGGATATTTCTGGAGCATCATTCGTATCAAAAAACAATAAGGATTGTATATGAAGGAAATCTTTGAAAGAAGTTTGTGCTAACAAAGAGGAGTTAAGCCTCCACTGTCTGGGGGAAAAGACATGATTAGGAAAGCCAATGTCTACCGATACTGGGGCGTGATCTGAGATTACAATGCTATGATATTCACACCGATGGACTTCTGATAAGAAATGATTATCTAAAAGAAAAAAATCTATCCGCGAATATGAGTGATGGACGTGCGAAAAAAAGGAAAAGGCACTGCCTGAGAGGGACCTGGCCCTCCATGGGTCAAATAAACCTAACCTGGTCTTGTATGCATCAAGAACCTTAGCTGATTTGGATAACACCTGGGAGGTAGCAGAAGACCTATCCAGGGAGGGGTTTTGAACTAGGTTAAAGTCGCCGCCAACTATTAAGTAATGGTCGTCAACCCTGGGAAGAGAGGAGAAAAAGCTTGTGAAAAATTTATCATCATCCCATGCAGGTGCGTAAACACATGCCATAATGACAGGTTTGCCACATAATCTGCCCGAAATAATTACAAATCGACCATTACGGTCTTCAATAGAATTGGACAACTCAAACGGAACATTCTTGTGTATAAGAATGGCTGCGCCTCTCGCCCTTATTGGGAACTTAGAATGAAATACATGACCAATTGTCACGGTTCTGTGGTGGTGTTGTTCGCGGCATAAACGCAGGAGGATCCAGGTTTTTAACGGAAACAATGTTTATTTCAAACACAAAACAGGGAAACTCAACATACATTTAACTATATAATAAACCAAACCAAACCAAAACACGAATAGACGAAACAAAAGACACTAGGAAACAGGCAGATCATGACTAATATAAATGAACAGTTGCAAGACAAGAAACTAACTGAAACTAACCTATTTATAATAAAACTAATAACCAACTCGGTTCAGGTGAGCGCCCCCTGGTCACCTGACCGAGTTGCCACATGGGAACTGAAGTCTAAACAAAGGAACTACAAACGAAGTTACAGGGCGCTTTGGCGCCCTCTAGGGGTTATCCCTGACATAACCCCCCCTCAAAGGGCGCAACTCCGGGGCGCCACAGGAGGTCCAGGGCATCCCCCCCAGGGTCCAATGTCCGCCCCTCTCACCCAGAGGCTGGCACCTATGGCCAGTTGTTCCGATGGCTTCATGCCCCCGTTGAAGCAGGGCGGCGGAGACGGAGGAGGCTCGCCGTCCTCTTTGACGCTGGGCGGCGAAGGCTGTGGGTGCTCGCCGTCCTCGGCGGCGCATGAAGGCGGCGACGGAGGAAGAGGATGGAGCTCGTGCTCCTCGACGGCGCATGAAGGCGGCGGCGGAGGAAGAGTATGGAGCTCGTGCTCCTCGGCGGCGCATGACGGCGGCGGCGGAGGAAGAGGATGGAGCTCGTGCTCCTCGGCGGCGCATGACGGCGGCGGCGGAGGAAGAGGATGGAGCTCGTGCTCCTCGGCGGCGCATGACGGCGGCGGCGGAGGAAGAGGATGGAGCTCGTGCTCCTCGGCGGCGCATGAAGGCGGCGGCGGAGGAAGAGTATGGAGCTCGTGCTCCTCGGCGGCGCATGAAGGCGGCGGCGGAGGAAGAGGATGGAGCTCGTGCTCCTCGGCGGCGCATGACGGCGGCGGCGGAGGAAGAGGATGGAGCTCGTGCTCCTCGGCGGCGCATGACGGCGGCGGCGGAGGAAGAGGATGGAGCTCGTGCTCCTCGGCGGCGCATGAAGGTGGCGGTGGAGGAAGAGGATGGAGCTCGTGCTCCTCGGCGGCGCATGAAGGCGGCGGCGGAGGAAGAGGATGGAGCTCGTGCTCCTCGGCGGCGCATGAAGGCGGCGGCGGAGGAAAAGGAAGCTTGCTGTCCTCAACGGCGTACGAAGGCGGCAGCGGAGGAAGAGGATGGAGCTCGTGCTCCTCGGCGGCGCATGAAGGCGGCGGCGGAGGAAGAGGATGGAGCTCGTGCTCCTCGGCGGCGCATGAAGGCGGCGGCGGAGGAAGAGGATGGAGCTCGTGCTCCTCGGCGGCGCATGAAGGCGGCGGCGGAGGAAGAGGAAGGAGCTCGTGCTCCTCGGCGGCGCATGAAGGCATCGGCGGAGGAAGAGGATGGAGCTCGTGCTCCTCGGCGGCGCATGAAGGCGGCGGCGGAGGAAAAGGAAGCTCGCTGTCCTCAACGGCGTACGAAGGCGGCGGCGGAGGAAGAGGAAGCTCGAAGTCCTCAGCGGCGCACGAAGGCGGCAGCGGAGGAAGAGGAAGCTCGCTGTCCTCAACGGCGCATGACGGCGGCGGCGGAGGAAGAGGCGGCTCGTCGCCCTCGGCAGCACTGTGCAGCGACGGAAGCTCGCCGTCCTCGAAGGCACTGTGCAGCGACGGAAGCTCGCCGTCCTCGGCAGCACTGTGCAGCGACGGTAGCTCGCCGTCCTCGAAGGCACAGTGCAGCGACGGTAGCTCGCCGTCCTCGAAGGCACAGTGCAGCGATGGTAGCTCGCCGTCCTCGAAGGCACAGTGCCTCGTCGGAAGCTCGCCCTCCTCTTCGCAGCATTGCAGCGGCTCGCTGTGCTCAGCGGCGCGGTGCAGCTGTGCTAGCAGCCCTTGGAGCCTTGCCACCTGCTCCCGCAGGTCACGAATGCACTCTTCGTTTCTCAGAGCGCACCGCCGAAAGCTGCTCCAATCACTCTGGGAGGCTGCTCCCAGCTGCACGTCCCGCTCACACTCCGCTCCTTTGCCGTTACGCCGTTTGGTTCTCCGGCTACCTTCCACGCCGGCTCCCCAAACTCCAAACATCGTTGCCCCCCCCAAAAAGAATCTACCCGGGGAAGGGCTCCTCTGCTATGCCTCTTTTTTAGGTCTTGCAATCTGTCACGGTTCTGTGGTGGTGTTGTTCGCGGCATAAACGCAGGAGGATCCAGGTTTTTAACGGAAACGATGTTTATTTCAAACACAAAACAGGGAAACTCAACATACATTTAACTATATAATAAACCAAACCAAACCAAAACACGAATAGACGAAACAAAAGACACTAGGAAACAGGCAGATCATGACTAATATAAATGAACAGTTGCAAGACAAGAAACTAACTGAAACTAACCTATTTATAATAAAACTAATAACCAACTCGGTTCAGGTGAGCGCCCCCTGGTCACCTGACCGAGTTGCCACATGGGAACTGAAGTCGAAACAAAGGAACTACAAACGAAGTTACAGGGCGCTTTGGCGCCCTCTAGGGGTTATCCCTGACACCAATCCATGGTCGCCTTATACGGTTAACGTCTGTGGAGCAGAGATGAGTCTCTTGTAAAAAGAGGATATCACCCCTAATCTGTTTTAAATGTGTCATTACCTTATTACGTTTAGTGGGATGGTTGACACCCTTCAGATTCCAGGAGATGAAACGAACACTCTTACTCCGGGTCATCATTTAATAAAGAAATAAGGAGTAGCACCTCTTCCAAGACTGACGTTGCTTCCGAGCAAACAAAGATGGGGGAAAAAAACAAAACAAAACCACACACACACACACACACACACACAAGAGAAGAAGAAGAAAAAAAAGAAGAAAGAGAGAAAAAGAGAAAAAAAAGAAAGAAAAAAAGGGGTATATATATATATATGAACACATTCCTCCCCCCACCCCCCGCACCCCCACAGAATCCTACCATGGTAACATTTTCTGCTTCCATAGCCTTCTCTTGTTCTAGAGGTCATTCCGGTGTGCAACATATAAGAATTTACACCGCTTCCATACGGAGCAACATGAAATTACAGTGTGTCAACTTCAGCCTTAAACATTAATTAAGGTAACCAGGGAATCAGTTCGTCACCCAATTTGACTCCTCTAAGGAAACTAAGCATCACAGTTGGAAATCAATAATATAAAATAAAAAATAAAAATAAAAAACACACAAAAAAAAAAAAAATACACAAGAAGTCAACCAAGATGGCCAAAAAGGCAACATTAAATCCAGGATAACTTAAAGTACGTCCGAATCATCGTGCCCTAACCTGTTCTTTATCCTTCACTCGCTCATTATAAAAAGCACGCACATCCTCTGGAGTCTCAAAAGTGAGTGTTTCACCCTCGAACGAAACTTGCAGGCGGGCAGGGAAAAGAAGCCTAAACTTCACTCCTTTCTGATAGAGGGCTTGCTTAACTTCGTTGAATGCAGCTCGTTTCTTTGCAGTAGCGGCCCTGACATCCGGGTATACCCGTATTGTTGTACCCCCGCATTTCAGCTCGTTTTGCCTAGCCCAACGCAACACCTTCTCCCTCTCCCGAAAACGGTGAAAACATATCACAAAAGGCCTGGGCCTACCCCCCTCCGGCCCGGGTTTAGGGGCCGAAGAACGATGAGCCCCCTCAAGCTCCAATGGTTTGGGGAGAACGGCGGGGCCGAGGTTCTTCATCAGCAGCCCCGATATGAACTCGGTCGGGTCACGTCCCTTTTCGCTGCCCTCAGGGATGTTGATTAACCGGAGGTTGCCTCTGCGGGACCTGTTTTCAAGATCGTCAACACGGTCCCGAAGAGTCTTATTTTGGGCCTCCAGCAACTTCACAGTCTTTTCCATGCTCGATACCCGTTCAAAGTTATCCCCCACCCGGGTCTCTATAGCAGCGAGGTGGCCATTAAAGTCATTCACCGTCTCGCGGAGAGCATCCACCGAGGTCTGTATTGGCTTGATAAGCTCCTGAATTAAAGTCAACATGTCGCTTCGGAGCGAGGCTCGCTGTTTCTCCAGTTCAACAACCAGCTGACTCAGTGACAAGACGTCTGGCACGTCCCTTGTGGGTACAGGTGAGCTGCTTGCAACCTGGTTTTCCGCCGCCATCTTGGCAAGTTTACTGGCTACAGTAGCAGCTCCGCCACGAGTAACCGGAGGGCTCGGCGCCTTACCTGTCTTGGGCTTAACACTACTCATTTCCGAACCGGGATAAAGATAGCACCGTAATGCGTAAGTTTCTTAAAATAATTGCGGTGTTTACAGGGATAAATTACAAGTTTAACCGGGAGACCTCTCCAACACAACTTTCTCCTACATCGCCAACACCGGAAGCCCCGGACTTCACACTTTTAATGATCGGAGTGTATTTGGGGAGCAGGAACAAAGAAAGGTGATCAGACTGTCCCAGGTGGGGGAGGGTTAAAACTCTGTATGCCTCGGCTATATTTGTATAGACATGATCCAGAGTTTTGCTACCTCTTGTATGACATTATGAAATGTCATACAAATTAAATTAAATTAAATGAAATTAAAGGGTTATGTTTGGGCTTACTATGAAAAGCATTGGCTGCAGAAAGAGATTTACTTTCTAACAGCTCCTAGTCAGTATGGTTCCAGGGAAATTTCCAAATCTCCCTTCAGCTCTCATAGACAATAAGAAATTACATTATTTTTAGCAGAGGCACCCACACAAATGCAAACACATCACAGCTATCACTGCTAAATTTGTCACAATATACAAACAGAGATGATAATACAGATATTAAAACATTAACACTTAATAGCCATAACACCTTAACATTGACTATCAATTATAGGATCATGAACAACCAAGGCTCCTTTATACCTGTGGGAAGCAGAGACTAGTCGGTTCCGTCAGATTCCACTAAAAAGCCAGTGCGGCACAACTAGACAATGCTGGCCACGATAGAAAAGAACCAGAACAGCCACTGCACCACAGCCCATAACAAAAGGGGCCCAGCAGGCAAAGAACCCAAGGTTGGAATTTGCAAGTTATTCACAAGTTTTTCATATGATGAGGTACCACTGTAATCCATTAACATGTTCTCTGCCTGAATGCCATTTCCTTGCTACTTCTAATCAATTAAGGCACCTCCTGAGCTCTCCTTCATTTTGGAGGAGATGGGAGTGATTTCTTATTTTAAGAATTTTAATAAATAGCTCTTATTCATACTCTTGAAAGTAGGACCAAAATGGCATCATTCTGAGAATTTTTGTCCATTTAGGAGCAAGATGCTCAGTAAATACAGGCCCTGGCATTATTTCCTTAGTCACCGCGTTAAACATGCCATTATCACACACAGCTGGGTAACGCGATTTTGGGACGCCATTTGGGTCAAAATTGGTCATAAGATTCATTTGCTTAAAAAAAAACAACAAAACGGTACAGTGGTATTTCAGCACATCAATTTAATCTGTTCCAGAAGCAAGTTATTAACATATCATAATATTATACTGTGAAACACATTTCCCCATAAGAAAAAATGTAAATGCAGATAATCCTTTACAGCCACCAAAAATATTACCAATATTACCCATTTCCAACATTCCCAACATATAATTATATTTTTGCATATATAATAGTCAAAACATTTAGAAAAGACATGTAAATGAAATAAAATAAGAAATAAATAGACATTAAACCTCACTCTACCTTGTCAACCTCATACCTTAATGTATGATTTCTCCTGAAACCGGCTGCTATAAAAACAAAACTGAAAGTGGCTCCATTTTATTACTGCTGCTCTCCTGGATAACATGTAGTGCAGCCACAAAATGAGCTTTTATAAAGCTGCGGATCATTTTTTAATATGTCGTTGTATGCTTTATAATCTGCTCCCATATTAGTTGTTTTGGTTCCGCATTTTTATTCTCTTGAGTTTTTCTCTCCATATCACAAGGGGAATCCTAACGACAAAAGGAGCACAGCTGCCCATGTTTAAAGGAAAGCTGTGAATACGCTGAGAGCCCAACGCTCCATTGTTGTTCATACACATACAACCTGGTGGCTATTTTTTCCCCAGCACTGCATAAGACTGTGAATCTTTTAGTCTCTTTACAGATATGTCTAATTGGATTACTCACCATTGGGACAGTATCACAGGAAAGCTTTTTTTTCATCATAGTGCTCCTGGATTGACTCATGAAGCCAGTACGCCTGGTATAATATTCCCACACCCCGAAACATTCACACTCACACAGTATACAATAGTTCTTAGGGCAAAATAAGATGGAATTTGACAAGGAACCACTGTAATGCATTAACATTTATATATATAGTATACTGTATATACACATGTGGACAAAATTGTTGGTACCCTTCGGTCAATGAAAGAAAAACTCACAATGGTCACAGAAATAACTTTTATCTGACAAAAGTAATAATAAATAAGAATTCTATGAATGTTAACCAATGAAAGTCAGACATTGCTTTTCAACCATGCTTCAACGGAATTATAAAAAAAATGAACTCATGGAACAGGCCTGGACAAAAATGATGGTACCCCTAACTTAATAGTTTGTTGCACAACCTTTTGAGGCAATCACTGCAATCAAACGATTCCTGTAACTGTCGATGAGACTTCTGCACCTCTCTGCAGGTATTTTGGCCCACTCCTCATGAGCAAGCTGCTCCAGTTGTTTCCGGTTTGAAGGGTGCCTTTTCCAGACAGCATGTTTCAGCTCCTTCCAAAGATGCTCAATAGGATTGAGGTCAGGGCTCATAGAAGGCCACTTTAGAATAGTCCAATGTTTTCCTCTTAGCCATTCTTGGGTGATTTTAGCTGTGTGTTTTGGGTCATTGTCCTGTTGCAAGACCCATGACCTGCGACTGAGACCCAGCTTTCTGACACTGGCCAGCACATTTCTCTCTAGAATCCTTTGATAGTCTTGAGATTTCATTGTACCCTGCACAGATTCAAGACACCCTGTGCCAGATGCAGCAAAGCAGCCCCAGAACATAACAGAGCCTCCTCCATGTTTCACAGTAGGGACAGTGTTCTTTTCTTGATATGCTTCGTTTTTCCGTCTGTGAATATAGAGCTGATGTGCCTTGGCAAAAAGTTCCATTTTTGTCTCATCTGTCCATAGGACATTCTCCCAGAAGCTTTGTGGCTTGTCAACATGTAGTTTGGCATATTCCAGTCTGGCTTTTTTATGATTTGTTTTCAACAATGGTGTCCTCCTTGGTCGTCTCCCATTGTAGTCCACTTTGGCTCAAACAACGACGGATGGTGCGATCTGACACTGATGTTCCTTGAGCATGAAGTTCACCTTGGATCTCTTTAGAAGTCTTTCTGGGCTCTTTTGTTACCATTTGGATTATCCATCTCTTTGATTTGTCATCAATTTTCCTCCTGCGGCCACGTCCAGGGAGGTTGGCTACAGTCCCATGGATCTTACATTTCTGAATAATATGTGCAACTGTAGTCACAGGAACATCTAGCTGCTTGGAGATGGTCTTATAGCCTTTACCTTTAACATGCTTGTCTATAATTTTCTTTCGAATCTCCTGAGACAACTTTTTCCTTCACTTCCTCTGGTCCATGTTGAGTGTGGTACATACCATGTCACTAAACAACACAGTGACTACCTGGAGCCCTATATATAGGCCCACTGACTGATTACAAGATTGTAGACACCTGTGATGCTAATTAGTGGACACACCTTGAATTAACATGTGCCTTTGGTCACATTATTTTCAGTATTTTCTAGGGGTACCATCGTTTTTGTCCAGGCCTGTTCCATGAGTTTATTTTTTTAAATAATTCTGTTGAAGCATGGTTGAAAAGCAATGTCTGACTTTCATTGGTTAACATTCATAGACTTTTTTTAAATTATTACTTTTGGCAGATTAAAGTTATTTATGTGACCATTGTGAGTTTTTCTTTCATTGACCGAAGGGTACCAACAATTTTGTCCACGTGTGTAATACATTCAGTATAAATGTTCAAATGTCTGGTACTTAATAAATAGGCAAGTCAGAGAATTAAGCTACATTGTGCTCTGCAGTATCACTTCCTCCTGATACTTCCAAATAACTGCAGTGGTGGGAAGATGAACAGTCTCTAAACAAAAAAGCCAGCTATTTGATGAATTTATGTGTCTGGCAGGGCAGAGTCTGTGAAAGCTACTCTGTGAAAGTGATTGTGTGTAGTTTTTTTAAAAGAGAGAATGCAAGAGAGGGAGACAAAGAAAGGTATGGTGTATAAATCACCTTGACGAGTAGCTCTCACACACACTTGATAACATTATTACTCTATGGATAATTAACTGCTGAAGATGAGAACTGGCATGGCTGCTGTAACCAGAGACAGGAAGCTACTAAGGTACTGTTTGACTGTAATCACAACCTTTAGTGTTGTTGGTAAGACATTCATCACTCTGTGGTAGCTCACTGGTTAAAGTTGTGTTATAGAAGGTATGATGATTGTGTATTCAAATCCCAAGGTATTTCAGTTGCTCTGCTGCATCTTTGGATTGTTGTCTGTATAAAACTTTGATATTAATAAACTGCTACTCTGTAGTGCATAAGTAACACTTATGCAAGACAATGGTGTTGATGAGGCTGGAAATTTACGAGGGATGTAACAAAGAAGAGTATTTTCCAAGCGACCATAAACCTCTTGGATAGTCGTTTGGTATTTTTGACTGGCTATCCTGCATATACTCCACTACAGAATGGAATAGTGAGGGCTGCTCCTCCAAGACTACCAACAGGCAGAGGAATTAGCAGGGCGGATGTGTGTGGTTGTGTGGTTGCCGAGAGGGTGAAAGTCTGCCTGGTGAATTATGATGTTAACCTTTCCTTACTGGACTACTAGGAGTTCACGTGATTCACCTCTTCTCATTGTGTGATAGTGCAGAATCCTCCTCAGCCTTTCCCTCAATCTCTCACACTTGTCCCCAGCAGTCCTTTAGGTGCATGTCTTCCTTCTGCTGTAGGACGAAGTTGCCCGAACTGCTGAGACAGGGAGAGAAATGGGTTAGCGCTAGGGCTTTGCTCACCTTCGGCGTCAGTGTCTGTGTCATCATCCTGTTCTTGAGCCATAAATGCTGGGCGAGACAATGCGGCCTCTTTGCAGCGCTGACTCTGGTGGTAAGGTGCTTTCTTTTTCTTTTTTTGTTTGACCTTTAGCGAGCAGTGGGAGCAGGGAAGCTCTCCTTGCTATTGTGGTCACCGGCCCATAGCCTTTGCTATGCCGCAGGTTTGGATGGGTCAGATCGAGGCATGCTGTAAGGCCTCTTGCTTCGGCGGGTCCTCTCCTTTCTCTAGCCCAGGGGAGAGCAGAAAGGTTACAAACTCTAGGGAATCTGTAATGTCCCCCACTGTAGATAATCTAGCTGGGCCCAGGGTGCTAGGTAATAGGTCCAGCGGCAGAAATTCAGTGGTGGCCTGATAGTAGGAGAGTTCACAATGGGCTAGGACTTCAGCCATCAGCTAGTCATAGTTGGCTGCTTTGTCGCTGGTGAGGGTGAAGTAGGCCCGCTGTGTCTCTCTGGTGAGCAGTGGGGGATGCTCCAGGCCAACCTTCCTGCTTCACTGTACTTTTGAAAGTCTGCAGGAAGGATTTCAGGGCCTCCCTGCAGGGATCTGGTTGGGCAATATACAGTCGTGGCCAAAAGTTTTGAGAATGACACAAATATTAGTTTTCACAAAGTTTGCTGTTAAACTGCTCTTAGATCTTTGTTTCAGTCATTTCTGTGATGTACTGAAATATAATTACAAGCACTTCATATGTTTCAAAGGCTTTTATAGACAATTACATGACATTTATGCAAAGAGTCAGTATTTGCAGTGTTGGCCCTTCTTTTTCAGTTCCTCTGCAATTCGACTGGGCTCTCAATCAACTTCTGGGCCAAATCCTGACTGATAGCAACCCATTCTTTCATAATCACTTCTTGGAGTTTGTCAGAATTAGTGGGTTTATTTTTGTTCACCCGCCTCTTGAGGATTGACCACAAGTTCTCAATGGGATTAAGATCTGGGGAGTTTCCAGGCCATGGACCCAAATTTCAACATTTTGGTCCCCGAGCCACTTAATTATCACTTTTGCCTTATGGCACGCTGCTCCATCGTGCTGGAAAATGCATTGTTCTTCACCAAACTGTTGTTGGATTGTTGGAAGAAGTTGCTCTTGGAGGGTGTTTTGGTACCATTCTTTATTCATGCCTGTGTTTTTGGGCAAAATTGTGAGTGAGCCCACTCCCTTGGATGAGAAGCAACCCCACACATGAATGGTCTCAGGAAGCTTTACTGTTGGCATGACACAGGACTGATGGTAGCGCTCACCTTTTCTTCTCCGGACAAGCCTTTTTCCAGATGCCCCAAACAATCGGAAAGAGGCTTCATCCGAGAATATGAGATATTAATATATAAGACGAACTGGTCTTCTGTGGTCTCATCTAGCTTGAGATGGGTCTGTATTCATCAGCCTTAATTAACTGTTGTATATAAGTCAAAGAAAGGTGGTAAGTCTGTGACATTGGTAATGTTCGATATGGATGAGGATAGCGTTACCCGTGATGATGATAGGTCCTTTTGGTTTTCTTACTACATTACTTAAATTAAACCCACTTAAACATCTTGAGTTTTACATGAGCTCCAGAAGCCTACTGTAGGTACCAAGACACCTGTCTTTGTTTGGCAGAAATCCTGAATTCTCCCCTCTCAATAACCCCTCTCTAGTCCACATGCTGTCTAAATGGTAAATGGATTAATGTCTGTTTAAATGTTCTGGTGTTGGACTTTGGACAAACCACTTTCACTTTCCCATGTCCCATGCACTGAGGGAGATTAAGGTATTACCACAGACAATTTTCTCTGAGCCTTTCTCTAACAGAAGTAATCAGAAAAAGAATGGTATGCAGTGGAAAAACAGATTAAGGTGTGTGTTTTATGCATACACCCAGTGACATGTTGGGAAAAAAAAGGATTGATGGGGATATGCTTTGCTGGAGTAGTCTACGTGTGAAGCATATTTATTTAGCTTCTATATTAGAATCCTCTTCTTGGGGATTGGAATCTGTCTTCTGGTTCACCTTCATACCAGCTTCATTGTCAATTATTTTTGAACTGTGTGGTGGAGTATAAGGTGACAATATCCTTTGATCAAAACTAAACTCCGGTTCTGTCTTGTTGGCACAAGCGAGTAAACAATTCCTTCCCTTGAGGATTGCACTTTCGTGAAAGTCTTCAGGTGCTCACTTGCCTGTTTTTCTGGATCTGATCCTGCTTAGTCTTTGCAGCTTTCTTATTTGACAAGAAATTGTTATTGCTGTTCCATTAAACATACTCTTGCTATCCTCTAGGATTTTTGAGGCCAGTAGGATTATCGACCATTGGTCAAATGATTTTGTATGTACCCATTCTCTGCTAAACCAAAGTGCCATTATAGGCTATTGTGTCCTTACCAATGTTCAAAGCATAGCTTTGATTTCTGTAACAACAGGACAAATAATTTAAAACAGCGCAGTGTAGACATACCACTTCTTATGCATTTTATATGTGAACAAAATGCTCCATCTGCTTACCAAACTAGGCTGTACATGTTTATTAGAATTGGAAATATTAGAAGATCTCCGTCCATTCAAAATGTAAAGTACACATCACAAAATGGATGGAACAAAATGGTAAACATGGAAAATGGAAAATCAATTTTCCGAAACAAATGGGAAGCAAAAGAAGAATAAAAGATTATCCATAAATCATAAAGTGCTTTAGCAGAGATCATATCAAAGGTAGACATCATCAATCTACAGAACTAAAAAACAAGACACATCTTTTACTAAATGAAGTTCCTAAACTCCAGGCATAGAGAGAGGGAATCTATCAGAATTTTTTTCTTTGATATTTTGTTATAAAATGTAAAATTTGTTTTTGCTTCATTATTATGGTTTATTGTGTGTAGATTGATGACCAAAAATAATACAAATAAAATAAATTTTTAATTAAATCATCATAAAATAAAATGTGAAAAAAACGGAATGCCTTTTGAAGCCATCATAAATAGTTATCAAGTTAATAGTGCCATAAACATTAAACATTAATAAAGCATTACATATTGGTGTTAAAGTAGCTAAGCATACCTATAAAATGACTATGCCGTGTATGACAATATTCTACTCATCTTTTTTGCGCCATAGAGCGTTTTAGTGTTGGAACTCGTCTTTGACCGGTGAAGAGTTTTTAGAAATAGTTACAAGGTGACTAAAAAAAATAAATAAATAGGTGACTATAAACTAAAAATAAGTTGATCAGCTTTAATGTATTCACTATTTAATGTATTCATTATTCAAAACAGTTTGGGTAGTTTACACACACTCACCTTGGACTGCATGCTACTACATGTTTGATCTCATAGTGGCATTTCAAATGCCTGCTTTTTATCAACGCCACAGTTTTGGAACATGTGAGACAAACTGAATTTAAACTTCCCGCAGGAAGGATAAACATACATTGATCTGTCCATTCATCAAAGTTCAGTTTTCATAGTCTACTTGCCTTTTCTTTGGAGAAAGCCATTCTGTGTCATGCGTTCATTTTAGTTGTGAGGATTTGGGTTCCTTATACGTGCATTACTCTCATTTCTGTGTGCTCCCTGTGTATATACGGTGTACTATGTTAAGTGACGCCAGCCCCACCTTGAGGAAAAAGATCCTATCTTCTTTCAAAAAAGCGCTGGATGCTGTGACATAATCTTGCACCTAAATGCTCGTAATGTCCCTTCTGCTTAACACTTTGATTTTATTTATGGCTCAGATTTAACTCACCCGGGCTCAC
Source organism: Clarias fuscus (assembly GCA_030347435.1). NCBI lineage: Eukaryota > Metazoa > Chordata > Actinopteri > Siluriformes > Clariidae > Clarias > Clarias fuscus. The sequence goes on along the minus strand of CM059210.1, from coordinate 30,308,242 downwards.
TTGCAAAAGAGACTACTGTCTCAATGTGACTACCCTGGTCAAATAAAGGAAAATAAATAAATAAATCAACTTCAGGCAAATATCGAAAGACTGGCATAGTTTCATTAAATTCTGTCCAGCCAGTTTTTTGTGATGCTGATAAACCGATAAAAACGGTTGGATAGACATGCAGACATATATTCATGCAGACAGATTTTTTTTCTTCTGAGGCTGGTTTCTGGTTATTCAATGTATGAAACATGAAGATATGATTGAAAGAGTGAGCTCTGACCAATGCACAGACAAAACCTTTTTTTCTGTTTATATAGATTTTATTTATTTATTTATTTATTTATTTATTTTTTACAAAATATCTTCAAGTTGACATTATTTATGTATTTACTTTTTTTTTTTTCTTCCAGATATCGAGGTTTGGAATAAATCCATTAAATTCAAGTGACACTTCAAACAGGCAAATAAATATAAGAACTCAAAAGTGATGAAAAGTCTAATAAAAAAGTATATGCCAACAATCATGTCTAGTCACCAACTCAAACCCCAAATAGTGAATCAATGTAATTTTTTTTAAATCTTGAAAATCACCTTCAATGTCACATTCTGCTCCTTTAGCCACTGGAAGACCTATTATAAAAAGAGCTGTATGAGGATACAAGGTCAATTTTCAGAACCAGCACCCAGACGGAAGTGCAAACAAATTGCACCTGACGTCAATTACCTGCCACTCACGTAGGCATTGCTTGCTTTATACTGAAGTGCTATTACTGTGTTTCTTGCTGTCACTACCTTTGATCAAACAATATAACCTATTTGTCCTCTGATTTGGCATTAATGTTTATTTAAAAAAAAAAAGTAAATTCATTTTATTTTTTTAAACTATTACATCAAGACAATTCAATCTCTGTAATTCTGTTCTGCCTCTTTCATCAAACTGACCCTGGAGGCAGGTCTATAAAAGGCAGAAAGTATAAATCAAGAATATGAAAACTTTAATGTAGGCTTTTTCAATCAATCCAACCTAGTCTTATGATTAAATGTTTAAAATAGCTCAGAGTAATAATTGCCCAATTTTGAGCTCCACTGAGAGAAGTAGACAACACTGTGTCACCCCAGCACCCTAAATCCTCAGTGCAGTGTTCACGGTGTATCACACATGATAGATATACTGATCACGTACATGGTCATGACATCTCTTTGCCATGGTCCTGCCCGCTTCTGAATGGTAAAAAAAAGATGTTACATATCAGATGCCGTTGCCAAAACCCACATAAAACCCAGACACAGTAGCACTTGATACCTTTGATACTGGGTATACACCTGATACTGTTATATCATCTTATACACCACGTTGTCTCCTTAGTTACTTAGTCTGAACTGGTCCGTTTTGTGTTACAAGGATAACAAACACCGCCTTAGTCAGGGAAGGACTCACAATATGATAACAAATCAAACTTCTGAAAATGAACATCCTTATTGATACATTTTCATAGGCTTGTTTCTGTTTTGAATAAGTCCACCACAACATACTGCATATGAAAATAAGCGGACCAGAAGCTAACAATTACTCTATTATGTATGCAACAAATAATCAAATCAAATAATCGGTCAGGTCACCAGGTAATCATCAGATATTTTTTTGTTATTGTTTGGCTCTGAAATACACCTCAAATGTCATTATGATAGATAATACGAGTAGTCTAATATTGGTTAATGATGCTTCTGCCATCCTCTGTTGTGACTGACGTCAAGGTAGTCACGCGTCTGCAAATGGTCAACATGGACTCACTTCACAAGACACTTTGTTAAGTAATGATTAGTGTGATCTACCATGAACCCCCAAAACATTGCATACTGTTTTTGATATTCTGTTTTTTTATTTTTTTATTTGCTTTTCTGGGACTTTAAATTTTCAGATGAATTTCCTGTTGGTTAATCTTCTTATCATCAACTTCTTGGCTGTCCCTGTTCATAAAGCTGCTTCATAGACTTCATAGTTTTGTTTAACTGGAGCAGGATTTTCAAATTAACTAGCAACGAAAGCTGTCAAATAAATGTTGTGGAGCAAAAAGTGCAATATTTTCCTCTTATTTTTTTTTGCTCCACATCATTTCTTGGACAGTTTTAATTGCTAGTTAGAAAAAACAATTTTTTTGGTCTTAGGTCTTGGGCAGGCTCTTATATTTATATATATAAAAAGCAAATATATTGCCATCTGGCTTACAGCTCACCTCCTCCACCCGTTTGACAGGGGAGGAAATCTACCACTGCCACTTGTGCCCCTGGCCTGTGGGCCACCTCAAATACTAAGTAATGATCTGGCATACTCTATGCAGTGAAAACACCTTCTGAACAGAAAACGAAGCCTCCCCACCCACTTGATGCCTAGACAATCTTTCACCACAGTGCTTTATTTGGTATCTTGCACTGAGAGCTTGTAGCTGATGTACAGCATAAGGTGTTTTTTTCCCTCTATTACCTGGGACACCTGGCCCCGAGCCCCCTCTCTTACAGTATGTGTCAGTCTGCAAAACAAAGGAGAAAGTCAGGAGAAAAGAGGCCCACCACAGGGTACCTGAAATAAAAGCCAGCCAATCGTAAAAACAACCCAATCAGAAGTGTCCTCAATTGGTGTGAACCTAAAGGAGTGAAGAAGGCTATTTTCCAAGGTGTTTCGGAGTCAAAGGAATCTGTCAATATTGTTTTTCAAATAAGAGTGAGCAACACCTACCCGAGCAGGCAGTTTCTCAATCTGGAGAACGAACTGGAAAGACCTGTTTATCTTGGGCATCAAGATATATCAGCCTAAATTACGTCTCATTTCCAGTGGGTGAGCATTCGAGCTTGACATGGGTGGTCATGCATAAGTCCCATACCAGTCTACCCCTGTTATATACGTAGTCAGGACCGTCATTCCAAATGTAACCTGTAACAAATTCTCCTATGTTACTGTAGTTGCCCCAATATGTGTAGTCATACTCTCAACCCAAAAACGTAATGAATTTTATTTCTGCTGTTAGAAGGTTTGTCCTACCAATTATCCCTAAGGCTATTGAGGATACTGTGGGACTTGCATCTGTACAATAAATCAAATCGGGCATGTGGGCCCTCTTGTACTACAAATAATAATATACCATAATCCTCACCAAAGTGTGTGAATGAAGTGCCCTGTTCAGTCAGAATCTCTTTCAGGATTCTGATTCTGGCCTGTAATAACATTTTCCTGTGGCTCTTTACGACCAATAACTGGGTCGCTTTCTCTCCTCACCGTTTACGAGTTTTGCATCACTTGGTATAGCCTATTTAAATCATTGCAGTGAGTGACATTCAGTTGGGTTTGCTGACTATTAACTGCATTCACTTGGTCAAATGGCATACCTCCCTAGCCAAAGCTGTGCCTCCCACTCTCTCTTGTTCTGGGATGCGGCCAACCAATTACCCTTTTTAGGTTTGGGTACTCTAGCATGTTGGTGGCTGGCAGCTGTTGAGTGGTGAGCTGGGCCTGGCCTTTCAGCAGTGGCAGTAGGGCCAGTTTTGGGCCAGTCCCACCATTCAGCAGCAAGCTCAAACAGATAGATGAAGGCCTTGTGCTTGTCCAGCTGCCCCATTCTTGCACTTTCCCTGCTCTGCCCACAGTTGGAGGAACTACTGACATGTTTGGGGCTCTATGGATGCTGGCAAGGGACCTAATCATATAAGCAAGGATTGAGGAAGCCATAGTGATGCATCTCACTCAATCCCAGGTTTTGTCACCAGCGTAGCAAGGTTCAAGACACTGAAGGAAAGAAAGCAGGCTGGGAATCTCAAATGGCTTTTATTGTCTGGTTTTTAATCTTCTGCTCTGTGTTGCTCAGCTTGGCTGTCTCTCCCCCACTTCTCGCCAAATTATAAAACAAATTCCCCATAGGTGTAAACTCTTTGCCCCTTGGATTTCCCAGTTTCCCCTCCCTTCACAGATCAGTGCTTACCCTTGCCCCTGCAACCACATATGTCAACTAATTAATTATGATATATTAAGTGCTTATAATGAGCTTCACTTTCACCAGCTGAAACATTAGTGCAGTTTACACATTAATGCATCAATTCTGAAATTAAATATCTATAACGATCAGTAATTGTTATTATTTTAAAATACTTTTAGGATATCTTGATACTAATACTTTTTGCATTTTAAGTTCTTAAATGCATGAATTATACTCCGTATGGTAATTATATTTTTCTTAAGAAAATGATCTGAGTACTTTTCCCACCACTGATGTATAACACTATTAATATAGATATATAAAATATTCAACATATGATTGGCCTCATGTATTTCTCTTAAATGTTCTCTTAATACTTAACTGTCCCAATTTGCTCTCATGCATGTGAGCTGAATGATGAATTCCACTTGATCTTAAATTCATAGGGCCGTGCTTGATTTGGGGGTAATTAGTCTAGGTAAGACTCCATATAAGGGTAGGTACATGTTGTCCCCTCTGCAAATTGAGCAAAAGAATTGGGGAGATGCCACCAAAAAGTTACATAAATAAATTAAAGGTGTTGTGTGTACTTTGGTCAGAACTTTTTTAAAATTATATATATATATATATATATATATATATATAATGTTTCAAGCATTGGAGGAGATGTCAGATTTTCTCACAGCATCACCCAAAACTGGCTGGACAGAATAAAACTTTCCCAAGTCTTTGGTATTGGCCTAATGTTAAACTTGCACCATAAATAAAATCTAAATGTTAAATAGAAGTGAAGTTATAAACAGTTATGTTTCTGATAAGGTCACAGCATTTAGTGTTTTTTTAGACAAATATAGTGCTTTTTCCCTCAAGGTGGACATGGCTATACATGTTACTCAACAGATCCAATCAATGTATGTTTATTCTTCCTGTGGAAAATGTAAAACCAGTTCACGTCATTTTAAGCAGTGATATGAAGCGCCACTATGCAATATAGCACATGTATTTAGAACAAACATTTCTGCAGCAGGTCTGACGTGAGAGCGTGTGAAATACCCGGACTGAGAGCACACTGTTATGCGCTCAAATCAAAATGTCGAGTAGAAGTTGTCACGGTACGCCAGGTCACGCCCACGCCTCAAGCCAAACTTTGATCACCCGTGACTCCTCTCCACATTCCGTCCCGCAGCTTTGGTTTTGCCTCCTCATTCATCAGCTCAAGCACACCTGCTCCATATTTTCATTTCATCACCTCGCTCTATATAAGTCTTGTCCAAGCAACCACTCATTGCCGAATTATTGCGTGCCCCAAGCTCTGTGTTTTTCTCGCCAAGAATACTTTGTTGTGTTTCATGTTGCTGACCCATTTTTTGATCCCCTGTTACGTCTCTTTGCCTTACGATTTGGAGTTGTCTGCTACGTTGACTGATTACCTGGTTTTGACCCTTTGTTTTCATTTCTGACTTTGACTCTGCCTTATCCCCCCAGGATTCCTGCAATGCTGATCACATGATTTCAGACCAGCGCCTCAATCCACAACCCCGATCTCCTGACACAGCTGCTCTCTCTCTCAATCTGCGCGCCGGATTCAGCACACGCGCCACAGCACTGATCCATCACACTACCACGCTCTTTCTGTGCGTTAAACATTGCATGCGCGCTGCAGGTCTGATCTCCCCACACAGCCGCGCTCACTCTGCGGGTTGGCCACGGCACTCACTCTGCATCACCCATCCCTTAACCCCCTCTACGGCCACCGCCAAGCTACGCCACTGCCCACCTCAGACAGCACCCCAAGTATTGCTTCTCTGCTTTTGCCTCTCCCTCTTTTCTATCCTTCTCATTTTTTCATTAAAATCAGTTAAGCTAAGTCCTATCTGTTGTGTCTGCTTTTGGGTTCCCCAAGCCTGCGCGACATAGTTGACGCCGCGTGACAGAATAATTCGGCCAACATGGACCCAGCGGACTTAGGACAACTCAGAGCCGCCTTGGAGGCACAGGGCAACCTCCTTGGCACACACCAAGGGGAAATTCTTCAGGTCAACCAAAACCTTAAGACTATGGCGGATGCCCTCACTGCACTAACTTCCCGGATCGAACAGCTTCAGGTCACATCACGCCCGACTCCAGTTCAATCCCCACCTCCTCCTATCCGAGAACCTTGCCTGCCGCCCCCTCAGTCCTACAGTGGAGAACCTGGTACCTGCCGATCTTTCCTCTCTCAATGCTCACTATCTCTTGAATTGCAAGCCTCAACATTTCCCACTGAACGTTCAAAAATAGCTTATATCATCACTCTTCTCTCTGGAAGAGCACGTGAGTGGGGAACGGCGCTATGGGATGCCGATGATCCATGCTGCACTAACTATAATGCCTTCACCGGTGAGATGAGAAGAGTCTTTGACCGGTTGCTATCTGGCAGGGAGGCAGCCGGGCAGATGCTGAGGCTCCACCAGGGCACACGTTCAGCCTATGATTATGCCATTGAGTTTCGCACCCTGGCGGCCTCTTGTGGATGGAATGAATGTGCCATGTTTGATGTGTTTTTTAACGGACTGTCCGAGACTGTGAAGGATGAGTTGACTTCTCGAGAGCTTCCTTCAGACCTAAATGGCCTCATGGATCTTGCAGGTCGTATTGACGCACGCCTCCGGCTCAGACGCCAAGAAGGCACCCAATCCCTGGTAAAGACGAGACCAGCCGCTCCTCCACAGAGTATCAATCCCCCTGCCGAGCCCATGCAGGTTGACCGGACCCGAATCTCTCCCGAGGAACGCCAACGTCCTCGGGACAAGGAGGCCTGCTTCTACTGTGGCCAGATAGGCCATTTTCGTCTTCAGTGCCCGTTAAAACAAAAGGCCCTCTAATGAAACTGGGAGTCCTGGAGGGCCTATCTCACCGAAACCTCTCAGGCCAACGTCCATTGTTACCTGTCATGATCATTTATAATAACAATGCCCAACCACTCAAGGCACTTATCGACTCTGGATCTGACCAAAACCTTATCTGTGCCGCCACAGCAAAGGAATTAAGAATCCCTTTTCTGCCCTTAGACACCTCCCTGTGTGTGCAGGCCCTTGACGGAAGTTCACTACCACCCATCACCCACCGCATACCCCCAGTCACCCTGAGGATCTCAGTCTCAACATGGTTGCCTATCTCTTTCTTCATCATGGGGGGCTCGCATGCCCCTATTGTCCTTGGGGCTCCTTGGCTGGTCAGGCATAACCCTAACATTGACTGGGCCAAGAACATCATCATCGATTGGAGCCCTGCCTGTCTGTCTTCATGCCTCCACTCTGCTAGAGCCCACTCGTCACACCCTGTTATTGAGGAGGAGTTCCCAGATCTTTCCAACGTTCCATCTGTCTACAGTGACCTCCGGCAAGTCTTCAGTAAGACACGTGCTCTCTCTCTGCCACCCCACAGACCCTACGACTGCTCCATCAACCTCCTCCCAGGTACAGCCCCCCCAAGGGGACGCTTGTACTCCCTTTCCATCCCTGAGAGGGAGACCATGGATAAGTACATCACCGAATCTCTGGCAGCAGGGATCATCCGACCTTCCTCCTCGCCGGCTGGAGCCGGTTTCTTTTTTGTGGACAAGAAGGACAAGTCTCTTCGTCCCTGCATTGACTACCGTGGACTGAACGCCATCACGATCAAAAACCGCTATCCCCTTCCCCTCATGTCAACTGCCTTTGAACTTTTGCAAGGAGCATGTATGTTTACTAAACTGGACTTGCGAAATGCGTACCATCTGGTGAGAATAAAGGAGGGCGATGAATGGAAGACTGCATTCAACACCCCCACAGGCCACTACGAGTACCTAGTGGTCCCCTTCGGGCTGACTAACGCCCCTGCTGTTTTTCAAGCTCTGGTCAATGACGTCCTGAGAGACTTCCTAAATATCTTTGTCTTTGTTTATCTGGACGATGTTTTAATATTTTCTCGTTCTTTGGAGGAGCACCAGCTGCATGTCCGACAGGTCTTGCAAAGGCTTCTTGAATATAAACTTTACGTCAAAGCGGAGAAATGTGAATTCCACCGAGACTCTGTATCCTTCCTTGGTTTCATCATCTCCCCGTCTAGCCTGCAGATGGAGCCGTCCAAGTTAACGGCTGTCACTGACTGGCCCACTCCCACTTCAAGGCGAGGCCTTCAACAGTTCCTGGGGTTTGCAAACTTTTACAGACGCTTTATCAGGAATTACAGTTCAGTGGCAGCTCCCCTTACCGCCCTAACCTCCACAAAGGCCCCCTTCCTCTGGAACAAACAGGCAGAGGATGCATTCTCCGACCTCAAGCGCAGATTCACTTCCGCACCTATCCTAACCATCCCAGATCCTTCTCTTCAGTTTATTGTGGAGGCGGACGCCTCTGAGTCAGGGGTCGGGGCTGTTTTATCACAAAGGTCACCCAAGGATAATAAATTACACCCATGCTCTTTCTTCTCCCGTCGTCTCACCCCTTCAGAGAGAAATTATGACATAGGGGATCGGGAGTTGTTAGCGGTAAAACTTGCCCTCGAGGAGTGGAGACACTGGCTGGAGGGGACAGCCTCCCCATTCTTAGTCTGGACGGATCATAAGAATCTTGAGTACCTCAGATCAGCCAAGAGACTCAATGCCCATCAGGCCAGATGGACGCTCTTCTTCTCACGGTTTAACTTCACTCTTTCGTATCGCCCTGGCTCGAGAAACATCAAACCCGACGCCCTGTCTCGACAGTTTTCCACAACCCAGGAACCGTCCCCGACTGAACCAATCCTTCTTGCTCATTGCATTGTGGCAGCTGCTCTCCTGGATATTGAAACACAGGTTAAGAGAGCACTTGATCAGGAACCAGGCCCCAGCAACGTCCCCCCTGGTCTGCTTTTTGTCCCGGCCTCTGTCCGATCTCAAGTACTGGAATGGGGACATAGCTCTCAAGTTGCCTGCCATCCTGGTGGAACCCGCACCCTGGCCCTTCTCCAGCAACAATTCTGGTGGCCTTCCATGAGGGATGACGTCTTGTGGCGGCCTGTGATGTCTGTGTTAGAAGTAAATCAAGCAATAAGCCCCCTGCTGGTCTTTTGAGGCCTCTCCCAGTTCCCGGTCGCCCTTGGTCACACATTTCCCTGGACTTCGTCACCGGCCTCCCAGACTCTAACGGCAACACCTGCATTCTAACCATAGTGGATCGCTTCTCTAAATCTGCCCATTTCGTCCCTCTGCCAAAGCTTCCATCAGCCAAAGAAACCGCCGAATTAATGATTCTCCACGTCTTCCGTCTGCACGGTCTCCCCCCCGACATTGTCTCAGACCGCGGACCTCAGTTCTCTGCACAGTTTTGGAAGGCATTTTGCAGGCTAATCGGCGCGACACCAAGCCTTTCGTCAGGCTATCATCCTCAGTCTAACGGGCAGACCGAGAGACATAATCAGGAGCTAGAAACAGCCCTAAGATGCATGGCATCACAAGACTCGATCACTTGGAGCAGGAACCTCCCCTGGATAGAGTATGCACACAATTCTTTGCCAACTTCCTCAACAGGTCTTTCTCCCTTCCAATGCTGCTTGGGCTATCAGCCACCCTTGTTCCCATCCCAAGAAGAGGAGGTAATGGTACCTTCAGCTCAGTCTTTCATACGCCGTTGCAAGAGGGTTTGGACCCAGGCCAGGAACCGCCTCCTACACACTGTCAGCATTTTTACACGACAAGCAGACCGACATCGCTCGGCAGCTCCCAGGTACAGAGTTGGTCAAAGGGTGATGCTCTCCACCCGAAACATCCCCATCAAAATGACCTCGCCCAAATTGTCACCTAGATTTGTTGGACCCTTTACAATCACCAAGGTAATTAATCCTGTTTCTGTCAGGCTTTCCCTACCCCTCTCTATGCGCCGCATCAACCCAACCTTTCACGTCTCACAGCTCAAACGTCTGGTACACAGCCCATTATCCCCACCCCCCCGCCCTCCGCCTCCTCCCCCTCGACTCATCGACGGGGGTGAAGTTTTCACAGTGCGCAGACTGCTAAGAGCTCGACGCAGAGGGCGAGGCTTACAGTACCTTGTTGATTGGGAGGGATATGGGCCAGAAGAGAGAAGTTGGGTCCCCGCCAGGTTCATTGTCGACCCAACCCTTATCTCCGACTTCCACCGACAACACCCTCAGGCACCAGCTAGGACGCCCGGTGGCGCCCATAGGAGGGGGGGTACTGTCACGGTACGCCAGGTCACGCCCACGCCTCGAGCCAAACTTTGATCACCCGTGACTCTTCTCCACATTCCGTCCCGCAGCTTTGGTTTTGCCTCCTCATTCATCAGCTCAAGCACACCTGCTCCATATCTTCATTTCATCACCTCGCTCTATATAAGTCTTGTCCAAGCAACCACTTGCTTGCGTGCCCCAAGCTCTGTGTTTTTCTCGCCTAGAATACTTTGTTGTGTTTCATGTTGCTGACCCATTTTTTGATCCCCTGTTACGTCTCTTTGCCTTACGATTTGGAGTTGTCTGCTACGTTGACTGATTACCTGGTTTTGACCCTTTGTTTTCATTTCTGACTTTGACTCTGCCTTATCCCCCCAGGATTCCTGCAATGCTGATCACATGATTTCAGACCAGCGCCTCAATCCACAACCCCGATCTCCTGACACAGCTGCTCTCTCTCTCAATCTGCGCGCCGGATTCAGCACACGCGCCACAGCACTGATCCATCACACTACCACGCTCTTTCTGTGCGTTAAACATTGCATGCGCGCTGCAGGTCTGATCTCCCCACACAGCCGCGCTCACTCTGCGGGTTGGCCACGGCACTCACTCTGCATGACCCATCCCTTAACCCCCTCTACGGCCACCGCCAAGCTACGCCACTGCCCACCTCAGACAGCACCCCAAGTATTGCTTCTCTGCTTTTGCCTCTCCCTCTTTTCTATCCTTCTCATTTTTTCATTAAAATCAGTTAAGCTAAGTCCTATCTGTTGTGTCTGCTTTTGGGTTCCCCAAGCCTACGCGACATAGTCGACGCCGCGTGACAGAAGTGAAGCATGAGGTGCGACCAAATTATTTCAGGACATCATGCAAGACTGGCTAGTTTAATAAAAAAAATTGCAGTACCTTCATATCTGAATGAAGTTTAATCTGCACCATAAGTGAAGACTTTAAAATAAGCTACTAATAAGCTCAATGTAAACAAACACATGTACCAATAGATATTAATTGGAAAAGCTAAATTGAAAATTTTTACTGGGATTAGTTGATATTTTCACCACTGAAATAACAGTGCTGACGGTTTTTTTATTTTTTATTGTATTTTAATGCGCTGGAGTCGTTTTACGACTAAACTTAACCTGAACTCCTTTTTCCAATTCTCACCTGTGATTCACTCTCAGATTACCGAACATGGAGTGTATTTGGCTGATGAAAGAAAGTAGTACATATTCAAGGCATAAGATATTCAACATTATAAAACATTATTTCTTTGTATTAATATGTTAGAGAGAGATATCTTCCATACGGAAAGTCAGGCAGACATGTACAGTATGTGGGCTTCAACCTGAAATAATAATATCACATATTACATTAAAGCTGATCAGCTTATTTTTAGCTTTAGCCTTTTAACTATTTCTTCGAACTCTTTTCCTGTCAATGATCGGTACGAACACTAGCCATAAGAATGAGGATACGAATTAGAATAATAACTACAACAGTAGAAAAGTCAAAGTACTTTGAAGTACCATTAAACAAAGTAAATATGATCTTCCAAAGCCTGAGCACTGGCTTAACAGATAAATAGAAAAAGCAGCAATGGCAAAAGATCTGTGATGCTGTGAACACTGTGTCAGCCAAGGGACACACAGTTAAAAAAAACATCCATTGAGCCCTCTCATCAAATAGATCTGTGCGATCTCTAACAGCATCTAACAGCAATCTGAAAGGCATTCGCAATCTGAAACAGAACGCATGCAAGCATTTTTATAATCTTAATTTGGATCAGTTGCCCAGTCATATCTCGGGAGCCTATGAATTAAATGATCACATTATAATGATTTCTCAAAAAACATAATCATTTTAATTTGATTGTATTTGTAGATTTTTTGGTCAATTAGAAAAACATTTTGAGAACTGTAAAAAAACTGAGAGGATTTTTCTTATATTGGGAAGAGCACTCTTGACCACTCAAAAAAAACCTCTTACTTTTAATAGGAAAAAAACAAACATTTGTGAATCCCAAAAATGAACAAAAATAAGGGAAATTTTGTTTGTTTATTGATTCTTGCATGCGGCAAAGTATATAAAATATATTTTTTATTATGTTAATTATTATATAGGTGGCATTATTATAAGGGGCATAGTAGTTAGCACTGAGGCCTCACACCTCCAGGGTCCTGGGTTTGAGTTCTGCCTTGGGTATGTGTGCATAAAGTTTGCATGTTCTCCCTGTGCTTGATGGGTTTCCTTCAGGTACTCTGATTTCTTCCCACAATTTAACGACATGCAGACTAGATTAATTGGACACTGTCCAGGGTGTATCCCACTAACTCAAAGTATTTTGGGATAGGCTCCAGGCCCCTGCGACCCTGTTATATGTTGTTTATTCATAAAGAAGTTATTGATGCTAAACAAAGTAGGTCTGTAATGAACAGGTATGGTTGCAAAGTCATGGGGATCAAGCAAAGAAGAGCAAGGCCAAAAGTAGTTCAGTTGAAAGTGGGCTTACATGACTCAGCAGAGAAAAGCTAGACAAAGTGTATAAATATCAAAAAGAGGAAATGAAAGCCTTTGACAGACTGTTAAAGCTGGGTATGTGTGTCCCTTGTGCCACATAAGCTCTTGTTATGTCTTACCAGCTTATGCAACCACCTATCAACATGGAAGGTGAAGTTACTCCCAGGCCAACTAACGGCTTACAACACAACCCACCTGTGCCATCCATACTACACAACACTAACCAGCCTTTTAAATCACTGGGCATAGGCCTGCAAGATGTAGCTGTTTTTTATGGTAGCAGTATTGCTAACATTTATAGCAAAATGCTGTGATTTCTTTATTACATATTCGAATAACTGATGACAATAATTATTAATTTGCCGAATGATCTAAGCAGCGTCATACACTGTAAGCCCTAATGCACAAAGTAATTAAATATATTAAGTACTGTTAACTTAAACAACTACAATTAGTTCAAATTAATAGACCTTGGTGAGTATTTAGAACTTTTTGCTATTTATGAGTTTGTAGAAATTACACTTTTCAAGTTAGCTGAACAAGTTTGATATTTTAAGCCACAGTAGCTGCCATTGAATTGTTTTGATCACATTGAATTGTTTTGATCAAGATGGTGGATTGGTCTGTCTTCGCATGATGCTGTAAGTATAATCTTTACAAATCTGGGCACTCTAAAATAAAATAATACTTATTTGATTTGTAACAGCGTACCAGTGGCTGAGTGGTAGGTGTTTCGTGTTTTCGTGTTTTGCGAAAGGGCTGGGTTCGATTCCCAGCCACTGGATGAAGTGCCTGTCCCAAGCCCATATAAAAATGAGAGGGTCGTGTTCAGAAGTGCATCTGGTGTAGAAACTTGTGACAAACCGCTGTGGCGACCCATTGCCAGGAGCAGGTTAAAGACCAACAACAATTTATTTGATTTGCAACAACTAAAAAAAAAATATGGTATGAGTTAGGCTACTCAGTAATGCACGTAAATAACGATTAATATGACTGAGTACAACAAACTCAAAAACTGATAGTTCTGTTTACTTAAAATTAGAAACTTCATTACTTAAAAAATGTGATGTAACTGATTACCTCAATTTTTTTGCACAACTTAGCTTGTGCTCGGTTCAGCTCGGTTTGTTCGCTTGTATGCCAAAAATGCTCTGTTTGCCGATTTTCTTAAGCGGCTGGGTAATAATACTAGCGCCTTAGTCACCTGAGCCACCACTTCCACAGCTTATATTTAATTACCTACTGTAGTAAGAATGATGACTGGTCATAGCCAATACAACAGTGCCATGATAAAGTGTTGCATGGTGTATTTATTCAACTACCATGGCCACAGTTTTAGGAAGTGTTATCAATTAACTAAAGCCTTTAAAAGGCACATAGTACATTCCTGATCTCATGACCCTCTCATTGTTTTCATTGTTTTCCAGTTAATTAACAATTATCAAATATTTATACTCCAGTGTCTGGCTAATTGAGGTGTTGATTGTGAGATCCTAGTGATAAGTTATGCAGTATACAACAGGCAGAGATATGATTGCCATGGATAATTTTGCTCCAGAGACACCTCACCTTCACTTACTTCCAACTGTCCAAAGCTTCTCTATACAGCCATTCGTGCCTGACTATGCTGTTGAATAAAACTGAGTTACTGTCCCTCTAGATTCTGGAAATGTCTTCATAAGGAAACTGAGTAATTGGATAGGTCACCCAGGAAGATCAGTGGCACATCTATTCCCTCAAATGTTTCTGCCAGGCTCATAACAGTCTGTTTCCATGGTCTGGATAAAAAAACAAACAAAAAAAAAAAACGATGAGAGTCCAAGAACGCACACATCATGGCTTTATCAGGCTGTCCAACATTTATATCTCAAAAATCCATGCTACTTTCTACTGGACCAAGCATCTGAACCCTTGCCAAACCTGATGGGCAGTGTTCTTTGCTTGATTTAACTTTACACTCTTGTACCGACATCAAGAACATGAAAGCAGACTCTGTGTCCCGCATTTACCCTTTAAACAGTTAAGTCCTGACCAATACTGCTTGCCTCATGCTTTGTGAGAGTTATTACCTTTGACATCATCAGAGAAATCACTCATGCCCCTATGCACCAAGGTCCCTCTGCATGCCCAACAGGTCAAATCATTGTGCCGTGCAGCTTTAGATTTATCACCTTGGCACATACAGAACCACATAACTCTCCTTGCTGGTAAAATTCTGGTCCCACCTTGCCATTGATGTCATCAAAAACCTCCTTGAAGCCCAATGTAACACTTCAGGCATGGTGGTCTGTGATAGATTCTTAAAAATCCTTGTCCCTTATCCCTCTACAAAGCGTAACACCTCCCTAAAAAAAAGTGACATCCTTGTCCCATGTGACAATCATAGAGGCATCCCAAAAGTTGGTGATTGAGGCACAGAGTTCAGCATAGGGGTCTGAGAAAGCTTCATGGAGAAATTGGCAGCTTCGGTAAGCCTCACATCCTGGTAGCATGCACAAGTCAGTGGTCCGATTGTAAGGTCTGCTACCTCCTCAGAGCATTTTGCTCAGATAATTAGGAAAACTGGGCTCAATTCTCAGCCTGTTCATCAAAATTGTAATGTACAAGTTGAACCTGCAACACCACAATCAACGTATACCCTCATTTTACATATCACACCTCAAGCCATTCTTGGACCACCAACCTTTCATGTTCCTCCCACCAACCTCTCGCACTGTATCTATATGTATCTTGTATCTATAATCTACCAGGAGTTCACCCCCAAGTACCTTGAGCTGCCAGGCCCTTGTCCTATAGGTAGGCCATAAAATAGTTTTAGAGTGCACTTTAATTGTTTTTTTGGACTTCTTGTCCTGATGTTCTTTTTGCTTCTCATTTGACTTTTTTTGACTTTTCCTGTTCATGACTCTCACTTGTGTATTAGATTTGTATCTGTCCGTTTGATTAAAAACCTAACCTACACTTTTGCATCCATCTCGGGCCCTCTCTTCCTTCACACTAAAAAATGCTGGGTTGTTTTTACTACCCAAACGTTGGGTCATTTTTCTGGGTTATTTACAGTGACTTGGGTACTTTTTGTTTAACCCAGCTTGCTGGGTTGGAGTTGGGTTAGTTAGTGACAGCTAACATCACAAACAAGACCGGCCCTCCCCCGAAGTTTACCAGTGTATTCAGTGGCTGTGTCAGCTTCATGTCTTTTTTTTGGTCTTCCTCCTCACGCATTTAAGAGGAAATGTAAACGTTAAATATAAGGTCTGTATACACACTTTCACTCACCTATGACTGAATTTGTTCACTGTATGTAACATTTATTACTGTTACCGTGTTAATGTTACACTCAAACTTTCAGCCTGGTTTGTGCTATAGCATTTTTTAGGGTGTTGTGATACACTGCATAGGAGATGGTTTATGGTTAAAACTACATCGAAATATTACATTATATTATGTCCAATTTAATAACCGAGTCAAAAATGACCTCAAAGTGGTCTTATAACACATTATGATAACCTTAATGCATTAGACATTATCATATACTCTGGAATACAAGGCAAGTCCACTGGGTTCAGGGCAAAATCCTGGCCAGTGTCACCTAGTACTGTCACATGAAATAGAAAAGCGGCTCTCTTTTTCTAATTCACCCATCTGAAAAGAGCAAAGATCGATGAGAAGACTGCTGGTGTAATTGGGTAATACGCCTCTTATGGCCTGTGTGTTCATCAATCAGTGTGAGTGTATTACAGAAACTATAAAACTCAGCTCAAGCGATGGGTTGTAAATACTCAGAAATTGTGAAGTGTCCAGGTGGCTTGCTGATGAAACGTATTACTGTGGTTCTGCTACAGCATCATGGACAAGCCAGTGAATTGCCTGTGATTACTGTTTCTTGGATTTGACCATGCATTTGCGAGGAATAAGAAAAAGAACTGCAGGCAGAATCAAGCTCCATGTCTCTGGGGCAATGTGTGAAAAAGCTAATACTCACCCGAATTCTCCGGTGGCATCTGGAAAGAACCCAGAGCACTTGTGCCCAACCCTCTGCTCTTTGTTGAGTCTGCTCTGTCAAATTTAGTGCCTTCTATCTGTCAGCTGCCTCTAGGCTAGCACAGGGGATTCCCTTCAGCTCTTGGGCCCTGATGAAGACCCTGCTTAGGGAATTGAGGGCAAATCAATGAAGTCGAAAACATTTTGACTACTGACAGTAAAAGAAGAATAGTGTGTCAGGTAAAAACAAGCACAAATTTTGCACAAAGAAGGTATTTAAACAAGAGGCAGGAAGAGGATTTCCTATAAGAATATAATGGAATGTAATAAAAATATATTTAGCTATATTCCATTTTTGAAAATGGTTTGTATGTGCTGTCATAAAAAAAGCCATAGGTTTTGACCCTGGCCCTCCATCTTACCCTTGACCCTTATGTCTTCCATGATCTTATCTTTTATTCCATATTTATTGAGTCCTGTGGAATCTTGCACATCTGTAATCATGACTAGGAACATGGAAACCAATAAGACAAAAAGTAATATAACCAGCTAAAATAAACATACACGTATATATGTGGCAAATTAGTGTCAAATGGATCCCAATTATTTTTGAGCTTTCTAACTTGGATTACATGCAGTGAGTTTGAAATACAAAGAATCTGGCTGTGAAGAAGTCTGTGAAACTGATGCCTCGTTAGTGCTGATGCTGAACCACTCAACTGAGGAAAAGACAGATTGCGTGCTGTGCGAATTTGAACAGGTGCAGCTGAATATCACGACATCATCATCCACTGCAGAGGAAATTCTAAATAGATTATTATGATGATGGACAGATAAATCAGGGCTAATTTTGGGTAACCCTCCTGTTGGTATATTCAACTGCTTTAAAATTTTGTTTTTAAAACATCTCCTTTTTAGAAATGATTTGCTGGTGGTTAAGGATACCTGGTGTGGACAGACATGTGTAATGCTAAACTATATAAAGTTAACAAAGTAAAGGCTTGCTATTGCAACAGGTCCCAAGAACCATAAGCGATTGGTTTAAGACAGCACGGAAAGCACTTCCACCCCTAAATATTTAATAACTTTGCCAAATGAAATGTTTAGTGATTCCAAATATCAGATACAGGATCTCCCTGCAGGATTACTCTTTTTATTAATTTGATGCAAAAAGTTCCTTGTTCAATTCCCGCCTTGTGATACAGTACATGTGCATGGAGTTTGCATGTTCTCCCCGTGCTTGGTGGGTTTCATTCGGGTACTCCAGTCCGCCTCCAAATTCCAAAGACATTCAAATTAGGCTAATTGGCATTCCCAAATTGCCTTAGTGTGTGTGCCCTGCGCTGCAATGGATGGATTGGCACCCCATCCAGGGTATACCCCGCCTCGTGCCCTAAATCTCATGGGATAAGCTCCAGATTCCCAGCGACACTGTATACAGGATAGAGCGGTATAGACAATGAGTGATAACTGCTGCTGTAAATCATAAAGTTTACCCTTGCTCATCCCAGGACTCCTATTCAAAAAATGCTCATTACTGAACATTCTTTCAGAAAACTACAGTATTCACTGTTTGTCTTTACCTCTATCTCCTCTTGAGGTTTCATCCTCATGTTATGTTAGGAAGTTTTCTTTTCACTGTTGCATTTAGCTTCCTTGTTATGTATCTAAAACTACCCCGTGATTTCCGTAAAAAGCTGCTTTGTGACAATGTCTCTTGTACGAAATGAATTAAATCCAATTGAAAAATTAATAGGAGTGCTTGTGTAAGCCACAACTTACCTCAAAACAAACCACCTCAGACGCCTGAGAGACTTTAGACTGCCCTCTAAGGTGCTCAGGAACTTCTACTCCTGCACCATAGAGAGCATCCTGACGGGAAACATCTCAACCTGGTTCGGGAACAGCACCATGCAGGACAGGAGAGCCCTACAGAGGGTGGTTCGATCAGCTGAACGTATCATCTGTACCAAGCTCCCTGACCTTCAGACGATCTACAACAAGTGGTGCTGGACCAAGGCCAGGAAGATCGTGAAAGACCTCAGTCATCCCAGCAGTGGACTGTTCTCTCTGTTGCGGTCAGGAAAGCGCTTCCGCTCACTGAAGGCCAACACAGAGAGACTGAGGAGGAGCTTCTTCCCGCAGGCGATACGAGCTCTCAATCACAACACCACATAGGACCTAAAACTCACACACTTGCACATTTTGCACACCTCAGACCTGCAGACTTTTTATCTTTTACTTTTTACCAGCATGCACAACCGGTTTACACATGGAACATTTGCACACTTGATCTTTTTGCACGCTGTGAAGTTGAACTTCACTACATTCTGGACTGCATTACATCACATTTCCATTACATTTCATTACTGTATATATCCACTATTTTATTAGATATACTTTAACTTCTTATATTTATCTTATTCAAATACTTTATTTCATTTTATTCTTATTCTGTATATTATGTAAATAAGTGTGTGGTTTTTTATTTATTTTTATTTCATTTAATTTTTTTTTATTGTAGGTCAATAGCAGTCGCATAAGCATTTCACTTCATATCATACTGTGTATGACTGTGTATGTGACGAATAAAATTTGAATTTGAATTTGATTTGAATTTGAAGCCAACAGCATTTAGCAGCCGAAGTTAAAGTGAGATTAGTCAATGACGCTGGAATATAAAAAAAAAATCCCCAGTCTAATAATGTTCCTATTGAAATCACCAAGAAGACATTTTTGTTTTTTGTTGCTGGTATAAAGTCTGTTGAATTTTTTCCCCATTCTTGCCAAGGCTAACCTTGACCTGATGGATCAAGAAAAAAGAAATGCTTGACAACACATTGAGCTTGCCTGAAAAGATTTAGTGATCAAAAAAGCCAGAAGGATGTGGTAAAAACAGATTTGAGACACAGCCAAAGCCAGTGTTACAGTCATAGCAACCTTTCCTTAAACACTTGTCAGTTACATGGAAGGACACTCATTATGCCTGCAGGAATTTCAGTATTCTTCGATCTTCTTCTGTGAACAGTGAAATGGATTTCCCTTGCGCATGTTAATCTAGACAATTCAACTTTTGATATTTTCCTTGAAGGCTAAGCAAAAAACAAAACATTTTCACTTCTCTTATGGACTATGACATTTTAGAAACACTCAGACAAATCCATAAAGCAATACACTAACTATGATTTCAGCCTTGCAGACCTTTATTGGAGCCTGAGCTGACTGAACTTTTCATTCTTCCCCTTTTTACAAACCTTGTATCTTGTAGTTTTTCAGTATAGAAAAAAACTCAACCTGTGTATTTCAGTTAAATAGGGCTGAATATCTACAAATTGTTTTGTCCTCTTCTTCATCCTTTTCCACCTTTCATTAACCACCCCTATATTAACCTCCATCTGCTCTGTTCAACATGTCTGCACGTGTCAGACTAAAGCTCTTCCTTTCTCTCTCGCCTCATTTGGTGAAATTACCTGAAATTGGCTCCTATCCGGACCGTTTTCATGTTTGGTGCAGCTGCTTCCCTTTTTCTTGTTTTGCACCCAACTCTTTTTTTTACACCAGTTTCTGAAAGGTATTAATGAGAAGAAAAATCGATTTGATCCTGTTCTCCCTCTAGTGCCCTAATATTGGCTTTCCATGTGGAGTGACTGGGATTATTTTTGTTGATGCGAGTTTCCTTGACCTTAGAAAATGGATTGGACTAAATTGCAGCACTTTTACGCCTGTTTGATTGTTCTGGTTTGTTGTCCTTCTTGACAGGAGGGTCACCGAGACTGCTGCTTCTTGGGCACTGAGCAATTTTCTTGTTTAACCCTGACCCTCTATATATCTTCTCCCCACCTATTCTCAGTGACAGCTCGTCATGAAATTTTATAATAAATAAAAGCAAATAATAAAATCTCATATCTGTCAATAGATTGACACTGACACTCATGGCATCATGCAATGTTCAGTCTAAGTGTGTCAGTGTCAGTCTATGAGTGTTTATCAATGCAATGACATCATTTAATAGGAAAGACAGCTACATTCATGATTTATCAGCCCTTAATGGCCTAACTGTCTCAAGATTCAGTTTTTTTTAGAATATCATTAATGTGACACAGAAAAAGAATAAATTAATGAAAGAATAAATAAATATATAAATAAATAAAGCCACCACTGTGTGTCTTTTGTAGTTTTGTTGAATGTTTGCTCAGGAATCTTGGATTGCGAGCATAATTCGTTCCGGAAGTGTGCTTTTATATCAAAATACTCGTAAATCAAAGCGAATTTCCTCCATGAGAAATAACCCCAAAATATTCAAAAAAAAAAAATTAACCTGCACTTTAACTTTGAAAAGAATCATGACTGTAGTGATTGAGACCAGAGAGAGGAGAGGAGCAAATGGGGGGGTGGGGTGGGGGGGCTGCTGCTGTGTAGGACAACTTTCACACACACACACACACACACACACACACACACACACACACACACACACACACACACACACACACACACACACACACACACACCAGTTTACCAGTTTACAGACAGAGACTCTCACTCAAACACACACCCACTAGCTTGCAGACGGCGGGGGGACTTGTCCGGGGCCTGCTGTGTAGGACGAGCAAAATCTTTCACACACAGTCACACACACCAATTTACCGAATAGAGACTCACCCTCACACAAGCGCTTGGGTGAGTCAGTATTCGGTAAACGTGTGTGTGAGAAAGTCGCCCTACACACACACACAAACACAAAATAAAAGATGCTTTTACACACACGCACGAATGTTGACTATACGAGTGGCTCATGCGCACTGCAACTGAGCATAGGAGACGATTACTCAAAAACCATTGGATCACGTGACGCTCGGAAGCATTGAAGCTCGGAAGCAACAAGAAGCATTGCGTGCCACATGATACTTGATGATACTGGATACTCATATATCAAGACCTCTCGTTTATCAAGTCAAAATATATAAACAATTTTTGCTTGTCTTGTGGAACGCTCGCAAACCAGATCATCGCAATTTAAGGTTCCACTGTATCTATTTTTAATTACTCATAGGTATCGAGACCTCCATCAGCCAACTGCAGGGGACATTGTAACACCAGGCTGGGCATATCACACTATGAAAGGAAATATCTTGGGTTTATCCGGTCCTGGATCACTGACCCCACTAATGTGCTGGGTCAAAGCACAGGCCTATGACCCCCAAGAACTGCAGTGAGCTTGGCTGCCTGTTGACATGGTAGTTCCCCATCATCTTAAAGGACCTGGCCTGAAATATTGAGTGTGGGGTGGCCTAGAGACATTAAGACATTAAGACATTAAGGTGAGGGAGCCCTGGTTGGCCTGACAAGGAGGCTCCATTCTGTTACTGTCTCAGGGTCAGAGGAAACACACAGTGTACAGCTGTCTCCTCTTTGTCGTTATTATGACACTGTAATTCCACATCATTCATTTTTTTCTGATAACATCCTGTTTTTTGTTTAAAGTTTTGTATATTTTATTGATTATTATTTGCCTTATAACCACTGAGCTAACCATAACACCAACACTAAATTATTTTCTGTTGTGTTTTTTCTCTCTCATCCTAACTGAATGTCCAGTCTTATTTGTCTTAATTTGTAGACTTTTTAGTTCACTAATATGGTGTAAAAACATTATTAAGTTTGTTTGGTTTTTACAATTGAAGCAATTTGATTAGTCTAATTAATAAGTAGTAAATTATAAATAGTAAACAGCATTAATAATAATTAATAATAATTGAATAATAATAAATAGAATTTATTAGATCTTTATAAATACCTTGTTTCATATTTCTTATTTCTAAGAACAATTTATGAATACTTTTATCTATGTTTTGGTAAACGAGGCACAATGTTATTGTGTTAGTGTATTAGTGTGTGTTGAATTTTTACATTTACAGTTAAGTTACAGTGGAGGTAGTGCAAAACTTAAGCACTTGGCACCATCTTACTAAAAACTAAATTATTGTGGTTGGTTTTTCTCTTCATTGAAATTTAACTTTTTAAAATTCTATGCTATGTTTTAATTGCCTGTAACAGCACTCAAGGTGTAATTGTCCCAGGAGTATTAGAGCATCAGCCAGCTAATGGCAGTGCCAGCGTCCATCAGCATCCATGCTGCACTTTCGAGTCTCCGGTAATGTCTCCAGTAAACACACCAAGCCGTTTTAATCAGCTGTCAATGTGTTGATGAATGATGGAGAAAGTTCGGAGAACAAATAAAGTTTCTTCTAGGGTTTGTCCCTGAAGCACCTTTATTTTCCTCCGAGGACTCTTGAAGTGCTGAAGGGACACAGGAATAAATGAGCACAGGAAAAAAAAAATGAAGTGAACCAAAGCAAACAACCTTCAGTGAAAGAAGGCGCTTTAAGTATCCTGTGTGTTGTTTTACATTAAAGCAGACACGGCTAACTTGTTGTGTTGTCAGGTCATTAGTAAATTGTGTTGTTATAACAGAGACATCTCAGCACCATTAACACTTGGCTCGGGCTTATTTAGAGGCAGGAGGGAACATTTGGAAGAAGCATTTGTCCTGCACTCAGGTTTATGTGGCACTAATCTCTGCAAATGGCCCTGGGTAATATTTTTATTTAAATTAGCACTTGGGTTTTTTTTTTTTTCACTGCTTGGTTGTCTCACTGACTGAGGCAGACTCTTTAAATTTTAATTAGGATGGCCTCTGACTTCTTAGCACTGCTGTATACACTGAATACAAGAACGTTAAAGATTTCTTAATGCATCAGAGCCGATGTTATAATATGCAGACGTGAGCTTCTTCTATACAGTAAGGACTTTAGACCGATTCCAATATAATAATGACTTACTCTTTATATCAACAACCTTGTATTTTGTACATGAAAACAAGATCTTTACAAAAAATGGCTATTGAAAAAAATATAGATAGTACAGCATTATGTATAATAATATTTGAACATCAGTAACACTCAAGGCAAAAGCCACACCCACCAGCATGTGAATAAAACATGATTCATCTGCCATAGACTTCCATAAGTGCACTTTTGCTGTCATTTTTATTTATTTTTTTGCTGGGTCTGTTTTTTTTTTAATGCTATACATTCTATATATGTGTCAAAGGTATATAAGACTCACTTTGTCGAACAAATCCAACTTACGACCATACACCAGGAATGGAACTCATTTGTACGGCAGAAACTTACTGTATCTGTAATTCCTGTGGCAGTTACTTATGTGGATGGGCTGCCAGCTTGATGCCTAATTGTATCTGAGCACTTGCATTAGAATTAAACCTTTGGATTGCAAGCATAATTTGTTCCGGAAGCATGCTTATATATAAAAACACTCGCATATGCAGGTGAATTTCCCCATAAGAAATAATAGAAACTCGGATGATTCGTTCCAAACTCAAAAATATTCATATAGAATAATTAATACAAAATATAAAGTAAAAAAAAAAAAAAAAGGGACCTGCACTTTACTCTTGAAAAGAATCCTGACAGAGCATGGTTACCGTTAGTGTGTGTATGTGTGAAGACAAGAGGAGAGGAGGAGGGAGGGGGCCACTGCTCTCCCTCCTCCCACCCTCCTCTCGTCTTACACAGTAGCCCCCTCCCTCCTCTCAAATAATGGAAACGCTGCTCTGTCAGGAAACGTCTTTAACAAGGAACCTCCATAATGACACTCATGCGTGCACACACACACACACACACACACACACACACACACACACACACACACACACACACACACACACACACACACACACACACACACACACACACACACACACGTGATCACTAGTGTTGACTATACGAGTGATGCACAAGCACTGAGACTGAGCATGGAAGACGATCACCCACAATCCCACAGTGCAAGAGAGAGATGACCCATTGGCTAACTAGCTTCTAACACAAGGCTGAATCCAAAATCCAAAACTTGTTTGTGTCAGTGGAAAGCAAAGTGAAGTAAGAATGTTACCAAGGACTGTCGCAAGAAGAAAAGTAATTTGCGCCTAGAATCCATATCTTTTCTAAATGTTTTGATTGTTTGTATATATGAAATTACGATTATAGTGCTGGAAATTGATAATATTGGTAATATTTTTGGGTGGCTGGAACGTGATTATGGGGAAAAAAAATGTTTTGCAATGCAAACTTTTGTCTTACGAACTCACCTCCGGAAAACGTTTTCAATTTGTATATTATTTATTTTCACTTAATTCATTCACTCAATTTTCATGTTATGCAACTGTGAATGGCTGTTGGCATAGTTCTTGTTATGTTTGTCATAGTACCAAGTAAGCCTAAGATATAGTACCTCCTAACTTTACCATATCAGCAATGACACATTCCTTTATCTGTTTATGTGGAGCACTCATCATCCAAGTCTGTATGTAAGCTATAGCGTTAAAAGAGATTACATATGAGAACAAACACATTAATACAACCGTGTGTTTTGCCTTGCAGGACTATCAGATCTATCTGATAAGAAAAACTATAATCAGCACGTTCTGAGAATTTAGTGCCGTAGTGCTGTAGTATAATGAAAACTAACCTATTGGATGTGAATGAAATGTGTATCAGATGGAGGCTCATGTAATAGGATTCATCGGAAGAGGTGTGTGATTGCATTTTATAGAAATGATGGACATTGTTTTGCATATGTGTGTAGGAGAGAGCGTTACTATATCACTTCCAAGGCTCATTTATGCCTGTGGGAACCAAAGACTAGCCTGTCTGGTCTGAAAAAAGTCAAAGCAGTACACCACACCACAACCAGCCATGCACAGGGCCCGACAGGCAAAGAGCCCAGGGCCGACCCGGCCTCCAAACTTCTTCAAAGATCCTGGTTTGATGGAGCAACCATGGCATGCACCAGACAAAGAAGCCTGATCCACAGAGTCCCCATCCCATAATCCACAGCATCCAAAGGATCCGGAGGATTTCCTAGTGCCATACACCAAAACACACAACCAAAGGTCTTGTATAATCATGTCACCAGGGGCCAGAGCAGCTCCGGTAGCGCAAGGAATACCTACTCTATCCAGGACTTGTCATCTCAGGAGTAGAAGAAGAGATTTGAGTGCAACCTGATAGTCGAGCTGGTAAGTCACATGTGTCTCCTATTACAGTACCTCTTGATGGCACCACAAGAATCGTCTGTTAAGCAAAGTGTTGTGCAGCAGTGGTAGTACAAGCATGAAATAGCACGTTGTGATGAAATGTCTTGTGAATAAAGGCATAAAAAATGACATTTGTGACCATTTACAGAAGGCCAAAGATCTGTGAATGATGACCCAGCCAAGCTGGCTTGGAGTCCACGGAGACTAACTTGTTGCCAACTTGTATGAAAGACGCATCTGTGGTAACTTTACACACAGTCATTTTATGTACTGTACACATCAATCAGTTA
This sequence comes from Clarias fuscus, assembly GCA_030347435.1. Lineage (NCBI taxonomy): Eukaryota > Metazoa > Chordata > Actinopteri > Siluriformes > Clariidae > Clarias > Clarias fuscus. Next base: position 30,282,191 of record CM059210.1, on the reverse strand, counting down.
GGCTGCAGAATCACAAGTCCTGGTTGTGTGTGTGTGTGTTTGTGTGTGATTTCCTATAGGTAACCATGAAGCCGTTCCATTATTTCCTCCACTCCTGCTCTCTCTTTATGTTCTCCAGGCAGCTCTGTGTGATACATACACAGTGATTAGCATTTGAAATGCTCTTAGTCAGTGCAAACCCAGCTGCCTACATGCCCTCTGTGTGTGCACACGTACCCACAGATGTTCACACATCCACATCACTAGCTCATCATTTCTCTTTGATTGACACATTTTCATGGTTTCATGGACATGTATTCATGTATAATAAGGATTTGCATAATTCTTCTCTCTCTCTCTCTCTCTCTGGGTTTTTATGTGTGTGTGAGTTGCAAAATATACTGAAAAACTTAGCATAGAAATACTTAGAATAGTAACCTTTGTGTTTGATGTTAACTAAAAATAACCCATTTAATTTTTTGTTTGATGTAATTATGGGTTTTGCACTTTAAACAGGACACCATGCACCATAAATATCATATCCCAGGCTTCCTGAGAGGCATTTCACTTTCCATAGTTGCTTTTCCACCAACATGCTGTGCTCTCTTGAGGTTTAACAGGACATCAGGGATCAACGTCCTGGTGCAATTTTATGCAAAGTGGAATGACGTTCAGGCCTTAGACAGACAAAGGGCTACACCATATGAACGACGATGCAGTGTCTTTTTTTGTGCAGCGCAGTTGAGCATGTGTGCAGAGAAGAAGAGAACCCACAGGAGAGGGGCTCCAGCACAGGAAGACACACACACACACACACACACACACACACACACACACACACACACACACACACACACACACACACACACACACACACACACACACACACACACACGTATGTGCATGTGTGTGCATGCGTGTCACTCTCTAATGACAATTTCTTTTGACTTCTTTTGAGGTTTTCACGGAAATGTGACGTTGCATCCTTTTTAACTTTTTTTCTTCATGAAGGAAAAGTGAAGGTCATGTTGCAGTAGAGTTACTTAAGAACAGTCACTACACTTAGACATAAAAGTAAATGCTTTACATGCACACTAAGACTGAGCATGCTCATCTTACCAAACGCTTGTAAACCAAGTACCTCTCAATCCAAGGTTCCACTGTAATAGGGAACAAATTAATTCTATTTACATGCATTCATATGGAAAAAAAAAAAAAATTATTTCTTAAAAAAAAAAAAAATTGTGTTTTGAATTTGAGTAGTATAGTGTAATATTAAAGGAACAATTTGATATAAGTAGAGCCCTCTACTGCGTATAAGGTGAATTTCAACAGCAGACACAAAAAAATCTCTTCCTTAACCACTCTCCGATAATCCTCTTCTGTCTAACTCGTAATATGAGCTCAGGTTTAATTGGGATATGGTTTAAAAAAAGCAAAGAAAATTACAATTCATAAAATAACAAGATTCCTTTAATACAATATTGATACTGCAATATTATAATAAATAATTAACTAATGCACTGTAACAGTATAACATTCTCAGTATATTATAATCAGTATAACATGTATACATACACTACAGACCAAAAGTTTGGACACACCTTCTCATTCAGCGAGTTTTCTTTATTGTGTTCTTTATTGTGTTCTTTAGCCCAAACTTTAGCGTCTCTTCTGCTTGTTGCCTGTCCTTAGCAGTGGTTTCCTAGCAGATATTCTACCATGAAGGCCTGATTCACACAGTCTCCTCTTAACAGTTGTTCTAGAGATGTGTCTGCTGCTAGAACTCTGTGTGGCATTGACCTGCTCTTTGATCTGAGCTGCTGTTAACCTGCGATTTCTGAGGCCGGTGACTCGGATGAACTTATCCTCCGCAGCAGAGGTGACTCTTAGTCTTCCTTTCCTGGGGCGGTCCGCATGTGAGCCAGTTTCTTTGTAGCGCTTGATGGTTTTTCTGACTGCACTTGGGGACACTTTCAAAGTTTTCCCAATTTTTCGGACTGACTGACCTTCATTTCTAGCTGCTTTTTTCTTGCCATAATACAAAATCAACCTCTTTGAATGAGAAGGTATGTCCAAACTTGCATGTGCTAGTGCTGCTGTGATGCCCCCTCAGTGTCATCTTGTGCAGTTGTTTACCTGAACAAAACAAAATAAAACATACACAGACATTATTTACTTTAGGGGAAAAAATGCCTTGGCAGCTCCCTCAAATAACCAGGTCAAAAAACACAGCAGTGCCCATGATTTCCTCTCCACAATGTATGTCACGTGCGTAATGAAACGGTTCTGTCACATGTCCACTGTTGTTGTTGGTGCTGAAGAGTTTCTGGAACAACTGTCACTGATTATTTTCTCTAAAGGCTTTTCGAAATATGTACCTTTCTTTTTGTATTAAGTGCGGCCTTACTTCAGGTGCAGTAGGCTTTCTGAATTACTTCCTTTTTCCCCGTGTTTATACACCAACTGCACTGGAATGAAAATCATTATGGGGACAATAATAATCTTCCCACGAGGGAACGGCATTGAAATGGATGGCAGAGATTGTAATTAGGAACGTCACACTCATTTTGGTTTCAGGTCATGAGGAGCAAACCAGTATGTGTGTGTGTGTGTGTGTGTGTGCATGTGTGTAGATTAGAGCTGTGCTTCTAAAAGTCAGGTCTACAGGTTTTATGCTGTACGCACAAAGATCCCGTCTATCCGTCCATTGTCTTAACCACTTATCTTGTTTAGGGTCATAGGGGGCCCGGGGTCTATGTCAGGGAACTTTGGACACATGACAGATTGCCCAACAATTGCAGGGCACAACTACACTCACTCACTCTCTCCCTCACTCACTTACCCTCTCTCCCCCCTCCCTCCCTCAATCACCCACTCATTCACTCACCCACTTCCTCCCTCACCCACTCACCCACTTACCACCTCCTTCCCACCCTCACTCACTCCCACTCACCCACTCTCTCCCTCACCAACTTACACTCTCTCTCCCTCCCTCTCTCACGTACTCACTCACTCCCTCCCTCACCCACTCACCCACTTATCACCTCCCTCCCTCACTCCCACTCACCCACCCTCTCCCTCACCCACTTACCCTCTCTTTCCCTCAATACTCGCTCCCTCACCCACTTATTCTCTCCCTCCTTCCCTCACTTCCTCGCCGACTCGCTCACTCAGCCACTCCCTTATCCAATCAGTCACTTCCTCACCCACTCACTTCTTCACGCACAGCTTTGGACTATGGGATGAAACACATCAATCATAGGAAGAACATGAAAACTGCACAGCTGGACCTGTCGGTATGACGTGACAGTGCTAAACCATTGTACATCCGCAACATGAAGGTCTGAAACATTGTTTCTACCTTGTAATATGACTAGATCTTGACTTGACTTGACGATGCTGTAATTATACTGTATACTGTAATTCCAATGAACTCTAAATGTGCTGATTAAATTAAATTATCCAATTTTAAATATAATGATACTACTATATTTACATAATATTAAAACAAATATGTTAGTGTCGGTGATCATAAGGGGATCAGTGGAATTTTATACCGTATATAATTAATAAAAAAAATTTACAGGCAGTCCCTGACTACAAAAAAAGGTCCTTTTGTCTGGACTATAAAAGCCAATGAATTACAATAGCCATTACCACACAAGTAATAAAACTATACATCAACATTTTTATTTTCTGTGTCCTGCGCTTTTATTTCACCCCTACACACACACACACACACACACACACACACACACACACACACACACACACACACACACACACACACACACACACACACACACACACACACACACACACACACTTTTAGACGATATGATTGCGTTCATACGACCAAGTTGCATATAACAGACCTTAGATTCAACCTCATTATTCTTCTCACCCCAAGGTCATCAGATATTGTTATTGATATTGAGGGTTATTGAGTCATGCCGTTTCATTTATGACAGATAAAAGAGCTGTACAGATATAGCTGAGTATGCATGGCATTCTGGCATTTATTGGGCCATTGCCTCCCTTAGTCCTTGAACATTAATGCAGCTTGACAACCATCGTACATTCGGGTCCCAAAGTCTCCTACCAAGAGCTGTTCATAATTTATAATTTCATTATATTAAAAAAAAAAAAAAAAAAGCTCTAAGTCTGGACTTGAAATTTTTCACAGTGCCAACATTTACATTTATTTACTTTAGCCGCTCCATATGCTGATGTGATTTACACCTAATGTAAAAATGAATACAAAATAAATGGGCTACCGAGAAAAAGCTTTTGTTAAGAGATTGCGAATCAGATATTTCATGAATGCCATAGCCGTTTACTGCCTAGAGTGCAAAAGAGTATAATTGGCCCTTCTCTTAGTAGGGAAGGATGACATTACCCTCTCTATCACCTGTCGATATGTGCAACACTAGCCACCATCACAATTAGCTGGCGGAAATCGTCTGCGAGCAAACTAGGGAAGAAAAAAAAAAAAAACCCTGTGGTTAAGTCCTAAGGTTTGCACTCACAACATTCTGATCACTGCTCAGCTGCCACCACCCATGCAGGGTTTTCCTGTGGGCTCAGAGCTCTTTTAAACTGATGGAATGCTGAGCGTGATTTTCTTTTTTCATGCCTGAACAAAAAGCGATCCATGTAAGCTTATAAAAAATTGACTGAGCTCAGAGAGAAAACTATGCAGAGAGACTGAGGAAAAAGTGATTACTTCCAGGAAACCCAGAGCTGATGAATCCACACACTCCCCCCCCACCCCTCCACCCTCTAGGCTATAGAGTGTGTTTGAAGTGTGTGATTACACAGTGATAAAGCCCTTAACCCGTTACAGGGGCAATAGAAGGTAATGTACAGTATGCAAAGATAAAAGGAGAAGCTTATTTTTCACAGTATAGAAACATTTGTCCATTTTGTATCTATTATTATTATTATTATTATTATTATTATTATTATTATTATTATTATACCACCTATTACAGGAGACCTGGAGCCTATCCCAGGCAGCTTATAGTGCTTAAGGCGGGGTATTCCCTTACCCTAAGGCAGAACCACACACACACCTATATCGGCTACAACGCATGTTTTGGACTGTGGAAGGAAACAAGAGTGTGTGGAGAAAAAAAATGTACACTCATACAGATTGAAGGCGAGAATCAATCCCCAACCCTGGAGGTGCGAGGTGACAGTGCTAACCACTAAGTCAACCTATACTAGTACTTCTACTATTGTACTACTACTACTACTAATTTCTATTTTAAGCATTTTATTGGTGGATAATTTGTTCACTATTTTTCCCCAAAATGCAATAAATAAATAAATTAATTAATTAAATAGAGCAAATTTCCATTGCCAAAAGTACATGTTAAAGGACAGAAGGTACAAATGTAAAAATATGTACAGCTTTTCTGCTTCTTATATATATAATATATATATATATATATATATATATATATATATATATATATATATATATATATATATTTTAATAGAAAATAAAGAATAAACTCTGTTGTGCAGTACATACCGAAGTGTTTCTCGACTTGTTTCTCGGTCAAAACTATTACACACATAAAAGAAATAATCTTACCTCAGATACTGTAGATCTAGGCCACAGGAGCTCAAGTGCTAAATAAATAGATTATTTTCCCGGCTGAGGAAAAATAACGAATCGCGAGACACTGTACAGTATAAATGAAACATATCACCCTACAACTGGGCTTCAGTTTAATGAAAACTTTTTTTTTTTTTCCAATTCAGAATCAATCTATAAAGAAATTAAATACAAATTAAAAGAAAAAAAATTCCCAGACAAGATAAACAAGCTTTAGAGCAATGATGAAAGCCGAATACTGACGACCCAACACTTCTCTTGGCTCAGTTCAGCCTCCATGAATCATCCAGTATACATCAGCAGGCTTACAAACAATCTGATTCTTTACATCTCCAAGCAATGATTACAAAACCACAGTACCACACTTTGCCAAATCAGCCTATAGTCATCAGCGCCATTTCATTTAACAATATCTCCGTCTCCAAAACGTTTGCTTCTTTCTGCAGTGTCTTCATCATCTCCTGCACCTCATTTTGTGCTTTCTGCAGTAGCTGTAGCTTTTTCCTGTTTCTCTTCATCAACCTTTTTAGCTGCTTCTGTTTTATTTCTTCCGTTGACCTTGTTTGGGTTTTCCTTTGATTGATGTGATGAAGTCAACTACAGTTTATGAGAAGGATTAAAAGTATAAAAAGCTATTAAAAATGTTAGAAATGCCGCTGTCTATCCAAGTGTGTTTTTTATGTGATATTTTCAACACATTTTTCTCAAACGTAACAATTCTTTGGTTCCTTGGGGCGTGGCTCTGCAGGGCCTCTGGGGGTGGGGTTTGGTGCCTGGCAACAGGATCTTGGCAGCAGATCTTTTGTCTTCTGTGTGCTGTGCGGGTGTGGCCTCCAGGGATCAGATTTGTTCATCCAGGGCAACCCCTGGCTGCTTGATGAGATAGGAATCAGCAGAGTAGTGTTTGGTCCCCTCAGGCATGGGTGAGCCTTGGGTGCCTGTGTTCCTGTCACTAGGTCACTCACTCACTCATTGTCTATACCACTTTATCCTGTGTTCAGGGTGTTCAGGGGGGCCTGTTTTGTGGTGTAGGAAAATAATGACGTAAAACTTGATAAAAATACAAAAACTAAGGCAAGTGAGACTAAGCCGAAATGTGGTCATCCTCTTGTTAAAATGTTATTTGCTGCGTTAATATACTGTTAGATATTTTGGCTTATTGTTGGATGTTTTGGCCTTTTATACTAACATTGTTACTAGTACAATGGTTTTTGCCATAAAACCTTGAAGGTAAAGTTAGTCCAGAAATCATGTTAATAAGTGTAAATCAGGTAATCCAAGTGAAACTTGAATTGCCGTTGTGAGGAACAGCCTGCATGTGTTTTAAACTGTTCATGAGCACAATAACCATAGTGGCGTGAGAGATTCAGGGAAGGACGGTAAAGTAGTACAAGACAAAAAAGTATGCTGACATGTTTAATTTAATCTCATTTCCTTGCTGATTCTCCATCCTTCCTTGCTTTTAGTTTATCTATCTCTCTGTCTCTTCCTCTTGTTTCCTGAAACAGAATGAAGTGCATGAGTGTATAGATTCCAGCATATAGTAATCGATTTATAAATAGCATTATAGCAGAGTTAATGTAAACCACAGGGAGTTTGAGACCGGAGACTTACTTTCCAACATTGCTCTAGCACTCATACACTGTCCTAATGCGTGCACACACACACACACACACACACACACACACACACACACACACACACACACACACACACACACACACACACACACACACACACACACACACACACACACTTCATAAAACAAACAAACAACAAGGATGTATAAAGGGGCTTAAATTCATCACATATTATATACCTGTTGCATTTTAGACCTAAATTCTAAACGAAATTTTTGGATAAAGGAAAAAGAGTTTATCCCAGAATGATCAAAACTGTACTCCTTACAGAAAAAATTTATACTACCATTGTTTTTTTTAGTTTTTTTAAAAAAATTCACAGTCAGCCAAGTATCTGGCTCCACAGAGTGCTGACCAGATACTTCAATTTTTACTTTAAATGTCATACAATAGTATACTTATTTTATATATTTATATGTGTTTGCATACTGTAATTATTAGAGCACTCCATAATCTATTCAAAATATAATTTTCCTGTTGAAACATAACTCCGGATAATGTTTTCCGGCATGTCTGATTTTCTTTGTAATTTCTTGGTAATTTTCCAAGCACCCTGTCTCAGTGCGTGTAGCATTAAACGCCCCCCCCCCCCAAAAAAAGCTCCTTTAAGGACATGCATTTTAGCTAATAAGAACACAGGGTCAAGAAACAGCCATCTCTCACCTGCATTTATGACAAACAAAATAAGGGATATAAATATATGTAAAAGCATTAATTTACAATGACATCATCAGTATTTAGCAATATAAAATTTAAACCTTGAGCATAGCAAACTGAATACACACAAACCTGGAGATGTAGGTGGAGGAATTAAGTGCTCTTTGTATTTAAAACAATTTCTTCTGAAGTTGGCAGGGGATGTTCTGAACTGGGGGACAGTCGCTTCTGATGGAGGCTGAAAATGAAGAACCAGAGGACACAGTTGAAGCCTGGCGTTGACCCTTCTGGTGTGATACATGTGGGAGAGTTTCCAGCACAATCAGACTCTGGAAGTGTCAGAACTTTAGTTTTGTGTTTAAGACCTGCTACTTACCATGCTGATGCCCGACTGGTCTTTGATAGGCAGTCTATAACACCAGGAAACTGGCTCCTCCTAAATGGGCGCCGAAACTTGCCTAGCAACGCACCACTCTCCACTATTCTGCTGCCATCCAGCTGTGGAGCTGGCCACGGTGCTGAAGGCGTTCCTTGGTCTTGTTTACCTGATTGAGTGAGGAGTGGACCGAGACAGGCCTTTGAAGGCCCACCGTCACAAAAAGTTGAGAGCTTTTTTTCTCTTAAAAAGGAGGCTACGTTATTTTGCAGTGGTCAACTCCTAATTTCTAACCACAAACTTGAGCCTAGCCATTTTTAAGATTTAAAGATCCCTAAGTTCACCATTAGCACTTGGCCTCAATCCAATAGCCTAACCTTAGCTACTGTAGCTAAGAAGAAGGATTTTTTTTCTCATGTTTTTTGCAGACTGAAGATACATCTGAAATAATAATAACAAAAAAGATATTTACATCATACATCGGCTTTAATGAACAGAGCAGGATGTGGCTGGAGTAAGGGGTGTTAGGGCATGTCAATAACAGACATCATAAACACAGACAAGCAGTACGGTCATGTATAAACAATTTTCTACACATTTTCCAGGCAAGTTGTATTAAAACATTTAACCCCAACCTTAACCTCAGTTCAATATGAACATGTTAAAGACCCTGCTGGGTAGTAAAAAGAACTACAGCAACAACAATAACAACAACAAACATGCTTTGGATTAATCCTTTGTAATTCAAAAAATAGTAATACTCTCCCATAAAATATTACTTACTGTGGATGGTTTTAGTCAGTGCTAATGCAGTTCATGTGTGTTTTAGTTCAGCAGTGATTTCTTTGGTCTTATAAAATTTGCAGCACTTTGATGGCTCATGGAAGACCACTAATTAGACAAGTTCGTTAAACACAATGACCAACTCCATCTGCTTTGATGAATGCGGAATTGATCTCAGGGCCACATCTGATCTAATGGTACAGCACAGGAGACACACATACTTAATGAACTGATTGAGGCAGACTACCCACAGAACAAATGAGCATACTACAGATAGTCATGGCCACAGAAACCACACAAACAATTACACTTGTAGTATACTGTAGGAGACCAAAACCTGTAGTAATGCTCTCCAGAGCAGATGGGAGGAAAACCTGGTTTTATTCCTTCTGAATTAATGTTTTATCGAACAGCAGATTTTGGAATATGTCATATTTTGCCCTGAACAAACTGTTGTGGTTGTGATAGTGACAGTAGCTGTGAAAGATCAATGTGAAGCAGTCTCCAGGGCCTCTCTTGTAATTATAGAAAAATCTGTTTTTCTCTCCAATGTATTTACAGAGGCAGTCATCTGCTTCTGCTCAGGCCTGAGATGAATAGAAGAGTTTCCAACAAGGAGGAATAGCTGAAGTGAGCATTTTACTAGAATCTAAAACAATGTTGAGTATTGACGGAAACATTTCAACAAAATCACAGATTTTGTTTAACATAATTAATGGTCTACAAGTTTGGCCATTTTCCATTTGTTATTGACTAGCTAGCTCAGTGCTTTTACAAAACCCTTACTGACTGGGGATGTTGGAGCAAACATGTACATCCTCAGAGATATGAAACCCATATGCCTATCTTTTCGAACTGCTGGTCAGGCTCCATCACAAGAGGAGACGCTATCAACCCTGCTTCACATGCATGAGCTCAGAGATGATCCATGATTGTCTACCGGCATTGTGAGTGACAGGGGAGAATATGCCATCTTCCCCTCTCAGAGAGCATGACTGAATTTGCTTATGCATTACTTTGCTAACAAATCACAAAAAAACCAACAACAACAACAAAAAAAAAAAACGGTGAAAGGTCTGCATCCAACATTTTTTTACTTTCAACACATGAAGTAATGAGCTCTGCCAACCTGCCAACCTTCACAGCAAATAATAAAACAAACAAAAAAAACAACAACAAACAAGCAAATAAATAAATTATTTAAAGTAATTTATTTAAATATATTTATTTATTTACTTTTTTAAATAATAAATTATAAACAAAAATACCATTTATATAATACAATATGCAGATTTTGGGGGTTGACCGTTGATATATATATATATAGTCAACCCCCCAAATTTGCATATTGTATTATATATACTGTATTTTTTACAAAATAATTTATTATTTAAAAAAGTGAATAAATAAATTAGTGAGAATGCCATGACATAACATGCTTAGATGCTTCCTGACATGTTCTTCATAAATGGTATATATACATACATACAGTACGTATAAAAACACACACACACACACACACACACACACACACACACACACACACACACACACACACACACACACACACACACACACACACACACACATACAATGCTTGTGAAGGTTGCAGACTTTTATTTTATCACTAGTACAATGCCTGTTCTGTTTATTGATTTGCAAAATAGGCATAAAAATGACTCCAGTTTGCTTCAGGGCAGAGATCTATTTGCACTAATGACAGAGTGTATATGAGTTGGCACGGCTGTGCCCTTTAACAATATGAGGCAAGGATGCTTTGGTCATGACTGCACCACAGATGGGTTCATGAAGATATTGTAAACACATTGCCCACTGCATTTGCTATATTTCATAGAAAAGAAGACAAACATTTCTTGGTCTTGTCAAGTTTACATTTTTTTTTTTCCCAGGAGGGGTCAGGAATGGTCGAATAATAATCACTTTGCTTGCCAGCCTGTGCTCAGGATGTGAGTGCTGATGCATGGTGTATATTTTTATTTCCTACTGCTTTCAGGTTGTCGATCTAATGGAGGACTCCCGTTCCAATTAAGGGCCATTACTGAAGAGCCTGACAACATTTCAGTCTGCCTCGGCCTTTGCTGCTTACTGCATTAATGGCCTAATGCTATTCCCTCTTTCTTGCTCGCTCTTTTCCCTCATGCAGGCCAGCATTGTTTTTTTTTTGTTTTTTTTTGTGTCTGTGATCAGCGGTAAATTGGAGGCCTTTAAGCTGATCTCAGATCGGAATTTCTGATATGTTTATCAGTCATTGTCAAGATTTGCATGCACCACATCCTATGACTCCTAATAATGCTTCACCTGAGACAGCGATGGTAGGAAATGCAAAGACAAGCATTCTCGCTCACCTTAATGAGACAGGATCGAAGCTTTTAATACAGATGATGGAATGGTAATTTAAAGAACAATACACTTTGTAGTTTGAATAATTAGCAAGGCAGAACTTTACATTTATTTACACACATTCATTATTTTTAGCATGGTCAAATAAAAATATATAAAACTAAGTAATATTAAGTTTTGGAGCATATTTAAATTCTGTATTTACATCGATTGAGTGATTATTACAGTTTGAACATTTACTGCCAATTAAGTTGTCATTTTGTGGGCAGGAATATAATCCAACACAAAATGCGCACTAATTACATTAGAAATCATTGGTTCGTAAGTTCATTAAACGATATTAGGCTGATCTGTTTTGAACTTGCAGATAACAGAAAGAGGCATTGCCAGGGGTGTGTGTGTGTGTGTGTGTGTGAACAGCACAATTTTAACAAGCTGCTCTGTTTTAAAGCCTAGTGAAAGTGTGTGTAGGTGGGAAATGTGCATAAGTTCATAACTGCTTAATCAGATATCACTGACTTTGCTCTGCCTGGCAGAGCTGCTCAGGCGAACGTTGCTCAATGCTTAACTGCTCCCTGTACTTCCCACAACATTATACAAAATATTCCCACAGTGTGTGTGCGCGTGTGTCCCTCTGCCAAAAAACGTAATATTAAAATGATAGAAGTGTTATATACTGAATAAATAGAAGAAAAGTTATGCAGTGGTATGCTTGGACAGGCAATTAGTGGAAGGTTTTTTACCTCCCCCTTGCCTCAATTATCCTTGATTACTGTGTCGGGCTGATGAAAGACATACAATCAACAATTCTCAGTCAATGACCTCTAACAAGGGCATTAAACACCTATGTTTTGCAGACATGCAGACAAAATAGAGCGGTCTGGCAGTAATCATAAACCAAACCCCGGGAGAAGGTCTGATGAGCGGCCAATAACAAGTACTGAAGTGGATGAGCTCATTTTTGTGTCTGATTCCTCTCAATATTCTTTTTTCCAAATTGTGTTCGAGCGTTGTTCTTGCCACTGCTGCTGCTGGCTTTCTCAGTAGTGATCAAAATATAGGTCCACATCTCAGTTCCTGTAAATTCACTAAATTCGAATAAATGACCCTTAACTATACAGTTGTACCTCCAGGGTTATGGATTTGAATACTGCCTTTGGTCTGATTGTGTGTAGACTTAAATGCTATTCCTCTACTTGCTGGGTTTCTTCCAGGTACTCGGATTTCCTCAAGAGATGGCGTAGGTTGCCTGGTGGTTCTATATTGCCCGTAGTAGTTTTTGATTTCGTGGATTGTGTGTGTGTGTGTGTGTGTGTGTGTGCCCTAAGATGGGTTAGCACCCCATCCAGGGTGTACTCTACCTTGCCTTATGCCCTACATTCCTTGGGATAGGCTCTAGGCCCTTATCATTATAGATAATATACACACGTGGACAAAATTGTTGGTACCCTTCGGTCAATGAAAGAAAAACTCACAATGGTCACAGAAATAAATTTAATCTGACAAAAGTAATAATAAATAAGAATTCTATGAATGTTAACCAATCAAAGTCAGACATTGCTTTTTAACCATGCTTCAACTGAATTATAAAAAAAAAAATGAAAACTCAAAAACTCATGGAACAGGCCTGGACAAAAATGATGGTACCCCTAACTTAATAGTTTGTTGCACAACCTTTTGAGGCAATCACTGCAATCAAACGATTCCTGTAACTGTCAATGAGACTTCTGCACCTCTCTGCAGGTATTTTGGCCCACTCCTCATGAGCAAGCTGCTCCAATTGTTTCCGGTTTGAAGGGCGCCTTTTCCAGACAGCATGTTTCAGCTCCTTCCAAAGATGCTCAATAGGATTGAGGTCAGGGCTCATAGAAGGCCACTTTAGAATAGTCCAATGTTTTCCTCTTAGCCATTCTTGGGTGTTTTAAGCTGTGCGTTTTGGGTCATTGTCCTGTTGCAAGACCCATGACCTGCGACTGAGACCCAGCTTTCTGACATTGTCCAGCACATTTCTCAAGATTCAAGACACCCTGTGCCAGATGCAGCAAAGCAGCCCCAGAACATAACAGAGCCTCCTCCATGTTTCACAGTAGGGACAGTGTTCTTTTCTTGATTTGCTTCATTTTTCCGTCTGTGAACATAGAGCTGATTTGCCCTGGCAAAAAGTTTCATTTTTGTCTCATCTGTCCATAGGACATTCTCCCAGAAGCTTTGTGGCTTGTCAACATGTAGTTTGGCATATTCCAGTCTGGCTTTTTTATGGTTTGTTTTCAACAATGGTGTCCTCCTTGGTCGTTTCCCATGTATTCCACTTTGGCTCAAACAACGACGGATGGTGCGATCTGACACTGATGTTCCTTGAGCATGAAGTTCACCTTTAGAAGTCTTTCTGGGCTCTTTTGTTACCATTTGGATTATCCGTCTGTTTGATTTGTCATCAATTTTCCTCCTGCGTCCACGTCCAGGGAGGTTGGCTACAGTCCCATGGATCTTAAATTTCTGAATAATATGTGCAACTGTAGTCACAGGAACATCTAGCTGCTTGGAAATGGTCTTATAGCCTTTACCTTTAACATGCTTGTCTATAATTTTATTTCGAATCTCCTGAGACAACTCTTTCCTTCGCTTTCTCTGGTCCATGTTGAGTGTGATACACACCATGTCACCAAACAACACAGTGACTACCTGGAGCCCTATATATAGGCCCACTGACTGATTACAAGATTGTAGACACCTATGATGCTAATTAGTGCACACACCTTGAATTAACATGTCCCTTTGGTCACATTATTTTCAGTATTTTCTAGGGGTACCATCATTTTTGTCCAGGCCTGTTCCATGGGTTTATTTTTTTAAATAATTCTGTTGAAGCATGGTTGAAAAGCAATGTCTGACTTTCATTGGTTAACATTCATAGAATTTTTTTAAATTATTACTTTTGTCAGATTAAAGTTATTTCTGTGACCATTGTGAGTTTTTCTTTCATTGACCGAAGGGTACCAACAATTTTGTCCACGTGTGTACATGTATGTTCAGTTGATTACTAGTTGGCACTGGTGGCTCAGTGGTAGGTTTTTTGCTTGCCATGCAGAAGGCACAGGTTTGATTCCCAACCAGTGCCCAAACCCCAGCCACTGGATGCAGTGCTGTTACCAAGTCTGGATAAAATGCGAGGATTGCGCCAGGAAGGGCATCCAGGGTAAAACCTGTGCCAAGTTGTGTGTGGACAGTATGGTACACTGTGACGACACCTTGCTGGGAGCAGCCGAAAATCCAATTACAACATGTTCTCCAAACAATTACAGTCTCCAAAAAATTAAATATCATGAAATTTTTTTTTCTGATTTTGTGATTTAATAAAAAAAAATCAACTGTTCTAAATTAATTGCATGCAAAGTGAAAAGTGAAAATTTCAAAGTGAAAACGCCTTTAAAAAATAAACAAAAATATTGTCTAACCAATCAACAAAGGATATACAATAAGTTCTGAAAAATTCTGTTAATTTATGCACTCAATAATTCTTCAGGGCTCCTTTAGCATGACTTACTGCATCAGAATAGAGGCCGGGCGAGTTGGCTGGCCAGTCAAGCACAGTAATATCATAGTCAGCAAACTAGTTAGTGGTTGTTTTGGCACTGTGGGTAGGTGCTAAGGCCTGCCAGAAAAGGAAAGCAGGATCTCTATAAAGCTTGTCAGCAGATGAATGCATTAAGAGCTCTAAAACACCGTTGTAGAGGGATGAGTTGACTTTGGACTTGATACAACACAGTGGACCAGCACCAGCAGATGACATCCTGCGGCACCCCAAATCATCACTGACTGTGGATATGTATGCAAAGTGAAAACCAGTCTTCAAGCAACTTGGATTCTGTGCCTCTTCCTCTAGAATCCTTAATTTGCTAATAAAAATGTGCTTTCATCTGAAAAGACGACTTTGGACCACTGAACAATGGTCAAGGATTTTCTTTCCCTCTTTAACACGGGCAAGACACTTCTGACATTGTCTCTGATATTAGTAATGAATCAGTTTTAGCCCATTTTGTGAAGATGTCTGTGTGTGGTGGTCCTTGGTGAATCATTGAAATTAAAACAAAAACGAGTTTTACTTTTTTAATTACTGTAGATTACTGTAGAAATGTTAGTAATTTCTCTCTGTTGACATTAATGTGTATGACCTGACTTTTTCAGTTAATTATATATGAATTGACCTGCACTAATAGTAGACTGCAATCTGCTTTGGGAACACATATGTACATTGTTCGCATCTACATTATATTAAACTATCAGATGCCAGAATTATCCTTTATCTTTCTGGAAAGAGCAACAAAACAAAATCAAGTGAATTGAAAATCAAATTCAAAGTAAGGTACCATTACAACACCACCCACCTCTATTAGTACTATGTAAAAGAAACAGTGAAAAGATGAGTAGACTAGACAGCATCAGAGAAAGTAGCAGAGGAAAATTGTGCATTTTCTTTTACACTCTTGTGGCTGTGAGCGCTGATTAACACTGATTAAACTGATTAACATAGAAATGTGGTGCTCATGTGGTACTTGTGTTAGGTCAGAGCTCTAACATAGCACAAAGAAAGCTCACATTTTCTTTAAAATGCATTCTTTACATAACTAGTACATCAGGTCTATGGGTTTGCTTCCAAAAACAGATCTTTGTGGTTGTATACTATACCTATATCTCTACAATAAGTGTTAGCATACTTATTGTAGAGACATAGGTATATATTTTGTGCATTATTTTGGAGTTTGTGCATGGTCCTCCGCAAAAAGATAAGAAACCAAGGTTGCAGCCTGTGGTACAGTCATAACACCTAATACTTAATAAATGCTATGTACTGTAGCAGGTTTTGCATTTTGCAGTTTTACTTTTGGTAGCCATCACCCAGTTTCTAGCAAAGTTCTGGTTGGATATTCAGCCACTCTTTATGGCAGAACTGAAAGTTTGAGTAAATTTGATGGTTTTCTGGAATGGACCTGACTTTTTATAGAGTACACTGCAAAATTCCCAGTGTTGTTTATGTATGACCTAATGGTCACGAATGATACTCTGAAAATGTTAAATCAACACTCTGGGTGTTCATTCAAGACTAAGGATTTTGCTATGTAGGTTTGAGGCTCCAAATGTTTTATGTCAGCCTACTTTATCCATTTCACAACCAGCATTGAAAAACAACTCAATTTGTACACCTTTCAATAGTCTAATAGATGATGTGAGGTTGTGGTGAAAAATCCTATCGTTATTCCATCCACTTGCAATACACAATTTCCACTGGCAGCATACCACCACCATGCATAACAACTGGTACAGTATTCATGAGGTTGAATGTCTTACTTTTACTCCTCCAAACATCTCATCATAAAAACTTTTCTCCAGGAGTTTTTTTTTTCTTTGCTCATGTGGTCAGCTGCAAAGTTTAGTCCAGCTTGAAGGTGCAGCCTTTAAGTCCTTGGCTGAGATAATAGACGCTTGAGACAGTGACACTGGTGTATCAGCAGCTAACAGCTCATGGCAGGCCTGTGCCTTTGTGGCTTTTTGGCTGTACCTGACCATCCAAACCACGTTCCTGTCAGCTGAGGGTGACAGTTTGGGGTTTCTTCCAAACCATAGAAAAGTGCTACACTTCCTAGTAACTTGTACTTGCGAATAGATATTTAACATGCAGTTCACAGTTTATTCTAAATGGCTCCTAGAGACATTCATGACCTGGGTAACTACCATTCTCTTTCTCAGATCTACAGTACACTGAGCTCCTTTGCCCTTCCTATTGTATTGTGTGCTGGTCAGGCCAGTGAGTGGTGTGAAACCAATCCTTTTTATGTTGGCACAGAGAAGGTAAAAGCGGTAGTCAATAATTATCACTGACAGGAAAATGAGAGGCCTTCGGCTTGCCAACTTTAGGACTTTCAACAAAAAATTGAATGAATAATCAATAAGTGGATACATATACTGTATTTGACCATGTACGTGTCTTTTGACCCTGCTTTAATATGAGAAACCCAATTTAAATTAAACCTTGAAGTTTTTTTTATTAGGAATTTCTGCCAGTTCAAAGAAACAATTGAAAGCCCAATATCACCAAGACATTCATTCAACTTCTTACCACCACTTAATGATTACTCTAACAAAGGACAAAAAAAAAAAAAACCCTAAAGCACATTGTGTCCTCAGTGAGTTACAATACAGGTGCAAACGGGAGACAGATTTGTGTGCACTTCTCCACATATACGTACACTCTCAGAAAAAAAGGGACACAGTGGTGCAAATAATGTTCCTCAAAGAACTGTTTAGTACATTTTTGATAAATGTACCCTTAATGGTACAGAACAGACCTCTGATGATTTTTTAAAATCTTTTAAGGTACAACTGGTAGGAACTTTTCCCTCCTTTGTTGAATCAGAGACCAGGAGACGTTGGGATATCTTTCCAGCAGAAGTTACTCTTTATTGAGAAACTCGCCGCGCGTCGCTGCAGTCATCCAAGTCTAATACTAAGACTCAGCTCTGGAGAGTTTATACTTTACAAGGGGGAGGGATACAAAGAGGTGGAGACAAGTATCGCCCAGACCTTCACATCATCATAGAGACAAAGGCACAGCCTGGCCTTGAGATTAGCATTCACATTTACCTTGGGACCCTACCCAGTGGTCGGGATGTACATGAAGACAAAAGGTTAATGTCTCAGACACCTGTGTTACCAGACTTGATGTCATTAGAATGTCATAATCTTTGCCTCAAAATGTAAAACCCAATGTACATAACTTTTCAGTTTATATACTATTTTGTTGGAGCCTAGTTGTAATCCCACACAACTGAATTGAAAGTACATATTTGTTCTACCATAAAGGGGTATAGGATGTTCTGGACAGTGGGAGGAGTTTAGCTTTTCCTCAGACTCCAGCAAACTGTTACCATGGGTTAATTGAGTAAGTTATTAAGTCTCATATAATTCTTATTTTGATAATATATACAGTATGTCACTTGTAACACTGCTAATTATGCTAACATACTGCCTTATGTAGCTTAGCACAACAATGTTAGCTTATGGTGGCTAAGATAATACCTTATGTAGATTACAGTTGTTCATGAATATCAGCTGTGGTGTAAATCTTCTAATGTATTTCACCCAGTTTGGGATAGCTTTAGCATATGGTTGCTATTTGGTTCAGTTTTTGGTTAGCTTATGACACTGCTACTGTATCTATAATGTCATTTAGCACTTTAGCTCCAGGTGCCAAATATACTGCCTTATGGAGCTATCAGTTTTTCATGATATACTTAAAAAAAAAATCAGAATAAGTTGTAGTACAGTATGACATTACAAACGCTTGTATTGTCTTTATTCATTGTCATTAGTGCTTGATGTTCATGAATATCAGCTGTGGTGTAAATCTTCTAATGTATTTCACCCAGTTTGGGATAGCTTTAGCATATGGTTGCTATTTGGTTCAGTTTTTGGTTAGCTTATGACACTGCTACTGTATCTATAATGTCATTTAGCACTTTAGCTCCAGGTGCCAAATATACTGCCTTATGGAGCTATCAGTTTTTCATGATATACTTAAAAAAAAATCAGAATAAGTTGTAGTACAGTATGACATTACAAACGCTTGTATTGTCTTTATTCATTGTCATTAGTGCTTGATAATGATGACAATATATTTTAATTTATTTTATTGTGTTATAATTTTTTTTTTTTTTTTTTTTTTTTATAAACATCTGTGACAGTGAAAATGATCAGCCACCTGTTTCATAGAAATCAAATGCAAACAAGCAGGCAAGATACAGACAGCCATCACTGTTTCATGGAAACACAGACTGATGATGTCACTCTGCGATTCCTGCCTGCACAGGACCCTGTACCACAACTGGGGTCTGGATTCGGGATGGATGACTGTCACATAAATTTGAAGCAAAAAACTCTAGCCTACAAGATTCAGTTTACAAAAGTCTTGTACACAAATGTTATGAATGTGGCTTGTGGTCTTATTTCAGCGACTTATTTTTTTGTTGTTGTTTTCAATAACCATGCATTACTGTTATTTTCTACAAAATACAAATTTGTACAAACATGCTACTTACATATTACTGTAGCCCAGTTTGTGCTGAATACAGCATAATTGGACGTTTTAAAATGTTTATAAGTAGCTTAAAAATACACAAATGTCAGGACATGTCAGAACTTCTTTAGGGCCCCAAAACATCTGCAGACTACTAAAGCAGTTAATGACTGTAATATTAAGTATATTGTGCATATAGCATTTACTGTCAAATATTAACCTTTAGCTTGGGATAGAAACAGCTGTGATTTGACAAAGTTGCAGCAGTCGTTTAAGAGTTTTCCAGATATGTCTAGCAACCGGGCTTGTGCACATCTCATTACAGTTGTTTTGATGCTTTTTATTTCATTTCTGCTCTGAAAGAATGCTGGATGTTGCAATGGTATTTAGTGAAAAGTGCGTAAAAATGAATTTAAAAGTTTAAATTGTATTATGAACAGTTTGGGAAAAGTTATATTGTGGATGCAAAATTGTATTTTATGTACTGTACCATTTTAGTGTGAGGTTTTAGAACCTTTGTGAAAGGGAAGTGTTTTAGTTTAGTTTAAATATTTGTTTATTGTATATTTATTTATTTATTTGTTTGTTTATTTTTACAGAATATTTTACTGCAATCTAAAGTAGTGTTCAAACATATGTACTTGATATTTTTTAATAGTCACTGATAATACATTGAATGTTTTATTCAATAGGAAAATTACTTTATAGTTCTTAAAGGAACACATTAGACAGTGTTAAGGTACAGAAGGGCTTGTCACTGGGGTGATACCATCAAGGACAAGATTTGTACCTTTAATTAAGGTACAATAATGTACCAGCAAGTTTATGAAACAAATGGTACATTTTGGTTGTCAAAGTTACAAATAATGTCTTTGATGGTGCAAACAGAATTGATCCAAATTAGTTTCCCTATATTAAGGTACAGTTATGTACCCTTGAAAGGTACAGCCCCAGTGACAATGGTTTGTACCTTCATTAGTACAAAATTCTACCTTTATTTCTGAGAGTGTAACAAACATTCAGTGATCTTTTAAAACTACTTAATATTTTCCAAAGCACCCCAAAAGCTTCAAACAGAGTCACGTATGGGAGATGGTTTAAGTTTGAGTATATTTGTCCTGTCCCCCCCCCCATATTTCTACATTTAATTTTTTTCTCTTATTTCATACTTTCATGTGTATAATTTATAATGTGTATAATAATTAGTTTCATGGTTCATGTGTTTATTTAAAAACTCACATTTTTTTTGTTTTACTGTACTGTGAATGATTTGAATGTGAATTTGATTTGAATGAAAATGACAACTTACACATGATGAAAGGAGAAAACATGCACGGTGTGTGAAGTATGAAGATTGTACTTTAAATAATTGTTTAATAATTCAGAGTTAAGGAAGTTGATTTCATTTTATTCAGAATTATTTTACATTAGAGACATGTTTTTGTTTCTCATTTTTGTTACAATATTTTTCACAGTATTGCAATTCACTGGTGACTGCGTAAAGAATTCCCACTATGTAGCAACTACTGTATTAAATCATTATAAAATTATTGCTATGAAGCTTGTAAAGATGGCCGCAAATAGATCCCTGGAGTACACTGTGAATGAGGGAGCTGGAGGCAGACATGAACTGGCGTAAAATGTTCTCTGTCCGTGAAGTTGGAATTAAACCAGCCGAGAGCAAACTGGCTGGAATGGTGAAGAGTATATTATGACTGCCTGTGTCAAAGGTCAAGCTGAACTCGAGGAAAATAAGAGCGATAAGAACACCAGTTCTTCGCATGAGTGCGAAAGAACAGCAGTTATGATTGGAGACGAGGTGGACTTGCAATTTGGAAAGCAATAACTCTTTCCATGACGTTCGCTATTTAGAGAGTAGAGATTTTAACACAGAGGGATCTAGTTCTGGCCTTTCATGAGTAGAAGTAACAATTGCCTCCTTTAGATCCAACAGAATATTGGCAGAGGCAATTGAACAATTGAAAACATCAGACAACATTTTTGTAGCGGTGAGTAAGGTGTAACTGGTGAAATGATGAGTTGGCTCTTATGATAATTCTTGTAACACAGGCTGGGTTGGTAAGAGCAAGGCAAACAGGATGAAACTGATGAAAGGATGTCTGAAGGTTGCTGGTAGCAAAGAATTAATTACACAACTAATTAGATGCAGAAGCTGCATTTGTGAGCGGCTGGGCAGGTTTATTTATAGGAGCAGTGTTTTAAGCTTGCAGTTGGATCTTCTAATAGCTGAAAACAAGTAGGAGTAGCGAGTGGCAGTAAGGGCAGCCCTGTATTTAAGCTGCTGGTGGTTATCTTCTACATGGTGAACATTAGGTCCATTTTAACACTCCAAGAATCTACCAGTAACATTAATGGTCTGGGATTCAAAATGAGCCATGGGGATGAGTAAAATGATCATTTTAGTCTATTTATAATGGAAACCTGTTCATTTAAGGCTTTATGAATATAGAGTCATTTGACAATAAATTAGAAGAGAAGGAAAACATAGCAGAGGTTCAGATAGAATGGAAACAGAGGATGATCAACAGCGTTATCGCTGCAATAAGAAATAGTGGACTGAGCCCCATATATCAATGCCTAGAATCATGGGAATTATTTATAAACACCTAGGCTATTATGTAGGACGTTAACATTCACACGTTCAGATTAAAAAATCTTTTGTGTTTTGGCAAATTTGTAAATGACCATATTTCTTACAATATAGTG
Source organism: Clarias fuscus (assembly GCA_030347435.1). Taxonomy (NCBI): domain Eukaryota; kingdom Metazoa; phylum Chordata; class Actinopteri; order Siluriformes; family Clariidae; genus Clarias; species Clarias fuscus. The sequence continues at coordinate 30,259,968 of CM059210.1, read as the reverse complement.
ACAATATTTATTATAAATTAATGAGACTTTTTAAAAAATTAAGTGTAAACTAGTTGCTTGAAATGAAGGAGCCTCATCAAGGGAAGTGTTTCAATATGGCATACAGACCTCATAAACCTGAAGAAGTACAACATGCAGTCCCAGCGGTGTGTGTGTGTGTGTGTGTGTGTGTGTGTGTGTGTGTGTGTGTGTGTGTGTGTGTGTGTGTGTGTGTGTGAGTGTAAACATGCAAGAGAGTGCAGTAAATTTTCTATACACTTAGAAAGTGTGTGTGTGTGTGTGTGTGTGTGTGTGTGTGTGTGTGTGTGTGTGTGTTTGTGTGTGTGTGTGTGTGTGTGTGTGCAAAAAGCCCAGTAAAATTTCCATGTAGTTAGAAAGTGTAAAACACAACTATACATGAATAAAAATAATATGCAGACAATATTATGGCTTTGGAATATGCAGTCTACAAAACAGACTGCCTTAAACTTTAGATTAAACTTTAAACTTTAACCAGAATTGCAAAAATATCCTCAAGGAGAAAAACAGTAAAGTGACTCAGTGATTCACTATCGCTCTTTAAGCCTGTGTAATAGGGTAACATTACATTTCAGCTTCCTATAACGTTACAATATTCCATATATAGTCAGAATTCCACTCCTTATTTATTAATGTGCCTTTCACATAGCAAGGCATTTATTTTTATTTAAGAAAAAAAGGTATTTTAAATTAGCTATTAAGCATATAAACTGTCCAGCTAATGCTTGCTAGTAGGCAGAGGTGGAAAGTAACGAATGAAACCACTCCAGGTTTCTGTCCCCACATCGGCATCTACCTGACCTTCCACATGGTTGCTTCCGCTCTGAGATTGACGTCATCCACCAGCGCGACCATATATAAACCAGAGAGACGCGGAAAAGAGGAAAGAGGTTGTGATTTTGGCGTTTTGATATTCTGGTTTTGACTTTTTGCCTCCCATTGACTTTGATTACTGCTTTGCCCCTTTGGTTTGGTTGGTGTTTGTATATATTTGTAAATAATTTCACTGTATGTTTGTGCACTCACCAGTAGTAGGGGCGTGGCTGCCATATTATTATTTTCTCATACAAACTTATATGATTATTTTGATTGTGTAAAGCTGCTTTGCGACAAGTCGATTGTTAAAACGCTATACAAATAAAATTGAAATGAATTGAATTGAATTTATTTTGGGAAGAGGGAACGTATTCACTATTTTTGGTTTAGGGAGTCAGGGAAGGGACCTGTATTTTTGTTTGTGTTGTTTTTTTGTTGTTGCACGTAATCTAGCTACTAAATATAAATACCATTTAGTTTATTATTTTGGCCTGGGTCCACCCTGAATCTCATCCTCCTCCTGTTGTGTGTGTGTGTATTTTTTTGGTAAAGCAATACAAACCTCATTATTTCATCAGTTAATGTGTCACGGCACGCCAGGTCACGCCCACCTGTCAAACTAAGCCATGATCTCCCACGACTCCATTCCATACTCCAGTTCGCTGTTTCAGTTTTGCCGCCTCATTGACCGGCTTGAGCACACCTGTTGCTCATTTCAATCATGGCTCTGCTCTATTTAACTTGCTCACAAACAACTTCCCATTGCCAGATTATTGTGTGCCTTAATGCCCAATTTTCCAGCGATTTCACCTGCCCTGCTACTCGGATCTCGACACACGCTTTGTTTTACGGACCACGCCTTTTGCTTCACGTCTTGGATTGTTGTTTGTTTGGATTTCTGGATAACGACCCTCGCCCTCGTATCTCGACCACGAATTTGGATCACGGACTCTGTTTTCTCGGCTTTGACCCACGCACGCTCACCACCGCCTCATCTGCACAAGGCATTCAGATGGATACAGCGGAGATTGCTCGGCTGGGGGCAGCGCTGCAGAGCCAAGGCGCCCTTCCAGGATCTCATCAGCAGGGTATTCAGCAAATCATGACCACGCTTCACACCGTTACGCAAACGCTGACCTCCCTCGCAGATCAGATCCAGCAGCTGCACCTTACTGCATCTCCTGCCCCTCAGGCACCACCGCCACCACCGTCACCTATCACCCACCATGAACCGTGCCTCCCTGCACCACCCACATACAATGGCGACCCACTCACCTGCCGTTCCTTCCTGTCTCAATGCTCCCTCGTGCTCGAGCTCCAAGCCTCATCCTTCCCCACGGAACGATCAAAGGTGGCTTACATCATTACTCTTCTTTCCGGCAGAGCAAGGGAATGGGGAACATCTTTATGGGATGCCCAAGTCGACTGCTGTGCCACCTTCAAAGCGTTCACCAACAAATGAGGCGAGTGTTTGATCGCTCTTTTTCTGGAAGACAGGCTGTGGGTCAACTTCTCAATTTGTGTCAAGGGACTCGTTCTGTTCATGACTACGCCATCGATTTTAGGACTCTGGCTCCCTCTTGTGGCTGGGATCGACAAGCACTTTTCGACACTTTCCTTCATGGACTGGCTGACCCCATCAAAGACGAGCTGGCTGCTCGAGACCTCCCTTCCACTCTTAAAGAGCTCATTGGATCTCGCTACCCGCATTGATGCCCGTAAGAGCGATCACCTCATCAAAACCCACCAGCCACCCCATAGCCCTGGTTTTGTCACCACCCCAAACCTCTCCAGGACTGAAACTCCACCTGAACCCATGCAAATCGGCCGCCCACGCCTTCCACTAAAGGAACGCCAGCGCCGTCGAGATGAAGGTTCCTGCTTCTACTGTGGCCTGCCTGTTAAAAGCCCGGGCCCCCAGGTAATTCTGGGAGTACAACCTTCTCCCAGATGCGCGACCACTGTTCTCGATAACCTTGACCTACAACAATCAGTCCCATGTCATGAAAGCCCTCATAGACTCTGGAGCCGACCAAAACTTGATAGCAGCATCCACCATCAGCTGCCTCAAGATCCCATCCCATTCACTCAGCCAGCCATTCCCCGTTCAGGCACTGGATGGCAGCAAACTTCTACCAATCACTCATCGATCTGCTCCACTCACCCTACAGTTCTCTGGTAATCACTCTGAAACCATCTCTCTCATGATCATCCAGAGCCCCCACGCACCAGTAGTTTTGGGTCTCCCACGGCTCAAGAAGCACAATCCCCACATCAACTGGGCTAGGAACAGTATCCTTGAATGGAGCCCCGTCTGTCTGTCCTCTTGTCTCCAGTCAGCCAACCTCAGGAGCAAACCCTCCTCCTCAGAAGAGGAGATCCCTTGTCTTTCTCAGGTCCCTGTTGAATACCATGACCTCAAGCAGGTGTTCAGCAAATCACGTGCCATCTCTCTTCCCCCCCCCATTGCCCATACGATTGCCCCATCGACCTCCTCCCTGGCACCACCCCTCCACGAGGTCGTCTCTACTCATTGTCACGCCCTGAAAGAGAAGCCATGGAACAGTGTATCTCTGAGTCCTTAGCTGCAGGGATCATCCGCCCCTCCTCCTCCCCAGCTGGGGTGCTGGTTTCTTCTTTGTGGAGAAAAAGGACAAATCTCTTCGCCCATGCATAGATTATAGGGGGCTAAATGACCTTACAATCAAGAACCGCTACCCACTTCCGTTGATGTCGACAGCTTTCGAATTACTCTAGGATGCCAATGTTTTCATGAAACTCGACCTCAGAAATGCTTACCACCTAGTCAGTATAAGAGAAGGTGATGAATGGAAAACAGCCTTTAACACACCCACTGGCCACTATGAATACTTGGTGGTTCCATTCGGCTTAACCAATGCCCCAGCTGTGTTTCAGGCCCTCATAAATTATGTTCTCCGTGATTTTCTCAACAACTTTGTCTTTGCCTATCTTGACGACATCCTGATCTTCTCTTGCTCACTGAAGGAACACAAAATCCACGTACGGCAAGTCTTGCAACGTTTAATGGAAAATAAGCTCTATGTCAAAGCGGAGAAATGTCAGTTCCACCAACAAGCCACCTCCTTTCTGGGCTACCTCATCTCCCCATCGGGAATCCAGATGGACCCAGCCACAATCAAGGCAGTCACTGAATGGCCTATCCCATCGTCCAGACGCGAACTCCAACGCTTCCTGGGCTTTGCCAATTTCTATCGACGTTTCATCAGAAACTACAGTCAGTGGCTACGCCTCTCACCACTCTCACCTCTACCAAGATCCCCTTTTAGTGGAACCCTCAAGCCCAGGAAGCATTCAACTACCTTAAACGCTTATTCACCACAGCACCAATTCTGGTCTTCCCCGTCTCTTCACTTCAGTTCATCGTCGAGTCCTCTCACAGAGATCTCCCCAAGATAACAAACTTCACCCATGCTCATTCTTCTCTCGCTGCCTCACACCCCCTGAACGCAATTACGACATCAGAGATCGTGAGCTCTTGGCAGTTAAGCTCGCTTTAGAAGAGTGGAGACAGTGGCTGGAGGGAGCCGAACTCCCTTTTCTCATCTGGACGGACGATAGAAACCTTGAATATCTCAAGTCAGCTAAGAGACTGAACGCACGTCAGGCACGCTGGTCGCTCTTCTTCTCCAGGTTTAATTTCACATTGTCTTACCGTCCAGGCTCTAAGAACACTAAACCCGATGCCCTGTCTCGACAATTCGCCACCCCTCAGGACGGGCGTACTACAGAAACCATCCTACCACCTCAATGTCTAGTGGCTGCCACTCGGCTGGAAGTAGAGAACCAAGTCCTGCAATCACTAGAGCACGAGCCAGGTCTTAGTAACGTCCCTCCCGGGAAGCTCTTTGTCCCAGCTTCAGCCCGTCCTTCAGTATTAGAGTGGGGCCAGTCTAAGTCTAAGTTAGCATGCCACCCAGGGGCTACCCGCACTCTCGCTCTACTACAGCAACGATTCTGGTGGCCATCCATCACAGAAGATGTAAAGAACTTTGTAGCAGCATGCGACATATGCACCAGAAACAAAACACCCAACCGTCCACCCGATAGTCTACTCAATGCTGTTTAGGCTTCCAGCCACCGCTATTTCCCACCCAGGAGGAGGAAACGCGAAAGCTTTTGTTCGCTGCTGTAGAAACACCTGGCGATGGGCCCGTGTTCAGCTTATACGTACCGTGAGCACTTTCCAATGTAAGGCTAACCAGCATCGCTGTGCAGCCCCAAAGTATCACGTTGGTCAAAGAGTCATGCTCTCCACTCGCAATCTGCCACTCAAGACCACATCCAGGAAACTTTCCCCAAGATTCATAGGTCCCTTCACAATCTCACGCATCATCAACCCCTCCTCCGTCAGACTGACTCTCCCTCTTTCCATGCATCGAGTTCACCCCACATTCCACGTCTCCCAGATACGCAGATTGGTGCCATGTCCTCTGGCTCCGCCCCCTCCCTCTCCCCCACCACCTTGGCTCATAGACGGGGGCGAAGCCTTCACTGTCCGTAAGCTGCTCAAGTCTTGCCGCCAAGGGCGCGGCCTACAGTATCTTGTGGACTGGGAAGGGTACGGACCTCAGGAGAGGAGCTGGGTTCCAGCCAGATTTATCCTGGATCGCTCTCTGATCACAGATTTTCACTGCCTTCATCCTGAGGCTCCCTCAAAAACTCCAGGTGGCGTTCGTAGGGCGGTGGCTACTGTCACGGCACGCCAGGTCACGCCCACCTGTCAAACTAAGCCATGATCTCCCACGACTCCATTCCATACTCTTGGATCCACCAGGCCCGTCCGGACCGTAACATAATGACTGGATCTAGTTCTTTCTGCCATATACCACCATTTCCATACAGTTTAAAACAGAACCCTGAACCATTCTTTTGCTGTACGGCCCAACCCTAGACTGGGACGTAACGCCATATTTAAGTGACCACTTTGATTTTCAAGCACAAGAAAGACAACAGCTTTATTATGCATGTTCCTTCAGTTAAAAATAACTAGTTTGAGATTTATATCTGCTCATCTTTTTTGAACTACGCTAGAATGCCTCATCCCACCCTGCTGTTAAAAAAAAAGTTACTCAGTAACGTTTACTCTGAGTAAATTTTTTTATAAGCTACTTTTTACTTTAACTTGAGTAGATTTTTATAATGGTAACTTTACTTGGACTTCAGTAAAATTTCAGTGAAGTAACAGTACTTTTACTTGAGCACAAAATTTTAGTACTCTTTCCACCCCTTGCTAGTAGGCAACGTAAAGTACAGTATGTAAGTAAGCTGATTTAGCGTGATATTTAGGTTTAACTTAACCTGTACATAACACAAAAGTTTTGAATTGGAGTTTTCTCTTGGGATATTTTCAGTCACAAGTCCTAAATGCTTAAGAGGGATTGTGAATTTTTGCTAATTTTAGAACAATATAAGCTAAAAAGTCTGCTCTGATTCAGGGAGCTAGGAGGCAGCTTAGGGACTGATATACAAATTACATTTACTCACAAAAAAATATGGCAAATGAAAGTATTGTCAATGCATGCTCTTAAATAAGTAAGTTTAAACACTTCCTAAAACTCAAACTGTTTTTTTCCCCCAAATGGTGTGACAGGCAATTAATTGCATTGAGCCAAAACAGAATACTACATCATTATTGTTTCCTCCCAGTTAGGCCAGTGATTTCTCAAACCCCAGTGGAGCCCCAAACTGGCACACAAGACACTTGTTAGGGCAGTGACTACCCAGTAATGTGCTGAATATATTCGTACATTTATATTTATTATCAATGTAATAAAGCAAAATAGCATTTGGAAAATAATATATACTAATATAATAAATCTAATATGATAATATAGTCATTTTTGTCATATTTATAAAAAAAAAGCACCAAGAAACTGAATGTTGATGCGGATAAACAAGTTAAACATTCACTATAACAGTTTTGTGTACTTTACATATTATGTTACTGTAATATGTAATATGTATTGTAGGATATGAAATGTCCATACAGTATATCACTGTAAACCATATTATGTGGATTATGAAAATATCTGTATAATACAGTAAAGTACTGTATTCCTCCTCTGCTTTAAACTTGTTTACAGTAATATCTATGGCGGGGGAAAAATGACCACTCATTCACTCACTCACTCATCGTCTATAACGCTTTATCCTGTTTACAGCAGGGGGCCGGGAGCCTATCCCAGGAGACTTAGAGCACATGGCGGTGTACACTCTGGACAGGGTTTCAATCCTTTACAGGGCACACACATACACATTCACTGACATGCTCATTTACTCACCACAGGCAATTTGCGGACGCCAATTAGTCTAATCTGTCTTTAGGGAAGGAAGTGGAGCATCCGGAGGAAACCCACCATGCAAATTCCATGCACACAGAGGCAGAAATTAAACCTGGCCGGGAATCGCACCTGGAGGTGCGATTATTGGTTAGTGCTAACCAATAAATCACTGTGCCGCCAAAACTGACCAATCTGGAAGAATTTCGTTTTTAATTGTTAAAAAACAGAAAGAACCATTGGCATGAAAGTGATGCTAAAAGAAACAAAAGGACACTAACATTAACTGCAAGCATGTACTTGATGTTTTATACTTCATACAAAATTTAAACATATTTGGACAGAATGTTAACAGTACAGTGAAACCTTAGATTGTGAGTAAGTGAGCATTTTGCAAGACGAGCAAATTTTTAAAATAAATTTTAACTTTATAACAGTGCGTGTGCGTCACTCGTATAAACAACAGCCATGCACATGTGTACTGTTTATTATAACATTGTGACCACATGTGTGCTCCTGTAAAGCAAAAGCAAGTGTCATTAGAGGGGCTCTTTGTTAAAGATCCTGAGTCTCTCTCTGTCAGAGAACAGTGTTACCATTAGTGTGTGCACACGCATGCGCAAGTGTCATTAGAGAGGTTACTAGTAAAGAACTTTCCCGACAGAGCAGTTTTTCCATTTGTGTGTGCGTCCACTCGCATGTGTGTGAAAGTCGTCCTACACAATATTACACTTCTTTAATTGAGAGGAGGGAGGGAGGTACTGTGTAAGATGAGAGGAGAGAGGGAGGAGGGAGGCAGAAAACGATAAAGTACAGCTTAATTTGTTTTATTTTTGCTTCATATTTTGTATTAATTATTTTTATGTGAATATTTTTGGGTTGGGGAATGAATAATCGGAGTTTAAACTAATTCTTATAGAGAAATTTGATATATGAGTGTTTTGATATACAAGCAATCTTCTGGAACGAAATATGCTCACAATACATGGTTTAACTGTACTTTATATGAACAGGAAAATACTGTGGAATGTATATGCAATATATTATTATTATTAGCAAAGAACCATTGGAACTGACCTTGAGAAACAAATGAATGAGAATTTAGATTTTTTCCCCCTTATTCGGCCAAAGAACAAAGGAGAAATAAATGACAAATCACTGCTCAGTGTTTTGTTGTCATTGTTCTTCTTCTTTTCTTTCCCTGCTTTTCACTCAACTTAACTGATCGACACAGAGGTTTCGTCTGTTAAAGCGAAGTTTTCCTCTCCACGGTTACATTAGTGCTTATTCAAGGATTTTTTCCCCCACTATATAATGTATCTTGAGCTCATTTTGATTGTAATGCTGTACAAATAAAATTTTATTAAAAAAGTATTTCAAACTTGAAACATTTTCAAATCTAGAATAGCTTTACTACACATTTTATCAAGTTATAACTTAATATCTGCAAATTTGTTCTTGTGTGAACTAAAATAGATGATGATAAAGAACTTGATTAAGAAGTTAGAACTTATTTCTTAAGACGTTAACTACTTTAACACCCAAACAATTGAATGAAAACATTGAACAAAATAGATTTTTAGTGGTGTAGTGGTTAGCACTTTCACCTCCAGCATCAGCATTTGAGTTCCTCCTTGAGTCTGTGTGCATGGAGTTTGCATGTTCTCCCCTGTTGGCAGGTTTCCACTGGGTACTCTGGTTTCCTTCCACTGTCCAAAGCTATACAGAGTAGATTCATTAGAATTTCCAAATTGCCCAGAGTGTGTGTGATTGTGTGTCCTATGATGGACTGGCACCCCATCTAGGTTGTATCTTGTCTCATGCACTAAGTCCCCTGGTATCGGCTGAAGACCTCCCACGACCCTGTAAAGGAAAAGTGGCATAATGAATGAATTAATCAATTAATAATTTTGATGATGTCTTCCTCCAGACTAATTTTAGCCTATTAGCAAACATGCAAAAATCATGCAAAGTCATATGAATTTTAACATGCTGGCACTAGATAGGTGGATTTTTGGTAAGGTTCAGAGGCATGAAGGTTTCAGATAAATGTACCATACACAGAAACAACCATATTGCATTTTCCCCATACTACTGTATATGCCCTAAAATCTTCTAGTATTTTCTAAATAAAAGGCATAAAAAATGCTTGTTGTGGAAAATGCAAAATGTTGAATTGCAGTTTTAACGTAGTGTGTGATTAGGTGTGATCTATCTGATTATTGTTAGTGTATATAGTCCATGTGCATGTTATATAGCGAGGATTGAATAAGGGGTACATAGAGAAGGTTTGTGCATAAAACTGCCCAAGCGTTTTGTGGGCATCTGGAGTTAAATGGCTTACACTAGTGTTTTGAAGGATTACATAACATGTTAACACTGGTGTTTCTGCAATTACAAACGTCGTAAGCTTAGGCATGTTCTCTCTAATTGCATATAATTCGCTGACATGCAAATGAATGTGTAGCAGTTCATTAGTGGTTAATTGGCTGTTATGATAAAAGGTCTGTTTTTTTTTCTTCATAAATGTATTATGTTATGTAAGGCTTTCTTCAATTTTCTGAGACCAGTGAGATGTCCAGATTGCTCATAAGATATAAGATTAGGACTGGCGCTGATGGACCATATTTCCACTAACACACACTAAGGAAAAAGCTTATTGAGATCGCTAAAATGTAATGTAATGTAATACAGGGTCATAACATAATATATGGAGGATGGTCACATCAAACCGGGACTTTTGATAATCTGAAGAAAAAGAAAAAGCACAGAAAAGTTTTATTTTTATTAGAATAAAATACAGTATGCAGTTAATAAAAAAATAAAATAAATCAACATTGGAGCGGTGTGATGTGGCCTGACGCAAAGTAAAAATACTGTTACCACCTGGACATTGATTATTTTCTTAAACTGCATGTTCCCACTTTGTATTCATCTTATAATACATCAAGTGCTAAATGTTACAGTAATATCAACAATGTGAAAATCTAACCATAAACTCATAATGCATAACATTTTTGCAGTCGTTTAAATGATTGTCGTAAATGTAGTTTAATTAACACTAGACAGATTGTGCAGTTATACGAAAACACTTCACTTTGAAGCGTGGCAGCACAACGCACAAGCCCTCTGGTGTGCATTATTTCCATACATCAGCACAATCTGTCATGTGTTGTTCCTTATATAGCATATTGCATGGCTTGCGTGGTCAAGATTGTACAACAGCAAAGCATGAGAACTTGTCAAATATGCACACTAATAATAAGAACAATAATGTGGATGGGAAAAATGAGTGAATAAGGACAAACAAGATTGGTTCTGTTTCCATTTATAATAGATGGGCAGAGCCTGTCGGTTTGGTGTTTAAGAACCCCGTAGATGTGGTGCTGTGATTAGTAGTCAACGTGATGAGATAAGTAGTGAATGTAGGTGTAGGATAGGTGTAGAATTATACTGTATATGTAAACACACACTGTAGAAGTGAGAAGCGAGACCATCATTCTCAGAAAAACTCAATTCAGCTCTTTTGTCTAGTTTTAATTTTGGCCCGTATGGGAAATGACTGGAATTCCCTTTTGGGCAGTGAGGAGGAGGTGATATTTCTCAATCAGCACACTAATTAAAGTGTTATGTGCTGTCAGCTAAAAGCAGGAAACTGTAGGCTGGACTTTAGAAAATAGGAAAGAGGGAAAGAGCTGGAGCGAGGGAGCAAGAGAGAGAGAGAGAGAGAGAGAGAGAGAGAGAGAGAGAGAAGCGAGGGTGTTTGCAGTGCTCACGTTGCACTCTGAGTGGTCTCTGATGACGAAGGACCTAGCTCAGCACCAATCTGGACCCGTAATCACGCCGATTTGTTAACTAAATGAATCGTGTCCAGGCCAGCCTCTCAGGGGGGACATTTATATAAGGAGGAACAGAAAGGCTGGTGGGAAGGGAAACGAAAAGCAGCCAGCAGTCGCTTATTGATGAGCGCGCTGCAGACTTCAGCTTGGATGGCTGTGCTTCCTGTTCTAAAATCTGTAAACATCACAGCAGGAACAGGTGGAAGGGCCGTGCCGGCCTAAGGAGCACCCGTTATGAGAAAATCTGCCACTTCCAGGGAAGAAGCAGACATTAAACACTGTCATACTTGCACTTACATTTATTTTATTATTATTATTTTTTATTTCTAACATCCCCCTAAAATTAATCATGTCCGGTAGAAATTCACACGAAATTAAATAATGCAATAAAATTAAAACATCTCCATGCTTGGTGTGGATTTTAAACGAGCAACATTGGGACAATACATTTATCTCAGTCGCTTTGGTGCATTTCTCAGATCAGAACTGAATTTCTGAAAACAACTTGATCATCCTCCACATCATTTAATCACTTTTGCACATCATAAAAGCAACGTCTCATTCTGTTGAACAAACATTCATTCAATGATTGTGTGGAACTGCCTGATGTTTCCTACATCGTCAATTGCTCATGTCATATTGATCAAAATATATTATGCTGATTCTCTGTCAAATAGCCTTACCCCTAATAAATTGCGCTATTAGCATAAATCATATCACGCAAAATGGTTAAACCAGTTGGCAAAATCTGTCAAGCAGATTTTCCAGACATTTCTATTCGACATTTTCTCTAAATGTGTCTCGAATTAATGAAGTGCGTTCAAGTGAGTCTTCACTTTTATCAATGTAGAATAACTTGAAAAAATTTAATCATCCATTGATCAACCAGGTTTCTAAAATAGCTCCATGCCGTTGATGTAGTATGTGAGCACATGACAGCAGACGTCTGCAGAGGTTGGATAAGACGTCCCAAAAGATTATTTCCGTTCTGCATTGTGATGTGCAAGAGAGTCTGTGGCCAGACAGATAGGAACGTCGGTAGGTGTACTGTAGATGGAATAGTATAAGTGTGAGGCCTGTAAATCCAGTCTCATGCAATCAGTCTCCCACATACATTGCAAACAATGTCACAAGGACTTGTTATTCTGATGGCACTGACATGTTTGCTGACATAAATATTCATTTTTGGGGGATAAACGAAGGAATTTGAGCAAGTGAAGGGCTTGTGCAGGTAATCCATTATGTGCTTCTGGATTGAGAAATGCACTGTATTGCAAATGTTAAATGTGTTTCAAGAAATACTTCAAAGTAACTGAAAAAAAGTTATATAGATGTGAGTCTCCCATGAACACTTGAGGCGCCTGCCCTGTTCTTTTTCGAAAAAAAAAAAGAAAAATGAAAAGCTTATGTACATCTATGCTCCTTAATAAATGTTCTGTAAAGATTTACTAAATTTCCCAGAATTGGTTTAGGAAGAGTTGTGCATAGAAGAAAAGTGTAACAATGACGGATGACAGATGAGGCTGACAACGACAATGCCGACGTAAGATGATGTACAGTGATCCTTATGTATCATGTATGCTTCATAGGCAGGTCACAAAATGACTTTTCTGACACTAAATGTTACTGTATTTGCTATACTGTGTTTGATTCTGTTTCTCTAATAGGCATGAATGGTTATTACCAACATAATAACATTACTGACACCAATTGTACGCTTATTTCTACCAAGGAATAGACCCTATGGCTTTATTTGATCAGTTTTACAGTGAAATGCATTAGACACCAATTTCCAGTGCAATTCCACAGATTCTCTTAAACAAACACCACATTGCAGGTCTGAAAAAAACAACCACTTTTTAACGTCTTATCCAGCTTTCCATAGTCATCTCCTCTTACGTCCACACATATGTATCCTTGGCACCCAGGTATTTTAGAGAGCAGGTTGATCGCTGGTTGAAGTCAAGCTTTACCTCAGAGCATCTTATCAATGTGCACATACTGTACAGTGTGCTTGACAGATTATGTCAACTGGTTTGACCATTTTGTATGTAAAAATGTATACACTCAACTCATGCTTTGATGTTTTTTGGGGCGAGACTATTCCACAGAGGAGCAGTATAATACATTTTGATCAACATGATATAAACAACTGATAATGTAGGTAAGAGCAGACAGTGGTAAAAAATCATTTGCATGAATGTGCCAAAGCATTTGCCATTTGTTCAAATGAATGAGAAATTGCTTTTATGATGTGCACAAATAAAAGAGAATAGGAAGTTTTTCATTTTATTTTGAGAATTTCATTTCAGATTTTCTAATTGATTTGAGAAACGCACCAAAGTGAGTGAAATCTGTATTTTTCTCTTACACACAACTTGCCTGTTGGGTGTTGGTGGCTCAGTGGTACTGTAGGTTTTGTGCCTGCTAGGCAGAAGGCCTGGGTTTAATTCTCGGGCCCTAGATGCAATGTAAGACTGGATAAAATGGGAGGGTTGTGTCAGAAAGGGCATTCAATATGAAATGTGCCCCATGTTTTGTGTGGATCAGATGGTTTGCTGTGATGACCCTTTGACAGGAGCAGCCAAAAACAGGGTTATATATGAAAAAAAAAAACATTTTATTTGGTCTTTTCTGTCACAGAGAAACTCCTGTGGACTGATTGAATCCATGGATTCAATGGATTTTTGAAGAAGTCAAGAAAAACGACGATTACACTTTATTACTACCATTGCATTTACTCCAGCATTCAGAAACTGCAAGTATGCTTTGCTCTGACATAGGACATTATGTGATCTCAATGATGTGCGAACCCCATCTTATAGTCTTAAAAATCTATGTAAGGTACTGTACACTATTGTAATCTCCTGTTTCACTCGCAAATTAAAATTTCTCCTTTTTTCCTATTTCTCCTGTTTCTATGACTACCACTGGATTTTGGCATGATGCATGTTATGGTATTGTTTATATAAAGCATTGGAAATAAATTTACAACATTCAAATTATTTGCAAGCTTTGTGTAAAAGAGACACAAGATACATATTTGCAGAAAGCTATTGCTTTTGCTATGTCTGTTATGTCAGTTCAGTAGTCTTTTGGAATTTCTGAACTCTAATATAACTTGATTGGACCACATATGTAAATTCATATTCAAGGGTTAGTATGTTTTTTTGTGTAAAAACATAATAAAAATGATGTGATTGTAGTAGGTCTTAGTGTTAGGCAATCACCGATTAAAAAAAGAAAAGAAAACAAAAGCATTTGTGAGCAATATTCTCCTCATAATTCAATAGGTTGTAGTAGTTCCATTTTATTGCAACAATAATTAAAAGTAATCCTTTCCTGTTAGACTATCAGTCTCTCACATCATTGTGGATGAATTTTGGCCCATTCATTCTTGAAACATTGCTTCAGTTTATTGAGATTTTTTGGGGCATTTGCTTTTGCACAGCTCTTTTAAGGTTGCACCACAACATTTCAGTTGGTTGAGGTCTGGACTTTGACTAGGCCTTTCCAAAACCCTAATTCTTTTCTTTTTCAGCCACTGTGATGTAGATTTACTGGTGTGCCTCGGATTATTGTCCTGTTGCACGACAAATTTTAGACTAAGCTTTAGCTGTCTGACAGATGGTCTCACATTTACCGCTAGAATACTCTGGTATACAGAAGAGTTCATGGTTGACTTAATGACTGCAAGGTGCCCAGGTCCTGTGGCTGCAAAACAAGCCCAAATCATCGCCCCTCCACTGCTGTGCTTGACAATGGGAATGAGGTGTTTCTGATGAAACCTTGCTTGGTTTTCGCCAAAAAATGGCACTGGCCATTAAGGCCAAACAACTTCACTTTGATCTTATTTGTCCATAGATCTCATTTGTCCATTCCAGCAGTGTTGTGTTTTGTACAGATGCAGTTTTGTGGACCTCAGTTGTGCTTCCATGTTCGTTTTAGACAGAAGAAGCTTTCTCCTGGCAACCCTTCCAAAAAACTGTACTTGTTCAATCTACTGGAAGTTTATGTTGTTGTTTATCTAAGATTGTATTTGCCTAATACCTCTTTGATCAGATGGTTTTTGATTGTTTTTATGCAAAAACAGAATTAAAAGAGGGAGTAATAACTTTCTGTAGTGCATAATTGTGCTATGAAAAGGACTGTTCTCAACTACAGAGGTGAAACTGAAACTGGTCTAGGAGGAGAATGCTGTAAACTATAGTTTTGGTATTGTTTTTCATGATTTTCAGCAATCTTTGTAATTAAAGAATTTTGTGTGCAACAACACAAGTTTTATACTTGTTCCAATTTACTGCCAGTGGCTCACAACTCTATTTATATTAAAACTCAACCACCAAGTCCATACATAAATTACCTATAACATGACTACAGGCTGCTCTATGCATTATGATAAAACTAAGAGAGGTTTAGTTGCACTTTTTTGAAAAATCACACAAAATTCACACTGATATAACCAAAACAGTTTTTACATATGTTGGCGTTTATGGCATTTTTAACACCCTTGTGAGATCATGCACAAAATATTCTCTAATTTTGGCTTCATTAAAAAAAGGTGTTTAGGGTATACAGTGGAACCTTGGATTATGAGCATAATTCATTCCGGAAGTGTGTTTGTATATCAAAACACTCATAAACCAAACAAATTTCCCCATGAGAAATAATGAAAACTCAGATTATTCATTCCACAACACAAAATAAATACATAAAAATAATGAATACAATATATAAAGTAAAAATAAAACAAATTAATCTGTACTTTACCTTTGAAAAGAATTTCGACAGAGCAGTTTCTCTCCATTAGAGTGTGTGTGTGTGAGTGAAGGAGAGAGGAGGAGGGTGTGTGTGTGTGTGTGTGTGTGTGTGTGTGTGTGTGTGTGTGTGTGTGTGTGTTTGTTTATGTGATGGCGAGAGGAGGAGGGGTGTGTTTGAAGGGGCATGTTGTCCAATGACGCGCGCGCATACATAAAGGAATCAGTGCAGGCTGACAGAGAGAGAGAGAGAGAGAGAGAAAAGATCTTTAACCTCTCTAAGGAGACGTTCTTTTGCTTTTCAATGTGCGCACACATGTGTGTTATAATAAACAGTACACACAAGCTGTACACATACAAACACAAAATATAAGATGTTTTATGTGCACACACTTGGTCACAGTGTTATAGTAAACAGTACACATGTGCGCGAATGTTGACTGTACCAGTGAGAGACGTGCATTAGGACCGAGCAGGGGAGAAGATTACCCACAATTCTGCAGCGCAAGTGAGAGATAAAAACATTGGCACGGTTGTGATCACATGATGCTCGACATCAAAACAAGAAGCGCATGCATGATACATGATACGTGGTACTCATAAACCAAGACTTGCTTGTTTTTCAAGTCAAAATTTATTAAAAATCTTTGCTTGTCTTGCGGAACACTCGCAAACCGCATTACTCACAATCCGAGGTTCCACTGTATATGCTATTTACTGGTTTTCCTGTACAGGATCACAGGGCGGCTAGAGCCTATCCAAAGGAACTTGGAATGCCAACCAATTGCAGGGCACAAGCTCACACAATCAATAACACACTATGGGCAATTTGGAAAATATCAGCCAACCTACACTGCATGCTTTCGGACTGTGGAAGGAAACTCCCCAAACTCAACAAGCGTAAGAAGAACATACTATACATACAAATTCCATGCTCAAAGATCCAGAGCACTGGATTTAAACACCCAACCATGCAGATGTGACAGGTGACAGTGCTAATCACTAATCCATGATGCCACCCATACATACATGACAAAAGCATGGACAAAAGAAAGAGAATATCAATTTAATTCTTTAAATTAATTGAAATTAATTTTAAGTTATTTACATTGTCACATAAGCTTTGACCATACAATAATATCCTTGCCAATAAAGCACTCAAATTTATTGAGAGAGAAGTAGTGAGTAACAAAAAGAGAGTGAGAGAGAGATCTCCTATAAAGCCACCAAAGCACTTAAAGTACCATTGGCACTCATTATAGCCTAATGAGTAGATTGTGCTGTCACCATTGATTTGATGTAGAGTTTCTCCCTGACCCTTAGAGCACAACTACACTGCTTGGGTCACGGGTTTAAAATCTCTCCTTGATGAACAAACCCTATCCAATCAAATCTGCACGCACTGCTGCCTCACTCCAGTAATTAAACCATCCTATCAAAAAATATGTCTACCTTTCCCACAAAGAGCGCTTTCTCTTTCAGGTACATAATCCCGCCAGGTGTTACCCAAGTTCACGTAAAGGCCTCATTTTCACAGAGCTGCTCTCCAGGGTTGTGTCCTCAACCAGTTCAAAAGTAAAAGGTATAGAATTAAAATGCAATAGGCTTAGCAGGTTTTGGAAATAATGGCACAAATCCCATGTTGCCCTTTACATGGATAGATAGTGAGTGTTTAATGCTCTAAACCCTGCAAATGGATCCCAGGAGTAGCCTTTAAGAAGGCGCCTTGCTGCCACTGTAAGAATCATGCTTTTTTTTAATACAAGTTGTAAAGTGTTGAGTCACATGTTGGCTAGGGTAGATATTGTCCAAGTGGGAATTTGTTTATTTTAATTTGCTTCTAAAATGTCTATCAAAGAGACTTGTAAATACTTTGCCGAAAGATGGTCTTCATAATACTACCCAGCAAGAACCCTAATGCTGGATGACTGTTGTAATTTGGTTGTAACAATGTTGCAATGGCATTTACATAGTTTTTTCAAATGTTTTAGAATGACTTGGATTTAATGTCTTTGTTTTAGAATGACTTTGATTTTAAAAAAAAAATCATTAACGATGACCCCACCAGGTGCCCTAAGTCTCCTGGGAAAGGCTAACCCAAACACATCATTGCAAATAAAACCTCAACACCATAAAATTCTAAGCTTTATTTGGAGCTTGTATACCAATGTACATCCATTCGCACAATATCTGTCCATAACCATGTTCCCTTATGCTTCAAATAGGGCTTAGAATTTCAATGAGAGATTAAGGTGGACACAACAGCTCCCCACTCACTGCATGCATATCTCATATTATGCATCTCTAAATTTCTTTCATAAATATTATAGTGAGATGCATCTTAGCTCCCAAATTATATAAATATGACTATGGGGCTCAAAGATTTTCAGATCCAAAGATTAACACCCTAGAGCTTGAGCTGCCTGAGCCACCACTCCCACATCTTACTTTTTATGTATTCTTGTAAAAAAGGCTCCCCTTGAAGGTAGCTTATGATGAAACTTGCCGTTCATAGCTGGGTAACTGAGTTGCAATTATGGAAAGCCATTAGTGTCAAATGGTCACATGATTAATTTGTAAAAAAAAATATGAACACTTTAAAATTTCTAGATTAATCACATATATTAATATGTTAATATTGACCCCTAGTTATTTTTTAAACCTCGGTTTTGCAAACATCAGCTGAAGGGTCAGTTTAACAAATGTCAGTCAGTTTGCCAAAATATGTCTTTTAAATGACCCAATGAGATGACATAAATTTGACCAAGTTTGACCCTAATGACTTTCCAGAACATAACACAACAAAACAGAACTTATTACTGAATAAATCATCAATAATTTTATCACCAGTATAAGCATCAACTAAGTTGATTAAAAGGGACAAGATGATCCGTGACGTTTTTCCCCACATTTCCCCAGTGTAACCAGAATTTTTTTTAAAATAAATTAATAATACACAAACGTGGACAAAATTGTTGGTACCCTTCGGTCAATGAAAGAAAAACTCATAATGATCACAGAAATAACTTTAATCTGACAAAAGTAATAATAAATAAAAATTCATTGCTTTTGAACCATGCTTCAACAGAATTATTAAAAAAAATAAACTCATGGAACAGGCCTGGACAAAAATGATGGTACCCCTAGAAAATACTGAAAATAATGTGACCAAAGGGACATGTTAATTCAAGGTGTGTCCACTAATTAGCATCACAGGTGTCTACAATCTTGTAATCAGTCAGTGGGCCTATATATAGGGCTCCAGGTAGTCACTGTGTTGTTTGGTGACATGGTATGTACCACACTCAACATGGACCAGAGGAAGCAAAGGAAAGAGTTGTCTCAGGAGATTCGAAAGAAAATTATAGACAAGCATGTTAAAGGTAAAGGCTATAAGACCATTTCCAAGCAGCTAGATGTTCCTGTGACTACAGTTGCACATATTATTCAGAAATTTAAGATCCATGGGACTGTAGCCAACCTCCCTGGACGTGGCCGCAGGAGGAAAATTGATGACAAATCAAAGAGACGGATAATCCGAATGGTAACAAAAGAGCCCAGAAAGACTTCTAAAGAGACCCAAGGTGAACTTCATGCTCAAGGAACATCAGTGTCAGATCGCACCATCCGTCGTTGTTTGAGCCAAAGTGGACTACATGGGAGACGACCAAGTAGGACACCATTGTTGAAAACAAATCATAAAAAAGCCAGACTGGAATATGCCAAACTACATGTTGACAAGCCACAAAGCTTCTGGGAGAATGTCCTATGGACAGATGAGACAAAAATGGAACCTTTTGCAAAGGCAAATTTTGCTAATTATACTTGAAGCATATGAAGAAAAGAACACTGTCCCTACTGTGAAACATGGAGGAGGCTCTGTTATGTTCTGGGGCTGCTTTGCTGCATCTGGCACAGGGTGTCTTGAATCTGTGCAGGGTACAATGAAATCTCAAGTCTATCAAGGGATTCAAGAGAGAAATGTGCTGGCCAGTGTCAGAAAGCTGGGTCTCAGTCGCAGGTCATGGGACTTGCAACAGGACAATGACCCAAAACACACAGCTAAAAACACCAGAATGGCTAAGAGGAAACCATTGGACTATTTTAAAGTGGCCTTCTATGAGCCCTGACCTCAATCCTATTGAGCATCTTTGGAAGGAGCTGCAACATGCTGTCTGGAAAAGGCATCCTTCAAACCGGAAACAACTGGAGCAGCTTGCTCATGAGGAGTGGGCCAAAATACCTGCAGAGAGGTGCAGAAGTCTCATTGACAGTTACAGGAATCGTTTGATTGCAGTGATTGCCTCAAAAGGTTGTGCAACAAACTATTAAGTTAGGGGTACCATCATTTTTGTCCAGACCTGTTCCACGAGTTCATTTTTTTTCATAATTCTGTTGAAGCATGGTTGAAAAGCAATGTCTGACTTTCATTGGTTAACATTCATAGAATTCTTATTTATTATTACTTTTGTCAGATTAAAGTTATTTCTGTGACCATTGTGAGTTTTTCTTTCATTGACCGAAGGGTACCAACAATTTTGTCCACGTGTGTATATAAAGAAAGTTTTTGCCTGTACATTGGTTAGAACTAGCTCTTTCAAAGATATCTTTACGTTTCATACATTGGAGAACAGAAACCATTTTCAATTTCTGTCTGTATGTATGTTTGCCTGTATGTTTGTATGTCTGTCCAGACGATTTTGTCACAGCATCACGCAAAACTGGCTGGACAGTATTTAATGAAACTTTTCCAGTCATTTGGTATTTGCCTGAAGTTAAATCTGTGCCATAAATTAAAACAAAATGTTGAATAGAAGGGAGGTTATACAGTAAGCAGTAATGTGCCAGACTACATCACAGCAGTCATTGCTTGTTTGGATGAATATAACGCTTTTTCTCTCGGGGTGGGTATGGCTATACTGTACGTGTCACTCAACAGACCCAATCAATGCAATAGTTTACTCCAAATACACAGAGTATGGAAATTGTACACAGGTATTCAACAAATACACATATTGTTTTATTTAGATTAATAACTGAAAAAAGCATCAGGGTACATCATATGGTTCAGATTTCATCTTGCCTGCTGGTTTCTGAACAAATCTGTCCCATCTGTGTAGTATTTCAAACTTTCATGAATACTACTGCGCATAGATTACACATGAGAATGTTTTAAGAAAGCTGAACTCTACGGC
Organism: Clarias fuscus; assembly: GCA_030347435.1. Classification (NCBI taxonomy): domain Eukaryota; kingdom Metazoa; phylum Chordata; class Actinopteri; order Siluriformes; family Clariidae; genus Clarias; species Clarias fuscus. The sequence goes on along the minus strand of CM059210.1, from coordinate 30,239,023 downwards.
TCTAGGACAGTTCCTGGTTGAAGATGCAGCCCTCAGAAAGAGTCTGGAAAATAGACGGATTACAAAAATCTTTTGTGGATCTCAGATTGTCCCTTAGCAATCATGAATCAGTGAGGCATGTCAGAGTCAGGACTTGAACACACACTCAGCAGTTAGTGTCACTGGTGTCCAAAATGAAGTACCATTTGATTCCCTGAGACTTGATGATGTATAACATCATGTGACAGTGAGTATGTGCCTTAGAGACTCCTGTGTGAGAATGCATCTTTCTAGCTGACGTTATTTTGGTGACACGAAGTGTGTAAATAATTGTGAAAAAATGGCTGCACAGAATTTGTAATGAAATTGACATATTATATGTGTGTGTGTGTGTGTGTGTGTGTGTGTGTGTGTGTGTGTGTGTATGTGTATGTATAGGTAGGTTAATTGCAGCTGAATCGGGGTTATGGAGCTCTCTTTGAAAAGAAAAGAAAACATAATTGCTATAAGAATTAGATTAAATTACAATATTCTTATCAATCAAATGAATGCATATGAATACATATACAAGGAACTTGCAAAAGTATTATGGCTCATCTTCAAGGTTCATCTATGGGGACCAACGAAGAGCATGTCAGGTCTGATCTCACAGAAAGGCCAATGCAGCACAAATTGCTGAAATTCAGCTTGCAAAAGGTTTAAGGTTGTTGATCAGGCTTCAAAATTCCCGAGATCACAGTCTGACCATGCATCTATGGGATGTGCTGGACAAACAAGTCAGATCCAGAGAGACTAGACCCACTCTGCAATGCATAGTAACCAAAGGATCTGATGCTAACCTCCGGGTGACAGACACAAAAGCACCAACCCAGAGGTCTTATGGAGTCACGCCCTGAGGGGCCAGAGCTGCTCTGATGTCACAAGGGGAACCTCTACAATATTGGGCATAATATTTTCTTTTAATGTTTTGGCTGATTGGTGTGTATACATAGGTGATATGCATCCATAGCTGTGATTAATATTGAAACTCTTAATTTCCTGTACCTGGGTATAAACACGTGGACAAAATTGTTGGTACCCTTCGGTCAATGAAAGAAAAACTCACAATGGTCACATAAATAACTTTAATCTGACAAAAGTAATAATTATAAAAAATTCTATGAATGTTAACCAATGAAAGTCAGACATGGCTTTTCAACCATGCTTCAACAGAATTATTTAAAAAAATAAACTCATGGAACAGGCCTGGACAAAAATGATGGTACCCCTAGAAAATACTGAAAATAATGTGACCAAAGGGACATGTTAATTCAAGGTGTGTCCACTAATTAGCATCACAGGTGTCTACAATCTTGTAATCAGTCAGTGGGCCTATATATAGGGCTCCAGGTAGTCACTGTGTTGTTTGGTGACATGGTATGTACCACACTCAACATGGACCAGAGGAAGCGAAGGAAAGAGTTGTCTCAGGAGATTCGAAAGAAAATTATAGACAAGCATGTTAAAGGTAAAGGCTATAAGACCATTTCCAAGCAGCTAGATGTTCCTGTGACTACAGTTGCACATATTATTCAGAAATGTAAGATCCATGGGACTGTAGCCAACCTCCCTGGACGTGGCCGCAGGAGGAAAATTGATGACAAATCAAAGAGACGGATAATTCGAATGGTAACAAAAGAGCCCAGGAAGCCTTCTAAAGAGATCCAAGGTGAACTTCATGCTCAAGGAACATCAGTGTCAGATCGCACCATTCGTCGTTGTTTGAGCCAAAGTGGACTACATGGGAGACGACCAAGGAGGACACCATTGTTGAAAACAAATCATAAAAATGTTGACAAGCCACAAAGCTTCTGGGAGAATGTCCTATGGACAGATGAGACAAAAATTGAACTTTTTGCCAAGGCACATCAGCTCTATGTTCACAGATGGAAAAATGAAGCATATCAAGAAAATAACACTGTCCCTATTGTGAAACATGGAGGAGGCTCTGTTATGTTCTGGGGCTGCTTTGCTGCATCTAGAGAGAAATGTGCTGGACAATGTCAGAAAGCTGGGTCTCAGTCGCAGGTCATGGGTCTTGCAACAGCACAATGACCCAAAACACACAGCTAAAAACACCCAAGAATGGCTAAGAGGAAAACATTGGACTATTCTAAAGTGGCCTTCTATGAGCCCTGACCTCAATCCTATTGAGCATCTTTGGAAGGAGCTGAAACATGCTGTCTGGAGAAGGCACCCTTCAAACCGGAAACAATTGGAGCAGCTTGCTCATGAGGAGTGGGCCAAAATACCTGCAGAGAAGTGCAGAAGTCTCATTGACAGTTACAGGAATCGTTTGATTGCAGTGATTGCCTCAAAAGGTTGTGCAACAAACTATTAAGTTAGGGGTACCATCATTTTTGTCCAGGCCTGTTCCATGAGTTCATTTTTTAAAATAATTCTGTTGAAGCATGGTTGAAAAGCAATGTCTGACTTTCATTGGTTAACATTCATGAAATTCTTATTTATTATTACTTTTGTCAGATTAAAGTTATTTCTGTGACCATTGTGAGTTTTTCTTTCATTGACCGAAGGGTACCAACAATTTTGTCCACGTGTGTATAACTGGTAAAACCGGTTTAAATGAATATAAAGGGAGAGTTGTTTGCTGTGTCCAATCCAATGAATATAAATCCATTTAATATACAGGGTGTCCCAAAATTGTTTTACAAGCCTAGAGAAACTTAAGCAAAGAATCAGTGAGGCCCTGGAAATGCAAAGATCTATATCCATTTGAATATGTTGCTGGGAATTTGATAAATAAATATTTTATTTTTTACCATGAAGCCTATTTAATTTTGTTTGCCTAGCACATGTATTTACTCAATTATTCATATTTCAAATCATGTCAAATTTTTTGGGACACTCTGTACACCATTTGACCTAATTTCAATGTAATTGTGTCTATTGATTGATTGATTATTTTTATTATTATATAATATATGATATTTATTATAATTAATATTTATTATTTATATTTATTATTGGCCACAACATGTCTGTCATGAATTTTTATTTGATCAAGTTGGAAGATCAACAGTAGATCTCTCTATTTTAGGTCTTATTGCAGTTGTCATTACTCTAATGTGACATAAATGCTATACATCCACTTATATCTGGCACACATTAAGCAAATGTACGAAAGTGCAGGGATTGATAGATAGATAGAGATATATTTTAGATAATTTGCAGGTCATAAGTACAGTATGCTATTTCTACACAGACTTTAACAGAATTTCAAGGTTATAGTTTACAATTGCACTTACATTTACTGAATTTGGCAGACTTATTCAGGCACATTTATCTCTTAATAGTTATTTAACTCTTTCCCAGCTTGGTAGTACTGGGATTTGGACCAGTGATTTTCCAAACGGCAGTCCAATGAGCTTCCCCTAGTAACAGATAACAGTAGAAATATTAACTTTTACTAATTACATTGTTTTTCTCATAAATAAGGCCATATATAATGAGATTGACACAACAATGGAAGAAATCAAGGGAAAATGAGAAAATGGTTTATATAACCCTTTTAGCAATTACTGAAACTGAAAGTTTGTTATTAAGAGAGAGAACGAGAGAGAAATAGAGAAGTTGGGTGGGGTGTATTGATTTGACATTTAATGTTTGTAGAATTACAGACTGATGACTATTTTGTGGGTGGGAGCACCAAAGATGATACAGGAATTGAGTCCTACTGAAATATCACCAAGCATGAAAATGTTGCATTAGAGCGGTAGCAGCAGCAGCTTCCCCCAGGTCCTAGCAAACGGCCACATACATGTAGGTACATTGTAAATTCAGGGACAGGATTGTATGTTTTAAGTGATTTTAATGAAAAATGAATATGGCGGTTCAAATGGAATTTGGGGGAGATTTTTGATTTAAATCAAAGATTTTTGACAGCTGTAGCTGGTAATCATTGAAATTAAAACAAAAAAGATTTTAAATATTTCACTTTACATACAGTATAATATAGAAAGAGGGAAGAGGGAATATAGGAAGATGATTGGTAAGGGACCATAACTCATATACAGGAGGATGAATAGAAAGGAGCTGAAGAAAAGAGAAAGTGGAAAATGGTGGGGGCTGATTGGTGAGAGATCATAAATCACACAAAAAGCTTGGAACAGCTGGGCTCATCTTCTTCCTGGGTATGTTTTAACTTGTGCCCTTATGTGCATATGTGCGGAGGAGTGTGTAGGAGAGTGAGAGAGAGAGAAAGAGCGAGAGTATGTGTGAGAACAGGGAATATGATGACTTTGTTAAATATGTAGTTAATGAAATAGCAGAAGCACAGATTCCTTGTAAGCCGCGCGGATCATAGATCATTTTACACTGTTTATTTGGATGGACTGAAACACACAGCTATGATGAAATCAAGCAGATTTTGAAAGCTCTCTAAGCAGGATTTCATTACACCCACATTCCAACGTAATAAAAAGCTATTTAGGCTTGCATGTGTCTTTACTTAAACATAGTATTTTAGCCACAGGAGTGATGATTTAACCCAAGCTGCATATTTTACTGCTTTCCTGATTTAACATACCTCAATAGCTGTCAATAAGGCTAAAACAATTTATTTGGTAAGAAACTGAATGAAATCCAGCTTTGTTTGAATTGTATGAATTTCTCAAAATATCAGGCTCTTTTGATGTCAAATAAAAATATGATGAAGGAGAACAGGGAAAACAGCTAAGGTTGAAAGAGACATGTGGTGCCCTTAGAATACCATTGAAATGGTAGAATTTTGCCATTTTCTATCTATCTATTTATCCATCCATCCATATACTGTACATATACTACCTCTCAAATGTTTGGGGCGGATGGAATTTCCCAAGGTAATTATGCAACAACAACAACAACAACAACAACAGTTAGTTGCTTTTTTTTAAAGACACAGAGGTCAGCTTTTTTTTGTAAAAGCTCTTGCAAGAACAGTATTGTCAAGTGCATTGCCAAAATCAATCAAGCTCAATGATGAAACTGGCTCTCATGAAGACCCAGGAATCCCAGGAAAGCGAGACCAAAACTTTCCTCTGCTTAGTTCATTTAGAGTTAAAATGCCTCAGAAATCACCAATTACCAACACCTCAGATTAAGCCGTTATGAAGGCTTTACAGACCTTAACTCTTCTGGAAAGGCTTTCCATAAGGTTTAGGAGTGTTTTGACCATTCTTCCAGAAGTGCATTTGTGAGGTCAGACACTGATGTTGGACGAGAAGGCCTGGTTCGCAGTCTCTGCTCTAATTCATCCCAAAGGTGTTCTTTTGGTTTGAGGTTAGGACTCTGTGCAGGCCAGTCAGGTTCTTCCACACCAAACTCGCTCATCCATGACTTTATGGACCTTGCTTTGTGCACTGGTGAACAGTAATGTTGGAAAGAAGGAGACCTCAAACGAATTCTTTTGGAAATAAATAAATAAATATATTTTTTAAATATTGATATTAAATATAAATACATTTTTCCAAAATAATTAATCACATATTATATACACACACACCCACAGTATATAATATCTATCTATCTATCTATCTATCTATCTATCTATCTATCTATATATATATATATATAGAGAGAGAGAGCTCATGATGACTACATTTAGAATATTGGCAATTGCTGCAAATTGTTTATACTGTAAGTTATGGGAACTATGTGATTGTGTTTTACAGTATGTTCATTCATTTGGCAAATGCATTCAGCCAAAACAGCATAAAGTTAAGAGAGAATACAAAGCAAGCTATTGAATTTTCGAAGATGAACTCAGCATTAGTCAGAAAATGACTCATTAGACAGTCATCATGAAGCAAAGTATTCTGCTTTATTCATTGCTGGTAAATTCCATTCAAAGATTTTTAAAGCATGCTGCTCAGTTGATTATTTTACCAGCAAATCTCACAAGTGTGCTCATGCATGTTTAGAAGTAGACTTTTCCACTTAAAAAAAACAAAAAAACAAAAACAGGCTCACTTAAAACATTTAAGTATGCAGTTCAAATAGAGTCGTCACAGATCCACAATACATTGTACACTTAAAAAAAATAAACTATAAAATCCTAAGGATTTCAATGAAAACACTTCTCAAGTCGCCTATTTGGGCTGCTTTTGTCACACCTGGAAAAGCTGCCAGCCCAGGCTGCAGCTCGAGTGTAGATTATTAGATCCCCTTACAGGAGTCTCTAATAATTTCTCCGGTAAGTTAGGAAAATGACATTTTAACCTAATTTGCATTTTAACCAAGGGACATGAACTTATTAGAGACTCAGGAGTTAATAATAAGTACATTTCTGGTAGATTCTTCCACATTACTACCTGTCTGTCTATCTAGTCATTTAGTGGTCTAGCAAGGTGGATTGATCTATGGATACAACAAAGGATAATTTATCTGAAGAAGTATAATTACATAATGTACTAAATGGTGCATCATTGTTACACGAGACATTAAGTAGACATTTGGAATGGAATCAAGATCTGAACCAGCTAGGGGAGCCAGGTTTGTGTCACAAAATCAAACCAATGGGCAGTCAAAACCAGCTCAAGACCTGGCTAAAACCAAAACTTTAAATACGGTGTGTTTGTGACACCCTGGTTGGTGTGTGGAGAATAAAACATGGATGCAGATTCAGAGAGAGGCAGAGAGAGCAGTTTCATTTGCTTGTGATGTACAAAAAACCTACCAACATATTATGTGTGTACTGCAAGAAACCTGGTAATTAATCGTATGCTATATTACTGTATGTACTGCATGAAACTTGACACTTGTGTTCGAATATTCTGTGTGGGATCAAGGCATGCACCAATGAAAGTCCTTGTAATTATTTAAAGGACGTGGAACTATGGTAGGCTAATTGCAGCATGACCAGTCACAATCTATTTTCAGCAACCCTAGTCAGAGGCAGCAGAATCCCATCAAAGGCCAGTTACTTTCTTTTACTGGGCGCTCTGGGAGAGATCCAAAATAAGCAACTACTGTATGAAACAAGGCATGATAATGTCACATGGATAGCTGGGAATTGAGTCGAAGTTGGAGTTTGTGTGTATACTTCTTCAGAGAGGATACTCTCATATTTTGACAGACTCCACTGACTCCACTTTGCCGGATCCTCTTTCCGACTGATGGTATGTGTTGGTGTGTAATGCATTTTATGCTGATTTCTCAAATGATTCGAGCCGTATAATTTGCCGGTGGGACATCATCCTGCATAACGATATGTGCTAATGGGATTATGAAGGTTGTGAGACATGAGCAGCTAATTGGTTCTTGATTTATAATAAGCTTAAAAAAGATGCAATCCAAGAAAAATGGCACATTTCTTTGTCACCGGGTTGGTACCTATGGTGTTTTTCTGTTAGCTGGAAAGATGTAGTGGACCTTTAAATTGTTTTAAATGATTTGTGCAAACGAGCGTGAAGAGACACAATGAGCATTTGTTTCCTCCTTGTTATATATCACCACATTCATACACAGCAAATCCATTTTTTTTTTTGTGAGTATAAAGTGGCTCTCTTGAATGTGGAAACTCCTAGAATTTTTTTTAATTATAATATTTATTTGTAAATATTCATTTGTCAATCAATGTAATCAAATCAAATAAATCCAAATATTTATTTGTAAAATAAATATATACATATAGGCCTTGTGTAGCTTTGAAATATTAATTATATTTCGCTACATTTGATGTACTTGATTCTATTTAATAAATGACAATTTTTACCATTATTTACTCTTGCTTATTTTAGTTACTTACATGTTTTTCCTGAGTCTAAATTCTGCTCTTAAATTAAATATCATACATAAATCTTTTTTCTGTGCATTTGTCAATCAAGTGACCCTACAAAGTTTGGGAACCTTTGCACTAAAAGCTTATTTGAAGTACATGTATTGCGTTCAAGGGGCGATTCTGTGACTTAAACCATGTTACAGGTATGCTACCATTACATACAGAATGAATAATTACTAAAGGTAGGAAAGAAGCACCTCTTGAAGACACCTCTTCAGCAATAAGGAATGGTGCATATAATTTACTGGCCTTACTTTTAAGAGTACTGTATGGCAATTTGTGTTTTTATAAAGTTTTAAATTGCATGGTATATGTTATGTACATCCTGTATATCCTGTTAGATGTTGTATTGAGGACAGAAAAGCTCACAGAGGGCATCCAGAAATAAAAGCTATTCACATCCATCCATATTTACTCTCCTGACCTTATAGCACACTCTGTATTAGATGGTGGAAGATGATTAATTCTTGCTTTAGTAGTCTAACTATAGAAAATGACAGTGTTGTCTGTCTGCATTACAACACGGCTGTGCTGTGCTTTGGTTGCAAGACTAGGCTCAGGTTTTCTTGGGGCAGCAAGTGGTAAAGTGTATGAGGAATCAGAAAGCAGCTGCAGTTTTACTAATGGTATTTATGTCATTTACTGCTCATGTGATTTTCACTATGGCATAGGGGTAGGACAGAGTCACTGCATTTTACTTTATAATACTTCAATCACGCTATTTCTATTTCATTAGAATTAATTGAGTATTTCCTAGAAATGAGAACGCGGAACACATTTTCTGATGACATGTTATGACTCACTAATAAAGCTCAAAGTTTGTTTGAGCATTTATCATTATGGATTTATAATAGGACTAATAATAGATACCTTTGACTGCATATTGATTTTTGTTATCACACAACAACCTTATTATTACTCCACTGTATTATCTACTGTATAAATCTAGAGAATATTTATTATTTAATTAGTCAACTGCATGAATTAATTAAATAATATTGCACGAATAAAAGTGTACGCAAAATGTTAAAATGTGCAGTAAAATAAAAAGACTTACAAAAGTCAGAGCACATGTTAAAGGAAAAGCACTGTCATAAAGTTTCTACATGGAAGTCGGATGCTTCAGGTTGGTAGGGGGAGTGACTGGATAGGCAGTAACAGCAACGTAAACACTATATAGTCTATACCATATACAAGCCACATACTATACCTCTGTCATGATTCTAGCTGGTGGTACTGGCTAGACCGGCTGATATTGTTGCCGTGGGCATATATGGCAGGCATGCACGCAGAGGGGTTTTAAACAGAAAGAGTCTATTTATAATACAAACTCAAAAACATTGAAACAAACAAAGGAACCAAAACCACAAACTCAAACTATAACTAGGGCTCTTTACACAGACATAGGGACTACGGACTGACACAGGGAACCAGGAGCTGGGAACTGACAGAAGGAAACATAGGGAACTGAATAGGGAAACATGGAGCTGGAGCTAACTAAAGACACATAGGGGAACTAGAGACGAGACTAGACAGGACTGGAGAGACAGGACTGGAGACTAGATACAGGACCAGGGATTCAGACTAAAGACAGGACTGAAGACAGGACCAGGGGATTCAGACTAAAGACAGGACTGAAGACAGGACCAGGGGAACTCAGACTAGAGACAGGACTGAAGACAGGACCAGGGGAACTCAGACTAGAGACAGGACTGAAGACAGGACCAGGGGAACTCAGACTAGAGACAGGGCTAGACAGGGGGCTGGACTAGAGACAGGGCTAGACAGGGGGCTGGACTAGAGACAGGGCTAGACAGGGGGCTGGACTAGAGACAGGGCTAGACAGGGGGCTGGACTAGAGACAGGGCTAGACAGGGGGCTGGACTAGAGACAGGGCTAGACAGGGGGCTGGACTAGAGACAGGGCTAGACAGGGGGCTGGACTAGAGACAGGGCTAGACAGGGGGCTGGACTAGAGACAGGGCTAGACAGGGACTCAGGGACTAGACTGGCTAGGTTAGTGGTTAATTGGGTTAGTAGCTATCTGGAATAAGGGGACGCTGGATGCTGACCTAACCGGGTTAGTAGCTAAGGGAGTTAGTGGCTAACCGTGTTAGTACTGACCTAATAGGGGGGAACTGAACACAAAAGGCAGGGCACACATGAGGCTATACCAAACCAGCGGCTAACCTACTAGCGACCAGAACCACTAGCAGTCAATCCCACTAGAGGCTAGCCTACTGGAGACTAACCCTACTAGCAGTCAAGGCCTACTAGCGACTAACCCTGCTAACGGCTAAGCCCTCATGTGGCTACACATACAAGGGAAGCATTAACCAAATAACTAAACAAGACGACTGACACTGGGAAGACACAGAACAGTACTTACACTGTACACAGGAGGAGACACAGCCTAGCTAAACATGAAACAGGACAGCTCCATGAATCCAGTAACACAAGGAGTATAAAGAAAACTAAACTAGAGCCCTCTTGAACACAGGTTAAACAATATAACTAAAATAGAAAACTCAAAGAAACAAAAACCAAAGAAAAGGAATGCCCACATGACAGTATATATAAACAAAACAAACATACCAAAAAACAATGCTCGACCCAGGGTCCCAGAACAAACTGCTATTTATAGACACTTTAATGAGCCACCTCAGTTCAGGTGAGCACTCATCACCTGACTGAGGTGCCTTCTGGGAAACTGAGTCGACTAACAAAAACTACAGACAGACAGAAACAGTGACCTCTTGTGGAGGTTCCTAACAACCTCCATGTTGAATGCAGGCATTCCCAAATTTATCATTTTCACTGGGTGCAGAAGTAGCTATCAAAACATCACTTACATAATTGCATTGCTAAGAAAAAAATATATATGAAGGATTTGCTTCTTACAAATTTATTTAGACTTTCAAAGTACTCATTAGAAATCTCATGGGCACCGTCAACAATTATTTCAAAACATTATCTATATTTGAATTACATTTATTTTTAAATCATCCTGATACACTGATATAAAAACAGTTTGTCATCTGCTGTGACTTTAATTTCATCAGTTACAAGCATTTGCCTTTTTCTGTTTTAATGCATGAGTACATTTAAAAGTAGCCACTTTTTTATTATATACCTTTGAGTAATTTTTTTTCCGCTTATTTGACCCCTGACAATAAACGTACATCACCTTAAATAGCTCAGGGTTGTAGGATAATTGTGTCTCGGGTTGTGATAGAAAGTAATTGCTAATTTGCTGTGTGAGTTCATTTTTTTTGTCCACTGTGTGGCTGGCTCAAGGTCAGACAACTCTCTTTGTAAAGAAAATGAAATGACTTTATTAATTAATATTATGCAATTTTATATTTTATTTATGTTTATGTGTGTTTTATTTAGCATTTTTTCCCTGCCAGTCAGCTTAACAAGATATCAATATTTTAGAACATTAACATTTTATTTCTCACTAGACCATTGAGGTTATAATTAAGATGGCCTTTTACCTGCAAAAAAAAAAAAAAAAAAAAACTGTATTTGGAAAGTTAATTTTGCACAATGTACTGCCCTTTACATATAAACTTCAACCAGATAATTAGTTATAGGCTGCAATTACTTTCTATAGTAACTGTCTGAAGTCCATGACCAAAGACACCCAAGTCGCACTGTTTTAATTGCTGGTTATGAAAATATAAAATATTTCTTTAGTGTTGCTTGCTGTTCTCCGGCAAGGTGAAACAGCTCATCAAGTGAGTTTTTAAGCAGACATTTGATTCATGATTTCTCCAAGCAAAAAACAACAATGATCACCCACAGTTGACACTGTGCAATTCCTTTTTTTCACCAGGAAATACATTATGTGTGTTTACAAGCGGGCATACTTTACATTTGTATTTGTAAAGCTTTTTGAGGCTTTTACAGATTTTTGTAAAAAAATTCACATAAACAGATAACATTTTCTGATTCAGGAGACACAATAGTAATCAACAAAAAGAAACAGAAGTAAAAGTATTAAAAAAATACATAATTGAAAGCGAATAAAAAATATTTTAAGCCATAAAGCTAAAATCAAATGAAAGAAGTGGTTTTCAGTTTAGTTGCCCAGTTTTTCACTTTTGCATCTCAATTTTTGTTGGAACGTCTTAAAGAATATAATGTATCACTGGTCGCAAATGCAAATGCATTGAAAGTCCTGGTCAATATGGAAGCAACACAAGTCAGTGCAGACGAAAAACCTGAGGAGTGAAAGTAAAAAAAAAAAAAAAAAAAAACTCAGCTATTAAACAGAAATCCTTTTTTTTGCATTTTATGTATTTATTTATTTATGTATTCATTATTCACTTTCAATTAATTTTTAACAAATCAAAACCAATTAAATTCCATACAATATCACAATGTCATAAGGATGGTCAGAAGATAAAGCGATGATTCATGGTACTGACTGATTGTATTCAGCGAGGCATGCATCTTTTAAGATATTTTGTGATTCGCCTGCTCTGAGACATCTGACTTCATCCATGTGTAATCAGATGATGCAAACTGAAGCAGTGTGGAAAATACCTGAATTTTTTAAAAGAATGATGGTCCTTGCATTTGATCTGAAAACTGGTGGTTTAGACCAGGGTTCAAAAACTGGTCTCAATGTAGATCTTATGAGGTATTGCAGCAGATCGAGATGCAACAAACAAACAACAGAGCAGAGCAGACCAATATATATGAAAACAGCAACTAAAACAACAACAACAAACCACATCTTCCTTTAGGACTCTAATATGTGAACATGAAAAAGTTTTTGCAGCAAATCCTTAGTTTTGGGCAAACATGCATTCATACAAATTAATTCCCTGAAGAAAGCTTAATGATAATTAAATTAAATTAAATTAAATTAAATTACATTTAATTTGATTAAATTTTTTTTTTTTTTTTTTACAGATTTCATACATTTTAATTTCATTTATTGAACTTTCCCTCTCTGGTATGTTTAGTGAACTCAAAGCTGTTTAAAAAAACATGAGTAAAAAAAGATGTTTTTATCAATGATTTTGCAGAAAAAATATGTTTTTTCTTAGCATCTGTTCAAGGTCTATAGCTACACGAAGAAAGCAAAATCATTTCAAATTAATGTTTATGTGTTTTATTTTAATTTAGTCTATTAGGTAACACTAAAGGTGACGCATTGACCTAATTATTGTCAAAATTAATTTATTTGAATTTGAAAAGAAAGAAGAAGTTATTTTAGCTGAACATGACTGGATATTAAACAAGAGAATATCGAGAAAATATTGTCTTAATGGAAATATTTTAATGTTATTTAATATCTGTTATTGATGCAAAGAGCAGCTTATTATGGATTTATTAAATTAAAGAATCCATACATCATGTGAATTATTACAATTCTTATTTTTTTGTTTATACCTATGAATATCTGCCAAAGCAAAAGGTTTATACATGCATGTTTACACTGCATGAAAATATTGTTTGACTGGCATTTTCACAATTTACGTTAAACATAAAAGACAGCTCTGTCAAGCGAATGTTTCCTAATGGTAGCTTTTCTGTTTCACCCTGAATGCATTCAGACATTGTTTACCCTTGAGATACTACTACCCACAGTCAGCTCTAGGTTATAAAAGCGGTGCAATTCTCCTGCTGATCTTTTACCCATGCTTCTTGGTCATGGGACGATGATAAAGAAATATCACACATGGCATGGGGACTAGTCGACTAATACAGTCATTAGATGCAGCTCTGGGGAATGTAGAACTGGTTTTGCTCATTGATAAAGGAATTTTGATCCTGCAAGCATTTTTGTTCATACCCAACCACAATATTGTTGCATGAACTAAGACAAAGCAATTAATAAAGATGTGTGTAAAGAGTGATCTGATCACAAATGGCATTTTGAGTGCATCTCCACTCCCTTAAGGAAAGGTTTTGTTACTTTCTGCTGGAGAAAGGGTGTTGGTCATGTATATTACACCAGTTTGGAGTGTATTTGTTTAAAGGCATGGGTGAAAGTAGACTCATATGGTCTGGTACTGTGTACCTCTAAAAAAATTACTATTACTGGAAAGAGGGGAGAGCAGGTGCCTGCCAAAACCAGTCATAGTAGCACATTTGGATGATCTGATCTAACTTCTAGAAGAATCTATTCTAGTCGAAAACTTCCATACATCTAACTTTCCATCCTACCAACATTTTGTCTTGTTTGGAATTGCTTCTAAGTCATCCTGAATTGCCTCTGAACCACCCATGTTGTGTTTCATTCTTTCATTGCTGAGAGTTAAAGCGTGTGCAAGCTTCTGCCAACATGCTGCCAGTCATGTTCATGACTCACCTCACCGCTGTTCATGGCTGTTCAATGTGAGCTACAATACTTAATATCATCTCGTGCAAGGCTTTCTTTTTTATGCTATTTTGGATTCAACCCCGGAGCAGGGTTATATGCACCCAATTTCCCAGGAACATAACTAGATTTCGGCAACTTAGAGGTGTTGCAAAGAATATGCTCTCATTGGTTTTTCCAGATATAACCAAGCCTTGATTTTCGTGATTGCCTTAAAGTACATGATCCTGTTTCGTTATTCTAGCTTCCATTTTTCTGTTTGCCATAGTATGCATGATTTGCCGATCGACCGAACCCTGTCTTTTTAAATCTTATTAGGATTTACCTGTATTTGATTTCCTGCTTTGCTTGGGTAAAATAAACCCGACCATTCTTACCTTCATGACAACGAGTAACAATTTAAAACCACTTTCACCCCATCCTCATCTACCCATGTGGGTTACTTCAAACATTTTGATCATATGGTTTGCTAAAAAAGTGTAAAAAGGAATGGAAGCTGAAATGAAGCCAGGTTCCAGTCACAGGACTCATTTTTAGCAGCTTAGTGTAAAGTAAACGCTAAACTCTAATGCTTGAGAATGATTTAATATTTTCCAGCTAGTGCAATGACACAATCGATTATGCTGTCCTTGATTGGTATTCGCGACATATAAGGACACTTTTGCATTCGGATTACAACTGTTACTGTATATGGTTATGTGAGTCCAGGTCTGACCAGGTCTGAAGGTTGAATATCCACTTACAATCACTTACAAGAACATGAGTGAAAGAAGGAATCCTGATTAAAATGCCCTACATCACTGTGTCCAAATTAATCAGTGTGACTTTTCTTTCTCCTGCGAACTCTGACTATAAACCATGCAACTATACAGTATCTCTATAATTATGTTAGTACAAAAATAGATTCAGAATAATATACTGCTTTATCATTTTGCACATTTTTGCATTGCTTTATTAATTTACGTGTTTAATTATGCTGCCTAAAAGAGCACTTCATTGTTTTTGCTTTAACTATGAAATATATGAATAGCCAACCTTGCTAATTAACGAAACATTACACCACTTTGTATTTACTTCCTTAATATGTATGCTCCGAGTTTCCAGAATATGTATTTAAAAAGGTCTATATCCGTTTCAGTTGTTTTTCTGTGGGGAACATTCAAAGGTAGCATATTTTAGTATTTCTTTAACAAGAAATACTATTATTAATCCTTTACTACTACTACAGTCTTTTACTATTTCCTTTAACAATAGCTAATAGCTATTACATTTGCAGATATTTGTTAAGTTTGTGGGACGTGTAGTAAGATTTGACCTAATGAAGAGCAATGCTCAGCCAGAGAACAGCAGAGCCAAGCAACATGCTGGAGGAGGGTCACAATAGGGGAAAAATATGGGAAATAAAAAAAAAGGGGGGGAAAAAAAAATCTATGTAGCTAGTTTAAGCCCCAGCCAATACAGAAATGAAAAAAATAAATAAATAAATAAAAAGCAGGGAATGTTTTTCGGTTTGAACAGGCACTGGAGACCCATCAACCATCTGTACAGTATGTCTTAAAAGTGAATTTTGCCTAATAGGACCCATTTAAAAGTTTTTTTAACCCTGTAAAAAATGTGTTTCCTTTCATTTAAAAAAAGCTCTATGGAACTTTTAAACATATAAGGAACCCTTAAGGATACCTTTTCTCTAAATGTGTAGATGAAACAGAATCACATAGGATGCTTAAGAGAGTACTGAGAAATCACAGAGGACAGTATTTTATCGTGTTGTTTGATATTCACTTTTCGGATGTAACTTTCTTTCAGGAGGGAAAACATAATGTGGCTTTTGACAGATGACATTTACTGGGTGGCTTGATGCAGACCAAGCCGAGGTACTGTTATGCTGATTATTTTCCTTTACAATACTACAATAACAGGTCGCATGGTAGCATAGTGGTTTTAGCACTGTGGCCACGCACCACTAGCACTGAGGGTTCGAGTCCAGCCTTGGGTATGTGTCCGTCGAGTGTGTTTCCTCCCACAGTCCAAAAACATGAGACTTATTGGTGTTTCCAAATTATCCATAGTGTGTGAGTATATGTGCATGTGTGCCCTACGATGGACTGGCACCTGTGCCTGAAGTCTCTTGGAATAGGCTCCGGACCTCCTGTGACCTTGTACAGGATAAGCGGAATAGAAAATTAATGAATGGTTATTGCAATGCAATATTTTAATAAATAAGTTAATGGCATTTAATTCTTTATTTAATAAGTACTATATGTTAGAATGGCAGCAAGGTGGCTTAGTGGTTAGAACTGATGTCTTGCACCTCCAGGGTCCAGGGTCCAGCTCCCTCCCACAGTCCTAAGACATGACGATTGCTAACTGGCGTTCTCAAATTGTCTGCAGTGTGTGAATGAGTGTGTGTATGTGTGTGTGTGGTCTCCAATAGATTGGCACCTACTCATGGTGTACCCCACCTCGTGTCTCCTGGGATAGGCTCCAGGCCCCCTGTGAGCCTTCAAACAGGATAAAGCGGTATAGACGATGAGTGAGTGAGTGTGTATATATGTTGGCATTTTTTTGTTGTGTTCATGCTGGAATCGATATCCCACTCTCAATAACACCATGCAGCTTACAAACATGGCCAAAAATTCCCTTCACAAATCTGACGTAAACACTGATCACGCCCTCAATCGATGTGGCTCAATCCACAATACAGTATATACTGTTAGGATTCACAGTCATTCAAATCACTGAAATGGATATCTTCTGTGATTTTGTTCCAGTCGTTACCAAACCTACTCATAGTTTCTTTGTTTTTGCTCTTTGTCTAGCCCAGCTTTTTTTTTTTGCCTGACCTTTGCCTGTTCACTGACCTTGTTTTTGTCACATGTTTGTAGATTTGCCTACAAGCAACAAGATTTGAGTACATGCTTCTGTGTCTGTATTTATACAGACTATTTATAGCTACAAACTGGATGATCTAAGAAACAGGTTTGTTTCTGTTATATATAATTAACTAGAAAGTTCCTCTGTCCTGAACATTTTGTCCCTGCAGGATTAAAAGCTCCATCTTTTTTCTTTTTTTTAAATCCAAAATATCACATTTTCTTATTCTGCGAAAATTATAATAATAATTATTATTATTATTTGATGCATTTTTGGATTCCTTATTTGGGACATAAAAAGGCACAGTGTTGCTATCTGGAGTGCAAAAACTTTAAAGCTCAATATCTAAAAACCGCTCAGAATGCAGATGGAACCTTATCATTCCAAGGGGATGATTACTTGTGGAGGAAAACATACAAAGTAACCACACTGGAGGTTCGTTCCATAAATGATAAATACACTTCTTTCAAGACAGCTTCATCACATCGATGATTACATATTTTTCTTTTAAATGATGTTCACTCAGCTGCTCCCATTAAAGGGGTTGCCATGCAGCCTTCTTATTTTTTTTTTCTTCCGGTCTTGGGACTGACACAGATGGTTCCCCACAACTGTGGTGCTGGGTTCAGGCATTGATGGGGAATGTAACCTGGGGCATCTTCATGGTAGTCGATAAGCCAGCCACTGAACCACCAATGCCTGTTTTTAAAACCGTCATAGAACTGCTGTCACAGAAAATTTATCAACACCTTATAGCTAATCTGAGACTTCAACAGTGGTCTGACATATTAAATATATTTGTACATGTTGCTCAGATTGCCCTGAGGCAATAGAGTTGGTCAGAGATGTTACGGTATAGAGAGATTGGTTTTACCCACTGGCACTGGAAGACCATTTTACAGGGATGGACAGTGATGCTTTTAGTCCTTAATGTTAGACATCAGCTATTTATTTTCATGCACTGTGAACTTTCCACTCATTGTGAGCATTGCCTTAAGAGTATGCTGTTGTGTGTGTGTGTGTGTCTTTTTGAAATTAGTATAAATTGCTCTAAAATCAGGTGTGAAGCAAAGTTTTTGATCTCCTCTGCACAACATAAATAGGTGTGACTGGAGGAGCTAGTGAAGGGAGCGAGCTGTTTGTGATTCAGAGCTTGACCTTACTGTATAACAGCTTCAAAGTGCTGACATGATGCATTTCCTGGACATCAGTGGATAAGGGGACACACGACTTTTTGTATTTACTTGATTCAGGATTCGCAGGGATTTTGAGGTATCGTTGGCCTTTTGTGTTCATCTGGAGTCAGTAGTCTGTATCCAGAATCGCAGAACAGTTACTGCGCTAAAGGAGGCAAATGTGTCTGCCTGCTACCAACGTTTGACGTTCTTGTATTCAGAGTTTACAGAAGTGCCGCGATGAAACAGGCCATCATTTTCATCCATCTGCTGTAATTTGTACGTTTAAATACATTTTTATCCACCAGATTGTCAATCACCATTTCTTAGGCTTTGGGGGAAAAAAAGGGTCAGAAAGTAAAGATATTTCTGTGTGTAGTCTGTGGCACAAAGTTGCCGTTAATGATGCTGCATTTCGTAACTGCTATGGCTTCCTGTGTGGGTGATTTAGTTGGGTAGAAGAAAAGAAGTGACCTCGAAATGATAATAATCAGAGATATTACACAAGAAAGCAGTTATTTTTCTCATATTCACCCATGTATTCTTCACACATTTGAAGCATGTGTGTGTGTTGCGGGGAGAGGGGGGGATTAGTAATGGACTGTGTAGCAGTTTAACACAGTAAGCGGTAAACAGCATATTATAAATGAACAGGAGGAAAGCTGATATCAGCTACATCTCGCTGTGGAAATCCACAAGGATCAAAGTGAAGTGTGTGTAAGTGTGAAATTCATGTAGGATGAATGATTAATTGCTAAAGGCATTCTAGTACATAGACATTTACACATGTTTGCACAAGCCAAGCCAACAACATACTGTAGGAGAAGTAGCTTAAAATTGCTTTTTTTTATTTGTGACATGAAGAATATGTGCCATACCATCATTGCATAGCGCCATTACAACTTTTTATCTCTCCGCGCATAACAATCTGCTGTGGATTTCATCTGAAGAAGTTACAGCAAGGGATCACTTTTTAAGATGCTGACTTCGGTCAGAAGTCTAATGCCTTGTTGCATTGCATTACACTTTCATGACTGCATTGCACTCATGCCACACTAAAATTCAGTCAATGTCCAATCACAGCTCTAAGACTTCCTTGAGGGGCGTAGTTGTAATCAGATGGACATCTGAACGTGTCCTTTGTCAAAAGGAGCTCACTTCAAAGTTTCTTATGTGCACTTTGTTTTCTTTATTGCTACACTTCTTGGTATAGCATACATAGTGTAAGTATACACTGCACTTTAATATTTTGTTCAATCGCCTTTATCTTTGACCATGGCATGCAATGTGGTGGCCCATTTACTGTATGTTTGAAATTGATTCCTTGTGCTCCCAGAACCACTCTCACAATTTAAGGCCTGAAACATGTCAAGGAAGAAGAAGAAAAAGAACAAACAAACATTGTTGTGATGACCTGATCGTTCAAAACGCTCAGGTCTTCAGCTGAATTTACAGTATTTTATTGCCACATGACATTGCTAAGCCGAGACCTGACCAACTGAAGCAACACCAGATCACAACATCAATGGAGTATGGGTACATTGCTTCATACATTTCCTCTTACCCTGATGGAGTAGGGTCAATCCTGATTTTTTTCTTACTAGATTTTTTGTTGTTTCTTTTGAACCATTTATAATCTCCTTAGTTGCATGAACTTTTTCTTTTTAATTCAGGGAGTGTATTATATATCATATGAGTCATATAAGGCTATATGTCAGTTAGCAACACACACACACACACACACACACACACACACACACACACACACACACACACACACACACACACACACACACACACACACACACACACACACACACACACACATATATAATTGATTTTTTTTATTGATTATTCAGTCATGAACACAAATAAACAAACATATTTGTTTCAAAACTAAAAAAAAGTAATACGCAAATCTAGACTTATAATAAAACTGTAAAGTTGGCGTGTCTGTACATTGAAGCTATTTGTGAAAAAAATCATTTGGAGGGAAAAGATGAGTAATAGAACACATCAAGATGGTTTTTGGTTGTCTGTTTGTTTGTGCATGCATCACATAAAAACTACTGAACGAATATTAATGGAGTTTTCATGGGTGTATTTGGCCGAACTCAAGGTAACATATAAGCTTTGGCTCATCGCAATCGGCCCACAGGAAGATGAAGATATGCTTTAAATGGAAAATGCCCTTATATCATAAAAAATGGACCTTGAAAAAAATCATTAGGTTATCTTAAAATTCACCAGATGCGCTGTACATTGTAAAATATGTGCTTATGAGTGTGCAATTGAAATCTACTTAATAAACACGATATCACACCTTCATTCCGCGCACTTCACAATTTTCGTTCATTCCAAAATTCAGATGGCGCTGTACATTTTTAAAAACATGCTTACACCATGAGTGTGCAATTAAATTCCACATGGTCGAAGTCGAAGGCACATCTAATCATAAATAAATACATGATCAAAAGGCAGTGCTTACACACATGGCTTCAATTGACAATTACTTCATTAACATCTTTAACAAAATCTATAGCAGCTGTCCAGGAATGAATTTTTGAAATGTAGTCTTATGACTTATGACTTGGCACGTTTCCAAATTAAAATATCTAGATAATCTACATAAAAGATAATCCACGAAAAAACAAAAACATGTGTGTTTATTTCTTATTAATTAGTTTATTTAGTTTTTAATCTTGTCCAGGATATCTTCCTGCAAAGATAATGTTGTCGATTTCCAGGAACACTTACTAAACAAGGACACTCAGGGACGTAATTACCAGAACTGCATTTAAGCACATCCCAAAGACACACTGGACATATTGGACCCAGCAATGAGAATCAGACATAGCAAGCCCTTGTTTCATGTTTGCTATTTCTGCTTATAGCTCATGTTCGCTTCCCTGTTTTGTAATTACACTTGATAACCTGCTTGTATATTGCCTGACCTTTTGCCTGTTTGTAGATTCTGATATTTTGGATGTGTTTGTACCTGCCAGCTTCTTTTAATAAATGCATTCACCATCTCTGCTTCCTGGTACCACATCATGATGCTACATCATTTTTCACTTAGCAACCAGACCTTAAAATGCTAGGGTTTTACTAGTGGTACTCTAGAGCTTAAAAAAAAAAAAAGAGATTTACGCAAGAGAGAACACATACTGTACTGTATATAAAGAACTATAATACTCTATAGTATTTAATTATATATTATATAAAATAATATATAATAAGGGGATCAAATTCCATATAAATGAGAACCACAGAATAAGATGCTTTTAACCTACACCGTTCGTGGGTTACTGTTAAACATGGCCTAGACTCATAATATAGGTAGCATCCTTGTGGGAGTCATTAGCTCTGTAGCTGGCTCCGGATGGTTGTATAACAGCGGAGGGATATAAAGTCATTTTATAGGACCAGGCGTATGTTGTGTTCCCTCGTGATCCTCTAAAAAATCTAAGATAATAATACTTCCCATAAACGCTATAAACTTAATACAAAGTTGGCTGAAAGTCCGACACCTCCACTGTATCAGGGTGAGTCAAAAATGATCCGCACTCTGGCTGTAAAAATAATTTTAATTAACTGATAGAAAAGACAAATACAGCATTTCAATACGCAATACTTGCTCTTACACTAAGACTAATACACTTGGTGAGTCTGTCAACAATTCATATTTCCTCATGTAAAAAAGACGTTTCAGGCTGAGCTGCGAGCCACGAATGCACTGTTGTCTTCACTTCTTCAGCGGAAAAAAAAAAATCTTCATCCATGTAGTGCTCCTTTCAGGGGACCAAACATGTGAAAGTCCAATGAGCAAGATCAGGGCCCATATTCACAAAGCTTCTTAAGCCTAAAAGTTGCTCCTAGTCACGGAATTATTATTATTATTATTATTATTATTATTATTATTATTATTATTATTATTATTAATTCTTAGAATTATGACATTTTCTTAGAATTTCCCCGTAAATTTAGGACTAAATCTTAGTAAAGATAAAAACGAATTATGAAACGTCTTAGACCTAAAAACAGCTCCTAAGGTAAAAATTGTAAAGAGTAGACAGGAGAACTTTTAAAAGGCTTAAAAAGAGGAGAAAATGACAGAAAGAATAAATATTTTCCGAACACTGAAAGTAAACACTGCTCTTCTGTCCAATTTGGTTTTCTTGTTCTTTTACTCCCTTCCATCATGCAAATTGGTAAAAGCTGAGCCATTTTTGCTCCCATCAATCTAAAATGGATTACAAGGAATAAAATCAGTGTGGTCAATAAATTCCAAGAATTTAAATAAATATAGTAACTAACTACTGTGTGAAAATTGGTTGCTTCAAAAGTAGACACATTTTCAACATTTGGCTGTTTTAATTAACTTTAAGATATTGAGAATATAACAGAAACTTTGCATAAAGTAGCCTGTAGTCATTATTATTTCTTTATATACAAACATTACGATTTCACTGTCTGTTATCCTATATTCTATTTTCACAAAGAGAGCATTTTGAGACCTTTGCAGAGGTCAGAGTTTATTTTTTATTAACCAATCACAATCCTTGAATTGCTGCATCATCCCTAGCAGTGGGGTCAACCACACCCCCTCACTAAGACAAAGATTTCTATACTTTCCTTACTCAGAGAAGTTTCCTAAATCACTCATTACTTTTAGGCTAGGACTCCCAGCTAGGACTTTTTAAGCTAAGATAGGAGCTCTCTGAGAGAATTCTAAGAAGCTTTGTGAATACGGGCTCAGGACTATAGGGAGGATGCTTTAATACCTCAGAATGAAGGCTTCAGCTTCAGCTTGTCAATAAGCATCTCACTGTAATGAGCAATGTTGTTTGTTTAACCTTTTTCCTGATAATGTTCCAATACTGGCCCTTGAGAATCCCGGTAAACTGTAAGCACCAATTTTCCAGCTGATGGTTGACTTTTGAACTTTTTTTTTATCAATGATTGAGGATGTTTCCGTTTCCGTTTCATATTCTGCCATTTACTCTCATGCTCGTAGTGATGAATGCGTGTCTCATCACCAATAAAGATTCTCTTTAAGAAATGTTCACCTTACTTATAATATTGGTCTAAATGTTTTTGCGGATATCCAAACGCTTCTGTTTATACTCTTCCATGAGTTAGTTTGAGACAGCAGCCATGAATAGAAATAACTGATAAGACACATAACAGAACATAACATAAGATGGATAACAGAACATTAACATAAGTTTAAAGCTGATTTCTTGGTTGTTCTTGGAGGGGTGTACTGACTTGGCAACAATGTTTAAGTAGGGCATTAGTTAAGTAAGTCAGAGTAGCAACCCAAATGTTCTAAGCTGAAGATTGCCCAAATCTTTACTCTGCCTCTGCTGAGTTGTCTCCTTCCCATAGTGCATACTGGGGCAATATTTCCCTAGATGTGAATCACCAGCAACTAGCCATTCATACAATGTAAAAGAAATAATAATTCAGCAGACCACACTACCTTCTTCCATTGAGCTGTGGTCTACATTTGATGCTTGCATAAACATTGTAGAAGCTGACATGGGTCAGCCAGGATACAGAGAACTGACAGGGAACAGACACCTTTGCTCAAGTTCTTAACCTCGAGAACTGACGGTAGAATGTATACATACAGTATAATGAAACCAAAATCAATCTGATGTGTTTATATGTAAATATTCATTTTTATATGTAAAATTTTTTACACTCTTTGTCATTGGTTACATGCTCTGATATTTAATTTGTTTTCAATGATAACTGATCTGCCATTAAAAAAAAATCAGATCTGTGCCATAACTACATATTCTCTCTTGACTACAAGGAAACATAGTAATAACATGGAAGATAGCATTGCTACAGTACATGTATCAGGATAAATGCCGAATGTGTGAAAGACAGGGACAGACTGAAACCTGAACATGGATAGCACAGGTCTGTGAGGACATCCCCGTCTTCTAAATTACATGTCTCACACACTGCTCCGTAGTGTCTCCCAGCTTGGTGCCTGAAATACACAAGCTCTTATTACAGCAAAACAGAATGAGAACATTTACATCTCACGTTAAAAGAGATGAGTCTAGACTATATGGGGCCTCCATTAAATTATGATCTACAGCTCAGAGGCTATAAGAGTTTCCAGTTGCTTCAACACTGTTTTTAGACAGCCCTTTTACTGCTTTGCTTCTATTTATTATTAACCGAACACTGATATCTTGGACAGTGTATGTACAGCACTGAGCAGTAAACACATGGATTTCCTTTTAGTGTGAAGGATAGCAAAATATATATTTACTTAAATCATTGTGAAATTGTTAATGTCTTACTTTAAATCTTGGTCTTAATTAGAGGGTATAGGATTTTGTGAATTTCATGAATATTTTTTTTTTCTTGGGCTTTTTCACTTTCTTGGGCTTGCCACACATTGGATCATTAAATAACCTTCCTTCCAAAAACTCAACGATTTCTCCAGGCTTGGGCACTGAGTATTCCTTGCATCTCAATGGTTGAGTATTATATGCTGTAGGTATGTGTGCCAGGGCTGAAACCCCCAACCATCTCATCAACAATCCAGCACCTCAACCGCTTGAGCCACTATCTATCTATCTATCTATCTATCTATCTATCTATCTATCTATCTATCTATCTATCTATCTATCTATCTATCTATCTATCTATCTATCACTAATGTAGGGGTACAATACCTCAGTTCTCAGTATTGCTAAAACAATGCTATGCTAATATCAGATATATTTGTGACTACTTGTAGGAGGTTTATTCTTGTTCCACAAAGTTTTTAAGCAAGTGAAGTACAGCTGTGTTTTTCTAAAATAGCTACTCAGCTAAAATATCTATCCCATCAGCATGAACCCAACTGTGGAAAATATAGTCATTTAACTACCAGTAACCACAAATGAATTTTAAAGTTATGACTTGTTTTCAATTTGAAATATTTATGAAATATAAATATATAAAAAAATAAAATTATACTAAACCATGTACTGTAGTTCGGACACACTTTCTAATTCTGTGGTCTTTCCTGATTTTGATTTCTTTCTACATTCTAAAATAATGCTGTAAACATCCAAAAATATGCAATAATATGTTTGAACTGTTGATATTTACATTTACAGCATTTGGGATCTGAGCAGTTGAGGGTTAAGGGCCTTGCTCAAGGGCCCACCACTGGCAACTTGGTGGTGCTGGGGTTTGACTCTGGCACCTTCTGACCAGTAGTCCAATACCTTAACCACTGAGCTTTGCTTGCCCTCTCAAGACGTTTTAAGGACACATACTGTATAAAATGCACAGTTGTTTTACTGTGACTAACTGAAAAGTGCCTAAAGATACAATATAAAAATTGGTTGTTTATATATCATCCTCAGCAGCAACCTCATTTCCCCTCTCGTCTGTTCCAAACACTCACAATACTGCGCAATACTGTACTGTATATATAAGGTATTATTCCACAATATAAACATGACAAGCTTGTTGGGAAGCGTATGCGGACTCACACTGTATATACAGTATAGTTCAATTCAACGTTGATTAGTTCCGCAATATCAAAACACCCACAGCACATCAGTGTCAAGTTTGGATGCTCCAGTTTCACGTTACATGATATACTGTAGTACCTTTGTTCATTCATTTTCATGACATTTCTATCAAAGATAATGATGGTTTGATTGAAATTGCTTTTTAGGTTGCATTTGGTTTTTATCCTGAGCAGTTATGGACTACTTGTAATTATACAACAACGAAAATAAAATGTTTTTTTTTTTTTTTTTTTTGCAAATCAGAAGATGTTTGAGCAACTTTGGCCATTCCCTGTACTTGCTTGCACACGTAACAGTGTTCCACCTGACCCCAAGCTGTCTGATAGACTAGCGAACCTGTTTAACACTGAACTTTCACTCAGGCTCTCAACTAGTTAACTAGACAGTGATCAAAGAGAGTGTATTTTGAGCTGTTTTTATGAATATATCCAATCATATAATGCAACAATAAAAAACAACAGTTGTATGAAATCCTTAACCCTTAGTTCTCTTTTCTGTATTAGTGGTCTACACATTGCTCACAAAGTCTCCAGTAACTGCAATATAAACTTTGTTATCATATTTTTTACTTTCCACTTTGTTCCTAATTGGATTTGTGTGATATCGTGGTTACTCTCCATGGAAACCTGTCACGGCAACCTGCCAGGGAAACTGTTCAACAGGGAAACATAACTATGTAGAGAAATAGACTTCCTTTTTTTTTTTTTTTTTTAGTGAATCTAATAAGTTGGTGATTTTTGTGTGATGTTATTA
The DNA here is from genome assembly GCA_030347435.1 of Clarias fuscus. Classification (NCBI taxonomy): domain Eukaryota; kingdom Metazoa; phylum Chordata; class Actinopteri; order Siluriformes; family Clariidae; genus Clarias; species Clarias fuscus. The sequence continues at coordinate 30,212,534 of CM059210.1, read as the reverse complement.
AAATGAATAAATTCATGTAATCAGTAATGTTAGATTTTATATACTCAGAGGCAATAATGTTTGACAGATATTTGGAGATAATAAAGCCTGTCAATCCTTGGTCATTCCCTGAATTTCTCTTAACTTTCTCTTAAAATTTCTCTATATAATCCGCACTTCTCCCAGCATTTAAATGGTATTTGGATACCTTCAAGGTACAATCCCATAATGGCTCTAGCATACTGTGAAAACTTTGCATGCCAGAGCCATTACTGGATTGGCTGCTTCACTTCTGAAATGCTCTTCTCCTTTAAATGGCCCAAACATGTGAAATTGGCTTGAATGTGGCAATAACTCCAGTATGGGCAGTATGAGGTCGTGCATTGTCTCGCAAAAACAGAATGCCTTTGGCGATCAAACCAGACCATTTTTTCATGAGAGCGTTCACACTCACTGAATGTTCGCGGGAATGACTGCAGCGGGCTCTGAGGCACTTTGGCCGGGATCATCATTCACGGACGTATGGGATTCTTTAAAATGTTTTCCCCATTCAAATGTTTTCATGTGGCTAAGAGTCTTATCATTGTACTGTGCTTGAAGTCTTCTAATATTTAAAGTTAACATATGCACTGGAAATATACTGTAATAAATGCATGTACAGTATATGTAATACATGTAGTAAATACATGTATAAATACATATAATATAACAACATATACAGTACAAAACAACAGAATATTAAGCTTTGTTTATAGCATTGTTTTGAATATAAAATGTGTTCCTCTTGGATTTGATTTTAACGTGTTAACCCCCCCCCCCACCCCCCTTCTCCCACATTTCACTAGGACATGTTAAAATGATTTATGTTCTTTGAAGTAACAGATGTTACAGCACTGTGCAAAAGTCTCAGGCACCCTGTGTTTGTCATACAAACGTTCTTATGGATTTAATTATGTTATGACTTGTACAATGTTATGACTTGTATGAGTTAGTACAAAAACATGTCTGATTTTCAGACATCAGTATTCCAACAGAAAATCTAAAGTTAAAGAAAAGAATGTTTGTATACCAGAAACGAATAAGAAGCACATTATATAAGCGACCACTCTTTAGAAAAAAAAAAAAAAAAAAAAAAACGGAAGCTTGCATTCAAAAATGAACAGGTGCAACAATTAAAGTTCTCAGAAGAACTGTGGGTGGTTCTGCTGGATACTCAGTAAAACTCAGTAGCTACTTTTATAATAAAACTGCACAAATTGTACCTGAGATTAAACGGTCTGCAAAGCATTGTCACACCAAATACTGCATAACGTTCAGTTTTACAGGATGAATCTCAGGCATTAAGGGTTTTTCTTTTCTTTTCAGTTGCTTCATGATTAAACGGTATCATAAGTGACAGTTATGTAATCTTTTTTTTAATTTTTATTTTTTAACTTGGATCCATTTTGGATGGAACATGTGTGGAACTTGCTGTGGCACTTACTATTTGATAAAGGAATATATGTACTTTAACTTGATCAGCAACAAGTTCTTTTGTGGACCAGTGGCTAGCACAAAAGCGTAGACAGAAAGAGAAAAAAATGTGTCCCAGAAGCATAATAACCATTTCAAGTATGTTTTTCAGAAAGAGATAAAGATAATTGCTATCTTTAGCATTAATAATAATTATTATTACTAGATGTGTCCACGACTTTGTTCGTGTGGAATTTAATTGCAATATCAAGACCTACCTGTAACCATCACCAGCGTCAAGTTTGGATGCTCCAGTTTCACATTACATTATACCGTTTTTCATTCATATTCACGACATCCCTATGAAAAATAATGACAGTTTGATTGAAATTGCATTTAAATTTGGTTTATTTTTAGCAGTTATGGACGTTTTGATGGTACACACTCATAAGCATGTATTTAAAAATGTACATTGGCATCTGTTGAATTTTTGAACGAACTAAATTTTTTTACGTGTTACCGTGAAGTGCGCGTAATGAAGATGTGTGATCGTCTTTATTAAGTAGATTTCAACTGAACACTCATAAGCGTGTATTAAAAAAATGTACAGTGCCACCTAATCATTTTTTCATTTCATTTTTGCATTTTTATTTTAATTTATATCAACATATCTTCTCTTCTAGTGGGCCGATTTCGAAGCCTATACAGTATGTTACCTCAAGCTTGGCCAAATACACCTTAAAAAAAAAAACATTAAAATACACAGATGTTTTAATGCACAAACAAGCAGACAAACAGACAGACAAAAATTCTAAAAACCATCTTGATGTCTTACTCATCTTATGTCCCCTCAAATAGAACTTTACAATTCTATTTTATTTATATTTGAAATTGCATTTAAATTTGATTTATTTTTTAGCAGTTACGGACTGCTTGTAATTAAACAACAACGAAAATAGAATGGGTTTTGATGTTACACACTCATAAGAATGTATTTAAAAATCTACAATGGCATATATATATATATATATATATATATATATATATATATATATATATATATATATATATATATATATATAGGTTATGGGCATAGTATATGAGTATAGCTTTGAGTATAGCTTTGCACCGCCAGCATCGAGGTTGAATTCCTGCCTTGGGTCTGTGTGCATGGAGTTTGCATGTTCTCCCCATGCCTTGGTGGGTTTCCTTCGCAAAGACATGCAGAGTAGACTTATTAGCTTTTCCAAATTGCCCGTAGTGAGTGAGTGTGTGTGAGCTTGTGCGCTGCGATGGATTTGCACCCCATCTAGAGTGTATCCTCCCTATAGTGCCCCAAGATCACTGGGATAGGCTCAAGTTTCCTGCAACCCAATACACGATAAGCATAGTGAGTCAGTGTTATTATTAATGCTTAATGCTATTATTATGTTTTGACAAGCAAAAATTCCTGCTGGGCTGGCATTAGTCTCTTCAAAACATGATCCTTTCACCCATCTGATGGAGTAATTATAAGAGGAGAATGGCTTGGCTTTAACAGTGGAAAATAGTACTGTGTGTGTGTTTGTGTGTGTGTGTGTGTGTGTGTGTGTGAGAGAGAGAGAGAGAGAGAGAGAGAGAGAGAGAGAGAGAGAGAGAGAGAAAGAGAGAGAGAGAGAGAGAGAGAGAGAGAGAGAGAGACAGTGTTCCTCACAGTGGCCTCCTAAACAGATGGCTCAGAAGCTCCCGGAAAGCTATTATATTTGCTGCTCTGAAATTATTCCTCCGTGCCCGTCCATAAAGTCTTACCCCTCACCAAAACATTGCTATCTTCACAAACTGGCCTTGTTTCATCACTGGTCGTCATGGGAACACTGCTGTGTGTACTCTGCCCCAAGGATGAGAATTATAGAGAGGCCAGCCAAGAGTGCACTCAGTGGTGTTAGCTCTGTCTTTAGTACAAATGTGTTATGCTTTGAGTAACACGCAATTTTATTGCATTTTTGGTGCGAAAAGGGAAATCATTCATAAAATACTACAAACAATCATGCTGAGAAATGATGACCATCTCAAATGCCAGTACAGGAAGATATTCCACCTAGAGCGTATGCATGTGTCACAAGCAGAGGGTTAAAGATGACAGCTGGCATGTTATTTGTTGCTAGGGTCAGCCATGAACACATCAGAAAGTTGTCAGTCACAGCAGTGTCCCACAGTGGTAGTCAAACACTTCAGACTGTTCAGCTTCTTTGTGAAGCTTTGGAACTAAAATACTGGAACCAAAATCAATACTCAGAATCTGAGTTTGTACGCGAAGGCGGATGCAAATGCTAATGTTGGAAACTTGATTTTTTGTTTGAGTTAATTAACATTATTTTCGAGCTAATGGCTAATGGAGTAACACAATTGTCTTCCACTTGACAAAGGAAGAAAAAAGCTAGACAATAATTGCTGCACAAGGCATGCTAAAAATAATTACCACATATGTGACTGAGCTGCTGTAGTCATGTGACATAATCTTGTGGGGTGCAGTGGCTGAGTCCATATGTTTAGGGGCTCCATATCAATGTATGGAACCTGATGTACAAAACACGGTCCATGTAGTAGCATGAACGAACAAGTTTGATTCCTGATTCATAAATTTTGTGCCTGGGGTTTACTGTTAGATCCCTCGGCAAGGGGTCAACCCTTTTCCTTTCGCATCCGGGCTTGGGACCGTCCATGGCGGAGTTCATGAAGGGGCAGCAATAAAGACACTTAGGTAGAAAGGATGAGCTCCACTCTTAGCTTAGTTGGCATCATCCTCCACAAGGCAGTAAGACAGAGAGCGCAAGAATCTAGTGATGGCCCCTGCAAAGCAAAGCTCAAGGCAGAGCCAGTGGACAGACTGATGTCCAATACAAAGCAGAAAAAAAAAGTGGAGCTGAGTTATCTGTTAATTGTCAAGGATCAGGCTGAATGTTCATGGAAAATACTGCAATGGGCTCCGAGTCATGGAACTCGGCTGGGATCGTCATTAAAACGTCATTAAACATTAAAACGTTTGCGCAATTCAAATGTTTTACTGCAGCTACTGTAAGAGTCTCATCGCCGTACTGTGCTTGAAGTCTTCTATTAACGTCAATCTTTTTTTTACTCCTTCATCCATTAGAATTTTATAATATGTCCTGGTTTGAATTGAACGCCTCTTGGATATGTGGTATGAATTAATGGATCTCCTAAAATATACCGACACGTAAAGGTTTAGACACACCTTCTAAATCCAAGGTCGTTCCTGATTTTAAAAAAATTTCTACATTGTAAAACAATGCTGATGGCATCCAAAATATGCAATAACCTCCTATGAACTTCATGATATTGAGATGTTTCTTTGATAACACTGCAGTTAATTTACCTGATTTTGAGGCTGGTGACTCTAAATGAACTTCTCCTCTGGAGCAGAGGTACCTTGTGGTGTTGCTCACCTGGGATGCTGTTCATGAGAACCAGTTTCATCATGGTGCTTTATGGGTTTTGCAAATGCACTTAACAATACTGTTCATGCAAGAACTATAATAGTTGCAAATGTAACTACTATAATTGACTATTATATAATTATTATAAAAATTTTACAGTTTTTAAAAAAAAAATCCAGTACCGTTCTAGAATGTGGAAAATAAATCCTTAACTTGTGTCCAAACTTTTGACTGGTCCTGTATGTACCCAGCCCACTCCTCTATATAGCGTTCAGGCTAGTCGGAATATTATGGGCAAAAGTAACAGACATAACCAAGCATAATCTTGACATTTGCGTTTTGTAATCTTAAGACACATATTTTATTAATATTTCTAAAGTACCACAAGTAGGTTTGATTGAGGCCATTGATTGATACACGCGATGCTTTTTAGAACATAATCACATTAGCATCTAAATGAAATCCCACTGCAGGATCTCATAATGGAGGAAACATGATTTGTATTCGACATCTCTCACTATGCTGCCATTCAGTTCTTCGCTCACATATGTGTTTGGTTTTGTTTCTAACAGCAGGTTTTTACATACATTTTGTGGCAAGAAAATTCGACAGAATTTCTACATAGAGATATAAGAGCAATGCTGAGGAATGCAAATAGGAATTTGTGTCAGAGGATACAAGAGGATAAAGTTACCTCTATTTAAAGCTCAATAAATCAAATAAAAGGGATTATATCTGAAATACCAATGAAGTTAAAAAAGCTTGCAAGTAATATACATTTGCACGAGTCTGAGCTATTCACATTTCCGGCATGACATCCTCAGGCAGTATTCCAGTGTGAAGATTAAACTCATGCGGTGGGGAGAGATGTGAATCAGTTAATCGGGTTGTTGGGTAGGAGAGATGAGGACCAGGAGCTCATTCGTCTGTGCCATGTTACAGAGCTCAAGACATGCTCTTTCAATTTGGCAGACTTTTTCGGGTTGATGTAGCAGTGTCATACCTGGAGCAGTCTCCTACTTAAACTAGTACTCACCTGTCACATCCAGACAATGCCATCAGCCTTTAAGCAGGCCAATGCATTCTGAACATACATGAGAAAGCATGTCATTGTACGCAGGATCATTCAACTGCTCTGTGTGGATTCGGGAATGAAACTAGTCTGTTCATTTATTGAATTAACATGCTTTTGATCAAGGAAATTCTGACTAGTTCCCCCTACTGTATGAGTGTGGTCATTTGCTCTCATTACATGCGGTATGTGAAAACAGATATTGATCCAATTTACCCTTTGATACTAGGCTCTTTATGTATAAGGAACTCTGCTGTACAGTACCTACTTTTCTATTTAATGATTCTAACCATTATGGCTAAAGTAATGGAGTTAAGGATGCCTGGGGTTGTAAAGACCTGTGAGTGGACTTTTGCCTTGAACTCAGAACACCCAGGCATCATGGGAACCTAACTTTTGTAGTACCTAAAAACATAATCTTGCTTTATTGTTCATTCTGTGTTTTTTTTTTTAATTTCCATTAAATTGCCATTATTGCCATTATTCCAGTATGCAGCCTATTAAGAGATCTGTATACTGTATGTCTCAAATAATTTTACATCTGTTTGCAGCATGTAATTACCCATAAGTAATGTCAATGCATAATGATTTAATATTTTCTTTGGGTAGGGAATTAAACTGTAGATTCAGAATGGTGAATTTTTTCTTCATGTTGGTTTGGATGTACACATGCTGCTCCTGAGCTCCCAGTGATCCAGACCCCCATCTGCCCTCTGCACCTGCTGACTCATCCCTGAGCTGAACTGGACTTTGTGTTAATTTAAATAACTTCTGTTATATCGAACTTTCATCTGCATAACACACATGATGTTCTACAATTTCTGTTATCTGTCATCACCCAGATGAGGATGGGTTCCCTGTTGAGTCTGGTTCCTCTCAAGGTTTTTTCCTATTGCCATCTCAGGGAGTTTTTCCTTGCCACTGTCGCCGTCACCCTTGGCTTGCTCATCAGGGACAATCTCATTATCTAGACACATTTTTCTTACACATATATACATTTCCATAAGTCTTCTTTTCATTTTCTTTTCATTTCTGTGAAGCTGCTTTGAGACAATGACCATTGTTAAAAGCGCTATAGAAATAAAATTGAATTGAATTGAATTAATTGAGACAATAAATATTATTACACACAACCTGAATACATCATTCAGGCATAACATTAACACCACCACCAGGTTAACACTAAACATTAAAGATATAATTAGGAAGAACACTACTATATACTGTATGTAGCATTTGGGGCATTGGTGGCTCAGTGGCAGGTTTCTCACCTGCCATGCAGAAGGCCTGGATTTAAGTCCCACCCAAAGCCCAAACCCCAGGCACAGGAATTATTGCTGGTCCTGATAAAATGGTAGGGTTGCATCCGGCGTAAAACCTGTGCCAAGTTGTGTGTGGACCCCTCGACCAGCCAAAAGACCACCAAGATCGGTGGTTCAATCCCCATCTCCAACAGGTTGCCATTGTCACAAGTCTGATCCATAGAGGCCCCACTTCACAATTTGTCGGATTTAGAGGTCTGGTGGAGTCATGAGCTGCTTTCGTAGAACATGCTGGAGTACCCAATCATGATCAATCTTTGTGAGGTTCTCATCCAATAATGGCCAATCCATTGGTCCTTCAATGCAGCCTGTACCTTGTACCTGTACCATAGCCAGCATTTTTCTTTTTAGATTTTTTTTATTTGATTTTTTGTCTATATCCTTTCAAATAAACCTACAGTATGATAAAACATTATTGATGCTTTATTGTTTGTAAGTTGGCTACCTACAGGTCTATCTATGGGTGATCAAAAAATTATTTTCTCCACTGTATACATGTTTTTTTTAAGTAAGCTCAATACTAATGGGACAACAATGTTGTTCTAAAGATCAGCTGTGAGGTGTTGCATTGGGTGTAGCCAATTATATCCCTATTTTCATGCACTGCACTATTATTTCCTGCCACATTACTTTTTAGTGATCTCTCTCTCTCTCTCTCTCTCTCTCTCTCTCTCTCTCTTATACACAACCACACAAATACACACACACACACACACACACACACACACACACACACACACACACACACACACACACACACACACACACACACACACACACACACACACACGCATGCACACACAGTTAAATATCACATAGTTAAGGTCCTCCCTTAATGACAACATGCTTAACCTACTGTATGTATTTGTGGATCACGTAAGCATTAGACAGAACAGTCCTGATTACTTTCATCAAGTGTTTCACTTGCAAATGTTCCTTAAAAGAGCTCTCTTTGCATCCTGATCCTACTGCATTACTGTACTATTAACTTTAGGTAATAAAAATCGCCCATGACAGCACTGTCGTTTTCTATCTGACTGACTATTACTTCCTGCGTTCGGACTTACTTCCTTGAGTGTGTGTTGACCGCTCTGACCCCTCTCCATTCCGTAATCCAAAACCCCCTTGGACAACACTTCACTGCTTGTTAGGCATGTGTGTACAGGCCAGATTAAAGAAGCTCAAGGGTATTTCCAGTTATTTGAAACTGTTCTACTTGCAATGTGTAGTTCAAAGCAGTAGCTAGTAAGGAAGGAAAAAAAAAAGGATCTTTATGAAATATTTGAAATAAAAAAAATCCCTGAGCACACGTGACCTCCTATAACTCCAGATTACTGTGAGAGTTAGCAGCGATTGTAGAGAGAAAAAGGTTAATTACGAAAGTGGAGAGAAATGAATCATTGGAGAGAATAGTGTTTAAAAAGATTTGTGCAGTTAAATTGCATGTATGCATCACAGGGGTTTATTTCTGGAGAAAATAATTATAATAGTATATTTATAATAGTATAATATTAAATAATAAATAAAAGTAAATATATATCTCTTTTATTTAGAATTTAATATTATACTATTAATTAACCACAGGTAAGTGGTTTTAGGTGGCATGGTGTAGTAGGCAATGTGGCCAAAATGACATCGACAACCTGTCAATGAATGCCAGTCACCTGTAAAGTGCAAAGCATGTTCATACACAGCTCATTTACAGGCTGCTTTTGGCTGCTCCTGTCAAAGGGTCGCCACAGCGGACCATCAGATCTTCACACAACTTGACGCAGGTTTTGCATGACAGGATGCCCCTGTTGGGTAGTATGGGGCGTTGCAACCCACTGATGGCAGAGCTCGAACCCACTCCCACATCAACAACCTAGATCCTTATCCAGCTGAGCCACTATTCCCCTAGCTCATTTAAATTTATCGATGCCCACATAATTCAAAAGTGCATAGCAGGCTGGAAGCATGAAATGGTGACCAAAGAGTGAAAAAGGAAAGTTTTAAAATGCAAAAATACAAGCTGACTCATGCCTACACCAATTTTGACTTACACCTACACAATAGAAAAATAGTGTTTAACAGAATCCAAAAAGGCCAGAATTGAGAGAAAACAAAAAAGTGAATTAGGTGTAAATTACATAAAATCAAAAGAACAGGAGAACAGAAGGAGGGAGAAAATCCACTATGCCCAGGTCAAGGACACCATGCGCAGGGAAACTGCTACAGTATGTTCATGTACCGGGGGGGATAGAGTGTGGGTTAGCACCCGGACATTCCTTTCAGACAGCTTCCTCTTGCGTCCACAGTTACTCCTGTTGGATGTGGTTTGTCCTTCTTGGTCGTATGCTGACATTACCCTGGATACGGCGGCTCTTGATACATCACGAAAACTTGCTGTCTGTAACATCTCTGCCTTCTCAGTCCCGGGGATTAAGATCTGGCACGCCGGATTACTGAGCCGCCTCTTTGTCTCCCGCTGGTGTGTCTGTGTGTGTACGTAGTTCACTATTAGCACTTAATGTGGTTCACCTGTGTCCTCCTAATGTGTCTCCCTATTTAACCCAGCCGGCCCCGTAGTACATTGTCTGTTCACCACTTGTTTGCACTGAAAGGCTGCGCATGTGTGTGTATGTTAGCATGTTACCAGGTATTCTTATGTTTTCTCTCAAGAATGAGCAGGGACTGGTGAGCAGAGCGTGCTTCGCATTATGGGAGACAAAGGGCGTGGCGGTCGAGGTCAAGTTCACGGCTGACTTGCGCAGTACAGTATTCCTGAGTTCCGCCTCCGCGGCTCAGTTAAGGTTTCTTGGACTTGGTGACGTTGCGCGCTCTCCCGAAGCTCCAGCCAGGAGATCATGGACTGAATTTATTGTCTCTTGTTGTTTTATAAACATAGCCTTTGTTGTGAGAAAATAAACATTCATCAGAAATTTCCCTGCATCTGTGTCCGCTTTCTGCCAGCAAACATGACAGATGAACAGACCCTCCAGGACACAGCAGGGACGCTCCTCCCTGAGGACAATACACCGCTGCAGCAGTACCTTCGGGGTCAACAAGGAAAAATCGACAGCTTAGCACGGGCAGTAAATTACCTCGTCCGCCGCATCAGTCAACTGGTGCTTATTCGAGCTCCCTCACCGCCGCCTGCGCGACGACCCGAACCAGCAGCACCACGTCCCGCCCCTCCAGAGAGGTATGCGGGGAATCCGGAGGGATGCAAGCGTTTTTTGCTGAACTGTGAGCTGTACCTGGCGGAGTTTCCCGACATCTCAGACCAGCAGCGGGTCAGCTTCGTCACACAACAGCTCACAGGGACAGCCATGGATTGGGCAACGGCAGTGTGGAGCGCCGGGGGAGACGTTACGTCCAACTATGCCCGGTTCATAGAGGCCCTTCGCGGTTACTAAAGCTACGCCAGGGTAAAACAACGGTGGCTGACTACGCCATAAAGTTCAGAGTGCTCGCCGCAGAAAGTGGATCGTGTGAGACCAGCCTGCGGGCACGATTCCGTGATGGGCTACAAGCCGAAATTCAACTGGAACTCGCCTGTAGAGACGCAGGTATGTCACTAACCGAAGTCATCGACCTGGCAATAAGGTTAGATCAGCACCTGCGGGGCCAGCGGCGACACTCATCATCTAAACAGCAGGCAAAATGGGGCGAAGTAGATCGACTTTACTCAACCCAACCAGAACCGTGCGAAGGGGGGCTCCCGGAGCCCATGGAGGTGAGCTCCTCCCATCTTCCACCGAAAGACAAGAAACGAAGACTGGCTGCAGGATTGTGTTTGTACTGTGGGGGGGGGGAGTCATTGGGTCAGCGACTGCCCGCTGTTACATGGAACACAGCTCACACCACCTCGCACACACCACTCGTTTTGTATAAGAGCACAAATTTCATTTAATAACCAAACCTTGTCTGTCTTTCCCCTTATAGATTCCGGGGCGGCTGGAAATTTTATATCCTCTAAAGTTCTTTCCGCGCTGCGAGCTCCTATTTCGAAGCTTCCAGATCCGATCGCAATAAAAGCTCTGGATGGTCAGCAACTCGCTCAGTCACCTATTGAAAGAATATCCGCGCCCCTACGATTAACTTTTCCCGGTCACACTGAGGAACTGAAATTTTTTGTACTTCCTCAGCTAGATCAAGCCGTCGTGCTGGGTCTTCCCTGGCTCAGCGCACACAATCCCAATTTTGATTGGGCACAATTCCGCATTGTATCTTGGTCCCCTAGATGCGCTAGATCCTGTATACCCCAGGTTTTGACGGTCCAAACCACTAGTATTGAGAGCCCAACCGCCCATGTGTCTTTCAAGGTACCATCCGAGTACGTGTTTAGTGTCAGGGCAGCAGCACGACTTCCCCCTCACCGCCTAGCTCGCGTATTTATCCCTTGTCCGTGGAGGAAACACGGGCCATGGAGGAATATGTGAGCGAGGGTCTTCAACAAGGGCTCATCAGTAGGTCCACGTCTCCAGCTTCAGCTGGATTTTTTTTTATAGAAAAAAAAGGCGGGGGTTTACGTCCGTGTATAGATTATCGCGGACTAAATGCGGTAACCATAAAATATAAGCACCCACTGCCCCTGGTGCCAGCGGCCATCGACCAACTCCGAGGTGCTTCTATCTTCACTAAACTCGACCTCCGCAGCGCATATAATCTCGTTCGTGTGCGTAAAGGCGATGAATGGAAGACTACATTTAGCACAACTTCGGGACACTAGCAGTATAATGTGATGGCCTACGGTTTGGTAAATGCACATGTGGTGTTTCAGGGGTTCATGAATGACGTGTTCCGGGATATGTTTAACAGTTTTGTCATAGTGTACTTAGATGATATTCTAGTATACTCGCTGTCATATAACGAACACGTCCGTCATGTGTCCGCCGTCCTTCATCGTCTGCGCCAACACGGGTTCTATGCGAAGGTGGAGAAATGCGAGTTCCATCAAACGGAGATTGCATTTCTCGGCTATCGCATAGGGCCACAGGTGGTCGAGATGGAGGCGACCAAGGTGTCGGCGGTGCAACAGTGGCCGGAACCCAAGTCAGTTAAGGCGCTACAGAGCTTTCTCGGGTTTGCCAATTTCTATCGGCGGTTTATCAGGAACTTTAGTCTGGTGGCGGCACCGCTCACATCGTTACTAAAAGGTAAACCTAAATACCTAAAGGAGTTTACGGCGGAGGCACGAACGGCTTTTCTTCATCTAAAGAGGGCGTTCACCACCGCCCCACTATTAAAATATCACACGCCGAAAAGCCATTCATAGTAGAAGTGGACGCTTCCGAAGTAGGCATAGGAGCAGTGCTGTCGCAACGTCACGGGCAACCCGAAAAGCTCCACCCCTGTGCTTTCTTTTCTTGGAAACTAAGCCCTGCTGAATGCAACTATGATATCGGCAACTGAGAACTGCTTGCAGTAAAGGCGGCGTTAGAGGAGTGGCGGCACTGGCTGGAGGGAGCCAAACACCCTTTTACGGTACTCACTGACCACCAAAATCTCAAATACATCCAAAATGCAAAGAGACTCAACCCTCGTCAAGCCCGTTGGGCACTGTTTTTTACATGTTTTAATTTTAAAATCACGTATCGCCCCGGCTCTAAGAATAAAAAAGCCGATGCGCTCTCGCGTTATTATCCAGCACCTAAACCATCGTGCCGTTAACATTAATAGTCGCGCCCATAACCTGGGAGCTAGAAACAGAAATAGCACGAGAGGCGCGGACCAACCCCACGCCACAGAGCTGCCCGCCAAACGGTTCTGGTGGCCTAAGATGCGGGAACAGGTAAGAACAGTGGTTCTGTCCTGTGCAGTATGTGCTACAACCAAGACTCCGTGGAGCCCACCCGCTGGGAAATTAAATCCCCTACCGATACCGAATAGACCATGGTCTCACATTGCAGTGGACTTTGTAACGGATCTGCCGGTATCTCAAGGGTACACTATGATTTTGGTGGTAGTAGACCTTAGGTAGTAGATTTTCTAAGGGATGTCGTTTCATCCCGTTTGGTTCTCTCCCGTCGGCCCTCCAGGTGGCGGAAAGTCTATTCGAACAGGTGTTTCGTTACTATGGTATCCCGGAGGATATTGTTTCTGATCGTGGTCCCCAATTTATCGCCAGAGTCTGCAAAGCTTTCTTCCAGAAATTGGGGACCACTGTTAGCCTAACGTCGGGCTATCACCCCGAGTCTAATGGGCAGGCAGAGCGGACTGTGCAAGAACTCGGGAGATACCTCTGAGCAAACTGTAGTAGTCGACAGCACGAGTGGGCAGACTGCTTAATCTGGGCGGAGTACGCGCAAAACTCGCTACGTCACTCAGCTACCAGCCTGACGCCGTTTCAATGTGTGCTGGGACACCAGCCTCCGCTTTGTCCTTGGGATGCCATACCCACCAATGTACCCATGGTGGATCAGTGGTTTAGAAAAGCAGAGACAGTATGGGAGAATGCTCACACCAAAATCTCCCTAGCAGTGCGACGATTCAAGAAATATGCCGTTAGGCGGAGAAGGGAAAGTTCTCCGCTCCAGGTAGGCGATCGGGTATGGCTCTCGACACGGCACCTTCACCTCAACCTCCCCTGCCGCAAGTTAACCCCCAGATATATCGGTCCTTTTCCCATAATAGCTCAAGTTAATCCTGTGTCATTTAAGTTACAACTACCCACTCATTTTCGCATTAACCCTGTGTTTCACGTTTCCCTCCTCAGGCCAGTGATTCGGGGGGCGCTAGACGAAGGCACAGTCGAGCCTTCGCTTCCTGGTGCTGTGGAAATCGAGGGCGCCCCTGCATTCAGAGTGAGAACTTTACTTGACTCCCGGAGGAGAGGGGGTTCCCTTCAATATCTAGTCGACTGGGAAGGGTACGGCCCGGAGGAGCGAAGCTGGGTCCCGGCACGGGACATCCTCAGCAAACAACTCATAACCGAGTTCCATCAAGCACGGCCGGATCGCCCGGCACTGCGACTCTCGGGTCGACCCGCCCGCCGGCAATCCCATCAGTCCGGTGGGTCTCAACTCCCTCCGGTAACGCAGAGAGAGCGCCCTCACCTCCCTCAGGACGCCGGGCCTTGGGGGGTACTGTAACATCTCTGCCTTCTCAGTCCCGGGGATTAAGATCTGGCTCGCCGGATTACTGAGCCATCTCTTTGTCTCCCCCTGGTGTGTCTGTGTGTGTACGTAGTTCACTATTAGCACTTAATGTGGTTCACCTGTGTCCTCCTAATGTGTCTCCCTATTTAACCCAGCCGGCCCCGTAGTACATTGTCTGTTCACCACTTGTTTGCACTGAAAGGCTGCGCATGTGTGTGTATGTTAGCATGTTACCAGGTATTCTTATGTTTTCTCTCAAGAATGAGCAGGGACTGGTGAGCAGAGCGTGCTTCGCATTATGGGAGACAAAGGCCGTGGCGGTCGAGGTCAAGTTCACGGCTGTCTTGCGCAGTACAGTATTCCTGAGTTCCGCCTCCGCGGCTCAGTTAAGGTTTCTTGGACTTGGTGACGTTGCACGCTCTACCAAAGCTCCAGCCAGGAGATCATAGACTGAATTTATTGTCTCTTGTTGACAAGCAAACATGACACTGTCTTGGTCACAGATGCGCCAGCGAGATGCGCACCAACAATTTTTCCTCTTTTGAACTCTGATATGTCACCCATAATGTTGTGTCCATTGCAATATTTTAAGCAAAACTGTGCTATTACTCTGCTAATTAAACCTTCACACTCTGCTCTTACTGGTGGAATGTGCAATCAATGGATTGGCCACCAGGCTGGTCAAATGTAGCCATGAAACACTAAATTGGCCAGTGTTTCAGTTTCATTGTCTAACCCCTGTATATTGACAGAGGTACTGTATCTCATGATAGTGGGCTTTTCAGCCTCCCACACTCCAACTGAATACTTATCTCTTTTAGAACCATATCAATAACAAGATAAAAAAGTCGCTGAAAAACATGCACAGGAATGGCACATGTTGTATGAAAGTGTTACACAGCATTAAAAAAAAAACAGCTTTCACTGCTCCCAAAAGCATCATAACAGTTTTTAAATATCCATTCCTTTTTGAGTGCAGCATGAACTAGATCTACTGTCCCCTTGAACTTCGCGCTCTTTGAGTGTACAGTATATACAGTAGCTATGAACAGATCATGGCATTTTTTATATGCGGTATTTACAGTATTTTTATTTAATTGAATTGGTCTAACTTTATCTTTATTTAAATATATGGGCTTGTGTTGCATTGCTTTTTTGATTTATTTCAGTAGGCGTACCCTCATTGTTATTTTTAAAACACAAAAATTGGCAAATAATGCATATTTTTTCTAAAGAATCCAACTGAAAGTCTTCCTAAAATATCTGTTATTCCAATTTAAGAATGGGAGCCATATAGCCTTTTATTTTGCACGCCCTCGCACGAAACTTACAGTATAGTGAAATGTTTGGCTGGGTCTCCCACATACATTGGAATAAAAATAACCACAGACGGCTTGTTTGATATAGCTGTGCCAAACCACTTTGATCACCTGACCTGTCAGCTTGCCTGTTTTTAGTCTGATTGAAAAATAAGACATGGCACGTCAAAGGGCTCTACTAACTCTACTACTTAGGTAAAAATCATGTTAATCAAATATAATTTACTGCTTCAAAATTGGCCTGAATTCACTGCAAAACTACAGTAATTCAATTGACAATAAAGGGAACCTGAACCTGACTTGACCAACGGATTCCACCTGCAATTATTGATATCCACATATGAAACTTGACATAAATAAGTAAAAGTATCACAGCAGTGATGCTCGTGTTGAAGTTTATGCTAGATATATTCTGTGTCTGTGAGTTTCGCATGTACTGTAAGGAGGAGGGGTGGCTACAGGTAGTGAGCCAAGCCACACCTCCTTGACTCACAAACACTCCCTGATACAGTATCTCAAGCAGCATACTTATATCTTTGTAGCTATATGGAATGGAAACAAACTTTAAAAAAGCGAGCTTGAAATGAAGGTTAAAATCTGAATTTTTATTTCCTTGAACACATCACAAAATCAGGCACAGATTATATGTTAGATGCCCTTCCTATTTCAACCATCTCATTTCCTAACCAGACCTTCACTGCACACAGTAAACCCGAATAAGTTGGCAAAACTCATAAAATTTGAGGTAAATTAGTTACATCAAATTTTTGAAGTAAGGATGTTTCCAATTTGAAGTAAACAGAACTATCAGTTTTTGAGTTTGTTGTATTCATTCATATTAATCATTCAAATCAGATGTTGTTGTTGGTCTTTTGGGTGCTCACGGCAATGGGTCGCCACAGCAGACAATCCGGTCCACACACGAGTTTTACACTTCCTGACGCAACCCTCCCATTTTATCTGCACTTCGGATAGACACTTCATCCAGTTGTTGGGATTCGAACCCGGGCCTTTCGCATGGCAGGCGGAACACCTACAACTGAGCCACCAGTGCCCTATTGCCCTGATGACATCAGACACAAAATTGCTAGTCTGAAAGATTTTAAGTTGGTGGAACTTTAGGTGACAGTTACTGTTACTTAAGTACTTACAGTTACTTAAAATATCAAATTTGTTCAGCTAACTTGAAGTGTCATTTTTACAAACTCATAAATACCAAAAAGTTCCATTAAGACTCATCAAGGTCCATTAATTTGAACAAATTGTAATTATTTAAGTATACAGTCCTTAATATGTTGAATTACTTTGAGCATTAAGGTTTACAGTGCATGCAGTTGCTGGCCTGTATGTGGTATAGGGTTAAGGTTCATGTCCAAGGACCCAACAACGGCAACCTGGCGATGACAGGGCTCGACCCTCTGACCCTCGTATCAGCAGACCACATAAAGATCAAACAGATGCTCCCTACAAACATGCACCAGGTGGGCAAAACATATCTTCCCTAATCAATGTATTGCATTTTATGGACATTCAGAGACGATTTAGGATTTGCCCTTATCCCTTACCTCCTGTAAAGTATATGACACTACTTATTATCCATTCATACGTACATTTAATATTATGGAACATTCCTGTGTGAGGTT
This sequence comes from Clarias fuscus, assembly GCA_030347435.1. Classification (NCBI taxonomy): domain Eukaryota; kingdom Metazoa; phylum Chordata; class Actinopteri; order Siluriformes; family Clariidae; genus Clarias; species Clarias fuscus. Next base: position 30,195,231 of record CM059210.1, on the reverse strand, counting down.
ATTACACTGTATTGAATTGAAATTTATGTAAAATTGTTACTACAGTGTAATGCATAAAACTGCCAAATGCTTGAACTTTTATATGTAACAGTATTATACAGCAGAGCTTATTTCCAATTTTTCCACTGAGTGCTCAGCTTAGGAGACACTAAAGAGCATCTTTGAATAAATATTATAAATTACCTTATTTGTCAAGCAATTTCACATTATTATTCTTACTGTATGTGATGCTGATATATAAGAATCCAAGTTGGCCTGACATTTTAACACAACCCATGCTGGAAAGTGTTACAGCGCAAGCTTATCCCAAGATAAATATGCCACTTGACTCCTGTATTCTGTCAATGTACTATGAAAATTGAAGAAAGCAGTTGGAAAAAGGGTCAAATATCTGTTGTCAGGTTTCATAAGGCCTATTATGCAACACCGTGAATTTTCATGAGGGTAACTTTCCCGACAATGTCACTGTCCCGTACATATTGTGTCCCCTTTTATTGGATCTAGTTATTCAGATGCACAAGCCTTCACTCTGCTGTGCAGTACTCAGTGTCGGCTTCACAGGATGCCCCAGATTGTATGATGCAATATGGGATGCTTCACTGATATTCAGTAGCTTCTTCATTTGGAAAATGGAGAAAAAAAAAATGCTCTCTGTTCAATCGATTTTAGTGGAAACGCTGCATACGGCAAAGACGCTTATTTGGATCGAAGTCACACAGCTGGACAAGCTGAGCTGAATCCATGGCTTTTTATTCCCGCTCCATCTCAGCACGCACTCCGGCTTTGTGTGGTCTGCGGGAGTGACAGAGCTGACCTTTAGACTTGTTTGTTCAACACATGGGTTCTCTCTTTGCTCATGACGCACCATCACACACAAGGTAACTATGGTTTGGATAATGACGGGGTGATGAAGGTTTGACAAGTAGGAAATGGGGACTAGTTCTTTTTTTTTTTTTTTTTTGTTCTGTTCAGGTCAACACGACTCAACTGAAGTTGCTCCTGAAAGTGCGATATGAGAAATATATGTGAAAATGGACATTTAAAAACCTTCTTTACAGAAATAAAAATTAATTGTTTAAATAAATAAATAAATAAATAAATAAAAACTCAATGAGATAACATAAGGAAGAAACCCTAGGAAGATACTGTAAAAAATGACAGACTCCCCCAGCACAAATTCCACTCTAGAATATGCTTGATGCTTATCTTCTAAATGGTTCAATTCTCATAGAGACAATCCACTCAGATTGCGATAAGATTCTTACTACTAGAGTGTTAGTCTATCATCTACAGCTGGATAAGACATTAGACCATCGAGAACCATCCTATATTAATAGAATGACCTGATTAGTAAGTCACCTGGTCTCAGTAATAAAGTATATAAATTAGACGGTAAGATATAACCTGACAATTGTATTGAGCCATCAAAAAAACCATTAAAAGAAGATATGATCACCACCATGCAAAAGTAGGTAATCAAAAGATGCAAATGGTTTCAGTATATTGTATTTAAAAGTTTACAGTAGCAGTTTGTTTGTTTAAGGTATAGTTTAAATGCTAGTTTAAAGTCCAGATATTGGAAGTTATTCCTTTTGACTCTAAGGAATCCAGAGTGCTTCAAATATTTCATTACTGTTCTGCTGCATTAAACTTCTCTCTTTTTTTTTTACTGGGAATCTTCGATAACACCAACGTAAAAACATACAATACCAGATAATGTGACCTTAATTAAATCCCCATCAGCCTTATCATCAAAATGCAAAAAAATTAAGCCCAATATTCCTCTTGTGCAACCAGGGCAGCTCTTTCCCCTTATGACTTTTTACAAGTGTGGTATGGTGTCTTGCACTGGGATGTTAGCAGGATGCTGTGGGTTGCAGGGTGGGGCCTTCATGGATCGGACTTGTTTGTCTGGTGCGTTCCATGAAGGCTGGATCAACTACCTTGAGCTCTTTGCCTGCTAAGCCCCATACAAATGAGGCTGTGATGCACTGATACCTGATGAGTGAGTGTTCTGACACCATTCTATCACGACGGCGATGGTTGACTTTTGGACTTTTTCTTAGTTGGTGATTGAGGATGTTTCCGTTCCATACTCTGCCATTTATTCTCAGACTCGTAGTGATGAATCCATGTCTCGTCACCAGTAAGAATTCTCTTTAAGAAACTTTCACCTTCTTTAGTGTATCGGTCCAAAATTTGTTAGCAGATATCTAAACATTTCTGTTTATGGTGTTTACGCACTGAAGTTACACACAGTATGAACAAATGTAACACGTTCACGCCTTAATGGGGCGACAGTAGCCTTGGACGAAAAGCACTGCGGCCAACAGGAGTTTGAATTTAACCGGAGAGCGGATCATTTTTGACTCACTCTCATATGTTTGGCCAAATGCCTGGTATCATGTACCGTACAACTGTTACTTTAAAGAAAATAAACCATTTTAACACGTTTTGGTGAATTCCTGGAGAAGAAAACATATAAGTTGTATAGGTGTGCATTTGGAGACAAAGCAAAGAGAGAAAAGAGAGAGAGAGAGAGAGAGAGAGAGAGAGAGAGAGAGAGAGAGAGAGAGAGAGAGTTAGCACGTTAATATCAGATCCAAGAGGAGACAGGAAAGTAGTAGCATGGACGATTTAACACGTTAATATCGGATTTGAGAAGAAGAAAGTAGAGTTAACACATTTTACATAAAACAAAAAAAACACTGACAATGAACTTTCAATTTGCAATTATGAGACTGTTGATCCCATCCAGATGGGTTGAAAATTAAACCAATCACATTTTATTCGCATTGATTCACCTCAAGATCAAGGGCTTCATTAGATTTCTCTGAAGAAAGGAGATAGGGCACCCTTGAGAAACTTTGACTCAGTTTCTTTATGATCTTATCCAGGTAAAGCTCACAGTACTGTGTACTGTATGTGTGGATAAGAGGAACTGCCCTCATAAGCTATAACAATAGAAATGTAACAAATACAGTATAAGACCTTGTTTAGAGTGGGGCAAGTGAGCACATTAAGGATATAACTACGGGATGTAACTACAAACTAAAAGAATTCATAAGAGTTTTGTGTACATATATGACCTTGGGCTTAAAGGCTTTTTGCTTTATATTGGCTAAAGAGAAAAACAATAATAAGATCAATATAACTGTCTGACATTTGATATACACACACAGTATGTCACATTGAAATTCATATATATTTTTGTAAATCTAAAATGAGCGCAGAATACATATGCCATTATTCATTCATTAATAGTCTCATTCCTATAAAATGAACAAAAATATTTGGCATATTTAATATTACTATTAATAATATTAATATATTCATATTAATATAATTATAAATAAACAAATAATTCATACTAATATTATTACAAATTTAAAGTAAGCTGCTCTTGTAGTAGACGAGTATTCATTCAGATCAACCTTCAAACCAATTACAATTTCTATACAGGAGAGTGCAGTAACAAAAACATGCAAAACAAAACAATAAAAAAAAGAACATGCGGAATTATGTAATGTGCTCACTCACTCACTCACTCATTATTTATAACACTTATCCTGTATAGGGTAACAATAGGTCTGCAGTCTATCTGAAGGGGCACATGGCGTTAGGCACTAGGACGAGGTGCCAACTGATCATGGGGCACAAGAATGTAGGGCTTCACATGAAAACTCATGAGGGCAATTTGGAAATACCAATTAGCCTTATCTGCATGTTTGACTGTCGTGACTGTTGGAGGAAACCAGAGCACCCAAAGGAAACCTACCACACGTGGGGAGAACATGCAAACTGCACTATAACATGACCCTTTATAAAGTGGAACGAATTCTAAAAGTAGCATATTTCAATTTAATTTCCTTGCACAGCATTATCTCATCTCAATCACACATACCTTCCTGATTAAAGTTTCCTCACCAGTGAGCCTCATTGCTCTCTATTCTGTTCATGCACAGATAAAGAAGTCTCTCTCTCTCTCTCTGCTCCATGATGAATTAATCTGAATGTCTTTTCTTTCCCTAGATAATAACTTGTGTTTTCAGAATGACATAATAAGCCTGCAGTATTTTTTTCCTCAATTGTTTTAGTCTGAACATCACTAAAAGTGTTCTTTATACATATATTTGGCATTTACATTTCAAAGACTTCATAGACTCTGCCTCTCTTCCCCTTTTAATGCACTCAGAATAACCCTTTGTGATGAACAGATACAGCATATTTAAAAGCACGTATGAAAATTTATCAGATTATAAAATTTCCCTGGAAAAGAAGTCCATTAAAGTTAAAATTGCTTCATCAATATCACATTCTGGTTGCAAATTGCCCATTTTTTTTATTGCACTTTCCATTTTTTATGGAAACAAATCAAAGTTCCCACGAATGTTTAATGAAGTCAGGCTCAATCATGTCTTTTCCTTTACTTTAGCTTAGAAACCTCAATATAAGGGATTTTGGAAGTGAAAAATAATAAGAAAATTATGAATACCCCAATACTTGAATACTTCAAGAGTCTTATTTGACACATCTTGAATCCAAATTGCTTTTACATTTCAGCATGATTTGTTTTTATTCTGATAAAATGACTGAAGTTGGGTTGTTTCAATTCACAGCACACATCGGGCATGATATATTAAGCTCTTTGTGCCATCTTCAGGCACAATAAGTCTGTATTCTGCACCACAAGCTGTGTGCGGAGGTGAAAATAGTTTGGAATTCTTGTTGGCACTAAACTTTCAAGCCAAAAAACAAAAAAGATCACAGACTATAATATCTCTTTGACTGCGGCTGAGGCTTCATTTCGATAGGCTTATCCAATGTCACAACTGTTATTTCAGTCAAGAGTCACATTAATTTCTCTCCAAAATCTTGCATAGATGATGAGAGTTGGACCACTGTGTAAAGGCTTCTCCAGAACATCCCAAAGATTCTGAATGTGGTTAACGTCTGGACTCTGTGGACACCAATACACATGTGAAAATTATATCTTTAAGAGTCCAATGAAAATGCCCATGCCATAAAGAAAGAAAAAAATCCCTTAATTGGAAAAACCTTATCATTCTATATATTCAGATTCATATTTTTTGGGGCACATGACATTGCTTAACCTAGAATTGACCAACAGAAGACACCACGGATCATAATACTGCCCCCACAGGCTTGTATAATGGGCACTAGACACTTCTTACCTTGATGCACCCATCACTCTGGAAAGGTCCACCTGGACTCATCAACCCACATGACCTTTTTCCAAAGGCATCCAGTCTATTCTTTATGATCCCTAGCATATTGAAGCTTTCATTCAGACTAACCTTACTGATGGTTTTCTTAAGGCTCCACATCCGTTTAGTCCCAATCCCTGTTTAGTCCCAATCCCTCACTTATTTTATTCTACACCACTCAACCCTTTGGCATGTTTCAGAGGTTAGAAAAAAACTGGAGAAAACCTATGCACAGACATTAACAGACATTTTAATGGAATATTCAACAAACATATATGGATGCGATTGTCATAGACTTAGGTCAAGTCACATATAATACATAAAATTGCATTACATAAAATACATAAAAACAAAACAGGTGTCACGAACTAACCGGAAATGGACCAGAAGACTAGCAGTTAGCCCTGTAGTGTGGATGGTAAACCCAAACGCGGAAGTAGTGCGAGCAGGCAGGATAACAACATTGTTTACTATTAGAACTCTCCCGCAGCGAGAGCAAGAGTTTACACAATGGGTGAAGTAGTGAAGGGTTTGAGTTGAGATGTATGGAATACCGGATGGATCCAGAGCGCCGCAGGCAGCTGGAGTCGGTAGGTGACAGGCATAATCCGGAGGCTGACGCGGTATAGTCCGATGAATCTTGGTGATAACTTTCGTGATTCTGTCTGCAGGTGTAGGTTTTTTGTTGATAGCCATACTTTGTCACCTACTTGGTAGGATACGAGGAGCTGGCTTAGGCCGAGCGAGCAGACGTTGGTTGATCCGGAATTAAGCCCTCCAAGGTCGCTGGGAGCTCTCGTCCGGTGAGCTCGTCCTTTATGCGCGAAGCCAATCCCTCGTAGTAAGTCGTCTTAACTACAACTCAACTACAAGAAAATGCAATGTTTTAAATGAGCTCTTCTGCATATTCTGTGCTTTACACATCTAGCATACTTAACACCACCCACACTTTTTCACTTTTTACTTGTACTGGTCTGATATTGCTCTGTATTTAAAAAAATAATAATTTTAAACTCATTATCAGTACAGTATTCACATTTCCCCTTTAGTCCTGAGCTGTGGGTGACTGTTGCAGCTTTCAAAAAGAAAATTCACCTTCATGCAGTACATTTTTGGATAGTCACCAGGTGCAGTTTGCATGATCAGACAGTAAATTTAACCTTTATTTTGTCTCGCTGAGCTCAGCCATGACATAAAAATATTTTGAAAACCTCCATAATATTGCATTATTCCACCAAAACAGCTCTGATCCATAGAGCCGTGACCTCCACAAGTTTTCTGAAGGTGTTCTGTGGTATCTGCCACTAATACATTAACGGCAGATGCTATAAAACCTGCAAGTTGTGAGTTGGGGCCACCATGGATCAGATTTCTTTGTCCAGCACATTCCAGAGATGCTTAATCAGATTGATATCTAGAGAATTTGAAGGCCAAGTCAACACCTTTTTATGTTCCTCAAACCATTCCTGAACAATTTTTGCAGGGTGTCACATTTCACATGTCACATTTCCTGCTGAAAGAGGCGACTGTTGTTAGGAAATACCATGCCCATGAAGGAGTGAACTTGATCTACAATGTGTAGAGCGGGTGAAATATGTCAAATGCAAGGACTCAAGGTTTTCCAGCAGAATATTGGCCAGAGCATCACACTGTCTCTGCCATCTTCTGTCTCTATGGCTTCTGGCCATAGTGCCATTTCTTACCCAGGTAATACACACACACAGCCATCACCATGATGCAAAAGAAAATTCATTCATCAGAGCAGTCCATTTCTGATGCATTGTTGGTGCTTTCATTGGGGTCGGCATGGATACTCTGACCCCTTCCTGTAGCTATGCAGCTCCATGTTCTTGATGTTTCCTGGCACCATTCTATCATAACCAGCATCAACTTTCTTACTGCAATTTGAGTTACAGTAGCTCTTCTGTGGAATTAGACCACGCGCATCTGTAAGCCTTGAGTGGCCATGACTCTGGTGCCAGTTTATTGGTTAGCCTATTTGCTCCTTGACCTCCACAATTTGGCCACTCTCAAATTCACTATACAGTATGATCCTTATTCTTGTTCATTTTCCCAGATTTCCACACATCAGCTTCCCCATCTGCCTAATGCATTCCACCACATCATTGCTATTGACTTTATCGGTAAATGGTTTTAATGCTATGGTTGGTAAGTGCACATCTGATGTCAGCCCACAGTGAATTGACAGCAGTATCATGTTATCATGTTGCAGCACCAGTGCAAAACTAAAGAAGCAAATAACAGCCACTAAGCATGTCTTGGCTGAATGACTTCATTTAAGGGAAGTTGGAAATTGGGGTGAATTTTTTTTTGTGTGTGTGTGTGTGTGTGTGTGTGTGTGTGCGTGTGTGTGTGTGTGTGTGTGTGTGTGTGTGTGTGTGTGTGTGTGTGTGTGTGTGTGTGCGTGTGTGTGTGTGTGTGTGTGTGTGCGTGTGTGCGTGTGTGTGTGTGTGTGTGTTGTATGCTTGCATTAGTGACAGAGACATAGATTTGGTTTAAAAATATTCCCTATCCTCTTTCTCTTCTCCTCCAGGGCTCTGATATTATTAGACTTCAACAGGCAGTGTAAAGGATTGCTCAGTTTCTTTATTATATTAGAAAGTCAGCAGTTTCTCCGGTTACTTCTGCTCTGCTGTATCTGTCTGCATTTAGCTAAGACTTCTTCTCTTCCCTTTAGCCATCTGGATATTGACTTTGGCTTCTTAAAAAGGAAAAGGTACAACCGGGACTGAATTCCTAAACTCAGCTGAAATATGACTAGTTACCTTCCTATGATGTTTGCCATTGTCTGAAATGATTCTGCAAAAGAAAAATCACTTTAATAAACCACTAGGTTCAAAACCTAGACAGATCAAACTGTTTGAGTCTCGCCATTTGAAGGCTCCTGCCGGGCAAAGCTCCTGTTTCACGACGGATCGAAATCAGAATAAATGATGTTAAACTTTCATGAAAAGCAACATAATGATGACAATGCAGCCTCCCTCTGTCTTTTTATATTTTATGTCCTAAATGAGAAATATCGATTCAATCCAGACTTTGAAATGCGTGACAAAGTCAAGCAGGACCGTTAAAAAAAAAAATCACTAAAGGATTCAATGAGAAGTTGATCATGTTGATACTTAAGCTTCTTTGAAGCCATCTAATCCACCAAGCACTAAATTAAAAGTCTAATTACATTTCTTAGTAAAATTAGCAATGTTTGTTTTTAATAGGGGTGGTATAGTGGTTAGCATTGTCATCTTGCACCTCCAGGGTCTGGATTTAATTGCTGGCCGAGGTAGATATCCGCCCCAGTGCATGGAGTTTGCATGCTCTCCCCGTGCTTGGTGGGTTCTCTCCTGGTACTCCAGTTTTCTCCAAAAGTCCAAAGATTAGGCTAAATGGCACCTGCCCAGGGTGTATCCAGGTACTGATTAAAAGAATGAAAGGACGTTCGCACAATTTGTTCATTGTGAAGTACACACTCTGTGTCAGTTGTGCCAGTTGTTACTAAGCCTTGTATTTCTGTTTTGCTAACATATTTTTTTTCCTGTACTCCATTTCTTGGATCGCTCTTGTCTTGCCTTGTTCACATTGTTTGTCGATTGCATGGTTGATTTTGTTCGCTAAGACGAATAAAGTTTAGCAGAATTGCACCTGCGTCCTCACCTCTACTTCTGTTTCTGTTTCTTAATATTTTTCTTGACATTCTTCACAGTGAAATAAATATTTTCGCTTTCAATAACCTTAACAGATCTATCCAGCAGGAACCCTAATATTGGATGACCATTGTAATTTGGTTGTAGTGATGCTTTTTGATGATCATTTTTAAAGTCATGATATCAGCACATAGCTTTTGAAAGTTACAATGACTTTGACATCATGTTGGAAAACAAAATTGTGAAAGCAAACACAAAACAACATTTAAACATTTATTGCTGATTAACATTCATTCGCATAATTTCCATCAAAATCAAAGATCCCTTAAATTTCTTTAGAAATCTGGTCAGATATTGGGATGAACACAAGAGCTTCTTGCATATAGTGTGTCTCTCCCATGTCTTAGTGTATCTTAGTGTTGTAGGTTACCTTTCTGTTTCTTTTGGTCTTTTGGGGAGAATTACCATGAGATGCATCTTAGCTCCAGAATTACTGCACTGTATTATGGTCTTTGTGATGCTCATTGGTATCTATATGCATTTACAAGCTTCAACTGTATTTTCTTTTGGTCCAGTGGTAAGCCCTCAATGTTTTTTTTGCTTCATTTCATAATAGTAATTCTGTTATGGAAAAACAACCCCACTTCCGACAGTAGCTCCAATTCTGTAGGGGCAGTGGTAACTCAGAGTGTTAAGGCACTAAGTTACTGATTGGAAGATCAGCGGTTCAATACATCGTGGTGTAGTGGTTAGCATGGTTGCTCCTGCAGCTCCAGGGTCACAGGTGCGATTCATGCCTCAAGTCTATGAGCGTGGAGTTTGCATTTGTCCCTGTGCTTGATGGGTTTCCTCCGGATACACCGGTTTCCTCCCACAGTCCAAAGACATACAGATTAGGCTAATTGTTGGTCCCATATTCTCCATGTGTATGTGCCCTGCAATGGATTAGAACCCTGTCCAGGGTGTACCCCGCCTCAACCCTATACAGGATCAGTGGTATAGATGAATGAATAAATGAAAGTTTCAATAAAAAATAGAAGTCATATTGTATGATACCCATAACTTCATATATTTCTTCTAGTTCAGATAGGGAGGGAGATGGCAAATGGAAACCAGACTCTTATCAACTTCAAAAGTAGAAAATATGTCAGCAGGCTATGTGTCAAACCCATGCAAAAAACATGATCCAGACCCCTTCACATTCAGATCCCCTGAATCACTGCCATGAGCCAATGAAATGTTCCTTTGGGTCAATCAGTTAGTGTGTTTAATCTTCTAGGCGAAATGGTGGTTTTATCACATCTCTCCTTTCTGAGTTATGTGGCTGTAAAAGGAAAAGTCTGGTTACAGTGCACTATTACATGACATGGTTTCCTATTGTATTATTGAGTACCGTAGTAATATATCATATGAGTAATGAGTACACTAAATATAATAATAATAATAATAATAATAATAATAATAATAATAATAATTATTATTATTATTATTATTAAAAAAAAAATTGAATCACTGCAAAAAGTGTTATAACAATATACAAAACATTAAGGCAGGAAAAGGTCAAACCAGGACTGGTTATAAACAACAAATCAAAAGAGGAATCCAAAAATGAGTTTTAAAGCAAGGGATCTTCATCTTTACATGTAATCTTGCACATTACACATCACATATTAATGCACATTTTGCACACCCAGGAACTTTGCATATTATTTTGCACATTGTCTTGCTCACGACAGACATGCTTTTCTATATCCCAATTTCGTTTTAATTCTATTGATTGACATTTTTTATAGCTAAAAGTTTTCTATATTTCTCTATATTTCAATATTTGTATTAAAAAAAATTCTGTTATTGCACATTTTATATTATTCATTTGAAAACTCTATTTTTTTATTTTTAGGTCATCAGTGGTCATACAAGCATTAACCTATATATCATACTGTGTATGTGACAAATACAATTTTTATTTGATTTGGTGTGATACATATTAAGATATTCATAAACATGGAACGTACTTAAAATGCAGGCAATGGCAAGACTTTGCAAAGAATAAATGTTTATATACTCTAAAGTGGTTCTCCATGCTTTTCCTGGAGGACCACCTGTCCTGCACATTTTATTGTTTTTTTCTGCTCTATTCCTGCTTATACCGTCCAATTAAGGAAATACAGTTGATTAGCTGATTAGTAAAATCATGCATGCTGGGAGCTGAGAAAATACTTTAGAAATGCTGGGCAGGAGGTCCTCCAGGGCTGGAGTTAAGAACCATGGCTTTAAAACCAGGAAGTAATTAGGAAATGAAATTTAGAGATCCTGATCCTGTGTTTTGCTGATGTGGAGGGCAAATGTCCTGGGTTCTTGTTATATAGCCACATATTATCTACATTTGGGGTCATCAATAACTCTGTTAAAATCAATTTAGTTTAATATTATGCTGAGCTGACAGGCCTAAAAAAGCAAATGCCCTGCCAATCTCTACATCAGTAACCCATTCTGTTTATGAAAATAAAAATGGTGAGACTTTATCAAAGACTATAAATTTATAGTGGAAAACAAGTCACAACTTTGATGATAAGTGCCATCCACATCAGTCTCTCTAGTTTCATTCCCTGCTTTAAAGGTCACTTACAGATTATGATGAGCCTCATCATTGGTCTTGACATGACTGATCACTCTACTTGAATGCATGACACAATTTCTCTTTCTTTCTTTCTTTCTTTCTTTCTTTCTTTCTTTCTTTCTTTCTTTCTAGCATTTTCATTTCTTTCATCAGCATTTACACATCACAATGCATGAATTCTACAGTTTAATCAAAGATACATATGCATTATGGAGACATTTAGAACTAGAGTTTAGACTTTACAAACTAAATCAATTGGATTGTGAATTGTGTCCAATCCACAATCCATCTTGTTGTGGTGCTTAAAGTTTCAGACAGCCATTACAGCAGGGGTGTCCAAATCCAGTCCTGGAGGGCCAGTGTCCAACACAGTTTGGAGCTTCTTCTTCTCAAACACAGCTGATTTAACTAATCTGTTAATTGCTAGGTTCAGTGGGTGTGTTTAGTTGTTGGTGAATTACAAACTGTGCTGGTCACAGGCCCTCCAGGACTGGATTTGGACACCCCTGCATTACAGCTAGTTCTGGTTAGCCATATAGCTAGTTCTTTTTTGAAAAGAAAGAGTTGAATTTGTACAAAAAACTGAATGCATTTTGGCACAGAATAAGGTTTGTGGAATTTTACCCCAGGGAAAATACCTGGTATATGCACCATAATTATATGCACCACAATTTTGATTTAAGACAAACCTATAAAAATAAATAAATAAATAAATAAATAAATAAATAACCTATCCACTTAAGATGTGGCAAACCTTGATCAAACTGTCATGTTTACTGTATTAGGAAAGCACTTAGTTAACATGTTTGCAATTAAAATATCTTTAAGCAGAGTGTGTGTTAAACTGTATATACTGTAGTGAACTCTGCGGGAAGATATAATAGGTAACAAAATAAACAAAAACATTCCTATGTCATTTTATAAAAAGATATAAATTATATTTATTGTACAAGTATTAAATGCTGTACATCATGGACAGGAAAAAAAACATCTGTTCAACATATGATTTTCATTATTTTGTCTCTTAGAATTCAAAATTCAGGAGTGGTTACAACTGAAAGGTTTTCCCACATGCCAAGAGATTTTTTTTCATTCTGTATTCATGTACTGTATGTGTAAATTGTATAGTTGTAATGGTCCAGTATCATATTCTTGGCCATATAAGGTATGACTGGTATTAACAAGCTACAAGCAATAAATAAAACAACCCCTGAACATCCCAGTGTAGTTCTTGTGGGATTGCATGATCCATGTTTTTTTTTTTTTTTTTTTGATGATGATGATGATGATACATGGGTACATGATATGGTGTTTCCTGTATGATTCTCTTTTGATACAGTATGATGCAACTCTACCAACTAACATATATGTTGTCATATTAGTTTTATTTCACACAGCTCTTAATCTAGACAGAACTTTATGCTATACAAGAGGTGAGGAAGGCTTGAAGAGAGGCTTGCAATTGTCAGGAAAGCTTGAGCAAGGCCAGGGAGAATGACGCTAGCTCTACATGTGTCCTGTGGTTCCTGGCAGGCATTCTTGTCAACGCTCTGCTTGATCTCCCCAACTCTCTCCTGGATTATGTAGATTACTTGAAAATGCTCTTCTCATTCTCCTCAATCTCGTCAGACCTACTACCAAGTAGAAAACTCATAGGATTCTCCTTCATTGCTCCTAGATCTCCTCAGTCTCTTCTCAATCTCACTGTTGCTGTCCTGGGTCCTGAGTTTTGATGAGAACCGGACAAGAGCCTAGGAGTAACAGGAAATCTCCAGGAGTAAACTCATTTTCTTACCAAAATTGCTCTTGGTGTGATTTCTAGTCTGACTCTTGCATGTATGTAAAGAAACATTTGAATACCAAGGTTTGGAATTGGTGCTGGGAACGCTGATCCAATTGTATTAAATTTTTAAAAAATATAATTCCAGTATCAGAACTCTGAGTTATAGTAATCGCTGATCGAATCCTAGAGGTTACTCAGCCCAGTATTGGTGAGCAAGCTGTAAGACATTTAATAAAATATAGACCTGCCACCATCCTTGGACCCACATATCTGGAGTCATTTTAAATGAGGTTGTGTAGAATTATTTTGTAGCATGAAGAGATAATGGGATTTGAAGGTTTTGTTATAATTTTCCATGGCCATTTTAAACATCTTTCTTATGGTTTTGGGTTAATTATAATAATTAATCATACTGAGCCATACAAAATCAACAAGATTTAGGCGGCTTCTGAACCATCACAAGAGTAGTAATAAGGGAAAATTCCAAAAGAGAAGGAGAATTTTAAGTGTCCTTTTTTTTTATCTCATTAATGACACTTAGAGTTGGCTGAAACGCTGACACTATAAAATTAGTAGTCAAACAATAAAACAACAATTAGCCAAAATTCAGGATTAAAAGGAAGCGGAAACTACTTCTAATCACTGTGATTTACACAAGTGCTTTGCTTCATCTGTGTGCCAGACTTCAGCTCCTGTGGGCTTTGAAGGTTTTGCTTTTTTGTAACCAGCCTTTCTTTGATCGTAAATGATTTCTGTGTAACTCTGTCACACTGGAGCCTGAGGTATGTAGCAGCATCTGCGATGGCACTTCCTCACAGGTAATTAAACAACCATAACAAACATGAAAGATGTTATGGCTTTTTTTATGGCCCTCAGGACAGACAATTGCCAAAAGAGATTGCCAAGGCAGGAACATGAACATGGAAATTGATTATGGCGAAAATGTCTGGGTAACATTTTAGGGTAGTCTACATAGGGCGAGATGACAGGCATAAAAGTACATAAACATTTAAAAAGATGTATTGCCACAACCACCAGGTCTCATGGAAAAGAAAGAACACTACAGTATAAGAGAAAATAAATAAATGAATGCTTCTAACTTTTCAAAATTTTTGAAATTATATATTTAAACAATGTTTACACACTTGATAGGACAGCATTGCTAGTTAAAACCATATAATTATTTGATCTTGATAACAAAAGTCAATATTTGAAGCTTATAATATTAATTAATTTTGTCAGAAAGGTCAGACCAAACTATTAAGCTCAAAAATCTTGAATTAGATTCTCTCAAATTAAACTTATATAAATCATGCTATTGAGGTACCACTAAAAGTTACTAGTGTTTAGGACTTTTCTTTTTTTCCCACTGAATTTTAAACTGATTTGGTTAAAATGTAAATAAATAAATAAATAAATAAATAAAAATCAAGGGGACTGTAAAAGTAAGTGCTGAATAGTTTCTCTGTGCAAGTATTTCCAGTTTTCCTTATTACAGCAAGGATTGATTGAACTCAGATCAGTGCCTGGGACACTCAGATATTATGGCTTGGTCTGCTTAGCTCTGCTTTCTCTGTACAGCTATAGGCTTTTACATTTGAAAGCTATGAAGCATGAAATTGGTTGTATATATGTGGATTTAATTGTATTGATATGTGCATTGATTAGGCTAGGTCGATGAAGTGTTACTTTTAGATTATTACAGCCATAACGTTTACCAACCAGTTACTGTTCCAGGTTCTCTATAAACACAGTTATTAATGACATGGGAATTTGTAGCTGCACTTTTGACATGAAGATGTTGTAGACGTATCGATTCGACTGAACGCAGCAAAATCCCCCAGTATTGTATTAACACCCGGGATGATTATGAAAGACATCCTGGTGCCAGATGCCACTGCACACCCACAGAGGCCCTTTAGAGCCACACCCCTGAGGGGCCAGAGATTTCGCAAACTAGGTAGTTTATAATGGTTTTAATATTATAGCTGATCTGTGCATGTCCCCTTGGCCATAAATTAACTGTGAAAAGGTCAAATCAGTACTACATATGTCACTGAGTACATACATCATGATGTAGTACTTTCGAGATAGCAGCAGTTTTCCTTGCAGCTTGCAGAGACAGTGCAAATTGCTTTGGTATTAGATTGCTGTTCATCTGTTTTACTATTAGTCTGACAAGCATGCACGTACACACATCCTTGCAGAGGTCAAGACTCCTGTTAGCAAGAAGGGAAAGTAATTAAAGCATAACCTCATTATGATTTGATAGCTCTCCATACCCTGTTCATCATTAGAGATGAGATATTAGATGCATTACAGCAACCAAAAAAAGAGTTTATTACAGAAAGTTATAACATATTTCTAATTAAATGGAAAATAATTTATTCTGCTCACTGAACAACATTTCTAATCACAAATTAGTAGTTTTGCAAAAAAAAAAATTATGCGGTTTGGGTTTTTACCATTTGCATGTTGATTAATATATCAAGAGCATCACCACGATCATCAGATGAATAATAAAATATGTAGCATGTGCTAACAACATTCTGCCTTATACGGATGTGGCTGGAGTTTGTTAGTTTGCACTCTTGTAAATTTTTTAGGCAGCACTGATCTGAAATCCTATTGTGTCCTAAAGCCTCATCAAGTCCCTAGTAGTGTTCTGCTTGGCCATGAAAGTGACGAGTACCTTCAGCTTCACACAGCTTGCTAACCAGGATTCTCATGAAGCTGATTGATTATATAATTTTTTCTAGGATTTGGGTAAAAAAAAAAGAAAAAGCTTTCACTTGTTTGAGCTTCCCAAATGTAATTGGGTTTTTCATGAAAGGCCATGAGCACAAAAGCAAAAAAAAAAAAAAAAAAAAGGAGATTAACAAATTCTCTGTCAGTCACGCAGGCTGAACTCCTGGTGCGTGATTAGCGGGACTGTAATCCCTCTCCATTTAGAGGAAAATGTTCTCTAGACCGATCAGGACCAGTGGACTGAATCCGGTCCGGGAATAACAACAACAACGGAGACTCTGTAGGAAAAAAAGATTGGGGGAACATTCAGAGAGATTAATGAGGGACATAGAGACAGAGAGAAAGAGCAAGACAGAAAGGCAGACAGGAAAGCAAGAGAATGGCAAATAGAGGCATAAGAGGGAAAAGCTAGAAAGAAAGAAAAGGAACAGATTAGAGGTTGGAAGAAATTAGTTTAATATGAAATAAAAAAAATCGTATAAAGAATAAAGATCTCTACATAGCCGAAAGTGTGTGAAGTGCTCTGGTATGAAAAGGAATAAAACATTTAAAGACATGGAGTTATAGGAAACAATAAACAATGTGGTGGAGTTACTGCTGCCACAAGAAAATTGATTATTTTCTTATAACAGCATGTTCCAAAATCTTGTATTACTTTTATGCCAGAGCATTTTGCACACTCTAGCATTATTATTCTTTTAACAAACAAGTCAAGGTTTTGATCAATTTATAGTTATGCTTAATGTAAAACATGTTTTTATGTGTCAAAATATTCAGTTTAGTTTTTCTAATAAAAAACTATAGGTGCAGGTGTTTGTTTACATTAAGCAAGTAGTTTATTAATGGTTTATTTTAAAGGAGATTATTTAAACCACTTAAATCAAACATCACTATTATTCAACATTTGGATTTCACTTATGTTGCTGGTTAAATTTTAGACAGATGTCTA